>CM022946.1:453716-1053716 GCA_012931725.1 Litsea cubeba | reverse complement strand
TTCCATAAATTGTGGTCATTATAGGAATTCCGTTTTCATAGGATACATGCTATCTCTTAATCATATAAGGTTTCCTAAAGAGATATATTCCATAACAAACTCTACCTTGATGGACGGTTGAGATTAAAACTAATGGAATTCTAATTGGAATATAATTGGTCCTCTCTCCGCCTATAAAAAGAGTCTTTACTCCATCATAAAGACTCACTCACAAAATTCAACACATTAAGGCTTATAGGCAAGGAGAGAGAAACTGAAGTTATTCCCTAAAGTTTTCTTGGCGGATCTCAACATCAACATCAGACAGCAGGATCGGAAAGCTCTCTGCATCAAGATGTCTGGAGGTAATATTTAATTAAATCCTTCACGTGATAATCATGTTGTTCTCGATCTTAGGGTTCATGTTAATAATAGACTAACATGTGGTATCAGAGCATGGTTATTAGAGAACACATGATCGTCCATTAATTAGGAGGTTTGGTCTGATGATGTCGTTCGCGGGATAAATTACACACCCCACATACAAGTTTTTCTTAACTTGTCGCCTTTTGTAAACTAGAACTCTATACATGGTTATTTTATTGGATCAAACAATGCCTCCAGACTATTCTGGATCTACCATGTATGTATTGGAACTATTGATCGATGACCATGGGTCCTCGAATCCACGGCGTGGGGTTTGGATGTATACCATCGAGTTTTTATTTTCAGTCTTGCACGTGTATCTTTAAAGGCTACAAATTAGGCTCCTTGTGTTTTAGGCTTCTGTTCTTATTTCCTTTTGTGATCCTTGTGGCATTGATGGTTTAGATTATGTTCCTGTCACACTTAATCAGTCATACCCGATGTCTCGGCATGTGTTTGTTTTCCTGTCTTTGGTAAATTAAAACATGTATGACTGTTAGACCTTGGACCTCTTAGTGGGCCACTTTCTTATTGAAAATAAAAAAAATAAAAATAAATCCGTCCATTCAAGTGGGCCCCACCCATTCCCCTCAAGTGGGCTATGATGAGGGTAACAGAACTCATATTGTCTAGAGCCCACTTGTGCATCATCTTTCAAACAAGAGAAGGTCGATTACTGGCAAAATATTTGTAGTCAACCATTGCACAGAACCAAAGAAAAGGAAAGTCCATAGAGCCACCAGTTTTATTTCATTAAGTGTCTATGATTATGATCAGATGGCTAGTATCTTTGGATGGGTTAAGATGCTTCATTCATGTGCCCATCTTTTAGTTGGTTTGAGTGGTAGATACACGAACATGCCATGCATCTCTGTTTGTTTGGGGAAGTCATCAGAGTTCGGTGAACTTGGGCCTTCTTTGGGCTTGGGTTTCCGTGAAAGCCACACCTTTATGAGTAAGTGTTGGGCTCCCCATGGTTGTTGTGGGGTAGCCTTATGTTCCGTATATTTTTGCGAGGGGCGGGTCTGCCCAACTTGTCGAAAGGGCGTCAGTTCGCCGGTGGTCTCTCCCCTGTGATCTTCCTGAAGGATTACATGTCTCATGATAAGAACTCGGTCGGACGATTCGATTAAACCCCTCCGGGGCTCGGCCATCTTTATCAGTATTCTTCATATAACGAATGATCTCTCATTTATGCATAGAATATATAATATCATCTATTCATATTAAGCTAATTCTGATCACCAAAGTTGTATGCTTAAGGTTAGGTCTCACTACAGTGACCCTAACAATTAAATACTAATATTTGGCCTTTAAACTACCATCATAATGTTTACTTTTCCAATTGTTCAAACGCATGAATAATTTAGTCGCCCACAGGCGGATTATAATCATATGTTTGAATAATAATTAAGGAGTGTTTGTTCATACATGGACCAAAGATATCCACAGATATCTTACTCAAAAGTAACATCACTCAATTACACCACCTTGAATATGATGACCTTAGATGGTATAATGTGTAGAAATTATGGTGACTACCCACAGGAGCACCTAAATTTCTTTTTGTCATATATATTCATATATTATGCATGTGTTGTCTTATTTTAATTAAAGCCTTATTGTTATATCTCTATTGCAGTTATTGTACCCACTAATCTGAATTCGCATGCTACCTCTGTCACTAAACTCAATGGAACCAACTTTTCCGAATGGAAAGAGCAAGTTGAGTTCACATTGGGGGTACTTGAACTGGATATGGCTCTTCGTAAAGATAAGCCTGCTCCACTCACCGCCACAAGTAAAGCTGAAGAAAAGACCCTCTTTAATGCTTGGGAGAGGTCTGACAGACTAAGCACTATGTTTTTGCGAATGACTATTGATGCCAACATCAAAACATCCCTTCCTACACCTGAGAATGCTAAGGACTTTATGAAAGCCATTGAAGATAGGTTTAAGACTGCAGACAAATCCCTTGCTGGGAAACTAATGGCAGATCTTACAACCATGAAGTTTGATGGCACTCGCTCAATGCATCAGCATGTCATTGAGATGACCAACCTTGCTGCTAAACTAAAGAATTTGGGACTATCCGTGGATGAGGCTTTTCTCGTCCAATTTATCCTAAACAGTTTACCTCCTCAGTACGGGCCTTTTCAAATTCACTACAACACTATTACGGAAAAGTGGACAGTGAATGAATTGGCCAACAAACTGGTTCAAGAGGAGGCCAGGCTGAATCAACAAGGTATTAAAGTAGCTCATCTCGTTCAAGGAGCTGGAAACAAAGCTGGAAAAAAGAAAAATTCAGGCCAGAAAAGGGCACCACCCAAATCTAATGAGGCCAGTCAGAACCCCAAGAAGAAAAAGAAGGAAAACTTATGCAAATTTTGCAAGAAACCTGGACATTTTCAGGCAGACTGCATTAAACGTAAAGAATGGTTCGAAAAGAAAGGTAACCCTCTGGGTTTCGTAAGTTATTTCGAATCACATCTTACTTATGTTTCTTCTGATACTTGGTGGATTGACACTGGTGCTAATGTTCATGTTTCCAATTCAATGCAGGGATTCCTTACGATCCAAACCATAAACCCAAGTGAGAACTTCCTTTTTATGGGCAACAAAGACAAAGCTCCAGTTGAAGCCATTGGCACTTTTCGTCTTGTTTTAGATAGCGGTTATCAGTTAGACTTATGTCAAACTCTTTATGTTCCGTCTATTTCCCGTAATTTGGTTTCTGTAAGCGCACTTGATAAAGATGGTTACTCGTTTGAATTAGGAAATGGTAATTTCAGTTTACTTAAAAATTCTAGTCGTATTGGTTCTGGAATTTTATTTGATGGGCTATACAAGTTTCATCTTAATGATCAAATTGCTGAAACCCATCTTACCCTGCATTCTAAGGAAACCAAACGAAAGTCATCTAAAAATGACTCTTATTTCTTGTGGCATAAAAGACTGGGTTACATATCCAGTGAAAGAATCAAACGATTAGTAAAAGATGGTGTCCTTCCGGATCTAGATTTTACTAATATTAAGGCATGTGTGGATTGTATTAAAGGTAAATCAACAAAACACATAAAGAAAGGAGCCACAAGAAGTACTCAGCTTCTTGAAATAATTCATACAGACATTTGCGGACCTTTTGATGTTCCAACCTTTGGGGGAGAAAAGTACTTCATTACCTTTATTGATGATTACTCACGTTACTGTTATTTATACTTGTTGCATGACAAATCTCAGTCTGTGAATGCTGTACAAGTTTTCATTACTGAAGTCGAAAGGCAACTCGATAGAAAAGTGAAAATCATAAGGTCAGATAGAGGTGGTGAATTTTATGGTAGGTATGACGAAACAAGACAACATCCTGGACCTTTTGCAAAACTTCTCCAAAAGCTTGGAATTGTTGCCCAATACACAACGCCTGGTTCTCCATGGCAGAATGGTGTAGCTGAAAGGCGAAATCGTACATATATGGAAATGGTTAGATCCATGATGAGTCATGCTAACTTACCTATATCCTTGTGGATGGATGCTCTACGCACAACTGTTTATATCTTAAACAGGGTTCCTAGTAAGGCAGTTCCAAAAACACCCTTTGAACTGTGGAAAGGATGGAAACCTAGTTTAAGACATCTCCAAATTTGGGGTTGTCCAGCTGAGGCTAGAGTCTACAATCCACATGAAAAGAAATTGGACCTTAAAACGATCAATGGTTACTTTATAGGTTACCCAGAAAAGTCCAAAGGATTTAGGATTTACTGCCCTAATCATAGTACGAGAATTGTTGAAACCGGTAATGCTAGATTCTTTGAGAATGGCGAAATCAGTGGGAGTAATAAAACTCAAGATGTGATCATTCAGGAAATCAGGGTACCTATCCCTTTACCCTCTATTCCGAAAGATGTTGGAAATCATCCCGTTGTTGAACCATTTAACAATGAGGAGAATCCAATCAATGATCACCAACTCCATCATGAGATTGTCGCCAATGAACATATGGATGAAGCACCAGAGGAACCAGCATTAAGGAGGTCTCAAAGACAAAGGAGATCAGCTATTTCCGATGATTACATGCTTTACCAAGTAGAATCTGCAGCAGGGACAATTAAAGACCCGGTTTCTTATTCACAAGCCATTAAGGATGTTAATTCTAGTAAATGGATTGATGCCATGACGGATGAACTGAAATCTATGGATGAAAATCAAGTATGGGAAGTTGTTCAATTGCCTCCAGGACACAAACCAGTTGGCTGTAAATGGGTCTTCAAGACCAAACGCGACTGCAAAGGCAATATTGAACGACATAAAGCCAGGCTTGTTGCCAAAGGTTTTAATCAGAAAGAAGGCATTGATTATACTGAAACCTTTTCTCCTGTGTCCAGGAAGGATTCTCTTAGAATTATCATGGCATTAGTAGCTCACTATGACCTCGAGTTACATCAAATGGATGTGAAAACTGCCTTTCTCAATGGAGACTTAGAAGAAGAAGTCTACATGCGTCAACCTGAAGGCTTCATAATTGAAGGTCAGGAAGACATGGTCTGCAAACTTAAGAAATCAATATATGGACTGAAACAAGCTTCGAGGCAATGGTACCTAAAGTTTCATGAAATCATTACTGCCTTCAATTTCACAGAAAACATGGTTGACCATTGCATATACCTCAAGATCAGTGGGAGTAAGTTCATATTTTTGGTTCTGTATGTTGATGACATACTATTGGCTAGTAGCGACCTTGGTTTATTACATGCTACAAAGGAATATCTCTTTAAGAATTTTGAAATGAAAGATATGGGTGAGGCTTCCTATGTGATAGGAATAGAAATATTCCGTGATAGGTCACTTGGTATTTTGGGGTTGTCTCAGAAAGCATATATTGACAAAGTTCTAGAGAGATTTGGCATGATGACATGTTCCTCTAGTCCTGTTCCACTGCATAAAGGAGACAAACTTGATCTTACGCAGTGTCCACAGAACGAATTGGAACGTAAAGAAATGGAAAAATATCCTTATGCTTCTCTAGTAGGGAGTCTGATGTATGCACAGGTCTGTACAAGACCTGACATTAGTCATGCTGTTGGCATGCTGGGTAGATTTCAAAGCAACCCAGGAATCGCTCATTGGAAAGCTGCAAAGAAAGTACTGAGATACCTCAAGGGAACAAGAAATTATATGCTCACATACAGAAAATCAAGTCACCTACAGGTGACTGGTTATTCCGATTCAGATTTTGCTGGATGTCCTAACACCAGACTTTGCACTCTTGGTTATGTGTATCTTTTATGTGGAGGTGCAATATCATGGAAAAGTCAGAAATCAGAGTTACTTTACACATCCACCATGATGGCTGAGTATGTGGCATGTTATGAGGCTGCAATTCAAGGAACATGGTTGCGTAACTTTATCTCTCAGTTTGGAGCTTTGAGTTTCATCTCTAAGCCATTAACTCTTTACTGTGACAATGAAGCTGCAACCTTCTTCTCTAAGCATGACAGGATATCTAAGGGAGCCAAACACATGGACCTTAAATATCTATCACTGAAGCAAGATGTGAGATTACATAAATTTGTAATAGAGTCCATACGTACAGATTTCATGGTTGCAGACATATTCACGAAAGGACTACCTCCAAAGACCTTTCAGGGTCATACTGAAAGCATGGGTCTTGTAGATAGTTCTTGATTATTATTTTCTGCCTTATATTTCTCTCCTTGTATTGGACATATATTGAGCTCTTAATGCATATCTACATCTGCAATTTCTGTTTTTCCATTGTGTACATATTTATGTTTGGATGAATAATAAACAGAAACAGTCTTTAAACAAAGACATTATGAGACCATTACGTAAATCTCTTATTATGGTCTAGTTATGCAGGTTGTAAATGACGTAGTACATGGAAGTAAGCATGTTGCAAAATAATGTGTGCACGCCATGACTCTCATTCACAACCGAATTAGCTAAGACACTTATGATAACCGACTAAAGAAGTATTTAGCATATAATGCGCGCCTTATTATTCCTAATATGAAAACATTAATAGATCTTCCTATTGACCAAGTGGGAGACTGTAAGGAAATTACTTTTAGGTCTTTTACTTAGACCACAAGTCCTTACCTTTCCATAAATTGTGGTCATTATAGGAATTCCGTTTTCATAGGATACATGCTATCTCTTAATCATATAAGGTTTCCTAAAGAGATATATTCCATAACAAACTCTACCTTGATGGACGGTTGAGATTAAAACTAATGAAATTCTAATTGGAATATAATTGGTCCTCTCTCCGCCTATAAAAAGAGTCTTTACTCCATCATAAAGACTCACTCACAAAATTCAACACATTAAGGCTTATAGGCAAGGAGAGAGAAACTGAAGTTATTCCCTAAAGTTTTCTTGGCGGATCTCAACATCAACATCAGACAGCAGGATCGGAAAGTTCTCTGCATCAAGATGTCTGGAGGTAATATTTAATTAAATCCTTCACGTGATAATCATGTTGTTCTCGATCTTAGGGTTCATGTTAATAATAGACTAACAGAGTCATCTTGGAGAGAATAATACCGAGATTAGAACTTCCCCACTTAAGATGCAGCTTGTATGCATTCATTTTTAAACTGGGGAATGCTAAAAGACACGGCTTAGCTTTTTCATAAGCACACCCCTTCTTCGAGTGGGGCCCACTAGGATGTATGCCAATCACAAAGAAGTGGGGATTAGAAGTTGTGGTGAGTGGGGATTAGAAGTTGTGGTGTAAATTAGCGGTTGTTGTTGAAGTATCATTTTAATCATATTATCCTCATCTTTACCCTTCCCTTGAGGACCTCCAAGTAATTAACAGTATTCATGTGGGACTTTTTCATTGTGATTCAAGTACACGGTGGATCATGAGTGGATCACCATCAAGTCCTAAAAGATTTTCATTGGTTTTGGGGATTTACAATTGACAAATATGAGTTTTTCGTAACTGTGAGGAAACTAGAAATCTTGTCTGAAAATTTAGTTGTCAAACATAACGTTTAAGCTTTAAACCTTTGTAATGTTTGAGGAGATTCCAAAGTTATCTTCTCATAGCTTAAATCTTTTCCTCTTGAGGGATAATTGATCTTCGAATATGGAACCTTGGCAGCATTAACGAGGTATGGTTTGCTATTTTTTAAAATCATATCTCAGATGTTCCATTGAAGATCGTTTGCCTAGTTATATCCACTTTGGACATTGTGTTTAACTTGACCAATCCACCAAATTTTAGCCCCTTCCCGATCATATTTGGATGGCACAACAGGAACTGATTGTACTGCTGTAGTTTTTTTTTTTTTTTTTCTCTCTTCCTTGCAAGATAAGAATTACTTAATGCATCCAAAAGATGGGGAAGACCTTAATTACATAGGGAAGGCATCCAACACCCCTACCTGATCACCCCAATAAGGCGACCAGATAGGAACAAAACCAAAGCCTTAGCCCACAAGCTGGGCCCTGCTGTACAAAAGAAATTCTCTGACTATATGAAGCGTAAGATCCTAGGTTTAATTTCCTTTATAGTCATAGAATTTCTTCCATGGGTCCCACTAACTCTCATTTAATTTATTCCATAACCACCCATATACATCCTTACGCTTGCATACCTAATTGGGTGGTCATGTACGGTCCAGTGGACCCATTTATGATCCCAGTATAATACATATCTGCATTTAATATATTGTATTTATTTATTACTAATTTTCAGAATTCATAATGAATAATTCTTAATCATTCTTTTACCAAATTTCTTGTATGTGTGTTAAATGCCTATTTTACATGGCAAGTATTTTTTACGTGAACCAATGGTACTTTTCCATGTAAAAACGTATCAGATAACTATTTAGACTATTTTTATATATTTGCACCAAGAATTTATACACTATCATGCAGTGTTAAAATAATTGTTATTAAAATGATAATCTAGATGATAACATCAAAGAATATTGACAAAATGCTAATATGGGGTATGTCCACCATAGGAAAGAGCCTACACGACTCATTAACTCGTTAAATAATTTTATCCATTTTGGACCATGTCAATTAACACGCACTCTATTGCTAATGAAAGGAGAGTGAAGGAGTTAGAAAATGATCTTTTATATATGAGTTTCAGGGTTTCACTTCCAACTTTTCAAACTTACCAAAATAAAATGATATATTTTTTTTAAACCATTAAACTCGAGGGCCATAGATCAAAGGGATAGGATGATCTATTATGTTGATATTTCGTATATCCCCGGGTCTTGCATAGATCTCTTTGTCCCCCACCTCCCGCATGGTTGGCGGGCCTTACAAGCTGTGCTCAAGATAGGTGCTCATAGATGGTGCTAGCGTACATTAATTGTAAATAATATTTCTTAATTGATATATGACAAGCCATATAAAAGGGAGAGAAAAAAAAATCTCATTCAATCAGTTTCCTTTTCTTTCAAAGATATAATTCTAGTCCTTCACAGTTCTCATCCCATGATGATCACATGAAGTTATGATCCTATGGAAGTGAGCTTGCTCTTTCTTCTGCTCGTAAAAATGTGTCATTGTTAGTGAGAAAAATGTTTAAAATTGAAACTAAAGCTCAATTTCCTTATGTCTCTGTCAGGTGGGTGAGGATACAAAGCGGTTTTGCTATGTAAATCATCAAAGAAAAGATGGATTACTTTTATGGACCGGGGAGGAACCATCTCTTTGTTCCGGGCCCTGTAAATATCCCAGAACCTGTGATACGGGCAATGAACAGAAACAATGAGGATTACCGCTCACCTGCAGTACCTGCCATGACCAGGACACTTCTTGAAGATGTTAAGAAGATTTTCAAGACTACTACTGAAACCCCATTTATGATTCCCACCACAGGTAATCTTTCAATAACCTGTATGAATCATTTTCTTATCTAACTTTGCTATCAATGCTTCTGTTCCTCAAACAATTCACATAAGATAATGATAATGATATGTATCTTGTGTTTATATCTCGTAGATATCCTAGTTGCTTTAAGTTAACTGATAAAAGATTGCCGTCTTCTGTTTTGTAACTATGGTTAACTGTAGCAAAATGGAATAGAAGACATCAAATTAACGGCTGTAATACTCATTAGTAACTAAGGGAATATAAGGAAAGAGAGGTAGAAAGCATAGTGTTAGTTGTCTATTATTTGGTTTAATATGAGAGGTAGTGATGGTAGCAGTAACAGAACATTGACTTGCACATCTCATTTGCCATTTTGTTTTGCTTCAGGTACTGGAGCGTGGGAGAGTGCACTTACAAACACATTAATTTTTTTTTTGACAGGCAACGAAGAAAATAAATTAAGAAATGAAAGAGATTACAAAGAAGCCCCGGCCGAAGGGCACTATGGTTTAAAAACATTATACCACAAAACAAGTTACATAGTGAAAGCTAAGAAGTTAGAAGACCTATCAACCCCTTGCTTAGCTAAAGAGTTAGCAAAACCATTTGCTGACCTCCCCACATGAATAAAGCTCACTTGAATTGAAGACGATAAAGCTCTAATCTCATTCAAATAGAACTGAAATTTCCAAGGAAACATAGCTGAAGAAGATGCCCAAGATATAGCATTAAGAGAATCACTTTCAACCACTAGTCTAGAACGAGAAGAGGTAGAAGTGAAAATCCGGATAGCTTCTAAAATAGTAACAACCTCGGCCTCATTAGACTCCATACAACCCACATGCTTTGAGAACAAAGCCAACACAATGCCTTCACTGTGTAGCACTCCACCAATACCCGTCGGCCCCGGTTTTCCCCTAGATGCCTCATCCACATTGAACTTGAGCATACCTTCAGAAGGAGGATCCCAGGAAAACACCTTACTCATTTTCTTAACCCCACAAAGAAGAGAGGCTTCCCAATTATGCAACACACCATCAACTCTTAGACTATCAAACTCAGAGTACTTGAAAGCGGCCCATTTGGCAATTCGTGTCATCACCAATAACGTCAAGTCTTCCACCGACAATGAAGACCTTTTAAACACTCTGTCATTCCTCTCCTTTCAAACAGATCAAAAAATAGCGAAAGGTATGAGTCTCCAAAGAACTAACCCACACCCGTAAAAACTAGAGCACCTCCAAGCTTCGATCATCCCCGCCAAAGTCCTTGGGCTACACCAAAGGACACCGCACTGCAGAAGGAGCCTACACCATATATATGGTATGAGAAAACTCGCAATGGATAAACAAATGATCTACTGTCTTCATCTCCTTCCTGCACAACACATATAAGTCTGAAATAGTTTCAGAAGCCAAGCCTCTCCACCTAAGGTTATCCGCCGTAGAAACCTTCCCCAAAATTACAAGCCAAGCAAAAGCCTCCACCCTAGGAGGAGCCAGACCCTGCCAAGCCAGAGAAGAAGAGGTTTTCAAATGAGATGAATCTTCCAACTCTCTTGAAAAAGCCTTACAGGAGAATTTGCCAGAAGTAGTAGGTTTCCAAATACGAGAATCTTTCACATCCCTGCAAATAAAAATATTAGAAAGAAGACGGACCAAAGACTCATACTCAGACTCCTCGGAAAAATGCAAAGCACTCCTGAAATAAACATTCCAGGACCCAACTCCCCCCAACCCACACAATAGTCTTTAACCGAAGCCCACTTGTTGACTACAACCCTAAACAACCTTGGGAAGGACAAGAACAAATCGTCAACCCAGAACCGGACTCGCCTTCCTTCCCCCACTTTGAAACCCATCCCCCTCCTAAACACTCCCCCCCCCCCCCCCCCCAGAAGATAAATCCCCAACCCTTAGAATATTGCCCCACACACCCGAGACACGAGACCTATGGACTCTACTAGGCTCCCAACCCCACTCATCCTCTCCATATTTAGCAACAATAATCCTTCTCCACAAAGCTTCCCTCTCCTCCCCAAATCTCCACCACCACTTAGTCAAAAGAGCTCAATTCTTGAATTCCAAGTTGCCCAAGCCTAAACCCCCCACTGCCTTAGGCTTAGTAACTTCCTCCCACTTTACAAGCTGTAATTTTCTTTTGGTGCTCCTCTCACCCCAAAGAAACTCCCTTCTTAAACGATCCAATTGCTCCCTAACAGCCACTGGCATCCTCAAAAGGGATATATAATAAACCGGTAGATTGGATAGAGAGGCCTTGATTAGGGTAATTCTTCCTCCTAAAGAGAGATAGTTCCTTTTCCACAAGGACAGCTTCCTTTTAAAATTTGCCACCACAGGATTCCACAACTGTATAGATTTCACTTTGCCCCAAACAGGCAAACCTAAGTAGGAAAATGGCAAACTCCCATACTTGCACAGAAGCTTTGAAGGGAGCAACTGAACTTCATCGTTAGGGGTTCCAATCCCCACCAACAAGCTCTTGGACAGATTTATCCTAAGCCCGGAGGAAAGCTCGAAGCACCTAAGAATCCTTTTTAAGACAACAACCTCCTCCCACCTCGAAGAGCTAAAAATGATGGTATCATCTGCAAACTAAAGATGGGTGATAATTTCTGCTCATCTACCAGCCTCAAATCCTTCTGTGTGGCCACAATATTTAGCTTTAGAGAATAGCACACTGAGAGCCTCTACCACAATGGTAAACAAAAAAGGAGAAAGATGATCCCCTTGTCTAAGCCCCCTAGAAGCTTTGAACAAGCGGGAATGAGAACCATTCACCAAAACTGAAAAAGACGTCGACGAGATGCATTCTCGAATCCAGGAACACCACCTTTCCCCAAACCCAAATCTCCTGAACATATAATCCACAAAACTCCACTCCACATGGTCATAAGCCTTTTCGAGATCTATTTTAAAAATAACTCCCGGTTTCTTTGACCGTTTTCTGGCATCAATGAGTTCATTAGCAATCAACACTCCATCAAGAATTTGTCTATTGTGTACAAATGCTCCTTGATAAGGACCGATGATAGACGGAAGGACCTTCTTCGACCTATTGGGAAGGATTTTTGACAGCAACTTATATATACAACCCACTAAGCTAATAGGTCTATACTCTTTGAGATCCACAACATTAGGAACTTTGGGAATAAGAGTCAAGAAAGTAGTATTAATTTCCTTACTCAATCTACCCCTTCTGTGAAATTCTGTCAGCATGTTGCAAAAATCTATTTTCACAATGTCCCAAGTTGCCTTGATGAAAGAGAAATTGAAACCATCCGGCCCAGGAGCCTTATCCCCCCACAATCAGATAAATCCACTCTGATCTCCTCATCCTCAAACTCCTTCTATCTCTAGCCATACTCTGTCACCATTAGAGATGGAAGGGAAAGACTATCCCTCTGAGGTTGGCCTTGGGAAAACATCACTAGCATACATCTTCTCAAAGTAACAAGCAATTTCTTCTTTTGCCTCCTCAGGAACGCTAGTGAAACCATTACTCCTACGAATCTTGCCAATAAAGTTGAGCCTCTTTCTAGCATTCACCATATGGTGGAGAAACCTCATGTTCCTATCCCATTCTTTCAATCACAGTGCTCTGGACTTCTGCCTCCACAAGACTTCCTCCATACGATCAAGGTCCCATAATTTACTAACAACCATACCCCTAGCCTTCTTCTCTTCTTGATTCAACCCTCTATCCTCCTCAGTCGAATCCCACTCCTCAAGCTCCTTAGAGATAGAAAATCTAGAAGCCTCAATCCTCCCAAAAACCTCCTTATTCCACACCTTAATTTTAGCTTTAAGAAATTGAAGTTTTTTCATTAGCCTGAACCCTGCAAACCCTTGAAGCTCTGAATGCTCCCACCACCCTTTTACCAAAGACAAGAAATTTTTATCCAAAAGCCAACAATTTTGAAATTTAAAAGGTCGCGGCCCCCAATTTACTTCATTAGTGTTGAGCTCAATAGGCTTGTGATCAGAAATGCCTCTAGGGAGAGCTAATTGAATTACCCTAGAGAAGTGATCTACCCACTCTTTAGAAATAAGAAACCTATCAATCCTGCTCATAGCCACAGCAGATTGGTTATTCGACCACGTGAACTTAGATCCTGAAAGAGGCAAATCGATGAACTCGTTGGCCTCAATGAAATCTGAGAACCTTTCCATGGTCCGAGAAAAAGTACACGGCTCCCTTTTTCTAGTGAGGAAAGCGAACCATATTGAAATCTCCGCCAACACACCAAGGAACCGACCATAGCAATTGAGTGTTGGAGATATTGTCACAAAAACGACCTCTCGCAGAATCCTCATTCGGCCCATAAACATTGGCAACTGCCCATGAAGTAGATCCACCATGTGAAACCTCACCAATCTTCTAATTATCGCCGCCCTTTTAGCTGGTTTTCCCAACCCTCTAACACTCCAACTGACGATAATCATAAAAAAATAACCATTCACCCTATAAACAACCTCAATGCCCTCAGGCAGAATGCCCTGGCCTACCCTGAAAATTCTGACAAAATCCAACCAAGCCTTTGCCTCTGTCATCTTCCAATTTGGATTCCAAGACTGTAATTCGACGTAGAATCTCCGCTTCATGAGGACCAAAGAAGACCCAAATATGCTTACCCACATGAATAACCTCCAAAGCTTCTGTGTGACCGTCTACTTGGATGCACCTGTCAGCTCCAGAAATAGATTCCTGAATACCCTGCTCCACAGCCTCTTCCCTCAAGGTATGATTGTCATCCAAACCCTTTTTGGAACCATGCCTTTGAGGATTGGCGAGAACAGCAGCCACCTTCCTTCTAAATGAAGCATTACTGTGAACCCCTTTAAAAGCTCTATTCAATCTTTTCAACTTAGCTTTGAGGAGAGGAAAAGACGTCGAACTTCTCACTGGAACATCCCCCTTTCTACCCTTCATACCTGCTGAAGAGGTGGAAGTAGCATCTGCATTGCCAGGACATAAGGCAGAGGGTTGATTATCCTCCTTGGCACCAGAGGTTTGCTCTAGATGAAAAATCGAGCAATCATCCCCTAACTGGTAGCTAGACCCGGCAGAAACTTGGTCACACAATTTGGAAGAGACCTCAAATGAATTTGGATTAGCTACAGTAAGCCCAACACAGGAGGCCCGCCCACCGATTGAAGAGCTATTTGACCGAATTGATTTGGGGCCCACAGAGCAATATTGCACAAATTGCCTTGAAAGGGAGATAGCACATTTTGCAAAACACTTTGCCATGTCATCAGGCCAGCTATCTGCTTCCATAGAAAGAGAGGCATTAATCCTTTCCATCTGATCTAGCATCTGAATGACCACGTCCTCTATATGTCTTCCACGCAGGTCTTCAGGATGAATCGTACAATGAGTTGACTCTAAAGAGGTTCGCTTGCCCTTATCTTGAACTGCCCCATCTACTTTAAAGGAGGGGGTAAAACTTGAAGTGGACATATGCACACCAGAAGTCAACAACCCACCTCTCGTACCACTACAAGTGAAGCCGCAGTTGGGAATCGAGTCCTTTTTCCTTCCCCTCCTGTGAAAGACTATATCTCCATCAAAAGCCAAATCCACACCACCTCCCTTAGAATAGAAAGTGCTTGACGGATTCTCCACCCCATGCACCTGCTGTAGCAAGCTATCCTTGACCGACGAGCCACCTAGCCTGACAAAGAGGTCTGGAGGACTATGCCTAGCAGTCACATCATCCACCGGAGCTGAGGAAGACGATTCCTCCCCCTTATCGATCCTACCGGAGCAAAAAGCCACCTGGCAAGAAGCTTTCCGAGCAACAACAGTAGTTCCTCTTGACGAGGAAGAAGAAGAAGATGAATGGGTCATCTCCTTAGACAACACTCCGTTGCCTGCACCCTTAAAATTGGAGACATGATTTAAGGGACACAATACATCTAATTCCTCCCGAACAGAAATAGGAAAAACTTTACCACAGACGTCACGATTTATCACTTGATTGAGAAACTGATGATTTCTTGTTTGGACACAAACCCTCCCGAATTCCAGCACCTGCCTTTCTTCAGTCTCCTTAGCCACCCCTACAATTTCACCAAACTGCTCGCCTATGGCCTCAAACACCTTTGGATTACAGGCATGCAGAGGTACTCCAAAGCATCTTAACCAGACCGTCCTAATCGATAGATTAGGTCCAGGTAACCACCTCTCCAAGGATGAAAACACCTTTGAGAATTGAAAGTTATACTCTTTGATGATTTGAAGTGCCTTATCTACAGTACATAAGCGACAGGAGGACTTGGTAACCTACCAAGCCTAGCCATTTTCACCCCTTCTATCCCATAAGATTCACAAAGGGCTATAACAGAGGGAATTGAACCAATCCATTTCACCTTCCCGACTAGGCTATTAGAGAGCCAGTTGGAATTGTCTACCACAGACTCCTTAGCAACCACCACCGCTGGTACAGAGGGTGTCTCACGACCTTTGACGGCATCCGAATAGGACGAGCCCAACACAGTAGACAAAGGAGCACCTCTTAAAAAAATCCCCTTTCCTTCATTTTGCCTCTTCAAGCCATCTAGAGGCTTCAGAGGAGGATGTGCAGGCATCTCTGCAACTGTGAGCTTCTTAGACCCAGATCTCTGCGACCACCCAAAAGTGGTCACCTTCACGAGCAATCTTCTTCCTCCAACAAACTTACCGTTATAGGCTCCACTACCCTATTTGCTGAGTTTCTATCCCCGAACCTCACAAAATCGAAATAGAACCCCTTTCCCCTTCTGCTAGAAGAAGGAATGAAAGCATAAAAAATCTTCCCAAACTGCGAGAAAGAATCCCGTAACCAGTCCACCACCATGTTTTCTAGTAAGTTACTCACGAAGACTGATATAGATCCTCCCACTTGACCTTCCTTATCTTCCTATTCTTCCTACTATCAACGAGAACCCACTTCCCCTCAGCCATTTACTCAGACTCAGAAAATCCTTCTCTCATGACTCATGACTAGTAAACTTACAAACACATTATCGCCTGATGATCGGATTGTATCTTATCTGATTGGGGAATTCAGCCTTCTCTGAATTGATCGACAGCAACACCTCAATTTCAATGTTGATGTCGTAGAAAGTGAGTGGAGACAAGGCGCTAATCTTGATGTTTTGGCATCTAAACTAGCAGCGGACAGGGCTCATACTATTAAAGCTGTATGCATTGTTCACAATGAGACAGCAACAGGAGTCACTAATAATTTGGCAGCTGTGAGGAAATTACTTGGTAAATATAGGTTTTATTACATCGTGGGGAGAGATTTATTCTTTGTATTTTATCTTTCAACCATTGAAAGGGGAATAACAGTTTGGCACACCACTTTTTATATGGACACTCCATATGTTTGCATTTCATTCTAAAGAGATTGTCACAAAACAACTTTCATTCTTGAAGACCAATCTTGTAGAACTATAATTTAAGTATGGGGGTAACATAACCAGCGCTTTCAGAGAATACCCTATTTCTCGAAGTTCTCTCTATGGGCAGATATTGTAGGATCACAGAAAGCTATTATTGGAACTTCGAAAAACAAAAAATCTTGAACTTCCATAAAAGAAATTCATTCTTGGACTGTTACCTGTACGTCTCCTCTCAAACATGCTTTCTACTATCACCAACAATTCTCTTGTGAGCAGCCCCACATTTGAATTGGCACTAGCTGAAAATTACTTAGATCTGTGTGATGTTCACAGTTGAATTGAAGTAGCTAGCCTTGAACCCTCTAAGATAAAATCTGGAGATTATCAAGTGATGATCGATTCAGTTCAACAATGAACACCGCTCCAATATGAGTCATTTATGGCCATGCCGATTTGTGGTGATCTATTTGTGTATTTAATAATCAGAGGGTTTAAATATACTTGTTTGACAATAAGATGATTTTGAAGATAATTTTCAATTTCTGTTATTAATATTCCATATTATTGATCTTTTTTTGGCTTTGTAGGTCATTATGGTATCACGTTTGACCAATATTCATGATACAGCCAAATAATAATCACTATCGATAACTTGCGGACAATAGTCACCAACTGATGAATAGGCTACAACTTTATGCAATTATAATTCCATATAAATGACTTTAACTTAGCCCACCACCGTTGATACCTGAATCATTTCTGACCTTTGACGTACATGTGTTGGATCTGACAAGTGACATTACATTGATGTGGTATCAGGATATTGTTCAGAAAATTTTTCATTAAAGATATACTTAAATGAAATCAAAGTGAAATAGCATTACATTTAACACGGTTCAATACTGAAATACAATTAGAATCTTAGAATATCCATGTGGTTGTAGTTAGTTTGAAACCTGGACACATTCCTGTATCTATATCAAGGAAGAAAGCCTACTGTGACTCTTTCCAGTACTCTGTTTGATGAGAATTCTTAGTCAATGTCAGTTGCAAGTAGATTCATTTGAGTGTTTAAACAATGAACATAGAACATAAACATGTGTTCTTACATTTTCCATATTGTTCTGTTGTACATTAAGAAGCTGACACAGCCAGAATCCCAAACATACTTCTCTTGATAGACCACCTGCTGTTGCTTTTTGAAATACTCTTTTTTTTTTCCATTTTCATGCGGACAATTGCCAGCAACCATTCATATGATATGTCTAATAAGGATATATAGCTGTAAATGCTTAAACTAAGTACTGTTGGTTCCAATGTGGAATCACGGATGACTATGGACATTTAGCACTATTTCTTGTTGATGGAGTGTCATCTATATGCGCCCTTGATTTCCGTAGGGATGAATGGGGAATTGACGTTGCTTTAACAGGGTCTCAGAAGGCTCTTTCTATGCCCACTGGAATGGGTATTGTGTGCGCAAGCCCTAAAGCAATGGAAGCATAAAAAACTGGCTAAATCAGTCAGGGTGTTCTTTGATTGGAAAGACTACTTAAAGTTCTACAACATGGGAACATTTTGGCCCTACACCCCTGTTAGTTTTATGGACTCAATTTAGTAGATGATATAATAAATTAATTAATTTTCTTTATTTATCTATATATTCATGCTTTCCTTTCATGAGATGAAAGATGATTTATTATATACTTGCACATAACCAATACAAATGACATGATGGTTCATGAAATGAATCGGAGTCCATAAGTGTACTAGATGTAATACATGTGTATAGATGAGATCCACATACAGGAGACATGTATAACAAATCTATACTTAAATATCTTCACAACCAGTGATGAGACTGGACATCTCATACTAACAACGTTGCAGCACTTTGATTACTATGAGATAGTGTGATTTGTCTCGATCATTATAATGAAAGATTTTGGATCATAGTATTAGTACATTGGATGTATTGAAGGACCATGAGAAGTACCTTATAAACACTGTCTTTACTTTAAAGTCCGCTTTCATAATTCCCTAGCAGTAAGCTCTCAATCCTGAGACGTTAATGAACTCAAGTTTCTATCTATTCATTTGCTTTGAGTCACCAATGAGTGAGGCCAACTGTAGGTCAACACCTTAGTGATTTGAGTACGTGGTAGTAGAGCTGTGGGAGTATTCAATGGTCAAGATGGAATCTATTTCTATTATCCCCTTGTGTCAATTAATGGATTTATCATTGGTGCACCCATTCCGATTAAAAGTTAATTGGAAAGGTACCTATGATCATTATAATTAATTGGGGCTCAAGGGTAATAAGATATGGATCTAAGTTTGGAAGACAGGTCCAATTGAACCATGGATATTGATAGAGGGGCCTACTTGTGGTAATGTGGAAGTTTAGGGTCTTTTATGTAATATTCCTAAGACTGGAGTTCAATTACATTATATAGTGAAATTATTTGCAATTAACTGTGGGCCCGGATTACACATGAGATGTGGGGTCGCGAGTCTTAGTAGGAGCCAGCTTTCTAAGAATCCCTAGTGGTCCCCACGCTAGCCCAATTATTAAGATTCTAATTCTAGTTGAACTCTAAATGGAAAGTTACTATTTCTATTTGAAGTGAGACTTCTAATAGTGGTAATAGCAAACTTACTAATTTTAGTAGAAGTGAGACTTCTATTTTAATTAGAAAGGAATTAGAAGGATACTAATCATATTTGAAGTGAGAGTTCTAATTATGATATAGTAAGTTACTAATTATTGTGAAATTAAGACTTTTATTTTAATTAGTAATAGAAGAGACTTACTAATTGTTAGAGAAGTAAGACTTCTATTTCAATTAGTACGAGGAGGCTGCTTAAGTGATATAACAGGAGGAGAGGAGTGTTGGGCGCCTGATGCCATTCCCATCCTAGGGATTCACGCCCAAGGGGATTTAGGTCCAAGTGTTGGACGTCCCACACCCTTGTGCAAGAGTTGCACACACTCTTTCTTCTCATCCCTCTTCTACTTCTCCTTCTAGTTCCTCCTTTGAGTTCATAATAGTTTTCTCTTGGAGATCCCACCATCTTCTTGAGAAAAAGAGAATCTGATACGAGTCATAGCTTGGAAGATAAATAGGTCTTGGAGATCTTAATTTGATACGTAAAAGTGTTTCATAATTAAAGAAAGACACAACTTCTCCATTAGAGCACAACCGAGCTCCAAAGGTATAATCCACTTCCTTGCATGTTGTAGATTATTATGGATGCCTGTTAGTTGTTGTTTCTATCTTTTAGATAGATTGTTTTACTGATCATGATGGTTGAGATTGAGGGTATGCATCCTGGATTGGGTTTTGTAGCCTTCTGTATAGTTGATCCCTGCATCAAGTGGGTCAAAAGTTTTTGAAATTTATCCTAAAGGCCCACCTATTTCCAACAACCCCAACCATCCAACTGTTGTATGGGCTAAGGGCAGCTCTGGATCTCATATTTGAGGAAGGTCTTGAGAATGTGATTGTAAGGCACAGTCGTCTGGGGAAAGCTACAAGGTGATATCCATTTTATAAGTTCCTATAGTTTATCTTCTACTTAAGGAAGTATTTGGACCTCACTCAAATTGCAGAGTGATTGAATAATTTGACTGCAACACAGTAATTGAATGATTTATCTCCATTCCAATGTGTGTCTCAGAGCCACCCCAAAAGGTCAAGGAAACAGATATCTCTGATCTGGGGTACATCTAGATGCAACACTAACTAGGCTGTTCTGGTTGCATCTTTAGGAGTGACAATTCACAGATGTTACTAATTACATTTCCTTTGAGAGGGAGATTTTTTTTTTGTCCTAATGTTTTAGAAGATTTAGAAGCTTCTTCAGAAGCTTAGTCTTTATCTTTTCCTTTGCCTTTTTTTTTCCTTATGTGAAAGATAATTGATCTTATCTTCCAAATTCAATACGTAGGCTTGTTGTTGAGGCTTGGGGGCTGAAGAACTGCACCCAAAAGGAGGAATGGTATAGTGACACTGTCACTGTAGTGGTCGTTCCACCATATATTGACAGTTCGGAAATTGTGAGGAGTGGATGGAAAAGATACAACTTGACTTTAGGCTTAGGCTTAAATAAAGTAGCTGGCAAGGTGTTCAGAATAGGACATCTTGGCAATCTTAATGAGGTACGTGTCATTTGGTTTTCCCCTTTTATCAAATCTGAGATATTCATGGGAAGGGATCAGTGAGAGTTGGCCAAATAGATTCATGAGAAGGCAGAGTAGGATCATCAAGTGGGAGGATCTGGTGTTGGTATTTGTTAACAACTTGCCAGAGGTCACTGTTGCTGAGCAGATGAGGATTGCTTTCTCCTCGATAGGAAGGGTTTTCGATGCTTTCATCCCTGCTTCCAGTAGGAGAGGAAGGGGCTTTTGTTTCTGTTTTTTACGTTTTGCTGATCCGAGGACAGCTCTCAGGGCTGTTAAGATGCTGAATGGGGCAAGCTTTGCTGGTAGGGTTCTAGAAGCGAATGTGGCAAAATTTGGATGGTATCAGAGACAGAGGGAAAGAGACGTGGGGGAGGATAAGAAGAGGGTAGCGGGATTATTTCCTTTTGATAAACTCGATTTATTGCCTACTAAAGAGAGGCTTCCTGTGAAGTCCAGTTCTATTGCTGTTAGCAAAAGGCCTCAAGGTGTTAGTTTTCTTGATGTGGTTAAAGGGTATCATTATATGGAAGATAATCCTCTCTGTGTTTCTAAAGAGAATATCACCAATAACTCCAGGTGGTTATCCAATAGCTTAGCGGGCACGGTGAGATATGAAGAAGTTATCCCTTCTATTACTACCATTTATGAGTTAGGTGGATAAGGGGTGTGAAGGTGTCTACTCTTCTTTTCCAAACTTGGAGGAAGTCAGCTCGCAGGTGGAAGTTTTGAACTTTGACCACAATTAGGTCTTTGTTTCTCTAGAAAAGTGGGTACCTAAACCCATTGTCTTATCAAGGATAGTTTGGCTTCATTTCTTTGGAGTACCTCTTCATGGGTGGAGTGTGAGGTGTTCTTAGCCATCGGAAGGAAGTTTGGAGCAGTAGAAGAAATAGCCAAAGAGACGATGGATAAATCGCAGCTCAAATTCGGAAGGGTGTGTGTTCAAACAGAGGACTTTTCTTTCATTAACAAGGAGATGGAGATCATGCTTTTTGACCATGTTTACAAGGTGGTGGTGCGGGAGGAGTTGGGATCACATATCTTCCCAGTCTTGAACTCAATGGTGCAGTCGAGGGTGGATGAGAAGATGCGTATCAGCGGTGAGGAGATAAATTCAAATATAAAAGTGAATCAAGTTGTGGAGTGGGTGGACTCTACCTCAACGGGTTGCAGCGGAGACGGCGACTGTGGGGAAGATGATCAGCTCCGAAAGGAAGGCTCGGCATCGAAAGCAGAGCATACAGGACATGTTCTCAAGCAACGTGATGATGTGGCAAAGGGTGATACGAGCACTTCTCCTCTAGGTAGAGGTCAACAGGTGTTGTCAGATTTGCAAGAAGCTGCAATTTTTTCAAATCCTTTCCACTCGGAGATAGGAACTCAGAGGAAGAAGGGGGTTAGATCCCTAACCCTTCACAACAGCGTTTTGAGGAAAAGCTCTCCTCCAGAGAAGGCAGACATGAGCAACCTCATTGAACCGATGGTTGAAGGCTCGATAGAAGTAGATAGCCAGGGAGGAAAGGGGTTCCATGTCAGTGCAAGGTCAAATCTGAGAAGTGGGTTTTCTGGGAGAGAGGTTTCCTACTTGGTTCTCACGGAAAAGGACTCAAGTCACCTTATTAGCATCAGCTCAACGCTACAAGAAATTTGGGGTTTAAGAATGACACAAATTTATCCCAAAATATACATATTTCGTCACCGAATCTAATTAAGATGAAAATTTTTCGTCACCCGTTTTGTTGCCAAAGCCTTGTCTCTAGGTATTGGAGACCAAAAAAAAAAATCGTCATCGAAAAAGATAAATTTGTGACGATTTTTTTTGTCTCAATACACTCTGTTGGAAACATACTTGTAAGTAATTAGTGACAGAATATTTTGTCATTAAAGGAAGAAATTAGAGACAATTCTTTTGTCATAAATATAAGAAAGAGAAACAAAATAATTTTGTCGTGTATAATATAAAGGAAGACGAAAAAAATTTGTCAAAAAAGCTACCAGTGGATAACGATTTTTTTTGTCTCTAATTGACTATGTGGGAACATACTTGTAAGTAATTAACGACAAAATATTTTGTCATTAGAAGAAGAAATTAGAGACAAAAATATTTTATCATAAATATAAGAAATAGAGACGAAATAATTTTTTCGCGTTTAATATAAATGAAGACGAGAAAATTTGTCTAAAAAGTACCAGTAGATGATGATTTTTTTGTCTTTAATCGACTCTGTGAGAACATACTTGTAAGTAATTAACGACAAAATATTTTGTCATTAAAGGAAGAAATTAGAGTAAAAAATATTTTGTCATAAATATAAGAAATAGCAACGAAATAATTTTGTCGCGTTTAATATAAAGGAAGATGAAAAAAAATTGTCAAAGAAGCTACCAATAGAGACAAAAACAAATTTATGAATTAACAAAATGAAAATACCCATTCATCATTACAAATAATTTCATCCTAATACAATAAAATGGTGTAATATCCACAAAATATCCACAATTGAATATCCACAAAATATCCACAATTCCACAAAATATCCAAAATATCCACAATATCCAAAATATCCAAAAAATACCAAAATATCCATAATTTCATCATTGTTGCACGTAAAAATGCCACCCCAATCCAATCTGTAAAAAATAAATAAATAAATTAAAAACTTTAGTAACTAATCGATTCACAATTAGATCAATTATACAATTTATCCCTCTAACAACTTTTTTTAAGATTATGGGAACAAAAAATTTATGGTCCCTCCCAAGTTGGTTGTTCTTGTTTTCGGGCACTTCCATTGTTGTTTAACTATTTGGCCCTCCAATAGCCTTTTTTGAACTAGTTTCCAAATTGGGTGTCCTATGCATGTTTCCATTATTTCCTAATTATTCAAACATATATTCTTTTATAAAATTTATTATATTAAAGTTAATATATTTTTACCAAGAAGTATGTCCACTCGAGGATGAGTCACCCCCATTCCCAAAGTGTCAAGTGAATCCTTTACTCCTAAAAAAGTTGACGACATCTGCCATTATCTCCCTTGCTTCTTCCCACCCTCTTCAAGCTCCTCTATTTTATTGTGCTGCATTTGTATCTGTTCCCTCTGTATCTCTGTTTCCATCTCAAGGCGCTTTAGATAATCATTTGTTTCAGCAGATATGGTAGTGGTCCTCCTAGAGGATGAAGGTCTTATGCCAAGTCCCTTCACGTAGCCAGACTTTGGCTTTAGGACTTTGATTGATAGCGCGCTCTTCTGCAGTCAAAGGGATTGATCCCGACTGTGAGAGGTGATCAGCCTGTGTTTGTATCATATTTTCTTATCAAATATGAAAAAATTAAATAATTATACTAAATTAAATAAGATTATAACAAATAGTATTTTAAAATTTTGTTAATAAAAATTGAAGTATATACTCACATAATGAGCCTGAGCTTCAGATGAGATCCACTCATGTGTTTCCTCATTATAGTGAGTTTCCTTGTAAAACTCTGCTAGATCAGGTAGC
Organism: Litsea cubeba; assembly: GCA_012931725.1. Taxonomy (NCBI): domain Eukaryota; kingdom Viridiplantae; phylum Streptophyta; class Magnoliopsida; order Laurales; family Lauraceae; genus Litsea; species Litsea cubeba. The sequence continues at coordinate 1,029,338 of CM022946.1, read as the reverse complement.
ATCTTCTTTTCTCGTGCCTAATTTGATAGACTAAATATTCAATAAATAAAGCCAAGAATCTAATAAAATTCTTAAAGTACAAGAATACGCACCAGTTTTTCTACTCTAACAGAGATTGACCTAGAACCACACCTATGTTTTGTCTTCATCTTTTCTCTAGGGGTGAAGATTTTGTTAGACCTAAGCTTGATAGTGTATTTTTTCCTACAATCTCAACAGATGTTCGCAATTGGTTGGAAAAGGAATTTGAGGAGGAGGAGTTGGCTCTAACTTTGGAGGAGTGTGAAGGGGATAAGGCCCCTGGTCTGGATGGATTCAATTTCACTTTGGTAGGTTGGGGGTTCCTCAAGAAGGATTTTGCTGACATGCTTTCTGATTTTCATAGAAGGGGCAGAATCAATAGGGAGATAAATGCAACTTTTTTTATCCCTCATCCCTAAAGTGCCTAATCCGGTGGAGCTTCATGATAACAAACCCATATATAAGTCTTGTTGGGTGTGTGTATAAATTGTTGGCAAAGATTTTGGCAAACCGTCTGAAGCGTGTTCTACGTCTCATTGTCGGCCCTTTCCATGGTGCATTTGTGGCAAAAAGGCAGATTCTCGATGGAGTATTGATTGCCAGTGAACTCATTGACTTCATAAAGAGATCTAAAATCAAGGGGGTTATTTTTAAGATCGACTTGGAGAAAGCCTATGATCATGTAGATTGGGACTTTTTTGATTATATGTTGCTCAAATTTGGCTTTGGGGAAACCTGGCGTGGATAGATACGCGAGTGCATTTCTATTACATCCTTCTCAATTTTGGTAAATGGATCTCCCTCAAAGTTATTTAAAGCTTCGAGAGGCATTCAGCAAGGGGATCCTTTATCTCCTTTTCTGTTTACTATTGTCATGGAGGCGTTGGGCTCTCTCCTATTAAGAGCGAGAGAGTTGGGTGTCATTAATGGCTTTGAGGTGGCTCGAGATGGGAAGGCAATTACCCATTTACAATATGCAAATGATACCCTTCTTTTCACCTCTTCTAACAGGGATGAAATTTTGGCTCTTAAAAGAATATTGCGGTGTTTTTAGTTGGTTTCGGGTCTGAAGATTAACGCCTCCAAGAGCATGTTGGTGGGAGTAGGATGTTTTGAGGATACTGTCCATGCTCTAGCGGATTTGGTCCATTGTAAAGTTGGAAGACTCCCTATCTCATATGTTGGTCTTCCAATTGGGACGAAGCCGAGATCCAAGGCTTTGTGGGATCCACTAATCGGTAAAATTGAGAAAATGTTATCTTTTTAGAAGAGGCAATACTTATCTTTGGGTGGGAGAATTACATTGATTAAAGCATGCTTATCTAATGTCCTAGTCTATTATATGTCTCTTTTCAAAATGCCAAAGGCAGTGGTGAAAAAGGTGGATCGTATCCGTAGGAACTTTTTATGGGAAGGTCAAGGCGACAAGAAGAAATTACATCTTTTAAGGTGGAGTGAGGTGATTAAACCAAAGTGGAGTGGAGGTTTGGGTCTTGGTAGTTAGGAGAATAAAAATATGTTTTTATTGGTGAAATGGTGGTGGAGGTTTGGGGAGGAAAATGAAGCTCTTTGGAGGAAGGTCATTGCTACTAATATGGGGAGGATAGGTGGGGATGGTGGCCTTCACCTGGCCCTAGACACTGTAGGTCGGGAGTGTGGGGTGCTATTGCTTCAGTTGGTGATGTGTCTTCTGAGTGGGGGAAAGTATTGTCCAAAGGGGTTGGTTTTGTGGTGGGTGAGGGGAGTGAGGTCAGGTTTTGGTTGGATGATTGGGTAGGGGTAGGACCTTTGTATGAGTTATTTCCTAGGTTATTTAGAGTGGTGTTGAATAAGGAGTCTGCTGTCTGTGATTGTTATGAGGTGAGGGAGGGTGAGACTGTGTGGAATGTGTCTTTTAGGAGAGGGCTTCGCTTGTTAGAGGAGGTTCAATACGGGGAGTTGTTGAGTCTTCTTTCTAATGTATTTCTGTGCAGGAATTATAAGGACTCTCGGATTTGGAAACCTTCCTTATCCGAGAGTTCTCGGCGAGAGCTTTTCACTTGGCAATAGAGGGGAACCATACCTCCAGATCTTCTTCTTCTTTAGTTTTGGATGGAGCTGGTTCCTCCCCGGGTTGAGGTCTTCTGTTGGCTTGTTGTTGCAGCAAAGGTGTCCACGGCAGACAATTTGAGAAGAAGAGGATTGACAACATCTGCCATCTCCGACATTTGTGTGATGTGTCATAAGAAAGAGGAAACAGTGAACTATCTTTTTCTTCACTATGAAGTTGCAGCAAGTATATATATATAGGGTTATTTCTTTAGCAGGTGTGGAGTAGCTTGGTGCAGTTCGGAGAATATTGTAGATGCGGTAGAGTCTTGGGCAAGAGGTCCATTTGTCGGATGTGGGCGTACGCTGTGGAAGTTGATTCCTTTTGTTATTCTTTGGTGCATTTGGAAAGAAAGAAATGATAGAATTTTCAGAGGTGTCTCCTCTACTTCAGAGGAGTTGGTTGCCTCGATCTCTTCGATGATTGCTAATTGGGCTTTGGTTAGAAAAGAGTTCTCGAATTTTAGTCTCAATGACATATTAGTCAATTGGGAAGCTTGTATAAGGTGTGGTCGTTTTAAGGTGATGAAGTTCGTTCATTGGTCTCCTCCCCCTCTTGGTGTTCTTAAGTTCAACGTTAACGGTGCTATTAGAGGTAAACCGGGGCCAGCAGGAATTGGTGGGGTACTTCGAAATAGTAAGGAAGAGGTTTTATTCATGTTCTCCAAGCATGCAGGGGTTTGTGACTCTAATGAAGCAGATGTTTTAGCGATTTTGGAAGCTTTTCATTGCTTCTCTAGAAACTTCCATAGTGTTCTTATTGTGGAGAGGGACTCATCTAATGCGATCGCTTGAGTGACTAATCGGAAGAGGAACCCATGGAAATTTCAATTCCTCTTTAATGAAATTCGGGCTTTATCTTTCTCAATCAATGTTCACTTCCGCCATGAGCTTAGAACAACCAACTACTTCGCCGATGCTTTAGCCAAACAGGGGATTGAGAGGATATCTCCTTGGGAGGGTATTATTTTGTAGTTTGTTTTGGTGGGGTACAACGCTCTTGTACCTAGTTGCTATTTTCTTTTTTTTTTTATGTTTCCTCTTTCTTTTATGTTCTTTATTATCTTTTCCTCTTTGTTTTCCCTTATTGTACTCTTTTTTAAATTAATTTAGAAGTTTCAGTTACTGTTAAAAAAAAAAAAAAAAAACACACACACACACCTGTTTACTTCACCAGCCTTTCCTGTCAAAGTGTGGTCGTGTTCTGTTCATCCAAGCTTAATCTAAATCCCTGGTGACAAAACATTTATCTTTCTAGTAATATTTGGGTAACGAAATAGGAGCTTATAAATTTAGGATCTATTTCTTTTCTTGGATAGCATAATTAAGGTAGTAAGCTTCATTTCCATTATATTGAACTATAACTTTTTGGTCCCATCTATGTATGTAACATGCCATCTAATTTTTTGAAATCTTACCAATTGCCCTCATCTTCCTCTGTCGCATTTGGAGGTCATTTGGGTTGCAGTGGGTTTGGATATCAATACCAACAACTGTGCCAATTTTGATTTTGATAAAAAACGCCAGAAAAATAGCATTCCATCTACTGTAGATTCCATGTTTTTTGCCACACTCAAATGCCCTACGGTTTGGACGATTTTTTTTTTTTTTTGGAAATCCTCAAACCACTTGTAATTCGAGCTGCATCCAAATGTAACATTTATCATCTTTCTAGAACACTAAGAATAGAAGAATTATAATGTTGTTTGTAAGAGGATGCTAGCTCTTCAATACCTATGGTTTTTAGAGTGATAGGACTTCAAGTGCCAAAATTATTCTCTCCTGATAGTTGAACTGAAGTTTATGGTAGCCCAAGACTTGCAACCCTAAACTCTAAGGGCCTGTTTGTAAGAGTAGAATACATATGAAGTCACGGTCAAATGAGCTCTACTGAAGGATTATTAAAAAAGGTGAAAGATATAAGATATCAATCAACATTGCAACTCTCACGTCCATAAGATTTAAATTACTAGGGTGGTGCCCGCATATTCATTTTCCATCTTCTCTTCATTCATTTTCCATTGAAGGGGAGATAATTTGACGATTATTTTTTAGAATTCACGTTTGTTTCTTCAAATTTAACCACTTTTAGAAATAAAAGTCTTACAATTCCTATGTAATCAAATATTCCATGAAACAAACAAGCTTTAAATTGAAAACACATTGCCACATCTCCGCACTTGCTTAACCGTCACAACTGCTGATCCATAGTTACAATAAAAGTAATCTAAAAAATTAATTTAATGTCAAATTTATTCTCCGGTCACTTCCAACTTCCTGTCTGCATTTTATTTGTATTTACATTTACCCATGATTGAGTATGGTATGCTTATCGACAGCTTCTGTTATTGCCCTCATTTTACTTTTTGTAGCTGCAATTGCTGGGCTGTCTGAGTGGTGTGGAGGTGATACTCAAGGACAGGGGCGGATCCAGGATTTCTAATATGGGGGGGCTGCACTTAAGTTATACTAAAAAATAACAACAATGTTTCACCAAAAACTATAAAAAATAGCAACAATGTTCACCAAAAACTATCTACGTACTATCTTCATAATTCATTTTCTACAAGCATCATACCAAAAGAGTGATCATTTTTATTATACTACCAAAAGAGTGATCATTTTTATTATACTACTCAAAATCAACAAAAAATGTATTCACAATAGATCTTGACAAGTATGACAAAAGACAAACAAAAGTTAAAACATGACACTAGTGAAATCTTGACTTGCGTGGCTTCTTATCAAATTCATTTATTACCAACTCTATGTCGACTTGGAAGGCACAAAATGCTGCATCTTTCTTCTCTACTAAAAAATTCACTAAAATCTGAGTCCCTCTCTCAAAAGATTTCCAGTTTTCATACAAAAGAAAAGGAATACCCATCTCTTTCTAATTAAATAAAATGCAAGAAACCTGTGGGGCATACTTATTACTGCAAATGAACAAACCCATAAAATAAAAACACCCCAAATCCATTTTAGAAAACCATAAAAGAAAAAAAAAAAAAGAAAATCTGAAAATGAAAAAACCCATGTAATAAAACACCCCAAATTCATACATGAGATCCGGACTTTGAGAGAGAGTCGCCGGCAACGAGAGTTCGCAAATCACCTATGGAGCGATGGAGGCAGCGGGCAGCCTCAAATGGGTGAAATCTGAAATGGGTGGGACACTGGGACTGAGACTTGAGAGACTGAACGGTAACAGAGAGAGACAGATAAAAAAAAGGGTTTTGACTTTTGAGCTTTTGAGTTGTGACTTGAGGTTGAGTTAGCTTTTAAAAAAAAACTTTTTTCATCCTTGGCTCAGGTGGCTACTTGGCTGGGCACTTGGCCTTAGAAATTGGATTTTTTTTTTGGGCCCAAATCTCGGGTGGGCTGCAGCCCACCCGGCCCCCCCCCCTTCATCCGCCCCTGCTCAAGGATGTGGGGTACCCAGTTAAACTGGGTAGTGGAGTGGCACCAGCAGCTGCTTATCTGCAGAACAGCATCCCATTGATCGCTTCTAGGATTCGATATCTATATATGTAACTGTTCTTGTCCTTCAATACACTCAAAATCTTGTAGAAATAGATTAATACACTATGTGTGGCTAGCTCCTCGTATTGAACCCATCTATGATCCTGTATTTGATGCCTCTTTCATCAATCTAAAGTGTTATTGCGGGTAGATTCTTATGTTTGGACTGTTGGAACTGTTGAACACATTACTGAAAATCCAAATCATATATGTACACATGACATTTCTAATGTTATTTGGGTGAATGAGTTTATTTGTGCTGTGAAAAGATACTCAAGCAGCAGCGGGTTTAGGATTTTCAGAATTTGGATTTGAGTGGGGCGGACATGGTTTGAAAAAGTCAAACTCAAAGGAAATTAAAAAAAAGGGCTAAAAATGACGAAGAAATCAAAGGAGCATAGAAAAAAAGAAGGCTAAAAACGAGAATTTCAAAGGACTTTAATAAATCCTGGTTTAAAAAATTCTCTTTTGAACAAATCAAAGTACAAATTTGAGAAAATAGAAATGAGTAATAAATACATAAAGTAAATAGTGAGTTGAAAGTAAATATCATGGTAAGGATATCCGGTTATTTTACGGGAAAAAAAAGGCATACATAAATCGACAAAAATCTAGAAAGGTTTGGAAGAATCCTCAAATCTAAGCCTTAAATTTCCGACAACTATAAATAGCAATGAGTTCCGAAGGGTTTCAGCTGGGGTGATAGCTTTGATATAAGTGGGGACATAGGCAAAGGCCCTATATAACTCTCTGGGATTTTTGTTTCTGATTTAGGGTGGAGACGTGCAAAAGTGTCATTTGACTTTAGTGGTTGGGAGGTTTTAGGTCTTAGGGACACGGATGAAAGGTATTAAAATGAAAAAATGGGAGCTTATTTATAAATACTAAAACTATTGGAGCCTATTTATAAATTTTAGAAAACTTTGGGAGGTATTTGTAAAAAGCTCTTTTGAATATTAGCTACTCCTCTTTTTTTTTTATATCTATACTGCTAATCGAAAAGTCTAATAAGAGAGATTATAAACACAAGTCAGCATTGGCGACTTGTCTCAATGGCCTACAGAGATGATGGTGCCGAGTCATCGGCGAAATCACCAGCTAATGAGCAGCTAAATCACTCTACTGAATAAGTTTTCTTTTTCTGCCCTTTCTCTATAGGGCTGCCCTCACAGGATACAGGAAAAGTAGGCCACCACAAAACAGCCATGACTTCCAAGACTCAAAAAACACTTTGACAAGTCAAACGTCAAACCATATGATGTTTTTTCTATTATAACGATGACTTCCAAGACTCAAAAACCATACTGACAAGTCAAACCATATGATTTTTTATTTATTTATTTATATGTAAGCGACTTCATCAACGGTTAACTTCAAGCTTACATCCCAACAGCACCCGAGTAAACTACAATGGGACTCCTGACTGTATACTTTCCTTTTTCATCAGTCCATACCAGATAACCATATGAAACAATCCCATTCCTTTGTGGGCTGTCCTTTACAGTTACAGTGAAGTTCAGTCTCTCATACTTCTCCTTGAAACTCAATGTAGCTGGTGAGACTGCAACAGAAAAGTTTCCATATAGCATCACCTTAGCATGATAAGTGGATGTAGCATCTCCAACATTAGTGACAGTCCTTCCAAACGTCTGCCACCCCGATGAAGAATTCGAACCGAATAAAGCAATGAAAGAAGGATAATTGAGATCTGAAGACGAGTTTGAACAAGAGTAATTAGAAGACCTAGTAATCGCCGACATCTGTGAAGCATTGAAATTCATACTGCAAAGGAGATTCACATAATCTTGCACGCTTGCATCATAAACAAGACCCGGATCAAGTGCCTTGTTTGGATCGATGTGTCCGGATCCCATAGCCAAAGGCGTTGCAGCTCGGAAGCCGTAGCCTTGCCCCCCTTCCTTGATGGGATTAAAAGTGTTATCCAGTGCATTGGCTGTGGTCATTATTGCTGATTTGATTGCTGCAGGGCTCCAATCAGGATGTGCACCTCTTAACAATGCTGCCACACCCGATGCATGAGGGCACGCCATGGATGTCCCAGAGATGATGTTGAAGTCAGTCGACAAAATTAGGCCCGATCCTCCGACCGTGATTGCGGCCACAGGGAGATTGGATGCCCAAGCTGCCAAAACAGCTGTCCCTGGTGCTAGTATATCAGGCTTCAAGACACCAGGGGAGCTTGGAGATGGGCCCCTTGATGAGTAAATGGCAACAGAGGGTGCAGGCTTCACTCCCACAAAAGTCTCTTGGAACTTCATCGTTGCCAAAGGGTTAGCCATGCTTTGTGCATAACCAATGACTGTGTTGCCATCTTTTGGGTTGATAATAATGGCAGGAGAAGGAAAATAGCCCAATCCAAGAGGATCTGTGAAATTTGAGATGAATATAGCACCTGAAACATTTGAGCGTGATACCTGGTCTATTTGGTCAAATACGTCTCCTGTAGTATCCTCACATATAACAATAGACCCATCCGGTCCTACAGCTTGTGATAGTAACAATGAGGAGCTGCATGCTTTCAGGGTGTCATTGTAGATCAGTGGAACATCCACTAGCCATGCACTTGCCGGAAAGGAAGTCTGGCCAATGATGTTTACACCGTTCCCGAGAGTAACCGTTCCACCCAATATGCGGTCGAAGTTACCTGCTGCGACCGTCAATGCCCAAGGAATTCCATTGTGCAAGGTCATGAGAGATGGTCCTTCATTGCCTGCCGAGAGAGATACTACAATGCCCTTCTCCATGGCCGCGAATGATCCAATGGCGATGGGATCTTCGTACAAAGGGACCCCATCAAAGCCCATTGAGATGGAAATAATGTCGACGCCATCTTCAATTGCACTATCAATTCCGGCAAGGACATCTGAAGCGTACCGGCGCCGCCCTTCTCGCCAAAGGACCTTGTACATAGCAACCCTCGCTCGTGGTGCAACGCCTATGGCTGTGCCCTTGGCATAACCATAGTAGGATGCACCGAAAACATAGTTCCCACCTGCGGTGGAGGAGGTGTGGGTGCCGTGTCCTTCAATGTCCCTCGTTGAATTCATGGTGATGTTGATGCCAGGATTGTTGGCCATCACACCCCGGTTGAAGTAGCGAGCTCCGATGAGCTTGCGGTTACACATGGAGGTGTTGAACTCCTCCCCGACCTCACATTCTCCCTTCCACCTCTTGGGGATTTCTGTCATGCCATCATCATTGAAGCTCTCGCTCTCCGGCCAGACTCCGGTATCGATCATGCCGATTATCACATCTTCGCCATATCGGGATGCGGGCCAGAGACCATATGCTGGATTGAGGGAGAGGAACTTGTATGTGTGGGTGGTGTCTCTCGTCACAGTCCTGTCTGGATAGGCATGGACAAAGCCTTTGGATTTCTTAAGAGCCTCTAGTTCTTTGTGGGATAGGACTGCACTAAAGCCATGGATGGCATTGTCATAAGAGTATACAAGTGTTGGCATTGGGCCATTTTCAGTGGCTACATTTAGAGAGTGGAGAGTGGAGGTGTACCAATGGTGGTGATTGGTAAAAGTCTTGGGCATGGCCGACTTGTCCATGTGGACAATGTATGTGGACCTTTGGGCAAAGGTGGACATAAGATGGAGGGTGGAGAGAAGAAGCCATGAATGGAAGAGGATATGGGATGGAATGGCCATGGGACTCTTCATTCCTTGAAAGAAGTAACTTGTTTGATGGTTTACAAAGGATCTATTGTACTTATATTGCCATTTGATCTTGTTTTCATTGTAGAATGCAAATGATCGGCGATTGGGTCTGTGTTTCCTATGTTGTTTTGAATATTGCTTAGCTGTTAGTCTTGGTAATTCGTATACCTTGTTTTTTCCAGTTGAAGGTCATGGTAGAAAAGCCAAACGGAAAGGTTTGGAGAGTCATCTTGGAGAGAATAATACCTAAATTAAGCCCCTGTTTGTCATATCTATTTTTTGCCTCTAATCCTCTATTTCTCTAAAGTGGGTAGAGATTTTGAAATTAGAGGTGTTTGGCAGTGATTTCTAGCCTCTGGTCACTTTAGACAAATAGAGGCAAAGCCTCTTAAAAAGAAATATCTCAAATCTGGGCACGTGGAAATCAGAGGCATTCTCTCTCGAAAAAAATAGAGGCGGAGCCCTTTTTTCAAGACAAAAATGCCCTCTGACGGTGTTTTATTTCCAACGAAAATCCTTCCATTAAAAGGGACGGAAGCCTAATCGTTTTGAAGAGGGAACCAAAAAAAACGCATTTTGGAAGGGGTGAAGACGACACAGAACGGTATGCATCTGTACAGTTCTTCTCATTTTTTTTCTTCTTCTTGTTTTTCTTTGTATATAGAACATTCGGTCTACTGTGTGCATTGATACAACCGTGGATTCCACTATTGTTAAAAAAAGGGATGGAAGCCCTAACTTTTTATTTTTTCTTCCTTTCTTCCTAACGCCTCAGAGTGCATGGGGACGTCCCTCATGAGTATCTTGGTCATTTCTGCTTTCTTAAAAATAGTTTCCCCTGATACTAATGCAGTTGGAATAAACTAGATTTTTAACGGAACATGGAATATATAGCCGATGCCTTGACAGACTGGATGATATCCCAAACAGACAAATAACAAGCAGCTGATAAGATCTCGATAGAAAAATAGAAGGAAAAAAGGTCATCAAAATTCCAGGATGGACCGGTTCAGCCCTAGATGATTCAACTTCTCACTTCTTTGGATCTGGATCTTTAGGAGGAGGTGATTTGTTCTTCCCCCGACTTGAATCATCGGATAAGATGAAGATGAAAGAAGATGAAATGTATACATGTCATGTAAGAATTCATGTTTTTGGATGTAAACAAAGGAGACTTTGCAAAACTGAATTTTCAATTGACGCCAATTAGATGACGTCAATGTTTTTACATGATATGGACCTAAACAATCCTAGATAGGAATATACTGAAAATTGTTAAAAAATCTGAAGGAGAAAACATTGTAAAGTTGCTGATATTTACTGCTATCTAAAGAGTGTCATCTATCAGAGAAGACGATATCATCAAGGTGTTATTAAAGGCTAATTGATGAGATTGTTAAATAATTGATAATATAGTCAATTGGGTTATTTTGGTCAGAAAAAAAAATGCACGAACTACTAACTCATGGTTTCATTGTTTTTTTTTTCAAAAAAAAAAAAAAATTAAATCATCCTCTTAAGATTATTTTTTTTATTTTTTTTAAATCCCTTTTATTTATGATGTTATGCAATATTTGTCAGCCATGCTGGCTACCTATGCTTCTTCTGTTCCCTTTATCATTAGACTAGAGTGTGTCATTTCACATCTAATGTTTGCAAATGACGTGATTGTCTTTAGCAAAGCCACACTATATGCTGAATGTAACTTTAGATTTTCTTGGATGACTTCAGGAGGTTCTTGGGTTTGGCTGCTTACATAGATAGAGGCAAATTCAAAATGATTCTTTTAATTAAAGAAAGATTATCACTTAAGTGAAAACGGGGTCTCTTTGTAAAAAAAAAAAGAGATATGTCCACTGGTCACTGTTGAGTGAAAAATTCCTTCCAAAAACCACTTAAATTGGGTCTCGATGATTGATTATGGTATTGGCATGCCATGCAACTTAGCCACCATCAATCCCATTCTATACTTTGAAACCATGGTGTATATTTCCTTTTGTTTCTAACAAATGAAAAATTGACTAGTCTGAGTTATGCTGAAATTTATTTTTTAATTCTTGCGAATATAGCAATACGGCTTTTGATATGAAGTTGTCGGTTCTAACAAACTGAAAATTGAACAATCTGTATGATGCTGTGTTTTTTTTTTAATATACTTGCGAATGTAGCAATATGGCTTTGATCTGAAGTCATCTGTTCTAATGCTAAAAAGAACCACAGAAGACCCTACACACCAATCACTAAACAAATGAAATATATGTTCCCACTTCAAATGGATAAAACTGGGCCAGTTGCGACATGAGTGGAGGTATTCAATAGCAAGATATCTCTCTCTTAGAGCCCAAACATCATCAAACTCTTATCTTTCTGTGGGTCAAAATCACATTGGATCACGCGCTGCGACCTTTTACAGCCTTTGATCAGTGTGCTGTTCACATCTCTTTTCAAACAAGATAACTATTTTGTTGTTCAGTAAAGACCAAAGAAAAGTACAGAGAGAGCAGAGATAAGTAAACTTTAACCGTTCTCCTCACGGATTGCACTCTCTTGATAAGAGAGCAGCATAGACATGGCATGGATCATACACAGAGGAATCATGGTTTGTTAAAACTTGTGAATGAGAGAATGGTCATGCTAATTTTTTGTGGAAAGATGGACATAAAGTATGCATGTGCATCACAGATGGATGGCTAGCACAAGTCGAACAACAGTGCATATTTAATGTACATCTGTGGCCCACCTGATGAGGGACTGAACAATTTTTAGGGAGAGAGGGGGTCTATAGTGTAAAGAGGGAGAGAGGGGGTCTCTATTCTATTCCAAATGAGGCTTTTTGATGTTATTATAAAGAGGGAGAGAGGGGTCTATAGTGTAAACAGAAGATAGGTGATATATGATTTTTTTTAATGAGTGGGCCCACCTCTCTTTAATAAACTATTTATCAAATTCCATTATGCGGTGATAAATCTCTGATGATATGGATGTGTAGAATAGTTTTGATATACATGAAAATCTCTTAGATGTATTAGAAGTATTTCCAAGTGTTTGGCCATGGCATTTGTGATTGGTGATGGTATGTGTTGGTGGGCTTCATGTATATGTGGTTGTTCTCATTGTGGGATGTATTCTTGTTGACTTTGATAATTTGATCACACTTGGAAATTTAAAGCTCTTTGAGTTGAACACATATATGGCTGCCTGACTATCTTTGAGATCATGTGATTGTTTACAAATGATTGTAGAGGAATTATTTTGGAATCTAAATTAGAAGACATTAGACATTCATTCATTTGCTTTTTCTTGTTATACATTTTATATTATCATATGTTATAGATATCTTTTGTGTTTAGTGAATGGCACAAAACTGAACAAGGACTCAATCTGATCTGTTAGGTGTAATTATCATGTCGGATAAAGGAAAGTCAAAAGAGACAGATGACATAGATCGTGCACAGTGGTCTGATGGTATGAGAAAGTGTCTAATTGACATTTGTTTGGAGCAAGTGAGGGTAGGTGGCCGCCCAGGGGTGCAATTTAGCTCAAAAGCATGGAAGATTATAATAGAAAAATTTACTCAAAGGACGGGACACAGTTTCAATCAAAAGCAATTGAAGAACCAATTAGATCATCTGAAAAAATTATACAATGCATGGTTGCACTTGACATCACAAACTGGTATAGGTTTCAACCCACATACAGGGTGTGTGGAGATGGCACAAGACCGATGGACAGAATACCTGAAGGTATATAAATTTATATTTTTTTTTTGGTATTTATAGGAGAGGTGAATATAGCATTTGATATTTATCATTAAACTTTATTGCAGACCCATAGGGATGCCAAAGTATTTAAGTCTACCATGCGAGAAGATGCAACTACTAATGAAATTGGTTCAGATGTCATAATGGCCAATATTAGGCGAAAGCGACCAAGGCCTTCTACAAAGCAGTCAAAAGGGAGTAACAAGGCAGTAGATGATAGCATAATTGAGCTCGCAGCCTCAGTGAAGGCATCAAATCAGTTAGCTGCTGCTTCTACTCAATCTGAAGGACCTACCATTGAGGCATGCATTGACTTACTGCATGCCATGCCTCAACTTCCAGAGACTAGTCCACTACATATGGTTGCCCTTAGGTCTTTTATGGTTAAGAAGAAAAGAATTATCTGGACTAAATTCAAGACGGATGAGATAAAGATAACATGGCTCAAATCTTTAATGGAAATAGAGAAGGGAAATACTTTTGGAGTTGCAAGTGATCTCTAGCTGTTTGGGGTTTTTTTTTTTTGTTATTTTTGAAACATGAATGTTATGTATCTCTTAAACTTTTGTTCTTATATTTGGATTTTGAAACATGAATGTTATGCTTGGAACATGAATGTTATGTTTTAAACATGGTATGATATTTATTTAAAGTACTTCTAAATTGTTGAATGTCTACAAATATGAATAAATGATTAGTTATGTTTTGTTTGACATATATACAGAGCATATGGACCAGATTTTACGTCGAAAAATCATACTTATCATACTGTTGTACAAGAAGCGACAACAACGCTTGATTAAGGAACCATGTAGGAACTCAATCCTAACGGGACATGGTCATGTCCAAATCATTTTGAATGGAAACCCCATTATTTGTCATCAGCTATTACGTATGAAACAACATGTGTTTCGACGATTATGCATGTATTTTAGAGAAAAGAATTTACTGAAAGACAGCAGATATATACTTGTGGAGGAGCAGTTGGCTATATTCATGATGGTCATTGCGCATGCCCATACGAATAGAGTGATACAAGATAGATTCCAACACTCAGGGGAAACTATTCATAGACACTTCCGTCAGGTACTGATAGCAATGATGATATTTGCAAAATATATGATAAAGCCACATTCACTGGATACAGTGCCTAAGGAAATTCTTTTGAATCCACGCTTTGAGCCATATTTTAAGGTATTGCTCTCTTTCCTTGACACCACTTTTTTTATTTAAGCTAAATTATTTTGAAATTTTTCTCAATGTTGATATCTTCTTTTTTATAGGATTGTATTGGTGCTATAGATGGCACCCATGTGCATGCCATTATCCAACCAGAGAAACAAATTCCTTACAGAGGTAGAAAGGGAGAATGTATGCAACAAGTTATGGCGGTATGTTCGTTTGACATGCTTTTTACCTATGTGGTATGTGGATGGGAAGGTACAGCTCATGATCAACGGATTCTCTTGGATACTATTTCTGATGAAAGGCTAAAGTTTCCACATGCCCCGCCTGGTAAGAAAGTATTTGTAGTGCCTTAAATCTCAACAAATGATTGCTACAATATAGTTTGACATGCCCTTTAACATTTGTATATAATTGTCTTTAGGTAAATACTACTTGGTTGATTCTGGTTACACAAACATGCGAGGGTTTCTTTCTCCATTTCGAAATGTCCGATACTGGCTTCCAGATTTTCAAGGTGTTGCCGTTCCTCGTACTAGAGAGGAGCATTTTAATAGATTACATTCATCCTTGAGGAATGTGATTGAGCGAAGCTTTGGAGTATTGAAAGCTCGATTCCCTATCCTCAAGTGGATGGCTCCTTACCCATTTCCTATACGACGGAGCATCGTAGTTGCTGCAATGGCAATGCATAATTTCATTAGGAAAGAGGATATGGAGGATCAATTATTTTCACAATTTTCAGAGGAAGATGCTCAAGTAGAGTGTGACACTGGTATTGAGGAATCACGTGGAGAAAACACTTATACTTTCGATATCACAGATAGGACAGAGATGGATGCCAAGAGGAATTCAATTGCAGATGCCATTTGGCGAGATGCTTCTTCTGATGCTTGATTTTTATCATCTTATGTCATGGTTCTGGTTTTTTCTTATTAATTGAATGGGTTATGATGATGAATGCATTGGACTTTGCACATGAGGATTGTTAACTTTTCTAGTTGTGTCTTGATTTGTTTGCTTGATGGATTTTTATTTTATAATGATATAAGTTTCAACCTGTTTGGAGTGATTGTGTGTGATTATGGAATGATGGAGATATTTTATTATTGTGTTTGATGTTGTTATTTTTAAATTATTTACAAGTTACAAGCCATATTTTGATGGAAATAATTGTAGTTTTCAAATGATAAGAGATTATAATGTTATGGTATGTGTGTAGATAATGGATGTTATCTTCAATGAGTCTATGTTGAATGTGAACTTGCGGGCCCATGTACACGTATTTTTTTAATAATATATGAAAGTGGAAAATGTGCATAAGTTCATTTTTAACATAATGACAGAAGCTACCCTTCTAAAAAGAGGCAAACCGCTCTAAAAAGAGGCAAATGGAGGGCATACCAAACGGTCTATTTGAAGTAGACCCGTTCATTACCAAACACATATTTTTGTTTTAGCCTATTTTTTTTATAGCTCTTTTTTTAATGGCTCTATTTTGAATGGTCTGTCAGAAAAAGAGTAGAGATGCCAAACAAGGCCTAAAACTTCCCCACTTAAGATACAGCTTGCATGCATTCATATTTAAACAGGGGAATTCTGAAAGAAACGGCTTAGCTTTTTCAGAAGCACACCCTTCTCTGAGTGGAACCCACTAAGATGCATGTCAATCACAAAAGAGTGGAGATTAGAAGGTGTGGGGTAAAATAGCAATTGTTGATGAAATATCATTTTAATGATATTATCCTTAACCTTACCCTTCCCTTGAGGACCTCCAAGTAATTAACAGTATTCATGTGGGATTTTTTCATTGTGATTCAAGTACACGGTGGATCATGAGTGAATCACCATCAAGTCCTAAAAGAATTTTACTGGTCTTTGAGGATTTACAATTGGCAAATATAAATATGAATTTTTATGACTATGAGGAAACTAGAAATCTTTTGTCTGAAAATTTGGTTACCAAACATGACGTTTAAGCTTTAAACCTTTGTAATGTTTGAGAAGATTTCAAAGTTATCTTCTCATAGCTTAAATCTTTTCCTCTTAAAGATAATTGATCTTCGAATATGGAATCTTGGCAGCATTGACTTATGGTTTCTATTTTTTTAAATCATATCTCTCAGATGTTCCATTGAAGGTTGTTTGCCTAGTTATATCCACTTTGGACATTGTGTTTAACTTGACCAATCCACCAAATTTTAGCCCCTTCCCGATCATATTTGGATGGCACAACAGGAACTGATCGATTCTACAGTTGTAGTTTTTTTTTTCTCTTCCTTGGAAGATAAGAATTACCATCCAAAAGATGGGGGAGACCTTAATTACATAGGGAAGGCATCCAACCCCCTACCTGATCACCGCAAAAAGGCGACCAGATAGGAACAAAACCAAAGCCTTAGCCCACAAGCTGGGCCCTGCTGTACAAAAGAAATTCTATGATTATAAGAAGCCTAGGATCCTAGGCTTAATTTCCTTTATAGTCATAGAATTTCTTCCATGGGTCCCACTAACTCTCATTTAATTTATTCCATAACCGCCCATATACATCCATATGCTTGCATACCTAATTGGGTGGTCATGTACGGTCCAGTGGACCCATGTATGATCCCAGTATAACACATATCTGCATTTAATATATTGTATTTATTTATTAGTAATTTTCAGAATTCATAATGAATAATTCTTAATCATTCTTTTACCAAATTTCTTGTATGTGTTAAATGCCTAATGTACATGGCAAGTATTTTTTACGTGAACCAATGGTACTTTTTCATGTAAAAACGTATCAGATAACTATTTAGACTATTTTTATATATTTGCACCAAGAATTTATACACTATCATGCAGTGTTAAAATAATTGTTATTAAAATGATAATTTAGATGATAACATCAAAGAATATATATTGACAAAATGCTAATATGGGGTACACGACTCGTTAACTCGTTAAATAATTTTATCCATTTTGGACCATGTCAATTAACAAGCACTCTGTTGCTAATGAAGGAGAGTGAAGGAGTTAGAAAAATGATCTTTCATACGTGGGTCTTAGGGTTTCACTTCAACCTTTTCAAACTTTTCAAAATACCCCTCATGCATTTTATAATATATGTCATTTATTATTTGGCCGGTTGTATCGGGTTGTTAATGAGTTACCGATTTTATTTGTTAGCGACCTGCTAATTTAACGGGTTAACAGGTCCGACCCATTAACGACACGAACTAGTTAAAAGGCCACCAGAATCCGTTAATATCGTGTGGGTTTGCGTCATGTTAACGAGTCGCAGAGCCGGCTTAAGCATAAGGCAATAAAAGCCCTTGCTTTAGGCCCCCAAAATTTTAGGCCCCCAATGCTCTCAACTTCCAAAAAAAATATAATAAAGTTAGCTTGTTTCTCCCAAAAAAGAAAGTCTCATAACAAATCCCACAAAATAAGGCCCCATTTTAAAGTGTTGATATTCCAAAAGGCCTCATAACAAATTCCAAAAAATAAGGCCCCATTTTAAATGTTGATTCCAAAGGCCTCATAACAAATCCCAAAAAATAAGGCCCCATTTTAAACTATAACTTTTCACATTCCAAAACATGAGAAAAGTTGTAAAGAGTTTCACATACCAAAAAAATCCAACGAACTACTCTTTCATGGCTTCACAGGGTTTATACATTTTCACATTCCAAAAGCTTGTAGCCATTTAAAACATAAAAAAGAAAACCTTGCAATTACAACAATTAATGAATTTATTTTGAGTTCTAAAATTCTCCCTCTTTATTAATCTTTTCTTCATCTGCTTACAATCCAAAGAGAACAATCTCTTCTGTGTTCTTATTGAATCCCTTCAATTCAAGAGGTTTTTTTTTTCTCCATACTTTATTCTCCTTCTATCACTGCAACTTGGACTCCAAAAAGGAACTTGTTTTGTTCTGATTGAAGCCAAAAGGTATGCATTTTATATATTATTTTTTCCCTCTTCCTTTTGTTCTTATGTGATACTTATTTTTATAATATGGTTTGATAATATATGTTAATCATGGCTCACTAACACAAATATAATCTGTCATTTTTTTTTTTAGGCTTTATAATCTTTGTGGCCAACACCGATTAGTAATTTTGCATCACAAAAAGCGAGAAAAATAGATTTTAAATAAAGAATTTATAATAATATTACAAAATAGAAAAGGCCTCATTTAATATTTTCGCTTTAGGCCTCAAGTTGTCTCAAGCCGGCCTTGACGAGTCGTGTGAGTTTGCGGTCGATCATGGTCATTCCGGTGTGATCTTCTTTACCTCAAAAAAAATTTAAGAAATTATCCAAGAAATCCGGATATTTTTATATTAATATATACTATAAACCAAAAATTAGTTCGCCTAAGTCATCACATCCTATATTAGCACTAATATTTGATACTTAATTGTTAAATATATTAAGTTCCCGATATTAGTCTTTGATCGAGAGCTCATCCTTATAACTTATAAATCCATTACTATAGCTCATATTTAAATCCAAACAACTTCAAATAAATATCATCCCTTATATTAGGTTTAATGAAATTAATTTCACTTTAATTAGAGTAGGGCCCACCATCAAACTGACCATATCACATAATTAGAAACTGATCATATCATGTCATTAGAATTCTTGGCCGATCGGAAATAGTAATTCAGATCTAGCCATCTATAAAGAATCAAGTTCAACAAATGTTATTATTAAGCATCATTAATTGGAACTAAAAAAACCCCTAAATTATGCTCACTGACCATTTATTATTTCTAGATGGATAGTCGGCAAACACCAATTTCATTATTGCATGTGATTATAATTAACCTCGAGGGGTACTCAGTTGGCCAAGGACCACGGTTTGCACCCGGAGGTTGTGGGTTCGAAACTGCACTACCACACTAGGGCCATAGGAGAATTTTACCCGGCTTTTTCTCCTGGGCCCGTAGGGATTATTCTGGCCCAAAGGGCCAATAACCCTGCGTTATCCAAAAAATAAAAAAGGTGTTGGTTTAGAATTGTCTAAAGTGGCCCAGAAGGGGTTTTAGTAAAGAAAAAAGGAAAGAGAATTTTGAAGGTTGATAGGGCCACCTATTAAAAATATAATCTATTAGATATAAAGGACCTATAAAAAGTTTTTTTTTTTGCTAATCATTTCTATCAAAATCTTAAAGTATTAGTAGAGGTAGCATAAATACTTTTCAAAACTTTTCTAGCTAGAGTAGTTGGGAAAAAAATTAATATTTATACGTGTTGCTAAAAATGTGCAGACCGAATTCCACGTAATTAGTGGGAGTGTTGATTAGTGGGCTTTAAACTCAAACTCGTGACGCGTTAGTTATGATGCAGTATAAAATTCTCTTGGCAAGCCATTCCTACCAAAACTTTGAAGTGATGGTATTAGAGGTAGCATAAATTCTTCTCAAACACCCCATTCATGCATGGCCGCTGGCTGAATGTATCTCTAATATATAAATCGGCTCATTATCAAATTGATTAGGCATACAGCACATTATCAAGATTTGATCGACAGCAGGCCGGCCGTCCTCCATTAAAAAGTAGGGAAATTTATGTTGAGCGGCTCATATTTTTAATGAATGGATCCAAATGTGGAGCCCACCAAATTCTAATGGTGGGACCAATCGTTCAACCATCTGTACCTTAAAAAGAGCGAGGTAAACAGAGGAGGGTTCGGCCCTTTAATTGCTGAGTAAAAACCGAGGGTGAAAGGGGGCCATCCTCCAGCTCCCATCTCCAATCTTTTACATGGCTTGATGCATGCTACTTCTTGTTGTTTCAAAAGATAGGAACATGTAAGAGATAATGTAATTCTCTAATGTTGTTTTTTGGATGTTTCCACTATGACCTTGCTTTCCAAATTATTTAAATTCCAATCACATAATAAGGATTCTCTTCATGTTTAATTAATTAAACTGACAGTGAGTTAATATGATTGATGAATTAGCCGTGTGTATGGGGGGAATGAATTGCATGGCATATTCCTTTAAAAAATATAAAATAAAAAAAATTACGTGGCATATATACCACACATGTTCAATAGAAGGTCACTGAATGTTACCTCCAACCCAAGCCACTGATGTAGTTTGGATTGAATTGTGAAGTGTATGATGAGATGACAGAAAATGGCTTAGCCGTGATGGGGCTCAGTGTTGAATCCGTGAATTGGTTTTGATCACCATGACTCGTACATCAATTGGTTGGGTTGAAAGGGGCGCACCATGTGGCCGGCCGGATGAGGAATTCAAGTGTTTTCATAATCATTCTTATGCCGATATGATGAGATGAAAATTATGATTTGACTGTGGAAATCAATCCAAGCTTTCACCATGTGTATTCGTAGCCTCATCAAGACCATGGAAATCTAACCCTAAGATCAAGAACATTGATTACCTACGAGATCATGACCACTAAACGAGGGAGAACTATCCTAGCCGTGCTAGGAGGCCAACTTCATTGTATCAGGAGGGAAGTAGATACTGGGCAGGCTAGAGAACAAGAGATCATAGTCATATATGGTGAGAGAACAAGAGATAATAGTCTCCATAATGAAAAACATTCATGCGCATCCATCGATCCCTCATCATGTTATGGTGAGGAACAACATAATAGAGTTAACTTTATGATAAATTTAAACCATCTTCACTTTATTAGCAAGGATTTCAATTCACCTTCATGCAGATGCTCATAAAACCTCTTCAGTTTGAGACCAATTTATAGACCACATTCCAAAATGACCTCAAACAACTACAATGGGGCTCCTTACTATATACTTGCCCTTTTCATCAGTCCATACAAGATAGCCATATGAAACACTCCCATTCCTTTGTGGGTTGTCCTCTACAGTTAGAGTGAAGCTGAGTCTCTCATATTTATCCTTGAAACTCAATGTAGCTGGTGAGACTGCAACAGAAAAGTTTCCATATAGCATAAGCTTGGCACGATAAGTTGATGCAACATCTCCAACATTGGTGACAGTCCGACCAAACTTCTGTACAGTTGAAGAATTCGAACCGAATAAAGCAATGAAAGAAGGGTAATTGAGATCAGAAGACGGGTTCGAGCAATCATAACTAGAGGACCCAGTAATCACCATGATCTGTGAAGCATTGTAATTCATACTGCAGAGGAGATTCACATAATCTTGCACATCTGCATCGTAAACAAGACCCGGATCAAGTGCCTTGTTTGGGTCAATGTGGCCTGACCCCATAGCCAAAGGAGTCGCTGATTCGTAGTTGAACCCGCTATCCTTGATAGAATTGAGAGTGTTATCCAGTACATTGGCTGTGGTCATCATCGCCGACTTGATCGCTGCTGGGCTCCAATCTGGATGTGCGCCTCTCAACAGTGCTGCCATGCCCGATGCGTGAGGACATGCCATGGATGTCCCGGAGATGATGTTGAAGTCGCTCGATAAACGTAGGCGCGATCCCCCCATCACGATCACGGCCACAGGTGTATTAGATGCCCAAGCTGCCAATACACTTGTCCCTGGGGCTAGTACATCAGGCTTCAACACACCAGGGTAACTAGGAGATGGCCCCCTTGATGAGTAGGAGGCAACAGAGGGTGCAGGCTTCACCCCCACAAGCGTCTCTTGGAACTTCATTGTTGCCTTCGGATTAGCCATGCTTTTTGCATAAGCGATGACTGTGTTGCCGTCTTTGGGGTTGATCATAATGCCAGGAGAAGTAAAATAGCCTGTTTCAAGTACATCTGTGTAATTATAAATGAATATTGCACCTGAAACATTAGAATGTGATACCTGATACAGTTGTTTATTTATGTCTCCAGTTTCGTCATCGCATATAACAATAGACCTACTTGGTGCTTGTGATAGTAACCATGAGGAATTGCATGCTTTTAGGGTTTCATTATATACCAGTGGGAAATCCACCAACCACGCGCTTGCGGGAAATGAAGTCTGACCGATGACACTTACTCCATTACCAAGAGTCACTGATCCACTGAATTCGCGGTCAATGCTGCCGGCTGCAACGGTCAATGCCCAAGGAATTCCATTGTGCAAGGTCATGAGAGATGGTCCGTCATTTCCTGCTGAGGAAGAGAGAAGTATACCCTTCTCCATGGCCGCAAATGATCCAATGGCGATGGGGTCTTCGTACAAAGGGACTCCATCAATGCCCATTGAGATGGAAATGATGTCGACGCCATCTTCAATTGCACTATCAATTCCGGCTAGGATGTCTGAAGCGTAGCCCCCTTCAAGCCAAAGGACCTTGTACATGGCGACCCTCGCTCGTGGTGCAACGCCTATGGCTGTGCCCTTGGCATACCCAAAGTAGGATGCACCAAAAACATAGTTCCCACCTGCGGTGGACGAGGTGTGGGTGCCGTGTCCTTCAATGTCCCTCGTTGAATTCATTGTGATGTTGGTGCCAGGGTTGTTGGCCATCACACCTTGGTTGAAGTAACGAGCTCCGATGAGCTTGCGGTTGCACATGGAGGTGTTGAACTCCTCCCCCACCTCACATTCTCCCTTCCACCTCTTGGGGATTTCTGTCATCCCATCATCATTGAAGCTCTCGCTCTCCGGCCAGACTCCGGTATCGATCATGCCGATTATCACATCTTCGCCATATCGGGATGCGGGCCAGAGGCCATATGATGGATTGAGGGAGAGGAACTTGTATGTGTGGGTGGTGTCTCTCTTCACAGTCCTGTCTGGGTAGGCATGGAGAAAGCCTTTGGATTTTCTGAGAGTCTCTATTTCTTTGGGGGAGAGGACCGCACTAAAGCCATGGATGGCATTGTCATAAGAGTATACAAGTGTCGGCATTGGACCATTTTCTGTGGCTACATTTAGAGAGTGGAGAGTGGAGGTGTACCAATGGTGGTGATTGGCAAAGGCCTTGGGCATGGCAGTCTTGTCCATGTGGACGATGTATGTAGACCGTTGGGCAAGGGTGGACATTGAAAGAAGTTGCTGGTCCCAGATGGGTGTCGGAACCGAACTCGCCGAGAACCTTGTGCGTTCCGGTGTGAGGTAGACCTGCGAACTCGCTGCGAATGCTCTCAGATCTTCTGGATGATCAACCAAGAGTTCCCATCTCCCTTATATAGAGCAATCCCTAGGAGTTACAACTCTATCCGGATTCTACCTCTCCTGGAATCCCACATCTCTTGACCAGCGTGGGAATTCTGCCAACTGAGAGTCTGAACTTGATCCAAACTCTACCACTAAGAGTTTGATCCTTATCTGACTCAACCAGATCAAGACTTGTTGGGAGTTCATCCGCGGCACACCGCCGGGCTCGATCTGGCGTGGGCCCAATGGCAGTCGGGCCACACAATTTTCCTAACAATCTCCCACTTGGCACGAATGCCATGTTTTGACAAGCGTGTCAATGTACATCAAATGTATTTAAGTCCCATGCGCATCACATGCCTCGCAAATTCTTCAGCAGGCAACGGTTTGGTGAGAGCATCAGCCATCAATTCTTTAGAAGGTAAATAAGAAATTTGAATTTCTCCATTCTCAGCCTTCTCCCGGACAAAATGATATTTTATCTCAACATGCTTTGATCGGCTGTTAAATTTCGGCTCAGTCACCATAGAGATGGCAGACGTACTATCTACGTTCATTGAGACAGGCTGTTCCACACTGATTAAATCAATACCACATAAAAAATTTCTTAACCAGACAGCCTCCTGAACTGCGGTACTACAAGCTATATACTCTGCCTCGGCCGTAGACATGGCCGTTGAGGTCTGTTTCTTGCTACCCCAAGAGATCGCACCTCCCCCCAGAGTATACACATAGCCTGTGGTTGACTTTCTTTTGTCTAAGTCACCGGCCCAATCCGCATCGGAATAGCCACGCAATTTCAGGTCATCACCTTGATAACACAGTTGCAACTTCAAGGTGCCTTTGATGTACCGTAGAATCCTCTTAACCGCATACCAATGAGGTAATCCAGGGTTACTTAGGAATCTACTCACGAGACCCACGGCGAATGCAACATCCGGTCTCGTACACAGCATCGCATACATGATGCTTCCCACAACCTGAGCATAAGGCTTGCCCCGCATTATCGCCGTATCTTCCTCAGTCGTGGGCCGCTGTTTGCTGGACAATTTTTCATTTTTGCTAATGGGAGTATCGACTGGCTTGCACATCATCATATCAAACCGTTTTAACACAGTTTCCAAATAGGACTCTTGTGACAAAGTCAATAACCGATTCGGCCGGTCACGGGTGATCTTTATGCCCAGTACATAAACAGCCTCACCCATGTCCTTCATCTCGAATCTTGACTTCAACCACTGTTTGATTCCATTGACGGCATCCAAATCGTCACCAGCAATCAGGATGTCATCCACATATAATGACAAATATAAATAATTACTCCCACTGCGTTTAATATAGAAACATATATCAACACTATTGGGGACAAAACCAATTTCACTTATGGCATGGTGAAATTTCTTGTACCACTGCCTCGATGACTGTTTAAGTCCATAGAGTGCCTTTTGTAATTTGTACACCTTGTCCTCATGACCTTGCACCAAAAAACCCTCAGGTTGTTTCATGTAAATCTCTTCATCCAATTCGCCATTCAGGAAAGCAGTTTTTACATCCATTTGGTGCAATTCCAAGTCATGATAAGCCACAACCGCCATAAGGGTCCTTATGGATTGGAATTTTACGACCGGGGAGAAAGTTTCATCGTAATCAATTCCTTCCACTTGTGTGAAACCCTTAGCCACCAACCGTGCTTTGTATTTATCCAAGGAACCATCCGAATTGAATTTCTTCTTAAGAACCCATTTACAACCGATGGCCTTTCGATCTTTGGGTAGATCGACTAATTGCCACACCTGGTTCTTATGAATTGATTCAATTTCCTCTCTCATAGCATTTATCCAATTTTCAGCATCATGCCCATTGACTGCTTGAGAGTAGGATGTCGGATCCAAATCCTCCACGGTTTCCATTAAACTGCAATAATCATCCAGATATGACGGATGTTTCCTTATCCGAACGGGTCTACTTATTTCCGGTTGTTCCTCATCAAGTGGGCCCTGGCCAGGTGTTAAATTTCCAACGTCAACCACGTCGGATCCCCCACTTGCTTGAACATCCTTATCCTTAGAGATCTCATAGAAATCCACCATCCGTGGTCTATCTCTAGGATTACCTGTTGGATTCTCAAGGAAATACACATCTCGACATTCCATGATTATTTTATTATCGTGATCATATACACGATATCCTTTTGAATGACTTGGGTAGCCAACAAACGAGCAATTCTTTCTCGTTTTTGCCTGCAGTTTGTGTCTTTCTTGTGGCGGTAACAGGACATGTACGGGGCATCCCCAAACTTTTATATGTTCCATTTTAGGTTTGGCTCCAGTCCATAACTCATATGGGGTCTTGGGCACAGATTTAGAGGGCACCCTGTTCAATATATATTGTGCAGTATTAATTGCCTCTCCCCACAAATACAGCGGAAGTTCCGCGTGGCTCATCATAGACCTAACCATGTCCATAAGTGTTCGATTTCGACGTTCAGCCACGCCATTTTGTTGTGGGGTGTAAGGGATCGCATACTCATGTATGATTCCCTCTTTTGCACAATATTCTTTGAACAACTCAGAAGTGTACTCCCCCCCTCTATCGGATCGAATCCGTTTAATTTTCTTGCCCTTTTGATTCTGAACTTCAGCGGCATATATTTGAAAATATTTTAATGCTTCATGTTTATGTTTAATCAAGTAGATATAACCATATCTGCTGAAGTCATCAATGAAGGTAATGAAATACACCTCCCCCATCCTAGTATGAACATTTAAGGGTCCACATATATCTGTGTGAATCAGGTCTAGCAATTCCGCATTTCTAGTTCCCTTTGGGAATGGTTTCTTGACCATTTTCCCACTTAGACATGGTTCACATGTAGGGTATTCCACTTTTCCAATTTCAGGTAAAAGTCCATCCCTAACCATTCTAATTATTCTGTTCTTGTTAATGTGTCCTAATCTGTAGTGCCATAATAATGCCAAACCATTAACACATTCATTCACACACACAGAATAATTGGAACTAGATTTTATTGCAACTTTAGAAGTGTCCAGCAAATATAATTTGTCATGAAGCAAACCAGAAATACATATCTTTCCATTGAGCCCAATAGTAACCTTATCAGTAATGAACCTAATTTCAAAACCACTAGATGCAAGCTGGCTGACGGAAATCACGCTCCTCCTCATGCCGGGAGCGAAGAAGACATCTGATAAATATAGCGATTTTCCAGTTGGCAAGGGAATTTTGACTTTCCCCACCCCCAACACATCGCAGAATGTCTCATTCCCCATGTATATGTTATGTTCTCCAGCTTTAAGTTCTTGGAATTCAATGAAAACTGCTTTGGTCCTCGAGATGTGTCGAGTAGCCCCGGAATCGATCCACCAGTTGCTTTCATTGGTGTCCACCATCATGGATTCCGTGATCATATCAATATAATCTTTACTTCCATGTGGTACCATGTTCTGTTGCCCATTCTCACCCTTTTTCTTTTTATTTTTATCCGGACAGTCTGCACGAAAGTGCCCAGGCTTCCCGCAAATAAAGCAACGCCCCTTTTTCTTTTGTTGCCCCTTAGCTTTCCCTTTGCCTTTATTCTTCCGTTTCCCCATAGTAGCCATCGAGCCACTAGCAGAATTGGTTTGGGCAAGCAAAGCAGTAGGCACAACACCACGGGCAGCCTGCCTTTGTCCTTCAGCAATTAATTCAGCCTCAATATCTTTAACAGTCAATGTTTTCTGGAGGCTTAAGGTCTGAGAAACATTCTCCCACGAAGGCGGGAGACTTTGCAACAGATACAATCTCTGCAACTCCTGGTCCATATCCCTTCCCAAAGTAATCAAATTCCTCAATCTTATATTCATCTGGTCAATGTGGTCATTGATCGAGGTTCCTTCAGGCATTTTATAATTGACATAATTTGAGAATGCCTCCATAAGGTGGGACACAGTGGATGCATCGTATTTCACAATTATTTGATCATAAATTTCTTTTGCTGAAGCCAGTTGCTCAAATTGCTTGACCAAATCATTGGAAATAAATCCAAGTAACAGATGCCTTGCTGATTCATTATCATATTCCCAGGTACTAAAGAGATCTTTATCGTCCTTGGAAGCATCATCAGCAGGCTTCTCAGGTGTCTTTTCTTTAATAACATAAGAAAGACCCTCAAAGTGCAACAAGGCATCCATCCGACGTTTCCAAATGGGTAAGTTCTTCCCATTGTAAATATCGACCTTAGCAAGATCGTGCAGAGCAGATTTAGCAGTAGACATATCTGAAAGAAAATAAATAAAGTCCAGATACCACTGACCGTGATCGCAGTCCAAAAAAATTTCTGAATGATGGAATGCCGATCAGTCGCGTCTACCAAATAGTGCTCGTCGCCACGAATCCACAGATTCAAACCGCTCGTCGATCGGAGGTCAGATGAACAAGTTGCGGACGGTCAAAGGTACTATTGACCGAGATGACTTTCTCCCGTGCTTGCGTCAGCCACAGCGTCGCGCTGACGTCAAAGAACCACAACAGCGTCGGGTCAAGCAGCAACACGCACGCGTCCGTGGGGCAAGCAGCAATCACGCACGCGTCCCGAGGCAGAAAATTTCTCACGCACGCGGACAGAGGCTGGGAAGTGCGGCGCGGGGTGTCTTCCCTTCTCTCTCTTATGCTGCGCACGCGTTCCAAGGCAGAGCAGCAGAACGTCCAGAGAAAAAACAAATTTTCTCCCTCACGCACGCGACAGAGGCTTGATGGTGCACGAATTCCGAGACAAACAGCAGCACGCCCAAGAGAAAGAAGTTGCTGCCCTTTTCTCTACTGACGCACGTTTGTAGACGGAAAAAAAAAAAACAGGTTAACACGTGGTTTTCTTCTTCGATGGTTTCTGTTGCAGAACAGAATGGAACCCGATGAAAAAACTCAACGATGAGTTAGTAGATCCGACGATCCACAGCCTTATCGCAAAATCCAAACCGTCAAACGCACAGATCGGGCTCTGATACCAATAGAAAGAAGTTGCTGGTCCCAGATGGGTGTCGGAACCGAACTCGCCGAGAACCTTGTGCGTTCCGGTGTGAGGTAGACCTGCGAACTCGCTGCGAATGCTCTCAGATCTTCTGGATGATCAACCAAGAGTTCCCATCTCCCTTATATAGAGCAATCCCTAGGAGTTACAACTCTATCCGGATTCTACCTCTCCTGGAATCCCACATCTCTTGACCAGCGTGGGAATTCTGCCAACTGAGAGTCTGAACTTGATCCAAACTCTACCACTAAGAGTTTGATCCTTATCTGACTCAACCAGATCAAGACTTGTTGGGAGTTCATCCGCGGCACACCGCCGGGCTCGATCTGGCGTGGGCCCAATGGCAGTCGGGCCACACAATTTTCCTAACAGGACATAAGATGGAGGGCGGAGAGAAGAAGCCATGAATGGAAGATCAGGTAAGATGGAATGGCCATGGGAGGTTTCATCCTTCAAAAGAACCTAATTAGTTTGATGGCTTTTTAAGGATATGATGTACTTATATTACCATTTGTTTTGGTTTCATTGTATAAGGCGAATGACCGGCCATAATTGGGTCTGAGATCCCGATGTGATTTTGAATTCGGGTAAGCTTTAAGTCTTCATATACAATGATTTCTCAAAGAGGAAGACAAGGGAGAAGGGCCAAACCAGGCGGTCCGGATCCCCTGTTTTGTTGAAACAAGGAGATACTGTTTGTCAACAAAACAGGGGATCCGGACTCAACCTTAGGCTGTGACTCTCGTAGTGAACGGTAGACTTTTGTGAAGATTTCCGTACGTGATTCACCATGGATATGCATGTATAAAACAAGGAAGTGCTTGGAAACTACTTTGTATGGGCCCCACCAAGATGCATGCCTATTTACAGTAATAGTAGTGATTGATTAGAATGTGGTGTGGAGTTGTGTTTGGCAAATATCACTTTAATCAGATCACCCTAGCCCACTTTTTGGCTCTGTTTGTGAAGTGCACCTTTTTTTTTATACAAACCGACGGTGGCTGATATGTGGGATAAGGGATGTGTATGTGGGATAAATGGATAGTAATCAAAGATTGACCTCACTTTACAGAAGGTTTGGGAATTTTAAAAAATAAACTCGTTTTGTTTAAAACAAAAAAATAAAAAATGAAAGAAAAGAAATTCCGGTTCCTTGTCAGCTATTTAGCCTAATATATATAAGCCTTGATACAGTCTATATATATGGACCAGAAACAAAGATGCAAGCCAGCCCATCTCATATATATATTTATACGAGGAATTTACCCCACAGGACCCCCTAAGACCTCATACCACTTTGGAGGAGTTGAAAACACTGTATGTATGGATAAGGCCCTCAAGGTCCTTTTTTATTTATTTTTTATTTTTTTTTTGTCGTTTATATCGACCATTCTGCGGGAACTCAAAAAAAAAAAAAAAGGGTTTTTTTCAGGATAGAGAAGAGGGAGGAGGAGGGAAGAGGGAGGAGGGGGGATTTCTCACCGTCTTTGTGATGGCAACGGCAGCTCTTCGATCTCGTATCGACGACGCTCTTTCTCACCGTCTTTGTATTCCTCCTTCTCGTTTTCACCCCACTTGGCGACTTGCTGGCGGCGTTCGGTCGCAAGTCCTTGGCTCTCTCCAACACCGCCGATCCGCGCCAGAGGGAGAGGCTGCTGGCGGTCTTTGATTCGGCTGGGCATCTGGTGGCGGAGGTGGAGGCGTGCATGGCGGACACCGCCGATCACATGTCGTGTGAGGATCCGAGGAGGAAAATCCGGTTCAGCAGGGATATGAATTACGACCGAGATCGCCACTGCTCGGCGCCGGGGGATTAAGGCAAGAAAGAAAATGATTTAGTTGGTGTTCTTGCAAAATGGGTCCTTTTGCAAGGACCAGAGCACCTAGCTCTGGCTCTGGGGATTTGAGTGCTTTTGCTGCAGAGAGCATCAATGGCACGAGACGCTTCGACTCTTTAACCACATGACTCTGCAGCGGTCGAAATGCCCGCCAACTTCACCGTGCCCATCGCGCTCAAGGACTGCTTTGGGTTATCGGCGCTTGCGTCAGGCAAGGCGATTCATGGGTTCGTGAAGAAGTTGGAGATGATTGATTTGGATGTGTTTGTGGGTGCAGCTCTTGTTGAATTGTATGGGAAATGCGCGGAAATGGGTGATTCACGTAAAGTGTTTAATGAATTTCCTCAACCGAATGTTATTCTGTGGACTTTGGTGGTTATTGGGTACCAGCAGAATGGGGATGGGGATTCGGCGCTGTCATTCTTTTCTCGGATGCTGATGATGGGTGGTTTGGATCGTGATCCAGTGACGCTTGTTAGTGCGGTTTCGGCCAGCACCCAGTGTGGGGATCTTGGGTCTGGAAGGTGTTGTCATGGGTTTGTGGTTAGGAGAGGATTTGAACATGACCTGTCTCTTACTAATTCTCTCCTGAATTTTTATGCCAAAGTGGGTCGCATTTTTACTAATTCTGTTTGATAGAATGTCGAAGAAAGATGTGGTTTCTTGGAGCTCTTTGATTGCTGGATATTTGTAAAATGGGAATATAGTTGAAGCTCTTGATCTTTTTAGTGAGATGATTGAGAAGGGAATTGCCCCGAATTCGATCACTGTTGTTAGTGCTATGCAAGCATGTGCAGTAGCTTGTGATTTAAATGAAGGCAGGAGGATATATAAGTTGGCTGCTAGAAAAGGATTTGAATTAGATATGGCTGTGTCTACTGCTCTAGTTGACATGTTGAAGGTTTTACTAAACCTTCTATTTAAGCCTTAACACAAGCTAAGGTCCTTTCTCAGATTATTATATGAATTCCAAACACAGATAATTAAACTACTTAATTAACCTAAGTCCAAATAAGAATAAATCACCACAAAATAGGAAGAGACACGGGTTTTTACTTGGAAAACCCAACTCGGGAAAAAACCACGGGTGGTAGAGACCACCGAAAGCAAAGCACTATAATATGAAGATTACAAGTGAACTCACTAGACCTTTGATACAGTTGTAACTCAACCTAAAAGGACTGTGAAGAACTTGCCGACGACCCGCCGTTCACCTTCCACGTGCTAGCTTGAAACCCACCTTGAATGCCCCTTCAAGGTGCTTGATCACAGGGAAAAAGAATAAGTCTTCAGCACAATCTCCCTTGCACGATTAAGCCCACAAAACTCTCTGTCACGCCCCGAGCCCGAGATTTCACACATCCCGAGGTGCGACACACGCTCGCGTGGAAATTAGAGTCAAACTCATTGACTCTTGGTCCCCACGTATGGAATTTACCCACAGGATATCACGTGTGAGGTTTGTATTTTTAGATATGCCTGTATAAATTTTTGTCAAATAGATATCCATCCATAATTTATCATGTAACAAAGTATAGAGCATAAGAGTTCATGAGCATAAATTTAAAAGGTTCAAGTTCAAGAGATAGAAAGAGAAGAAGTAAGTTAAGTTAAGTTTACAATTCCAAAAGCTAGACAAGTTCATTAGAACTACTACAAAAGATGTGGTAATCCTAGCCACGGTCAATGGGTCATTTAAACGTCCATTTCTCATCGAGTGGATGTCTAGAAGACATCATCAGGAGTCCATTCTACTACGTTAAGTAGAGGTTCCTCTTCCTCAAGGATCTCCGGGGCAACGGCGTCGATATATTCACCTGTAACGCCAAGTGTAGCACCATTAGACTAAGCTAAGCAAGACAAACATATACAGTCCATATAACATATAATAAATGAATAGTCAGACAGAAAGAAATCATAAGAGACCAAGGAATGATCACTAGGCATATCAGTGCATGAATTAGCATGAGATATACGAGTCATAGATAACAGATAAACATATTAACAGTACTAGTTGGCATATCCACACAAGCTATGTTCTCTCAAGTTAATCATATAACATGAAATAAAATGAGAGCAGAATATCAGAACAGAACAGGGCGGTGCTACTAGGAGACAGAGGTACCCAGAATTCTCCATCGTAGACCTAGGGTGCCGGTAAACCCTCAGAATAAATTCCCATCTGCAGAGGGCCAGAAGTATTTACTAAACCCACACTTAGCCGGGTCCGACTTAGATAGGGTCGAAGCTAAGTGGTGCCGACTCATAGAGTGCAATGTACAAACAACAGATCAGATGCGGGACAATGTAAATCAGATACAGGACATATACAGGACAAGACATATAAATGACAAAGAATCAGAACTCACTGAGATGTACTGAACAAAGCCAGAAATAATGTTATATAACAGATGTGTAATAGAAAATACATAATTGAACAGAAGCATGATCAAGTCATACTAGAATACTGGAAACGGAATGCAATGCATGTACATTTAGATCATATACGGAGTCAAGACAGAAATCAAGCCAAGCCTACGGTCTTGGGAACACATGTGGTCTTCACCGTCCAACTCGGGTAGTATTAAGAATTTCGACATTATTGGACTACAAAGGACTCCCTTGGCGTTACATAATTTGGATGTCGAATCCCTTAATAGAACACATTTAGCTCGGTTACAATCCGAAGAACACAAGGCCCCTTGTGGGTACGGTTGCTCAATCCATATCCACAATTAACAAACCCAATGGTCATGATAAAAGTTCAGGGTGCACATCCTACAGGTCCATCTGTCAGGCTAATCAACTAAAACAAGCTACGGTTCAATAACCGGCTCAGGGAAACATCCATTTGTCACAATTATGTAAAATCCAACATTTATTCTTTTTGTTGGGTTCTACACATCATGAGCTTTCCAACGGTATGTAGATTTCCAAAAACGGACATACGGTTAAAAAGTTATGGTCGTTGGAAAATCTGCATACTGCAGGTATCAGGTTCGCTCGAGCGTTCAGATGTTCGCTCGAGCGGACCCCAGACAGAGAACTGTTCGCTCGATCGGACCAAGAGTTCGCTCGAGCGAACTCTCCCAGAGAGCGCTTCGCTCGAGCGCCCACTCTCGCTCGCTCGAGCGAACTGTCAAATCTTGGGTCCGAAAATCTGAAACTTCTTTGTTTCTCCCAAGCCATTCAAGGCATTCATCCCAGGTTTAACCCACTACAAATGGGTATCTTTGAGCTTCCAAAATGCTCGTAGAAACCATCAATAAACTCATATTGCATTAACAAGAAGAATCATCCATAAAAATCCATTTTTGAGCAAGAGATGGGTATCTAAGCAAGATTGATCATATTCATGAATCAAGTAAGGAATCATGCATACAAATGTATAAGTTTAACTTGCCTTGGTGCTTGGAAGCTAACTCTCACGCCTAATCCTTCTTAAACTCGAAAATCCCCAAAATGCTAGTTCAAATGCGCTAAAAATGGTGAAAACGAAAATGAGTGAAATGAATAAGATATATGCACGAATTTAGGACATTCTTACACTAATCTGAAGCAAGAGAAAGGAAATGGAAGATGAGACTTACCAAGAGTAAGAAAATGTAGAGATGAATGAGGGCTTGAGCTTAGAAAATGTAGTCCTTGACAAATGAGATGGAGAAGATGAAGTGGTGGCTGACTTCTTCACATGCAAGGTCCCTTGGTTGAAGAAAGAAGAAGAATATAAGAGAAGGAGAAGGGAAAGCTCCCATCTGGAATGAAGAAGGAAAAAGAAGAGAAGAAGGAAAAATGGCTGGGCTGGGTTCTTTTAAGCCAAACTTTTCCCTGCATTGCATGCAAGTCCACAAAAAGGACAGAATTTGCAAGAAAGGGCCTGGGCTGATTAAGTGGGATGGAAATGGGCCTAAATGGATCCGAATTAAATAGGCCAAAGCATGAAAGTTAAGGCCCTTGAAATGCACTATGCAATGTAATAAAAACCCAAAATTTTCTAAGTACACAAAAACCCAAAACACTCCAAAAGTCATAATCTACCTAGTAATGTCAAACCCCACTAATTCTACCTAATCAAGTCCAATCACAATCAAAACATCCATTGAGCAATTAATCTAAATTAATTAACTCTAAAATGAGATTAAGGCGGGTCAGGGTGTTACACTCTCCAGAGACGAGTCTTAAAGCTCAAGCGAATAATATATCTTCTGTATCTTGTTTGTGGCTGCAAGGGGTTAATAAATAGCCCAAGGTTCGTGCAAAATCCTCTTAGAAATAAAACAGGACTCTTAGAAGAAGTTTGGAAACGCAGCAATCAAGAGTCCCGTTTGGGACAGAAACTCCCAGCTCGCTATAGCGAGCTTCAATCTCGCTATAGCGAGACTGCATTCTGTCATTGACAGAACTGCTCCTCGCTATAGCGAGACTGTGTTCTGTCTAAGCAACTGTAGCCTAATGAGCTTGTTCGGAAAAGTCTCTTTTGAGGTCTTTTGATTACTTTGGAACACTTTTAAGTATATCAATGTCTTCCGAATAATTCTTCACTAACCAAAGGCTTCCTTCACAGTCCTATTCTAAAAGAAATAGAAAATACAACTCAATTAGGACTTTGAGTTTTGTTCAAGATAAAAGAATTAGCCAACTAAAATTCTAACAATCTCCCCCTTTGGCAATTCATGAACAAAACTCCTAATACAAACTAGTTCTCCGATCTTTGTACAAGATAAACTTAAACAGACTGTTAAACAGATGAATCCACTTGTCTGGAAATGTAACCTGTCCAAAATGCAAACCTGAAATAAACCGTGGGAAAGAACAAGCATAACATCACAGAAATAGAATTAATCAGTTTGATAAAAAGTCTGTCTAAGTCTAAGACATAAGGTACTCCCCCTTTTTGTTTATAGGATTGACAAAGCAGCATAACAGAAAATAAGGGAGGAAGAAGGTAGCAAAGATAAAGAAACCAAAATGCAAAATAGAGATAAACAACAGCACTGTAGAAAGATCACTGATGGCGAAGCTGATTGAACATGTCTGTTATGTGATTACGGAGATCAGTGAAGCCAGACGTTATCCTGTCATCCATTTGTTCAATCTGAATAGATTAATCATACACTGCATGTTCTAAAGCGAGGAGACGATTTTCAACTGTGTTTTCATCGAAATTTTCAAGTGGAACTTGAGCTTGCTCCCCCTAGATACGATTGCGAACATGAGTGTCGGACATGGCTCTTCTCCTTCAATTCCATCTATCTTTTGCCTTTTTGTAACAAGCATTTCATGTGGGTAGACATGGCAACCAGCATCAATCAACAACTTGCTAATCATTGCCCCAAACGGAAGTTGAAGCTTCCGAGGTTCATCGAAGATCTTCAACATGCAGTCAAGAATCGTACGCGAAATATCGACCGAGGTGCCTGTACCCAAGTAATAGAGAAGGAGAGCCTGGGTTATGGACGACAAACGTGTTAAGCAGGCGATAATCAGATTGCAAACCAGAAATTTTCAGCACTGGAGGAGACCATTCAGTTGGTTCGCCACAAAGAACGGTAGCCACTTCATCTAAGTGATGAACTTGATTGTCCAGATCAGGAAAAGGGTAGAGTGGTTGATCAGGACGCCGAAGTTGTAGCAAAGTGGCGATTGTTTTCGCATCAACGGAGATAGTCTTTCCTCTAACAAAGGTGCGGAATCCGTCTTCTTTAACTTCAAACATATTGCAGTAAAATTATCGTACCTATTCTTCAAAACATTCATTGTTCAAATTCATGAGGAGCATTAGACGATTTTGATAAAGCCATTGAGTGGAGTTTGAAGCAGTTAGAGAATTTTGAACAACAATTCTCTCAAAAATCACTGTTCGATCTTTGAAGCTAGAGTCGAAACGAGCGGAACTCTCAGCATCCCTAAACCGATCAACATCATACTGAGATGAGGAACTAGCAGGACGCTTCCCTTTTGAAGATTTTGGAGCCATGCTGATGCCAAGAAGATGCAAGAAAGCACATAAAAACAGTGTTGATATTCATTGTGGTAATAGAACAAACACCTTGTGTGCACAATTCCATAATGTAATTTTCAGCAAATTTGACAATCTTCCAAAAGAACCCAATGGGTAAGGTAACACAAAGTGAAGAACGAACTGAAATCCATTAATGAAACAAAGTGATCTTCAGAAAAAAATGCAAGCCATTCCACAAAAAAAGATCCAATCTTTAGAGAAAGTCCACCAAGCTTACTATGAAATTGGAAAATGGGAAATACCAACCAAAGATAAATTTTCTTCAATGCCCACATTTGATAATAAAGTGTCAAAACAACCAATCCATGACCAAACAAATCAATATAGGCATAGTATTTAAAAAAAGATTTGTGAGAAGAAGAAGAGAGAAAGATCATACCTTGGTGAAGAGGAAGGAGCAAGGATTGGAGTTGCTAAATGAGAAAGACACTATGAGCAATGTAGTGGTGATAGAGAGAAAAAAAAAATAAAAAAATGGTGGAGCAAGAAACCCTAGCTTGCGAAAGAAAAAGAGGAGGAAGAGAGAAAAAGAGGACAGACTCGTTTTAAAACGAGTTTTGTAGTCTCGCTATAGCGAGATTGCATTCTGTCATTGACAGAACTGCTCCTCGCTATAGCGAGGTTCAGTCTCGCTATAGCGAGACTAGATTCTGTCTAAGCAACTGTAGCCTGATGAGCTTGTTCGGGAAAGTCTCTTTTTAGGTCTTTTGATTACTTTGGAACACTTTTAAGTATATCAAGGTCTTCCGAAGAGGTCTTCACAAACCAAAGGCTTCCTTCACAGTCCTATTAAAAAAAATAGAAAATACAACTCAATTAGGACTTTGAGTTTTGTTCAAGATAAAAGAATTAGCCAACTAAAATTCTAACACATGTACATGAAATGTTCTTGTTTTGAGGATGCAATGGATCTCTTCCGCTGAATGCCCAAGAAAGATGGTGTCTCTTGGGCTGCTTTGATAAGTGGTTGTGCTCAAAATGGTTTTGCCAATGAATCGATGGGGACATTTCGTACAATGTTGTCTGATGTGATGATCCCTGATGCAGTCACAATGGTGAAGGTCCTTTAACGTCAAGCCTTTCTGGGCACCAATTTAAGCTGAATTTTTTGCAAGTAGAATTGAAATGGAAGTCTATTATTGGCCGTTGGGGCAGAGTGAGGGGATGGAGAGAGGTGCATTGGGTTGATTTGCCAACATGAGAAGAGAAAGGATGATGCCAGTTATAGTTGCATATGAAAGTGGAGTGTTTATTGTAAATTGTGTAATGGCTTCACATTAGACATACTCTTAACCATTTCATTTAATTCTAATCATTTTGCAGTTAACATTATATAAAAACAAGGAGCTCAATTTCTTGTGAGCTGGTCTCCTGTTTTGTTATTTATATTTTAATATTGGTCTATTGGTTTAATGAGAAAGTGTAGTACAATATTTGGCTTCTGCCATGTGACACTCTTCACGAGTCCCAAGCATGAAGAAATGAGGTTTCTGTAATGGCCTGCTTCTGTAATTTACAGGTTTTGCATCTCCAAACGAAGCACTGATCTGTGCCATCATTCTTTTGTTTGCTTTTGTTTTAAAGTGGTCGATATCGACAATAAAAGTGGTCGATACTGACAATGACTGTATTTTTTGTGTTTCAGTTATGTTGTCGATATCGACAATAAAAGTGGTCGATACTGACAATGACTGTATTTTTTGTATTTCAGTTATATTGTTGATATTGACAATTAAAGAAGACAATTTTATGGTCGATATCGACTACTCTTCTCCCTCCTCCTCCCCTCCCATCTTCTTCCTCCTGAAAAATCCATTTCCTTTGAGTTCCTGCAAAATGGTCGATATCGACCATTCGCTAAACGACAAAAAAAAAAGGACCTTGAGGACCCCTCTCGTATCCAACGTGAAACGGAGTCCTCGTAGCACGTATAGGGCTGTACCGAGCTCTCACAGGTAAATTCCTCTATTTATACCCTTGTGTTAAATATGTGAGCTGGGCTAGCTAGGCCTTAATAATAGATAGGCACAGCTCATCCATGGGCCTAAAAGCATTGGGCTCTATTAACGCTTAGATGGAGAGACCCAAAAGCACCACTGCTGTTATATCGTGGTTCCTTGGAACTGTTTGGCTTCTGTATCATTGTGTTAATTGATCGATTGACCACCTTATCCTCCAATATTGGATTGCCCAAAAAAGAAAATAGAAGATAATATATATATATATATATGAAAATATTCACGTTCATCTATCCATCACCATAGGTGAGGGGCAATATAGTGGGGCTAACATTAGGATCCATCTGAACCATTCACAGACACGAGACCCATGAATTACACTGCATCCATTGAGTTTTCATTGATATTAATGGATTAGACCATTGGATCGAATATCCAATTTTTTCTTTAATATAAAGTCATTAATTTGTGGGCCACGGATGAAGGGGTTAAGGGCATGATATTGACCCCAAACTTGACATATGGGCCCACCCAAGATGTCTCTTTCCATTGCCCCCAAGTCCTATCATCAATGGGGCTCTAGGTGAGCCCTGTCAAGTTTGTCCCTCACCATATGGGGAGAGATGGATGCACATGAATGTCTCATATATATATATATATATATATGTGTGTGTGTGTGTGTAATGGTCATGTGAGGACGGTCCTTACCGTCTGACTATGCGGATTATCTAGTGGGGCCCACCTATGACCCATCCAAATGGACACAATATACACTTGCCTAAATGGGGCCTAAAACGACATTCCTAAATGAGGCCTCAAATTTTCTATTAATTAATTTATCTCTCTCTCTCTCTCTCTCTCCCTTAAGTCTTGAATATCTAGATTCATATTTTCTAATAGACATATTTATCATTTATAAATTATAACTAATAATGTTTACAAATAAAACGAACACTAGTTATAATAAACATACAATATGAGTTTGGAATTAAAAAAAAACTTAAAAGCATAGAACAATAGAACCTCATTTAGTGATTTATCATTGTTGGCCACAAAGATTGTAGATGTAGATGTGTTCCGAATCCGATGTAGCTATTTCAATATGAAAATAAATATATTAGATTTGAGTTAGTAAGTTATGATTAACATATATTATCAAGAATATATTATAAAAAAATAACCACATTTATTATAAAAAAATCTACATATATTATTTTAAAAAAGACAAAACTGAATCAATAAATTCTAAAAAAGATTGCTTTAAAAATTAAAAAAAAGTAGTTACAAGAAAGAGGCAATCTATGAGAGAGACAAAGGTGGTAAGAGAGTTAAAAGTACCTAAGATGTAAAAGAATTAGAAATGTTTGTTTAAAGACACCCCACTGGTGAGATGGCAAGGAGGTTGAGATTTAAAAATACACTAGTTAGAGAGAAAAAAAAAGGGACGATAGCTACTTTAATGCCTTTTGGATTGTGAAAAGATGGTTTTAGTGAGATGTGATACCAATTACTATTATGAGACCTTATTTTTTGTGGTAAAAAAAAAAGAAGAAACTATGGCAGTTGCTTTAATGCTTTTTTTAGAACTTGAAAAGATGATTTTAATAGGATGAGATACTATGGGGCCTTATTTATTTATTTTTGAGTGGGGGGACTAAAACAATGACTTTTCTTACCTTATGATCGAGCTGCCCCTGTACGCGTGATCAGTGAACATTAATTTTCTCTCGTCATCCAAATGATCCCTCATTTTTCTATGAAATCAAATTTCATAAGAAATTTTTTAAAAACCAATTCATAATCAAAATATAATTCTTCATTTCATTGTGATGACTTGATTTTGATCCATAACCTACTGCGTTTTCACGTCTATGTGGAAGGAAGCCTTCAATCTCGTGAATTCAAGGGGTGTTATTGAGCCAGGCCAGTTTGGTAGAAGCCTTTTGGGCAGGAAATGGACCACGGGGTTTAAAGCGAAGGATATTGGGTCTTTCAGAACATGCAGGCCCATTTCCGGAAAGTTAGGTTAATATGTTACACGTACAAATTCTGAGAAAAACAAAAAAGTTTTTGCGATTTTATGGTTTATTTATGGAAAAAAGAGGTGACGTTGGTTGATTTGTGGAAAAAAAAAAAAAACCCAAAATAGGAGCCCCTTTTCCTTCCTAGTAATGAGATTTCTATTCCATATATGGAAGAGAGAGATTAATGAAAAGAAAAGTAAAGGTTTGTGAAGGACCATGTATTACTGAGATTTTAGTTTAATTGGGAGAAGATCTTCACATCCTATCCTTCAATTTTGAACCTTCAATAGAAATGCTTAATTTACTTAGGAAATACTGGGAATAAACTCCATCGAATTAAATAAACAAGTCCTTCTTGTTTTGCTTGTTGTCTTGGCGGTTTGGGTGGTTGTGTGTGTTGCTGTGTGTCTTTAAACGAACTCTCCTTTACCCAAAAAAAAAAAAAAAAAAAAAAAAAACACTCTTCAAAGAGAGAGAATAGGGTCCCATGATAATGACAACAAAAGAGGAACGATCACAATATGCGATCCCTTCTGTCGAACACAACTCCTTGTGGGTTACTTTAGTTCCACCATATATAGAAGCAATTTCAAAGTACCAAACTAATTTCATGACCAACATAACAACCACAATTAAAAAATAAAG
Organism: Litsea cubeba; assembly: GCA_012931725.1. Classification (NCBI taxonomy): domain Eukaryota; kingdom Viridiplantae; phylum Streptophyta; class Magnoliopsida; order Laurales; family Lauraceae; genus Litsea; species Litsea cubeba. The sequence goes on along the minus strand of CM022946.1, from coordinate 988,494 downwards.
AAAAAATCATCGTCATCATTACTATAAGAGATGGAGAGACCATCAACTGAAGGTTGAAAATAATCAAACCATTATCACTACAAGGAGGTGAATCCAACAATCTTTATTACCCACTCAAACAAATCAAGCAAACCTGACATGTCCTTATTGAACAGAGTGGCAAATACATAACCACTGTAACAAAACTCACAAAACTCACTAAACAAATCACTCAATAACAAAAACATAAAACCAAGCTATCGGAGCCGTGAGAGTGAGAAACTAGTAGTAACCCAGGACAGAGTAGACGGTCTGAACCACAGTTAATGCTATAACGAAAATGGCAGCCATTAAAGCCATTACTGTCCATGGACTAGTGAAATGGGTGTGCATGAATTCGGCAATCCATACCTTTACATCGCTCCTACTGTGCTTTTGAATTTCTTCCATGACATTGCTGTAAGCATTGCAGTTCGGGGTCAAGTTATTAGCCAACTCATTGAAGAGGTTGGCAACTTCCCCGTCGCTGCCAAGGCGGTTAAGCAGTATGTTCTTGGATCGAAGCTCTTTCACATCCTCAGCATGATCAATAAGAGAATCTAAGAAGCATATGTAGGATGTAACCGCACGGTCGGAGAGGCCGTCGGGGCACATTTCATAGGCGATGAGGTTGAGCAGGCGAGTCTTGGTCGCATCATCGACCATGAACTGAGGAAGCTGGAGATGACCATTGAATATGCCGCTTCGGAATTGAATATCTTTCAAGAACTTGGAGTTGCTCTTTCCGATCTTGATCCCCGCCGCTTTGAGCTCAATGATCGAACGAAAATAGTAATTCCAATAACCATTCCCAGAGCAGGATGAATTGGCACTATTGCCGCCGATAAGTTTGGATTGAAGAAAGTCGAGGAGGTGAAAGGGCATGTTGTCTTCCCCCCTGTCTGCTGAGTTCGGCCCTGCAACTGTAGATTGATTCTTTTTTGATAGATTCGAAAACATCTCAGTTAAGAAACTGATTGCATTGGTGAGATGTTTCCACCTCGACTCGGTTGGTTCATGTTGAAGGAGAAAGACCCTATCGATGAAGTTCTCAATTTCCCTACTTTCCATGCTTGGCAGTAAGCTAATCAAAGCTGTGAGAATTGAATATGGGATTTGGTTCTCGAGTAAGAACATGTCTCTGAGAATGAGTGGTTGATTAAGATGGCTAGTCTTCGACAGTTCATCCGACCCTTTAACAACAAGGTGGATGAAATGTAAGATAAAACAACCATCTAAGAACATCATGCGCATGAAGTCATTGAATCCGAATTCATAAGTTATGAAATTATCAGCATAGCAGTCTCTAGGAGACGACTCTTTTGTCGCCTCAACAACGAACTGATTGTAGGTAGTTCGAGTCATACTTTCAGTAATGGCATCTGCAGATAGGTCGTTGTTTGCGAGTGAGACAAACCAGCGAGCTGCGACTTCCTTGTGATTCTCCATCGGCATAAGACGTGCTTTGCCATGGTGGTAAGGGCCAAACGACACCACCAAGGGGTCGAAGCATGTTTCGTTCGATTTGATCTCGCGTAGTGTTATGGCCACCCTCTGTATCCGAGGCTTGAGTCTGATTTCTGGGTTCTTCCCCTTCATTATCTTGATCAACCACTCCCCATTCTTAGGTTCCTCGGATAAGGGGACTATTCGATCATCACTAGCTCCATCGCCATCGCCCATTCTCAATCCTCACAGCAAGTGATGTAATGTGAGTAATAGGTGTTGCAGTTGCAACTTGAAACACATTCACTTGTAGGGATAAAAATAGAAGGCCTGCCTGAAGTATAGGTGGGTAGGGAGAGAAATATTTCCTTTAACAAGGAAAGAATTTTCAAAGGAAAAGTGGAAGAGGTTTGTGGTTTTGGATTGGACAATCTCTTATGGTATTTATCCAAAGATAGTTCTGTTGCAGAGAGCAAGGTATAAAATAAAGAAAAAGATGTATTCGCCAAAGGGTGCGTATGTTGATATACATTGTTATGGCTCAAGTTTTTGGTGGTTCGGGTTATTAACATATTCGAGCTTTTGGCGGATTTGGTTGCTTGGCCCTGCCAGCATTGGGCTGTGTTTTAGGCCCGTGGGTTGGACGCTAGATCAAATTTAATTCAAAAAGTCTACCTAGACATATTTTTTGACATGAATCTTGGACAAATTCTTATGTTACTCCTTCAGTATTCATGCCAAAAAATATGTTCAGGTAGCATTACTCGATTTGATTTCTGCCAAGATACTAAAATGGACCTAACTTAGACTTATATAAGGTCCAGTGGCCCTACATGTTCAGGATTGGGTTCGGTTGATTGGGTCCCATCCCTATCCCAATCAAGCGATTCCAAACTCCAAAGACAAAACTCGTTATCCGCAGAGGCGGTCAACTTTATCTTTAATTGAAGTTAGAACCCAGCAAAGTATTAATGGTAGGTCTAAGCTTTCGGAGTGGATGGAGTGCCCCATCACTTTTAAGCAATCATCTGTCAATCTGGCCGTAGATACAGCTCTATGATAATAATCGTTGCTCTCTACTAAACTGTGGACCATCAATGGTGGGGTAGGAGTATGAGGGGCCATATCCCTTTGATGAGATGATGGGCCCACCTTTTCTCAAGCAACTATACTGCCCCATGAATTGCCTGCCTGCAGTTTATCACATCTGACGGAGAAATTCACGGTGGTGGAGTACATGCAATTATGATAAAAAAAATGAGAGTGGGGGGGGGGGGGGGGGGGGGGGGGGTGGGGGCGGGGGCAGAAAAAAAGATGATTCCAATACTTCTTTAAGAGCTACTCGTTTATTTATTCCAATATTAGTTTAAGAGCTAATCATTTGTTTTTAAATATGAACAAAGATATTCAATTAGGCCATCATTTATTGGGTTTATGTCTTGTATTCCGGTTGGACCGGATTGGTTCATTGGGTTGACCAATGACGAGGTTCAAAGTCAGTGGTTTTTGGTTATTATATCGGGGCTTTGTTGGCCAGAGATTATATATTGATCTAATTGGTAACCGTAAACTCTGAGAGGGAGTGAGAGAGGTGAGAGCTCTCTCTCTTTCGTGGTTCTCAACCATAGAAGGAGGTAGATATGAGAGTAAGATTAAGACCTATGGGGAGAGAGTAGGCTAAGTGTTAGAGATTTGGAATCCTTATAACGAGTTGCCAAATTTCCTGCAAAGTAACATCCTCATAGCCCCGTGGACGTAGGCAATTGCTGAACCACGTAAATCTGCGTGCCGTGTGATTGCTTGTGGTTGATTGATTGATCGTGCGTGTTTGCCCTAATTTGATTCCCTAACATCACTATCCTAAAATGTGATTCACCTAGATGATGAATGGGTTACTTGTTTCCCATATCCCATGGCAAGATTCTTCGATTCCCAGGAATTGAATTGAACTCTGATCTTATAGTCTTATGCTATGATGGGGGCAGTGTAGGATCCATGCCTAGGGATCGATTCATGTGTGGTTACAAAGGTGAGTGAGATACCTCTTTGTCACTTGGTTGTGAGTAGGGCTGCATAGAACCGGACCGCAGACCGGACCGAACCACAAAATCGGACCAGAACGGACCGGATTTGTGGTCTTAGCGGTCCAAATCTGGTCTGGTACGGACCTTTTGGGGACGGGACTGGACCGGATTTATTAAAATAATAATTTTTTTTTAATGAGCCCATGAGGCATGAGCCCAACGCCCCAGTCCAGCAACCATTTGTAAAACCCATCATTCATTCATTTGACATTTGCCCACTTTTTAGATGTGAGGTGAAAATGAAAAAAAAAATGAAAAAAAAAAAAGGAAACCGGTCTGGACCACTTTAAGTGTTCCAACCGGTCCAGTCCTTCATTTTAGGCCGGACCGGAAATCCGGTTGATCAGCCCTAGTTGTGAGGCACTTCTCCATGCGCGGTTACAAAGGTGAGTGAGATTCCTCTTTGCCACTTGGTTGTGAGGCACTTCTCTCTGCATGGTTCCGTTACTCCTTCAGCTCGGGAATTCTCAAGGGTCGTTAATTAGAGGATCCAAACTCTTAACCCCCTTTGTTCTTTTTTGGATACAATAAGCACCACAATCATTCGATGCTTTCCTTCCGTGGTTTAATTTTGCTGACATTCTGATGCTCTTTAATAAGAGTACCATTCTAGTTAAATATTGTGATATTTTCAAATTAGTTTGGGATATTGGCCATATAACCGCCCTTAAATCTGGCGTTTGCCTCATAATAGGTAAAGATTAAAAATCTCTCACAAAGTTGTTCATATAAAAATGTGCGATATTACACGACGCTAGGATATTGCCCTAATATATCGCACGGTCCAATGTGTGCAATTTCGCATGACCCTAGGACATCGCACGAAAAATTCTATAGAAAATACTTAAACTTTGACCGTGCATGAGTGAATGTTAGGTCTAAGTACATGCAATATCCCTTTAGTTTTTGTATATGGTGTAGCTTTATTATATATTTGACATAACTTTAACCTCCTTTTTACACCGTTTATGAGTGAATGTCAGATCTAAGTAAGACTTTGTTTGTGTAAAGTTGTGAAAATGAGAAGCAATCCATGACCAACCATATCTCCTTGTTGGCCATTACAATTCTATAATCTAATTGGCAATTTCAAGTTTTTGACTCCCACGACCAACATAGTAAACCCCCAGAAACATATAAACACTCATCAGCAAAGAATAGAGAGGCCGTCAATGGAAAAGTTGAATATAAATCATTACCAACATCAATACAAAGAGTCTGAATCCAGCAATCCTTATTTACCATGTACACAAATCAATCAAATTACCCAACATTTCCTTTATGGAACAGAGTGGCAACATACACAAATCAATCAAATTACCCCACATTTCCTTATTGAACAGAGTGGCTACATAAACCACTCTAACAAAACACACAAAACAAATCGCTCAAACAAAAACATAAATCCAAGCCATGGGAGATGTGAGAGTGAGAAACTACATGGGCTTGTAGTAACTCGCGACAGAGTAGTAAGTCTGAGCCACAGTTAATAGTATAACAAAAATTGCAGCCATTAAAGCCATCACTGTCCATGGACTAGTGAAATGAGTGTGCGTGAATTCGGCAATCCACACCTTCACACGGCTCCTACTGTGCATTTCAATACCTTGCATGACATCGCTGTAAGTATTGCAGTTGGGGGTCAAGTTATTAGCCAACTCATTGAAGAGGTTGGAAACCTCCTCGTCACTGCCGAGGCGGTTAAGCAGTATGTTCTTGGATCGAAGCTCCTTCACATCCTCAGCATGATCAATTAGAGAATCTAAGAAGCATATGTAGGAGGTAACCGCACGGTCAGAGAGTCCGTCGGGGCACATCTCGTAGGCAATGAGGTTGAGCAGGCGAGTCTGGGTCGCATCATCAACCATGAACTGAGGAAGCTGGAGATGCCATGGATTAGGCCCTTTTGGAATCTAATATCTTTCAAGCACTTGGACTTGCTTCTTCTGAGCTTGATCCCCGCCGTTTTGAGCTCCATGATGGAGCGAAAATAATATTGCCAATAACCACTTTCAAGGGAAGCAGAAGTGGGATTCTTCTCGGCATCCTTGCCGATTAGTTTGGATCGAAGAAAGTCGAGGAGGTGAAAGGGCTCGCCTTCGTTCTCCGTATTTGCTGATTTCGACCCAGCACTTGTATTTTGTCCGTCTTTCTTGAAATTCGAGAAAATTTCAATAAAGAAATTAATTGGATTGCAGTACGAACGGGGCTGTCCATGTTGAAGGAGAAAGACCAACTCGATGAATCGGTTAATTTCATTGCTTTGATTAGGCGGCAGTAAGCTCATCAAAGCTTTGAGAATTGAATATGCGATTTGATTCTCAAGTAAGAACATGTCTCTCAGAATAAGTGTGACGCCCCGGAGTCCCACATCGACTATAGAGAGAAAAGTGATTGGGATTATATGTAGAGCTTACACCCTTACTTAGCATGAGGCCTTAGAAACAAAACCGTGAGGCCAGTGGGCCAGGACAATATCATGCATGGATAAGGGTGGGGCGTTACAATAAGTGGTTGATTAAGATGGCTACAATGGGAATTTGTGCAGGAACTTATCAACGTAGCAGTCTCTAGGAGACGACTCTTTTGTCGCCACTGTGATGAAATGCTCGTAGGCAACTTGCACCTCCATATATGTAATGGTAACTGGACGTTTGTTATGGGTTGCCAGTGAGACAAACCAGCGAGCTGCGACTGACTTGTAATTATCCATCAGCATAAGACGTTCTTGGCCGTGGTGGTAAGGGCCCAAGGACACCACCAAGGGATCGAAGCATGATTTGTTGGATTCGATCTCGCGCAGTGTTCTGGACACCTTCTGTATCAGAGGCTTGGCTCTGCTTTGTGGGTCTTCCCCCTTCATTATATTTATCAACCACCCCACATTTTCAGATCCCTCTGATAAGGGGACTATTTGTTTCCCATCGGCCATACTTAGTGATCCTCAACAGGAAGTGATATAATGCAAGGAGTTGCAGTTGCACCACATTCACTTGTGGGTAGAAAAATAGAAGGCCTGCAAGAAGTAAAGGTAGGGAGAGAGATCTTTCCTTTTCAGGAAAGAAAATTCAAAGTGAAAAGTGGAAGGGGTTTGTGGTTTAGGATTGGATCATCTATTGAGCATTTATCCAAAGATAGTTCTGTGGCAGAGTGCAAGGTATAAAAACAAAGAAAAAGAAGTAGAGTGAATCACGTGTATTGGTGTAGCCCTCACTTCTCAAGTGCTTGGGCTCAAATGCTTGGGGTGCAGACGGACCCTAGCCCGGCTTGCATGGTGCTCTGTTTTTAGGCCCCTCGATTGGACCCAGATCTAATTTTCAGCAATGATATCAAAATGGGCATAACTTGGACTTATAAAAGGCCCAGCGGCCATACATGTTCAGAAGTGGGGTTCAATTGATTGGATCCCCATCCCAATCAAGATTCCATAGACAAAACTTGTTACACGCAGAACGGCAGAAGCACCATCACCTTTGTTCTTTAATCGAAAAATTAGAACCCGGCAATGTATATATTCATGGTATTGGTTTAAGCTTCGATGTAGAGTGCCCCATCACTTCAAGGCATTCATCGGGCACTCTGGCCGTAGATAAACAAGGCAAAGATATAGTCGTTGCTCTCTCCTTCCTACCTTTTCAACTGGGCTATAGCGTGGCAGCGAGTGTGCGGGCCTGTGCTGGCGGACTCAGGGTTTTTATTTGGGTGATGGGGCCAATGATCAAGTGAATAAGCTAAATAGTAAAATTGGATTTTTTTAAGATCTTATATAAAGGGTTTCTCGAATTTCATGGGTGCGACCGCACCCACATGCTAACAGGTAGGTCCGCCCCTGGGGTGTTCCTATCGTGAGATGCTTGACCTACCTCTTTATTCAAGCAACTACTACCTCATGGTTGCCTGACTGGGGTTTATCACATCTGCCTGAGCAAATTAAATTTTTGTTGGTGGACAACATGCAATTATGCAAATAAAAAAAGGGGAAGAAAGAAAAAATGAGAAAATACAAAGAAAATGATTCCAAAGATACCTTTTTTTTAATGTAATTGATCCAACAGAGATGTTAAATCAGGTCCTCATTTTCTTAAAATTGAATTTACTAGCTAGTGTGATGACTGGGTATTCATTTTTCATTATATTATATTAAAGCTATGGCTGTTTTGAAGATAATCTTGATTGTAACTTTTGATTTTGACTGGGAGCTATATCTATTCTGTGCAACTGACCCACTTCCGCCCCCACTCCCAACATGTAACCACTCATCTCCCCTCTCCCAACCTTGCTCCCAACATGTCACCACTCTTCTATAACAAACTTCAATTTTATCCAAAATCTCATGATATGCCATTTCTTTATACCCCATTTTGCCTAAGTCATTTATACTCCATAGAGTCTTGGATTGAGAAAAGAGTTACTGTCATAATCTTTTCTTCTTTATTCTCTTTTTAAAATCTTAGGCACTATCTACACCAAATTGTTGTTAGTAAGTATTTGAGGATGATTTTTTCGTGATTTGAATTTTTATAACAGATCATTAAACATAATCTTTCAGTTATTAGTGAACAATATGCCTATGCTAAGCATGACAGTGCTAGTTATAATATATTAAAAGTAAAGGGGTTTGGATTAGATTTTGACCATATCTTTGTAATTTTTACTAACAATTATCCCACTATCTTGAGTCATTACACTTCTATCCCTCTATTTTATGCAACTTTAATACTAGTCCATTATCTCTTACAACTACTCAATTATTAACTCCAATCTACTCCAATTTCAACATCTAAGTACTTTTTTCTTTTTTGCTAATCTTATATTATGCAACAACTCCTTTTTCTTTATTCTTATCTACCCTTTGTAACCTGCTTTTTCTATTCCGTTTCTTCTGTACTTCCTCTTGGTTTGCCAAAATGTGATACTTTTAAATTCTTTTCTTCTTTTGTATATATTTTTTTTGCTATAAAAATTTTAAAATGATATTTTAAGTGTCTTTTTGATGAAATGGAAATTTCATAATAAATTAAGGGGGTATTCGGCGACGAGTCCCTGAATATTTCACTTTATTGCCTGCAAATTAATCGTGGAAATTATATCTAGGGACTTTTTACTGCAAATAGTCTAGATGCATGGACCATAGGCGTTAATAAGTTTTTCCTTGAACTGGAGGCTGGATACATTCACTTATAGGGACCTTTCGCTAATTTTACCTAAATTAAGACATTAGTCAAATTAAGGCTCATAAATTAAAACTCTCCAAATTTAACTCGCAAGATTCCATCGCGAGGGATTGAACCCTAATTGATTAGTGGGTTTGCATTTATATGTGAACCCTAATTGATATTGGTGGCAAAGGGCCCCACACATTTTCCTTTCTTCTTTTAACATTTTGTCCTAAATGGCAATATTGTTCGTGTGATGACGAAGTCAGAATATCATGGTGATTGCTACGGATGAAGGTAAATTCTTAAATCAGCTTCTCAGACTCATCAACGCAAAAAGCACCATGGAGATCGGCATTTACGCACGATGCTATGTCCCTTCCATAGTCAACTATATATATGCCCATCAAGTCCAAAAGTAGCCTCATTGCATCTTAAGCCTCAAAGCCCAAGAACCCCGAGGGGTAGCTAATTAGTTGGCCTAGGATCACGATTTGCACTCAGAGGTTGACCACGGTTTGCATCTAGAGGTTGTGGGAGAATTTTACCCGGCTTTTTCTCCTCAGCCCGTAGAAATGTAAATGACCCAAAGGGATGAGAACCTTGCGTTATAAAAATAAAATTAAAAATTAAAAAAAATAAAAAAAAAAGCTCCTAACCCAAGCAAGAGCCCAAACCATTTCGTAACACGACTAGTGTTATCCAAAGATGCATATATAAATGACATTCTCTTTGATAACATATTCAATATGGGATTCTAGATGTGAAGCCCAAAAGGTTATAAACCATTTTGAGGATTTTCAACATATAATTTTCAAAATTTTTAACAATAACATTCTCATAAATCTACATATAAATACTCCAAATCGCGATCGCTGGAGTTGAGAACCAAACCAGAGAGTTTATTTCTAATTTCTATGCTTACCAAAATGGATTATTGATGCCGGGATGAATAAAAAGCTTCAATTTTGCCTAATTGTGATTTGGTGAACATACGAAGTACTACAAACACAGCACCCTCTATCAACAGATAAAAGTTTAAGTTCATTGATTGGGTTATGTTGGTTGGATTTCAGATCTTGACATGGACATCAACCGGGAGAACTACCAACTGTGGTTGCCGACAGTCTAGAGGACGGAAGTAGCCCAGCTTCTGTATGTCACTTTGTCCTGCAATCTGTACTTGGAGCCATGTGGGGGAAGATGGGGGGAAGTTAGGAAATTCTAGTGTTTTTTTTCGTTTTTTTTTTTAATGGCTGAGATCACTCCCTCTAAACCCCAATCAGAAGCTCCTGCAATTTGTCGCACACCAAATCAAATACAAGGTCCTCCTCTTGCGGTGAAGATTGCCTGGGGTTATACCAATTCAATTATATGTGCAAACAAAAGGTTTTCATGAATCATCAATTTATCCAGTTAAATCCAAGCATTCAAGACTCTTCCTTTGCTGGAAAAGTCGGTGTCAGTGACTGTACGAGGGCGGAGACCTTATATTGGTTCTCACTGGTAGAAACATTTCTCCTTAAAGATGGGAAGATCCACCATCACCGTGCTGCTTCCCCTACTTATTTGATAAATTTATGCGTGTATATCTATGGATATAAGAAAGTTAAATGTCACACCATTGAAAATTAATGCATAGTGGTTTGATAGTAGAATTGACATTTTGGATAAATGAAAAAGGCATTTGGAAGATTGTGGTAAAATAGAGACAAGCCCGGCATTTTCTTAGTAAATAGAGAGACAAATACGTTACCCACTCTTTTAACACACAAAACAGAGCACTCAAACAAAAGCTACAATGTCATCCATTGGAAATGTGAGAAACTACTTACCTTTGTAGGAACTCCAAGTAGTGTAAATGGTCTCCTACAGAGTTGATCCGAACTCTTTTAAAGAGTTTGAGGATAAGTGCTATTCTGATTGGAATTTAATTAGTAGTTTTATGGATTTGGGGCTATTTATTGGGTTTCTCTCTCAACCCTAAGTGACACACAAGAAGTTAATTCTCTCTCTTGATTGATGTTACAATACCTTAAGAGAGATTTCCTTTTTTCTCTAGAGCCATTGAGAGATTGTTCTAAATGGCTGCTCTAAAAGGTTTTGTTGCTTCTACCATCTTGTAGAAGATTGATCATCTTGGTTGGCAAGGTGCGAAGAAATCAAGTAAGGAGAATGGTGCACGGTGGAAGTCGTGTCAGTGGATTCAATGCAAGAACAACTACGGTCCTTAGGTCGATGTATAGACTGAGGTAAAGAAGCTGTGAGTATATCTTGAAACTGTTCGTGAAATCTTGATTTCAAGATCGTGGTTTTTCTCCCTAGAAAGGGTTTACACGTTATATTTATATCTGCCTTCTTATAGTGATTGCTTGGTAGATTTATTTGCTAGTTCTATATTATGTGATTGATTACATCTGCTGCATTGGTTTGATTAATTAGACTAGCATCCATTCTAATGGGTCCTGCAAAACCTTCAATTGTGGTATCAGAACAAGTTACACTATTTTATTGTGTTAATCCAAATATTGCTAGAATGAATATCTACCGGGAAGGCACTTCAACCAATAAGCCTCCACTATTGGATGGTTACAATTATGCTTATTGGAAAGTCAAGATGATTGCCTTCTTGAAAGCCATAGATCTGAAAGTTTGGAAATCTGTTGTGAATGGCTATTCAATGCCCACTATTACTGCTGATGGGTAACTGGTCCCAAACTTGAAGATAAGTGGACTATGGAAGAAGAGTTGGCTGTCACTTGTAACTACAGGAATGTGAATGCTATTTATAATTGATTTAATGTGTCTGAGTTTCGAAGAATTTCTATATGCAATACTGCAAAAGGAGCTTAGGATATCCTACAGACTGTGCATGAAGGGACTAACACTGTCAAACAGTCGAAACTTCAGAAGTTGTATACAAGCTTTAAAGCCATAAAGATGGAAGAAGATAAGTCTTCCAATGAATTTAATGGTAAGTTAAATGCAATTGTCAATGATACCTTTACCTTAGGGGAACCAATTCCTAAAAATAGATTGTTAAAAAGATTTTGAGGTCTCTCCCATAAAGGCTTGATGGAAATGTTGTGGCCATAGAGGAAAATAAAAAACTGAATAGGCTCAAAGTTGATGAGTTGATTGGCAATCTACAAACTTTTGAAGCAAACCTTAGGTCTAATGAGAAGACACAATCTCAAGATATTGCTTTGAAAGCGTCCAAGGAATCATACAAGAAAACGTCCAAAGAATCTTACAAGAAAGCTGCAAGTGATTCAAATTCAGATTCCGAGAAAATTGATCTCCAAGTTGCTGTACAATTCATGAAGCAATTCAAGCTTTTTATGAAGGGGCAAAAAACCAATGTGAGGGTCCCTAAAAATTTCGGAAAGAATAAATCTTTTAAAGGGATTCAATGCTATAAATATCAAGGCTATGGACACATTGCTAATGACTGTGGAAGCAAAAAATCTAAATAGAAGGCTTTCAATACTACTTCAGAAGATGAAACTTCTGATGAGAATGATAAAAATCCTGAGTCTAACAAGCTTGACACTAACAATGGGAAGTTTATTGATTTTATGGTAACTTCTAGTTATGTTGCTTCCCATGTTTCTTTCGAAGCTGAGACTAATCAAGATACTGAGTCAGTGGAAGAACCAGATTGGAAAGCTGAATATGAAATACTTTTCAAGAAATCATGAAGATGGTTAAAGTGAATGAAAAAGTTGCTATCAACTGGAAAGTGTCTGAAGAGCAGAACTCCTCCTTGAAAGCTGAACTTGCAGAAGCACTAGCTAAAGTACAACAATTGGAGGATGAAAATAACAAATTGACTGCAGAATCACAAAAGTGTGACTTACTTTATTCTGATATGAAGACTTTGAAAGCATAGAATTCTGATCTAAATGGAAGACTCAAGATGGTTATATCTGTATTAAATATTGCTAATACTTCATTGAATAAGATGTGGATCGAGAAAATTAGATGACATCCTACGCAATCAAAAGGCACACATTAACAAGCATGGCATTGGCTACGCTGATGGAGCATCCACTTCGACTGTCAAAGGTATAAATTGTTTTGTTAAAAATTAAGTTATTACTAATCATGTTGTTAGTGTTGCAAAGAAAACTCCAAAGAAGATTAATGTGTCACATCCTGAACGAATTCACATTTGTCATCATTGTAGAATTAAAGGACACATTCGATTCCATTGCAATAAGCTACAAAGTTTACCGAATTAAAAGCAATGGAAAACGCAAAAGGCTGAGCTGAAAAAGAAGAGTATCAAAGCTATTTGGGTCAAGAAAAAAGACGTACCTTCTGTATTGATACACATTTTGCTGAAATATTTAAATTTACAAGTGTATGTGCTTAAGTTTTATCACCCCTGATCTGCAAGATCAAGCCCCCGCCCCAGTGCTGATACGAATATCATATTGAGAGGAGTCAATATTAAGGGGGAGCTACTGGATCTGGATTGACAGGAGCTGCATGATGATATTTGTTTGTTAATTATGGAAAAATGCAGGGGGAGAAGAATGGAGTTAGGGGAGCTATGCAAGCCAAGGCAATGCAAGATCTACATTGCTGAATTTTTTTTTTGTTTTAAAATTCAATGTATTTTGGGTTTTACTTTTGGGTAGATCAAATTGTATTATCCTAGTGGGTTTTGTCCTAGAATTGCCAAAAGGGGGAGATTGTAAGGTCAAAAGTCAAATGACAGATAACTATCAGCCCGAGATAGAAAGTTGTCTTGCTAAAGCGAGAATGGGGTAGATGCCCAGTTTGATCCGAGCTCTTTTAAAGAGTTTGAAGATAAGTGCTATTTTGATTGGAGTTTAATTAGAAGTCTTATGCACGGATTTGAGGCTATTTATTAGGTTTTTCTCTCAACCCTAAGTGACACACAAGAAGTAAAATCTCTCTCTTGATCTGATGTTAGAATACCCTAAGAGAGGTTTTCCTATTTCTCTAGAGCCATTGAGAGATTGTTCTGAAGGGTTGCTCTAGAAGGTTTTGTTGTTTCTACCATCTTGTAGAAGATTGATCATCTTGGTTGGCAAGGTGCGAGGAGATCAAGTAGGGAAAATGGTGCACGGTGGAAGTCGTGTTAGTGGATTATATGCAAGAACAACTACGACCCTTATGTCGAGGTACAGAATGAGGTAAATGAGCTGTGAGTATATCTTCTAACTATTCGTGAAATCTTGATTTCTAGATTGTGGTTTTTCTCCCTGGAAAGGGTTTCCACATTATATTTGTGTCTACCTTCTTGTGGTGATTGCTTGGTAGATATATTTGCTAGTTCTATATTATATGATTGATTACTTCCGCTGCATTGATTTGATTAATTAGACTAGCATCCATTTTAGTGGGTCCTGCAAATCCTTCATTAGGAAGTATATGAGTAAGTTGGGCCTCAAAATTGCAAAAAGTAGTGGCCCTCTCAACTACAGAAGCAGAGTATGTTGCAGCATCTGAATCTTGCAAGGAAATGATATGGCTGCAGAGTCTACTGAAAGAGTTGGGGAAAGAACAAAATATGTCAAGATATTCAGTGACAGCCAGAGTACAATTCAACTGACACAGAACTTGGTCTTTGATGCTAGAACAAAGCACATAGACATCAAATATCATTTTATACGATCGCTTTTGGTAGAAGATGTATTCACATTGGAGAAGAGCCACACCAGCCAGAATCTCGTAGACATGTTGACCAAGGCTGTCACAGTGGAGAAATTGAAGGCATGTTCAATTTCTTCACTTGATCTTCAATCTTATAAGATCAGAAGAAAATCACACCGGGTTTCTTATGGCAGAAGTTGTTTGAAGAGATCACATGTGTGTTGAGTCGAATTAGGATCATCAGTCTCCAAGTGGGAGATTATTATGTGTGGAACCTAATTTTACCCGGGTCAGACTGTTAACTCAGGTCCACTGTCGCAGAGCACCCAACCCAAACCATGTAAGGGTATTTTCGTAATATTATCCTTCGCTCTTATGTAACCCTAGCATAGCTGCCAGAGATCTATATCTTGTATTGTCATCTTTTGCCTTTGAGCATAGTAGAATCGGTGTGATCCATGGACGTACCTCAAGATCAACATAACCACGTAAATCTGTGTGTCTTTTTTATATGATTTGATTGCATCTTTTGTTCTTTATTTCCTATTAGTAAGGGCCCAACGACATATTTATTGTTGGATTCGATCTCACGTAGTCTTTTATCCACCTTCTGTGTCCGAGGTTTGAGCTGTACTTGCTCTTCCCATATACCGACTGACTACCCCTCTTGCTCTTTCCTTATATTGATCAACCACACTCTATTTTTGGGCTCCTCTGACAAAGGGGTTGTTTGATCATGTCTAGTCTCAGCGGCCATTCTCAGTACTCATAGGAAGCAATCCAATGGAAATAAAACGAACACACCAAGTTCACTTGCACGGACAAAGGACTTCATGAGGCCTGCTTGAAGAAAATGTAGGGAGAGAGAAGTCTTCGAAAGGAAGAAAGTGGAAATGATCTAAAGACGTACAGTAATGCCGCAGGTCTAGAGAGCAAGGTATAAAATAGAAGAGAAGATGTCAGCACACTCATAGTTGAGTGGGTAGAAATCTTTCATTTTGAGGAAAGAAGAAAATTCAATGGGAAAAGTGGAAGGGGTTTGTGGTTTTGGATTGGATCCTCTATTGGGCATTTATCCAAAGATAGTTCTGTTGCAGAGAGCAAGGTATAATATAAAGAAAAAGATGTAGAGTGAATCACGTGTATTGGCGTAGCCGGTAGCCCTCACTTCTCAAGTGCTTGCGCTCAAATGCTTGGGGTGCAGACGGAGGACCCTAGCCGGCCTGCATTGGGCTCTGTTTTTAGGCCCCTCGGTTGGACCCAGATCTAATTTTATGCAATGATAGCAAAATGGGCATAACTTGGACTTATATGAGGCCCAGCGGCCCTACATGTTCAGAAGTGGGGTTCGATTGATTGGGTCCCACTCCCATCCCAGTCAAGATTCCAAAGACAACTTGTTACACGCAGAAGCTCTATCACCTTTTTCTTTAATTGAAGAATTAGAACCCGACAATGTATATATTCATGGAATAGGTTTAAACTTCAATGTGGAGTGCCCCATCACTTCAAAGTATTCATCTGGCACTCTGGCTGTAGATACACAAGGCAAAGATATACTCGTTGCTCTCTCTTAAATTTTCGCAAATAAAAAAGTAGGAAGAAAGAAAAAGAGAAAATACAAAGAAAACGATTCCAATGATACTTAAGAGTTAATCATTTGTTTCTCAATGTAGTTAATCTAACTGCAGAGAAGTTAAAATGGACCCTCATTTTCTTAAAATTGGACTTACAAGGGTGATGACTCTCGGGTATTCATTTCTCATATCCCCTTAAACATGATATTATTTGATTGTTACTTAGGGCCCGTTTGGATGTCCACAGAATAAAATATTAATAGATTTAAATATTACAAGAATAAAATAGTATAGAATACAATAATACAATAATACAATATTATAACAGTATAATATTTTTACTGTTTGGCAATTTTTTAAGAATATTACATAGTTTAAATTGAGCAGTTTGGAAGGTGTTATGATTAAAGTAAATTACATTATAAGAATATTTTTTATTAGATATTTTGATTTATATGTAATTTACCACATCTAGATAAAAAGTAATGTGGTAAAGTAAAGTTTAACTTTCATATTTTTACCATAAGTTACTTTTCTTTTATCACATAAAACCATGGTAAAGTATAGTAAAGTAAAGTCAATAAAAAAATAACTACTTTATAACTCTCTTTCTCCCAGTTTACTTTACCACATACTTCATCTGACCTTACTTTACCTCACCTTTTACCATGATATGACATCAATCTTTATTTTACTTTACCACACTCATAAACAAGTCATTTTTTCTTTAACATATAAAACTACGATAAAATGTGATAAAATAAAGTAAAGTAAAGAAACTACTTTACCATTCCTTTCCACTTTACTTCACCATGTACTTTATCTCACCTTTACTTTACCATACCTTTACCATCCTGTGAGATTTACTTTTACTTTACTTTACCATATATGTAAACATATACATTATGATGGATTTGGTGAACTAAAGTATTTACTTTACTCTACTGTAATAGTTATTTTAAAAGATTCTTATCTTGTAGAAAGTTTTTTACAGGGGAGAGTTGTAGGAGAGAATATTGAGCTATTTGAAAGAAAAGAATCTTTTCTTCAGATTTTTCTTGAGTTACCAAACGCATAAGATTTTCTTCTTTAAAAAAATGAAAGATTATATTCTATAAAATATTATTTTCTTGTGTTTTCTTGTGCATCCAAACAGGCCCTTAGAAATCAAACTTTCTTTTATAGCTTCTCATGCAACTTGTCACACATGGGGAAGATTCCATCGCCAGGGATTGAACCCTAGTCAATTAGTGGGTTTGCACTTATGAGTCCTTGTTGGGAAGTAGATGAGTGAAATGCAGGAAGAGCTGTAGAGGAAGACAAACCACTAATACCCGGCCATGGAGGTAAATGCAGAGGCCACAGAAGAATTTATCATCTCACGAATCTGAGCAATGGTCAAAGTTACTGACCCTGTATCTGAGGATGGCAAGTCAAGCAAGATGCTTTGTTGAACTTGAAATGCAGTTGGGCCACGCTTTGTAGATTGATCTGGTTTCTTATCAGCCCTTCGTGTACAATTGGAAATAGTGTGACCATTTTGCTTGCAATAGTTGCAAAACAATTTTCTCCGGCAGTCGCGAGCCATATGGCCATACTTCTTACACTCATAACACTGCGGTTTCTGTCCACGAGTAGTAGCTGTTTTATCGGCTGATGATGGAGCCGGTTGTGTCAGAAGTGCCTTTGGTTCCGCATTAAGGATATGAGTAGATAACAGGCGAGTTTCTTCCCAGAGAACCTCTTGGACGCACGTATCCAGATCGAGAGAGATCTTTCTATTCATGAGAGCAACTCGTACAGGTTCAAATTCAGATCGAAGGTTCATAAGGAACTAACTATAATTTGAGGGCTTGAGGAAGAAAAGCTACCGAAATAGATTGAATGAGCATTTGATCCCTCTTGGTCCATAGGGCTAGAAAGCCATTATAGCATTCCTGGACAGATTTATCATTCTGGCAAAAACTGAGTTGAGGATCCATTTTATCACTCTGGCATTGCGTTGGTTCCAAGTAGCAATGATTTTATCATCTACAGTAGGTGTGGTAGATGTGGCAGTGGCGCTTGCAATGGGTTTAGGAATTGTCCCATTTAGATATCGTAACATACCTTGTCCTTTAATAAAATTCTTGAGGTGGAAGGCCCATACAGGTATATTAAGACATGTCAAGCCTATTACTTAGGCAATGTGGGATGTGAGACTTCTCAATACTCCCCTCACGTGCAGGCCTAACAGATTTCATGGACGGGCTTATCACGTGAGTTACACAAGAACGACGGCCATGTGGGCTACACGAGAACAACGAGATCGGAACCCGCTCTGATACTATGTGATAAACTATATACAAACCCAAAAGCTTAAGCTAATAGGTGGAAAGCCCATACAGGTATATTAAGACATGTCAAGTAATAGGCGATATGGGATGTGGGACTTCCCAACGGTCCTCGCACAATTTTTTTTATTTCTTTTTAGCTATTATGAACTATTGGTCGGATGATTCTTAAAGTCATCGCTGACTCAACACATGCACCGGAGGGGTATTTATTAGGAATATTCTATTCTTTAAGTTGATTAGGTTTTTTGTTATCTCTTATGATTGTCTCCTTTTTAGGGTAGGAGTCAAGTTTAGCAGGTTTGCTTCCTATCTTTCATATATTGGTGATTATAATTCAATTTACTTAAAATGCAATGAACCGGTTTTTAGTGTGTTCTCAATTTCTCTCTTCCATTTTCTCTCAACAAGGGCTGTATGACTGTATCAAGATCTACATGGCCAGAGATGTGAGGCACTTGTTGATCTTCACATTTTTCTTTTCCCATCAATTTGAGTCACTTTGGGGAATAGATTTTTTTTTTAAAAATTACACCAATCCAATTTATTCAGTAAATCCCAAGCATTCAAGACTCTTCGTCTATGGGAAAGCTGATGCCAGCGATCGTACAATGGCAAAGCCGCAAAGACCTCATATTGGTTCTCAGTTCTCACTAAATAAAGTCTCTCCTAAAAGATGGGGGGACCTGCATCACGACGCTAGCTTCCCCTAAATCCCCATAGGAAGACAATCAAAGACGACTTCCTATGGCAGTGCATTGTGCATTGCTGGATCATGTATATGTTTGTATGCATTAGATCACATAGTGGTACAATGAGCTCAATAAGGTGAGCTCAATAAGGTGGGATAAAGGATAGGAAAAGAGGAGGAAGGAGATATTTGATTATATAAAAAGAAGTTTTTTTCTTTTTAATTTGAATCTAGTCTGGACCTTGAGGGTTGGATAAGGGTCTAAGTATTATAGGGTCATCCAGGGCATCGAGGGTTTTCACTCAACTTAGTTCCGCCCTCATATGTGAGGGTAGAGTAAGGGCTTATATTAGCCCGGCCCCTTGACAACCTAATCCCACCATAGTGAATTAGGAGTATTGAGGTGACGTAGACCATGACTAGTGATCATGAGCCGAGAAACGCGATCTTCTTATCCAGGTAACCTTGGCCCTAAAATATTCCCAACTAGCCTACATGGATACTGGTTATCAAGGTTGATGAATGTATTTTAACGAATATAAAATAAAACAAAATGATATAAAGAAGAGTGAACACTACAACAAGTTGCAGTTTTAGCCACGTTTTTGAAAAACGTCGGTAAAGGGTAGACCTTTACCGAAAACGTCGGCAAAAGTAAAGACTTTTACCGACGTTTACTAAAAAACGTGGCCAAAAGTACACCCTTTACCGACGTTTTTCAAATCGTCGGCAAAAGTAAAGACCTTTACCGACGTTTCCTAAAAAACGTGGCCAAAAGTACTGATTTTTACCGACGTTTCTAAAAAATGTGGCCAAAAGTACACCCTTTACCGACGTTTTTTAGTAAAACGTCGGCAAAGGCCATTCTTAAATTTAAAAAAAAATGGTTTATTTTTTAAATTATACCGACGAAATAAAACGTCGGTAAATATGCTTTTAATTTTCTTTTTTAATTTTACCGACGAAATTAAACGTTGGTAAATATGCTTTTAATTTTCTTTTTTAATTTTACCGACGAAATTAAACGTCGGTAAATATGTTTATGAATATTTATTTATTTTTATATTAATTTTACATACAAAAATACAAACGTCGGTAAATATGTTTATTAATTTTTATATTAATTGTATCGACGAAAATAAAAACGTCGTTAAATAACTTTTTAAATTTTTATTTTTTACCTTTACCGACGAAATTAAACGTCGGTAAATATGTTTATTAATTTTTATTTATTTTTACGATCATGTTACCAACGAAAATAAACACGTCGGTAAATATCTTTTTAAATTTTTATTTTTTACTTTTACCGACGAAATTAAACGTCGGTAAATCTGTTTATTAATTTTTATTTATTTTTATATTCATTTTACCGACGAAAACAAAATAATTATATCCATGATGAATCAAGCGATAAGATTTGAACAGATAATCATTGTTGACCTCCTAAAGAGGATTTTAGGTTTATATCGGGAAAAAGTGGCCCACAAAAATTAAAATTGAACCATTAACCCTTTGGTCCTTTTTGTCAATATCTAACAATACATGAAGGATCAATCATTGGAATTTGATCCAGTAAACGTTACTTGCCATATAAAGGGGGTCTATGGTCCATATCTTGCATTAGAGATCCAGATTGTTCGGAAATGTAGAAAAAACGGACTGCATGTCTTAACTCGTGAATGCACTGTAGTAACCATGCATTAATCCAACGATCAGGGCCGGTCCTAACTTTTCAAAGGCCCGGGGCGAATCACTAAAATGGGTCCTTTATTCATTTTCATAGTTTTTTAATATATACACATATATATAACATGTTTCCATATATTTAGCCCAAAAATAGTAATTTCATTAAAAATCAAATAACATCATATGATAAATACATTTAATACATAAATAAATAAATTTCTCATATAAGTCAAGCAAAATGTGACTAGAAGTTCTGAATTATTTATTAATATTAATGTCATACATCAAAATTATTGCTAATAGCTTACAAAATTACAAAATATAGACTATTATATTTATGCTTGGCTATTTTGATTGAGCAGTGGCCGAGTGGTCCATAAACCATCTCAAACCAGTTAACTAGATAGGCAGATATAAATAATTAAAGATACCTTATTCTGTTATTCATTATTCTTTTTTAATTTTACCGACAAAATTAAACGTCGGTAAATATGTTTATGAATATTTATTTATTTTTATATTAATATTACATACGAAATACAAACGTCGGTAAATTTTTTTTA
The DNA here is from genome assembly GCA_012931725.1 of Litsea cubeba. Classification (NCBI taxonomy): domain Eukaryota; kingdom Viridiplantae; phylum Streptophyta; class Magnoliopsida; order Laurales; family Lauraceae; genus Litsea; species Litsea cubeba. The sequence goes on along the minus strand of CM022946.1, from coordinate 967,312 downwards.
TTAATTTTTATATTAATTGTATCAACGAAAATAAAAACGTCGTTAAATATCTTTTTAAAATTTTATTTTTTACCTTTACCGACGAAATTAAACGTCGGTAAATATGTTTATTAATTTTTATTTATTTTTACGATCATGTTACCAACGAAAATAAACACGTCGGTAAATATCTTTTTAAATTTTTATTTTTTACTTTTACCGACGAAATTAAACGTCGGTAAATCTGTTTATTAATTTTTATTTATTTTTATATTCATTTTACCGACGAAAACAAAATAATTATATCCATGATGAATCAAGCGATAAGATTTGAACAGATAATCATTGTTGACCTCCTAAAGAGGATTTTAGGTTTATATCGGGAAAAAGTGGCCCACAAAAATTAAAATTGAACCATTAACCCTTTGGTCCTTTTTGTCAATATCTCACAATACATAAAGGATCAATCGTTGGAATTTGATCCAGTAAACGTTACTTGCCATATAAAGGGAGTCTATGGTCCATATCTTGCATTAGAGATCCAGATTGTTCGGAAATGTAAAAAAAAACGGACTGCATGTCTTAACTCGTGAATGCACTGTAGTAACCATGCATTAATCTAACGATTGATATTTATTTCAATATATTTCATGATCCATATTGAATCAACATTTGGGCTTGGGACCTATAACTATAAATGACCTTTTGAAGAGGTCTAAAAATTTGGATTGCGAAAATAGGGTGTACAAAATTCCATAAATGATGATCTAATGGTATGTACGTTTTCATCAATACATCACAATCTATATGATCCAATGGTTGACTTTTGGTGTCATAGCCGTTTTTAGCCCCCCTAACATGATCAACGGTTTGGATCACAAATGTTTGTCTTAGTGTCATTTGAAATGGACACAGTAGAAGCTTCATCCAAACATGCTAAAATCGGATTCCATCAGTTTTAAGCCAATAAGAAGAGAAAAGTAGAGATGCCAAACTGAACCTAAATGTTAAAAATCCAACGTTTTAAGGGTTAATTCATTATCCGGGAGTCCGATTTACGAGCCGTCAATTCCTGCAAGTTAATTTCGCCTCAAGCGAGGTGCTCGTGTCGGTTTCCAATTTTTTCGGAGCCTTTTCGCATTCCGTACACCCTGCGGGCTGTTCTCGAACCTAAGTGTTGAAAAATCCTATGTTTTGCTTCTAATTCTCTAACCGAGAGTCCTATTTGCGAACCGTCAGTTCCGTCAATTTACTTTATCCTCGAGCGAAGTGCTCGCGTCGGTTTTCAAATTTTTCGGTGGCCGTTTCCTGTTCCGGACCCCCGGCGGGCCGTTTTTCGATCCTAAGTGTTAGAAAATCCTTTTTGTTTTTTATTTTACTTTGATAAAACTATTGCTGATATGGATGATAGAGTGAGGCCTTGAAGGATGTGGTGTGAATGTGATTGTGATCTAGATCTAGGTTTATGGCCTTCTTCTCTTAGAAAGAAAAAGAAAAAAACCGGTGCTAGTAGTTGTTGGAATATGAATTTTGGCCCAATAGTTTCAGCCGCTTGTTTGAAGAAATGGGAGCCAAATTATGATGAGTACCGGGCTGAGATGTGCAATGCCATGTCGATTAATGATGAATTGAAGAATATAGTTGTAGGGACGTTAACTCATCCAGCGTCCGCGTGGCGGTGCCCGGATGGTTGTATGTCCCCCACAGGGGATAGGCGGAGCCCAGGGCCCCGCGCCTATTTCTTCTCTCCTCTCCTCTCTATTTCTTCTCTGTTCTCTCTCTCCCTCGTTCCCCATCTCTCTGTCCGCTTCCCTCCCTCCCTTCCTCTCTTCTTCTTCCTCCCCTGTCTCCCCTCGCCTGCGCACCTGCACATCACCTCTTCTCTGTTAGATCTCGTGATCACTGAGAGGGGGGGGGGGGGGTGAATCAGTGATCTCTTTTAAACAGGTCCTTGCTAACAACCATTCAAATCAAACCACACAATTGACACCAGATTTTACGTGGTTCACCAAAAGGCTACGTCCACGGTTCAATCCCGTCCGAACAACAATCCGGTACAGGTCTGAATCTTATTTAGTCGCACCGACGACAAAGAGCACCAACCCTTAATTTCAGATAGCACCAACTATCTAGGAAGCACCGACTCCCTTAGGTTTCAGATAGCACCAACTATCTAGGAAGCACCGACTCCCTTAGGTTTCAGATAGCACCAACTATCTAGGAAGCTACAACTCCCTTTACAATTTGTCTGCACCCACAGACAGGATCACCAAACCCCAAAACACCAAGCACCAACTTGATGATTACAGCAAAGAAGATAAACTGATCTACAGCCCTTTCCCCTCTACAATTCTCTCTCTCTCAATCCCTTACAAATAGAAATCTAAAGCATAAAAGAGAGACTTATCTTATGAACGAAAATACCATCTTCATGAGGCTTCAAATTCGTCCACACTTGCTGTAGAAAGTTGCTCCACAACAGCAAGACACAAGCACCTTCTTCTCCAAGCACTCTTCTCTCCAAAACTCTCTCAAACTCTTCTTTCTTTGATGCTTGTTATTGAAAACGAGATTAGGAGTGTTTATATAGGTTTTAGCAACCCCAAAGAGTGTCCAAAATAGGCTACAATTCGTTTAGAAAGAGTCCCAAACGAATTACCAAAAATTCCTAACTTTTAGCAAAAGACTTCTAATTCTGCAATACTTGCTGTCTGTGTGTGCTCGGTCGACATCATACTTTGCTCGGTCGACCGGGTGAACTGGGCGCCTGACGAACTTTCTAAAAGTTGTAAGTTGTCAAATTCTGGAACCGAGCTCGGTCGACATCCTGGAAGCCTCGGTCGACTGGATGACCTCTGTGTCAAAAAATAACTGTAAGCTCTGATTTTGCACTTTCTTCATGCTCGGTCGACCGGCCAGGGAGCTCGGTCGACCGGGTACACTGCACCAGGAAAAACTGATTTTCTTCACTGTTTTCCTTTTTCATTCTTCTTGAGCTCTATCACTTCCACTCTTTCAACACATGATTGAGACATAGTGTTGACAATAATTCCAATACAATTTGATGCTTGAGACACCAAACACACCAATGCTTCAAGATTCAACTCAATGCATCTCAAATTCCAACAATCTCCCCCTTTGGAATTGTTGGCAACACTTGGAACTTCAACACAGACACTTGGAACATGTTGACACCATAGAGCCTTTTTAGAACAATAAACTCCCCTTGGAACATGATCTTCTCATTCACTATCTTGATACCAATTTTCATTCCAATCTTCCATCTTCCTCATGCTATCATATTTCCATCTTCTTAGCATAAGACTAACTTCAACATGCATATAGTCTTTCCTTGCATAATCTTCTCAGCATAACTTGATACCAATCTCCAGATAACCTTCTCAAGATGACATGCATATCAACCTTTCCATGCATAATCTTCTCCCCCTTTGACAATAATTCCAAAGGGACCAATCTAGGAGCAAATAAGATATTCAACGAAGTCATTGCTCCCCCTTTCTGGCACATCTCCTAAGGTGTAGGAGAGTGAGTAACTCCTAATTTCTTTCGGAGATACTCGAAGACTTCCTTTGGCAAAGGTTTTGTGAAGATATCAGCCACTTGCTCAGTAGTAGGAACGTATTCCAACTTTACCTCACCATCTGCAACTTTATCCTTGAGAAAGTGATAGCGGATTGCAACATGCTTAGTCCTTGAATGCTGAACTGGATTCTTGGAGATATGAATTGCACTAGTGTTATCACAGAGGATCGGCGTAGGATCTGTTGTTGGAACTCCTAAATCAGAGAGCATTTGCCGCATCCATAACACTTGCGTACAACAAGTTGCCGCTGCAATATATTCTGCTTCCGCTGTCGAAAGTGAGACGGAGTCTTGCTTCTTGCTGTGCCAAGCTACCAATCTATCACCAAGATAGAATGCACCACCACTTGTACTCTTGCGATCATCTACGCAACCAGCCCAATCGGCGTCTGAGTATGCGACAAGAGTAAAGGATTTACCTTTAGGATACCATATTCCAAGCTCCATAGTACCTTTTAGATATCGAAATATCCTTTTCACTGCTGTAAGGTGCGTCTCAGTTGGTGATGCTTGAAATCGAGCCACCATACATACTGCTTGTAGAAGATCTGGTCTTGTAGCAGTCAAGTAAAGCAAGCTTCCTATCATAGAACGATAGGTGGTGTGATCAACGGACGAAGCCTTATCATCTTTGCTAAGTTTCGTGTTCGTTGTCATTGGCGTGCTCACGGGCTTGCTGTCTTCCATGTTAAAACGCTTCAGCATTTCCTTTATATATTTCATCTGAGATATAAAATACCATTTTTCAGCTGCTGAACTTGTAATCCTAGGAAGAACTTTAGCTCTCCAAGCATAGACATCTCAAATTCTTTCGTCATATCTTCAGCAAAAATCCTGCACATATTCTCATCATTGCCTCCAAATATTATGTCATCAACATAAACAATAACCACCAACTGTTTGCTTGAATCAGATTTGACATACAGATTGCTATCAACTAGTCCTTTTCCAAAACCAATCTTGCGAAGATAAAGATCCAGCCTTGCATACCATGCCCTTGGCGCCTGTTTCAGTCCATATAGAGCCTTCTTCAGCTTGCAAACTAAGTCTGAATTTTTGCTAATTAGAAAGCCATCAGGTTGCTCAATGTAGACCTCTTCTTCAAGTAAACCATTCAAGAAAGCTGACTTAACATCCATCTGAAATACCTTGAAGGTTTTATAGGCAGCCAATGCAAGAAACATACGAATGGCTTCCAGACGAGCCACCGGTGCAAAGGTCTCTTCAAAATCTATGTCTTCAACTTGTGCATAGCCTTTACAAACCAACCTTGCCTTGTTTCGTATGACCTGACCATCTTCATTCAGCTTGTTCCGAAAGACCCATTTTGTACCAATCACATTCTTATCAGTAGGTCTAGGGACTAGTTCCCATGTGGAGTTTTTCTCAATCTGCTCCAACTCCTCATGCATAGCTTTTAACCAGCTTTCATCTAGACTAGCTTCAGCTACTGTCTTGGGCTCAATGGTGGACACAAGTGAGTAATTGCTAACTACACTTTGTCTAGTTTTTACACCGGCCTCAGGATCTCCAATGATTTGATCCTTAGGGTGTTGCTCTACCCAAGTACTTTTCTTTCTAGGAGAAGTATCCTCTGAATCATCTTTTGCCTTTTCAGAATCAGGTTCAGCCACTTCATCATCAATCTCACTCGAGTCCTCATACACTGGACTGTCATTATGAGTTACCTTCTTTGACTCATGGTTTTCATCAATTCTAACATCAGCACTTTCAATAATTTTTCTGGTCCTTTTGTTAAGGCATCTGTAAGCTTTACTAGAGGATGAGTAACCCAGAAAAATACCTTCATCGGCTCTTTCTTCAAATTTGCCCGGATTTTGTTCGAGCCGCTTGATGTAACACTTGCTACCGAAGACTCTGAAGTGCTTGACTGTAGCTTTTCTTCCAAACCATAGCTCATAAGGTGTTTTATCTTTATGTGGCCTGATCAAGCAACGATTCTGAATATAAACAGCCGTATGAATCGCCTCTTTCCAATACTTATCAGCCATCTTACTTTCAACCAGCATGGTGCGTGCCATTTCTTGCACAGTGCGGTTCTTGCGCTCAACAACTCCATTCTGCTGTGGAGTTCTAGGGGCTGAGTATTGTCTTTGGATGCCATGATGTTCACAATACTTAGTGAATTCATCAGATGTGAATTCGCCTCCACGATCAGACCTTAGCGTCTTGATCTGCTTCCCTAGCATGTTTTCAACCTGTGCTTTAAACACTTTGAACCGATCAAGTGCTTGATGTTTATGCTTAAGAAATAATACCCATGTCATGCGAGTAAAATCATCAATGCAAAGCATAAAATACTTATCTCCATTGGTGCTTTGAGTCCGCATCGGTCCACAGAGATCAGTGTGTACCAGCTCAAGAGGTTTCTTCGTATGATGCTCCTTCGTCTTGAACATTACCCTCGTTTGCTTTCCCTTTTGACAAGAGTCACAAATGGGGTTTGAAGGCTTTTCAACTGTAGCCATACCTCTAACAGCCTTTGAATTGCAAATCTTTGACATGTTGCCAAAGTTTAGATGCCCAAGGCGTTTGTGCCACAACCAACTTTCTTCTGACCGACTCAATAAGTATGTCTTTTCAGCTCCATCTGACAAGGTGTAAAGATTTCCAGCTGTCCTTGACCCAGTAGCCACTGTTTTGCCGTTGCTACTCTTCTTTATAGCAAACCCATTCTTTGTAAAAACAACTTCGTGGCCCTTATCACAGATCTGGCTCACACTCAACAGATTGTGTCTCAATCCAGACACATATAAGACCTCTTCAGATCTGATCTTGTTTGCCATCAGCTGAACAACACCTTTTCCAACAATTTTGGCACCATCATTGTTACCAAACTTTACCGAACCACCTTCATAGTGCTGTAACTTGATGAATTTTTCTTTATCACCAGTCATATGACTCGAACAGCCACTATCAAGGACCCATGGTGTTGTCTTCTTTTGTGCATTGAAAGCGGTTTGCACAATGAGAGATTTCTTGCCTTTTTCTGCACTTTTCTTTGCCCTCCAAGTTTTGACTAACTTGGGTTTCTTTTCAACCTGAATTGGTTTAGCAGTAGGCAGCCTACAATCCCTAGCCATGTGTCCAAAATTATGACACTTGTAGCACTCAATATTGTGGCTATTTAGGATTGAGAAAGGGTTCCTTCTCACAACTGGGCTGTTTCTCACATAGAATTTACAATCTGCCCTTCTATGTCCATACCTATTGCAATGATAACAATAGCCATAAAATTTGTATCTTTTATATGGCTGGTTAGGCTTCATGTCCTTTCTCACTTGAATGGGCTCTTTTCTAGGCAGTGTGGGCTTCACAGAATTGGAAGGTGTAGTAACTTGCTTTACAAACACCGTCTCTACAGAAGGTGTAACCTTAGAAGATTCTCCATTCTCAAATCCTATTCCAAATCTGAAGTGAGGGGGTCTTTGAACTTTCAAAATTTCATTCAGCTTCAATGTACCATTGATAGCTTGAAACTCCTTGAGCTTTTGTTTCATTTGCATATTTTCAGTCCTTGCTCCAAGGATTTCATTCTCAAGTTTCATCACTTCCTCAGTTTTGGTACAGATTTGTATTTCTAGGACATCTACCATTCTTTTATACTCTTCTAATTCAGTTTTCAAAGCAATAACTGAAATTTCAGATTCATGAAGAAGTTTCAGATTTTTCTTACTTGATCTTCGCTCCTTGCTAAGCTCCTCAAGTGCAGCAATGAGCTCTTCTTCAAGATTCACTTCAGCCTCCTCTTCGTTTTCCAGCTCTTGCTCATTGTCTTCTTCAATAGTAACCATGAAGAGTGCTTCAGTCGCCTCGACTGATTCATCATCGTCCGAAGATTCAGACGTGCTGTCATTATGCTGACTGATGAAGCTCTTTGCTTTGCCCTTCTTTCTGAAATTCTTCTTCCATTTACTCTTATCAACATAAGAGTCATTATCATTGTCTTCTTTCAGCGGGCACTTCGCAGCAAAGTGGCCAACACCGCCACAATTGAAGCATTTAAAGGGTAGCTTCCCTTTATACTTGCCATTGCTTCCTTTCTTCAGCCTTCTAATAAATTGAGCCTCAAGCTCATCATCATCAGAATCATGACCAGCAATCTCTTTTGCCTTTTTCTGAACTTTGAAGGCCGCTTCTCTATCCGATGAAGACGTCTTACCTATGCGCATCTCATAGGCAGTGAGAGAACCATGCAGCTCATCCATTGAAAACTCGTTCAGATCTTTGGCTTCTTCTATGGCTGAGACTTTAGAATCAAACCGGGGAAGGAGAGATCTTAGAACCTTTTTGACGATGACTGGTTCTTTAATCTCCTCTCCTAGTCCACGAATGTCATTCGTGACTTCATTCACCCGTTGCATGTAAGAATCAACATTCTCGCTATCCTCCATGCGAAGAGACTCAAATTGGGAGCGATGAGTTTGCAATTTCGCTTCTTTGATCTTCTCATCTCCTTCATGGATGCTTTTCAGCTTATCCCAGATTTCCTTGGCTGTCTTGCATGCTATAACTTTGATCAGCTCGCTGTCAACAAGGCCGCTAAAGAGTGCATTCTGCGCCTTAGAGTCGTTGTCTGCTAACTTCTTCGTTGCAGCATCAGTGGGTACAATGGCAGAATTGTAACCGACTCTAACAGTCTCCCAGACATCATAGCCAAGAGATTTGATGAAGGCCTGCATTCTAATCTTCCAAAAGCTGTAATTAGAACCATCAAACAACGGTGCTTTCATATTCGCTGTGCTGGTTGCCATGTGATTTGACAAAGATCACCCTTAGCGTGTTAAGCTTATCAAGGGAAACCTTATGCTCTGATACCAATTGTTAGATCTCGTGATCACTGAGAGGGGGGGGGTGAATCAGTGATCTCTTTTAAACAGGTCCTTGCTAACAACAATTCAAATCAAACCACACAATTGACACCAGATTTTACGTGGTTCACCAAAAGGCTACGTCCACGGTTCAATCCCGTCCGAACAACAATCCGGTACAGGTCTGAATCTTATTTAGTCGCACCGACGACAAAGAGCACCAACCCTTAATTTCAGATAGCACCAACTATCTAGGAAGCACCGACTCCCTTAGGTTTCAGATAGCACCAACTATCTAGGAAGCTACAACTCCCTTTACAATTTGTCTGCACCCACAGACAGGATCACCAAACCCCAAAACACCAAGCACCAACTTGATGATTACAGCAAAGAAGATAAACTGATCTACAGCCCTTTCCCCTCTACAATTCTCTCTCTCTCAATCCCTTACAAATAGAAATCTAAAGCATAAAAGAGAGACTTATCTTATGAACGAAAATACCATCTTCATGAGGCTTCAAATTCGTCCACACTTGCTGTAGAAAGTTGCTCCACAACAGCAAGACACAAGCACCTTCTTCTCCAAGCACTCTTCTCTCCAAAACTCTCTCAAACTCTTCTTTCTTTGATGCTTGTTATTGAAAACGAGATTAGGAGTGTTTATATAGGTTTTAGCAACCCCAAAGAGTGTCCAAAATAGGCTACAATTCGTTTAGAAAGAGTCCCAAACGAATTACCAAAAATTCCTAACTTTTAGCAAAAGACTTCTAATTCTGCAATACTTGCTGTCTGTGTGTGCTCGGTCGACATCATACTTTGCTCGGTCGACCGGGTGAACTGGGCGCCTGACGAACTTTCTAAAAGTTGTAAGTTGTCAAATTCTGGAACCGAGCTCGGTCGACATCCTGGAAGCCTCGGTCGACCGGATGACCTTGTTAGATCTCGTGATCACTGAGAGGGGGGGGTGAATCAGTGATCTCTTTTAAACAGGTCCTTGCTAACAACAATTCAAATCAAACCACACAATTGACACCAGATTTTACGTGGTTCACCAAAAGGCTACGTCCACGGTTCAATCCCGTCCGAACAACAATCCGGTACAGGTCTGAATCTTATTTAGTCGCACCGACGACAAAGAGCACCAACCCTTAAATTCAGATAGCACCAACTATCTAGGAAGCACCGACTCCCTTAGGTTTCAGATAGCACCAACTATCTAGGAAGCACCGACTCCCTTAGGTTTCAGATAGCACCAACTATCTAGGAAGCTACAACTCCCTTTACAATTTGTCTGCACCCACAGACAGGATCACCAAACCCCAAAACACCAAGCACCAACTTGATGATTACAGCAAAGAAGTTAAACTGATCTACAGCCCTTTCCCCTCTACAATTCTCTCTCTCTCAAACCCTTACAAATAGAAATCTAAAGCATAAAAGAGAGACTTATCTTATGAACGAAAATACCATCTTCATGAGGCTTCAAATTCGTCCACTCTTGCTGTAGAAAGTTGCTCCACAACAGCAAGACACAAGCACCTTCTTCTCCAAGCACTCTTCTCTCCAAAACTCTCTCAAACTCTTCTTTCTTTGATGCTTGTTATTGAAAACGAGATTAGGAGTGTTTATATAGGTTTTAGCAACCCCAAAGAGTGTCCAAAATAGGCTACAATTCGTTTAGAAAGAGTCCCAAACGAATTACCAAAAATTCCTAACTTTTAGCAAAAGACTTCTAATTCTGCAATACTTGCTGTCTGTGTGTGCTCGGTCGACATCATACTTTGCTCGGTCGACCGGGTGAACTGGGCGCCTGACGAACTTTCAAAAAGTTGTAAGTTGTCGAATTCTGGAATCCGAGCTCGGTCGACATCCTGGAAGCCTCGGTCGACCACGTGCATGCTCGGTCGACCGCACCAGGAGCTGGGTCGACCGGATGACCTCTGTGTCAAAAAATAACTGTAAGCTCTGATTTTGCACTTTCTTCATGCTCGGTCGACCGGCCAGGGAGCTCGGTCGACCGGGTACACTGCACCAGGAAAAACTGATTTTCTTCACTGTTTTCCTTTTTCATTCTTCTTGAGCTCTATCACTTCCACTCTTTCAACACATGATTGAGACATAGTGTTGACAATAATTCCAATACAATTTGATGCTTGAGACACCAAACACACCAATGCTTCAAGATTCAACTCAATGCATCTCAAATTCCAACAATCTCCCCCTTTGGAATTGTTGGCAACACTTGGAATTTCAACACAGACACTTGGAACATGTTGACATCATAGAGCCTTTTTAGAACAATAAACTCCCCTTGGAACATGATCTTCTCATTCACTATCTTGATACCAATTTTCATTCCAATCTTCCATCTTCCTCATGCTATCATATTTCCATCTTCTTAGCATAAGACTAACTTCAACATGCATATAGTCTTTCCTTGCATAATCTTCTCAGCATAACTTGATACCAATTTCCAGATAACCTTCTCAAGATGACATGCATATCAACCTTTCCATGCATAATCTTCTCCCCCTTTGACAATAATTCCAAAGGGACCAATCTAGGAGCAAATAAGATATTCAACGAATTCATTGCTCCCCCTTTCTGGCACATCTCCTAAGGTGTAGGAGAGTGAGTAACTCCTAATTTCTTTCGGAGATACTCGAAGACTTCCTTTGGCAAAGGTTTTGTGAAGATATCAGCCACTTGCTCAGTAGTAGGAACGTATTCCAACTTTACCTCACCATCTGCAACTTTATCCTTGAGAAAGTGATAGCGGATTGCAACATGCTTAGTCCTTGAATGCTGAACTGGATTCTTGGAGATATGAATTGCACTAGTGTTATCACAGAGGATCGGCGTAGGATCTGTTGTTGGAACTCCTAAATCAGAGAGCATTTGCCGCATCCATAACACTTGCGTACAACAAGTTGCCGCTGCAATATATTCTGCTTCCGCTGTCGAAAGTGAGACGGAGTCTTGCTTCTTGCTGTGCCAAGCTACCAATCTATCACCAAGATAGAATGCACCACCACTTGTACTCTTGCGATCATCTACGCAACCAGCCCAATCGGCGTCTGAGTATGCGACAAGAGTAAAGGATTTACCTTTAGGATACCATATTCCAAGCTCCATAGTACCTTTTAGATATCGAAATATCCTTTTCACTGCTGTAAGGTGCGTCTCAGTTGGTGATGCTTGAAATCGAGCCACCATACATACTGCTTGTAGAAGATCTGGTCTTGTAGCAGTCAAGTAAAGCAAGCTTCCTATCATAGAACGATAGGTGGTGTGATCAACGGACGAAGCCTTATCATCTTTGCTAAGTTTCGTGTTCGTTGTCATTGGCGTGCTCACGGGCTTGCTGTCTTCCATGTTAAAACGCTTCAGCATTTCCTTTATATATTTCATCTGAGATATAAAAATACCATTTTTCAGCTGCTGAACTTGTAATCCTAGGAAGAACTTTAGCTCTCCAAGCATAGACATCTCAAATTCTTTCGTCATATCTTCAGCAAAAATCCTGCACATATTCTCATCATTGCCTCCAAATATTATGTCATCAACATAAACAATAACCACCAGCTGTTTGCTTGAATCAGTTTTGACATACAGATTGCTATCAACTAGTCCTTTTCCAAAACCAATCTTGCGAAGATAAAGATCCAGCCTTGCATACCATGCCCTTGGCGCCTGTTTCAGTCCATATAGAGCCTTCTTCAGCTTGCAAACTAAGTCTGAATTTTTGCTAATTAGAAAGCCATCAGGTTGCTCAATGTAGACCTCTTCTTCAAGTAAACCATTCAAGAAAGCTGACTTAACATCCATCTGAAATACCTTGAAGGTTTTATAGGCAGCCAATGCAAGAAACATACGAATGGCTTCCAGACGAGCCACCGGTGCAAAGGTCTCTTCAAAATCTATGCCTTCAACTTGTGCATAGCCTTTACAAACCAACCTTGCCTTGTTTCGTATGACCTGACCATCTTCATTTAGCTTGTTCCGAAAGACCCATTTTGTACCAATCACATTCTTATCAGTAGGTCTAGGGACTAGTTTCCATGTGGAGTTTTTCTCAATCTGCTCCAACTCCTCATGCATAGCTTTTAACCAGCTTTCATCTAGACTAGCTTCAGCTACTGTCTTGGGCTCAATGGTGGACACAAGTGAGTAATTGCTAACTACACTTTGTCTAGTTTTTACACCGGCCTCAGGATCTCCAATGATTTGATCCTTAGGGTGTTGCTCTACCCAAGTACTTTTCTTTCTAGGAGAAGTATCCTCTGAATCATCTTTTGCCTTTTCAGAATCAGGTTCAGCCACTTCATCATCAATCTCACTCGAGTCCTCATACACTGGACTGTCATAATGAGTTACCTTCTTTGACTCATGGTTTTCATCAATTCTAACATCAGCACTTTCAATAATTTTTCTGGTCCTTTTGTTAAGGCATCTGTAAGCTTTACTAGAGGATGAGTAACCCAGAAAAATACCTTCATCGGCTCTTTCTTCAAATTTGCCCGGATTTTGTTCGAGCCGCTTGATGTAACACTTGCTACCGAAGACTCTGAAGTGCTTGACTGTAGCTTTTCTTCGAAACCATAGCTCATAAGGTGTTTTATCTTCATGTGGCCTGATCAAGCAACGATTCTGAATATAAACAGCCGTATGAATCGCCTCTTTCCAATACTTATCAGCCATCTTACTTTCAACCAGCATGGTGCGTGCCATTTCTTGCACAGTGCGGTTCTTGCGCTCAACAACTCCATTCTGCTGTGGAGTTCTAGGGGCTGTGTATTGTCTTTGGATGCCATGATGTTCACAATACTTAGTGAATTCATCAGATGTGAATTCGCCTCCACGATCAGACCTTAGCGTCTTGATCTGCTTCCCTAGCATGTTTTCAACCTGTGCTTTAAACACTTTGAACCGATCAAGTGCTTGATGTTTATGCTTAAGAAATAATACCCATGTCATGCGAGTAAAATCATCAATGCAAAGCATAAAATACTTATCTCCATTGGTGCTTTGAGTCCGCATCGGTCCACAGAGATCAGTGTGTACCAGCTCAAGAGGTTTCTTCGTATGATGCTCCTTCGTCTTGAACATTACCCTCGTTTGCTTTCCCTTTTGACAAGAGTCACAAATGGGGTTTGAAGGCTTTTCAACTGTAGCCATACCTCTAACAGCCTTTGAATTGCAAATCTTTGACATGTTGCCAAAGTTTAGATGCCCAAGGCGTTTGTGCCACAACCAACTCTCTTCTGACCGACTCAATAAGCATGTCTTTTCAGCTCCATCTAACAAGGTGTAAAGATTTCCAGCTGTCCTTGACCCAGTAGCCACTGTTTTACCGTTGCTACTCTTCTTGATAGCAAACCCATTCTTTGTAAAAACAACTTCGTGGCCCTTATCACAGATCTGGCTCACACTCAACAGATTGTGTCTCAATCCAGACACATATAAGACCTCTTCAGATCTGATCTTGTTTGCCATCAGCTGAACAACACCTTTTCCAACAATTTTGGCACCATCATTGTTACCAAACTTTACCGAACCACCTTCATAGTGCTGTAACTTGATGAATTTTTCTTTATCACCAGTCATATGACTCGAACAGCCACTATCAAGGACCCATGGTGTTGTCTTCTTTTGTGCATTGAAAGCGGTTTGCACAATGAGAGATTTCTTGCCTTTTTCTGCACTTTTCTTTGCCCTCCAAGTTTTGACTAACTTGGGTTTCTTTTCAACCTGAATTGGTTTAGCAGTAGGCAGCCTACAATCCCTAGCCATGTGTCCAAAATTATGACACTTGTAGCACTCAATATTGTGGCTATTTAGGATTGAGAAAGGGTTCCTTCTCACAACTGGGCTGTTTCTCACATAGAATTTACAATCTGCCCTTCTATGTCCATACCTATTGCAATGATAACAATAGCCATAAAATTTGTATCTTTTATATGGCTGGTTAGGCTTCATGTCCTTTCTCACTTGAATGGGCTCTTTTCTAGGCAGTGTGGGCTTCACAGAATTGGAAGGTGTAGTAACTTGCTTTACAAACACTGTCTCTACAGAAGGTGTAACCTTAGAAGATTCTCCATTCTCAAATCCTATTCCAAATCTGAAGTGAGGGGGTCTTTGAACTTTCAAAATTTCATTCAGCTTCAATGTACCATTGATAGCTTGAAACTCCTTGAGCTTTTGTTTCATTTGCATATTTTCAGTCCTTGCTCCAAGGATTTCATTCTCAAGTTTCATCACTTCCTCAGTTTTGGTACAGATTTGTATTTCTAGGACATCTACCATTCTTTTATACTCTTCTAATTCAGTTTTCAAAGCAATAACTGAAATTTCAGATTCATGAAGAAGTTTCAGATTTTTCTTACTTGATCTTCGCTCCTTGCTAAGCTCCTCAAGTGCAGCAATGAGCTCTTCTTCAAGATTCACTTCAGCCTCCTCTTCGTTTTCCAGCTCTTGCTCATCGTCTTCTTCAATAGTAACCATGAAGAGTGCTTCAGTCGCCTCGACTGATTCATCATCGTCCGAAGATTCAGACGTGCTGTCATTATGCTGACTGATGAAGCTCTTTGCTTTGCCCTTCTTTCTGAAATTCTTCTTCCATTTACTCTTATCAACATAAGAGTCATTATCATTGTCTTCTTTCAGCGGGCACTTCGCAGCAAAGTGGCCAACACCGCCACAATTGAAGCATTTAAAGGGTAGCTTCCCTTTATACTTGCCATTGCTTCCTTTCTTCAGCCTTCTAATAAATTGAGCCTCAAGCTCATCATCATCAGAATCATGACCAGCAATCTCTTTTGCCTTTTTCTGAACTTTGAAGGCCGCTTCTCTATCCGATGAAGACGTCTTACCTATGCGCATCTCATAGGCAGTGAGAGAACCATGCAGCTCATCCATTGAAAACTCGTTCAGATCTTTGGCTTCTTCTATGGCTGAGACTTTAGAATCAAACCGGGGAAGGAGAGATCTTAGAACCTTTTTGACGATGACTGGTTCTTTAATCTCCTCTCCTAGTCCACGAATGTCATTCGTGACTTCATTCACCCGTTGCATGTAAGAATCAACATTCTCGTTATCCTCCATGCGAAGAGACTCAAATTGGGAGCGATGAGTTTGCAATTTCGCTTCTTTGATCTTCTCATCTCCTTCATGGATGCTTTTCAGCTTATCCCAGATTTCCTTGGCTGTCTTGCATGCTATAACTTTGATCAGCTCGCTGTCAACAAGGCCGCTAAAGAGTGCATTCTGCGCCTTAGAGTCGTTGTCTGCTAACTTCTTCGTTGCAGCATCAGTGGGTACAATGGCAGAATTGTAACCGACTCTGACAGTCTCCCAGACATCATAGCCAAGAGATTTGATGAAGGCCTGCATTCTAATCTTCCAAAAGCTGTAATTAGAACCATCAAACAACGGTGCTTTCATATTCGCTGTGCTGGTTGCCATGTGATTTGACAAAGATCACCCTTAGCGTGTTAAGCTTATCAAGGGAAACCTTATGCTCTGATACCAATTGTTAGATCTCGTGATCACTGAGAGGGGGGGGTGAATCAGTGATCTCTTTTAAACAGGTCCTTGCTAACAACAATTCAAATCAAACCACACAATTGACACCAGATTTTACGTGGTTCACCAAAAGGCTACGTCCACGGTTCAATCCCGTCCGAACAACAATCCGGTACAGGTCTGAATCTTATTTAGTCGCACCGACGACAAAGAGCACCAACCCTTAAATTCAGATAGCACCAACTATCTAGGAAGCACCGACTCCCTTAGGTTTCAGATAGCACCAACTATCTAGGAAGCACCGACTCCCTTAGGTTTCAGATAGCACCAACTATCTAGGAAGCTACAACTCCCTTTACAATTTGTCTGCACCCACAGACAGGATCACCAAACCCCAAAACACCAAGCACCAACTTGATGATTACAGCAAAGAAGTTAAACTGATCTACAGCCCTTTCCCCTCTACAATTCTCTCTCTCTCAATCCCTTACAAATAGAAATCTAAAGCATAAAAGAGAGACTTATCTTATGAACGAAAATACCATCTTCATGAGGCTTCAAATTCGTCCACTCTTGCTGTAGAAAGTTGCTCCACAACAGCAAGACACAAGCACCTTCTTCTCCAAGCACTCTTCTCTCCAAAACTCTCTCAAACTCTTCTTTCTTTGATGCTTGTTATTGAAAACGAGATTAGGAGTGTTTATATAGGTTTTAGCAACCCCAAAGAGTGTCCAAAATAGGCTACAATTCGTTTAGAAAGAGTCCCAAACGAATTACCAAAAATTCCTAACTTTTAGCAAAAGACTTCTAATTCTGCAATACTTGCTGTCTGTGTGTGCTCGGTCGACATCATACTTTGCTCGGTCGACCGGGTGAACTGGGCGCCTGACGAACTTTCAAAAAGGTGTAAGTTGTCGAATTCTGGAATCCGAGCTCGGTCGACATCCTGGAAGCCTCGGTCGACCACGTGCATGCTCGGTCGACCGCACCAGGAGCTGGGTCGACCGGATGACCTCTGTGTCAAAAAATAACTGTAAGCTCTGATTTTGCACTTTCTTCATGCTCGGTCGACCGGCCAGGGAGCTCGGTCGACCGGGTACACTGCACCAGGAAAAACTGATTTTCTTCACTGTTTTCCTTTTTCATTCTTCTTGAGCTCTATCACTTCCACTCTTTCAACACATGATTGAGACATAGTGTTGACAATAATTCCAATACAATTTGATGCTTGAGACACCAAACACACCAATGCTTCAAGATTCAACTCAATGCATCTCAAATTCCAACAGACCTCTGTGTCAAAAAATAACTGTAAGCTCTGATTTTGCACTTTCTTCATGCTCGGTCGACCGGCCAGGGAGCTCGGTCGACCGGGTACACTGCACCAGGAAAAACTGATTTTCTTCACTGTTTTCCTTTTTTCATTCTTCTTGAGCTCTATCACTTCCACTCTTTCAACACATGATTGAGACATAGTGTTGACAATAATTCCAATACAATTTGATGCTTGAGACACCAAACACACCAATGCTTCAAGATTCAACTCAATGCATCTCAAATTCCAACATTCTCTTCTTCTTTCCCTATTCCTCTTCCTCTCCCCTGCTTCCTCCTCTGTTCCGCCCTACGCCCACCTGCACACCACTCCCTCTCTCCCTTGGTTTTTTCTCTCTCTCTCTCTCTTCCCTCTTCTCTTCTTCCTCCCCTGTTCCTCTCCTCTCCTCTCATTTCTTTCTTCCTTACCCTCTCCTTTCTCCTTCTCCTTCCCACCACTCTCTCCGCCGCTATCCACCTTCTCTTCTCCTCCCCACTGTGCCTGAGCCTATTCCACATTCACCGTGCACCACAAGGCACCCCACTGTCCTCACACCCCTCACCCCGTTACTCGTTCAAGACCCCCGGCAGGCCGTTTTTCGAGCCTAAGTGTTGGAAAATCTTTTTTTTATTTTTATTTTACGCCGGTAAAACTATCGGAGACTATTATCGACGAATTACATGACGTCGATAAAATGAACGTTTAGCGGTGTTTTTTGTAAAACATCAGTAATGTTTAACTCTATTTTTTAAGAAAATTAAAAAATCAGTCCTTTATCGACATTTTTTTTATCTACGAAAATTAGCATCAAAATATTTATTATCGATGTTTAAAGGTTGGTAGACTTCATGTTTTGAAATAATAAAAATAAAATAATTTTACCGATGAAAATTTTATTTCTTTTACGGCGAAAATTAGTGGAATTAAATTTTCACGTTTTTTTCCCCTCTCCCGCCAAGAGCCCTCTTTTCCCTCTTTTATTATCTCTTTATCCTGCGCTGTCTCACTCTCTTTGCTCTGCTGTCCGTCTCGCTCTCTCCTCTCACTCTCCTATTTCTCTCTCTCTCTCGCGCTCGATCTCGCTGTCTCTCTCTCTCTCGATCTGCTCTTCCCCTCTCTCTCTCACTCTCTGCTTTTCTGTTTCGCTCTCTCTTTTCTCTCTCCTCATTTAGGCACTTTTTTTTTCTTTCTACTGTTGTTTCAGGTGGAGGACGAGTGGGCAGAAACCGGAAGGGGGAAAGAAGAGGAGGAAAGGAAGGGAGAAAAAAGGAGGAGGGGAGGAGCAAGCGTGCGTCCTTCGACGCCCAGGTATGTGGGCCCCGTTTTCCTTCTCTTCTTCCATTTCTCTATTTTTTTCTTTTTAAACCATGGCTGAAGAATGGGGTTTTGGGCTCGGTTTTGGCCCAGGGCAGCCATGGGCGTGGTGGATTTTGGTGAGGGAGGAAGAAGTGGAGCCGTCTCAGCTATGAGGTTGTTCAATCCAAGCCCCTTGATTCCGATTTGAAAGGCTGCACAGTGGGAACTTCATGGAAAAATCGGTTTGGGTGGAAAATGGGTATTTACTGTGACTAGTTGGGATTTTGATGGGATAAAGAAAATGGCCATGATTATTTTGGCATTCAGATCGGTCTGAGTGTGTGTAGGTGCAGAAAATAATGACCCACAATAACTGGGGGAGCCTTAGAGGACTTATCCAACGAGGTGATGACTGGGTACCGTCCGAAAGCCTGAAAGAGAAGAGCAAACGGTCAGAGGACCCTGGCCTGGGCGGCGCAAGGCTCTCCGATGCCAAAGTCAGTGAATGAACTGGAACAATGAAAGGAGAGGAAGAAGAGAGGCAGAGTAACAGCTCTGTGGGTTCAATTGTGCGTACCTTGCATGTGAAATGCCGTTCTATTTGTAGACGATTTGGAAGATATCTTAGACGATATCTTGGTGTGGGTCCCATGATTCGACTGGGAAGTCATGATCAGCCCACAAAGTAATTAATGCGGTCCAATCCAGCCCACTCTGCATTTAATGCCAGTCGGATCAGCCCACATCGCATTAAATGCGCGTCTTGTTGGGCCAGATTGTGTTGGGCGCCTTTGACGGTTGGGGTACCATCGGATCTGCCCTCGGGCCTTGCCCTGATGTGGCTTCAGCCGCTGGATGCCGCCCTGTTAGTGATCTGGCGAAGATTGTGGATAGCTGGATGTCGCATTTGTCTCACTAGCTCGCGCCCATATTCCTCCACGTGCCTGATGACGTGGGGGATGAGGGGTGCGAGTGGAGGTTCTTTCTTGCCTCGGCTTCCGTCCCGGCTCCTTCAGCCGAGGTGGAGCTTTCTGCCGAGGTGTGCATATGGAGTAGCCGAGCTCGGCGCTAGCGGTCCGGAGCTGCTTAACTTCGGCTGAGGCCTCTGCCCTGGTAGCCGGGGTGAGTCTGATGCCACGTGGATGGCACGCGGATGGCACGTGAGAATGCTTAGTCTCATCTGATGGCTGTGATTAGCGTAATCCTGGAGTTCTGGAAATCTCCCCACACAGTGTGGATTCTCTAATTCGTGATGTGGCCATGGATTTTGGGGTACATCTTGGCCATCTTGGGGACGGCTTGGGCTTTTTTTTTTTGGCGTGTCTCTTATGTGATGCAATGTGTTGTGTGTTGTTTGATGGATTATAGTGGGGTGGAATGGAATGAAACAGGGTAGAAGTGGAATGTGGTGAAGGTGAAAATCGAATGGGTGGAATGATTGTTGATGGGTTGGTTGTAGAATAGAGATTTAGAGAGATATTGCCAGTTAGTATATGCATGATAGGTGTTTGTGACAATGCATGATACTAAAGATAAATAGAGGAAGAAGATGTTTTGTTTGAGGAAAGCCAGACTCAAAATGTTATAATCATCAGTTCAAAAGATTTTGCTGCACAAACTTTATTCTGTTGAATTTCATTGCTATGTTTGGGTCTATCATGGATTTAAAATTAAATCTATATGTAGCTATGTCACGTGGATTTAAAATTGAAATAACATATACAGTTCTCAAAAAAATTTTGCAGTTGAATTTTGAAGCTGCAGCTGAGACAATTGAGAAAGCAAAGACAATCACTGCAGCTAATCCTCCTGCTAACCAGCAGCTTATGGAGATCCTTGCAACTGGGAAAGGACAGTTCATTTCAGGAGGAATTGAGGTAGTGGACATCCTTATCAGTGATGAAATGCATAACATTGCCTTCCACACACACACACACAAGAAAATAAAAGAAAAAAACTAAGTGAGGAACAAAGAGAGGAAATACATGATGTGGCCTTAAATTTCGGGATTTTTTTTTGTTAATCGTGGGCCATTGGCTTTAATGTCCATACACAAGCCTCCAATCAGGTAGCCAGATAGTGGAGGATTAGCCAGATAGTGGAGGATTAGACTTATTAGGTCATGGTTTTGAATGATAGGACCTACCAGATGAACAGTTTAGTTTTTCTCAAAAGGTCAGCCTTTGTGTATCATTATTGTTGGTACAATAATAACTAATTGCGGTTGCTGGAAAAAAAGGCAGCATTTCATTTTGAGTGTGCGACATACGTCTTCAATATGCATAGTTGGTACTCAGTGCATTCATATCTTTTTCTGTATGCTGTTTAAAAATCCTTAGCCAACCAATCTAAATTAAAAATGTTCAGGTGACTTATCAAATGACTACAGTACCCATATGAAACCAAATGCTATTTTTTTAAGCTTAGCTTTATCTATTTCAGTTATGGATGCTGCCTCAAAAAGCTTTCATCTTCTTCCATACATTGTGGCAAAAATATAAAAAACTATAGACCTAAAAGTAATTGTCATCTGAAACTACTCACTCAACCAGGATGAGAACGAAGAACTATAAAAGCAGTAGTGTTCAATTTTCCAGCACCTGCATTCATCATTTTTCCTACCTGTTTGTTTGTATCTTGGAATCAATTCCTTTTATTTTAGTTATACCCTCTAATGTTCTGTTGAACTCTCTTGGCAGTTAATGGGGTGCATGCAAAGTCTTAATGCTGTGTTTTCTTCTCCTGGATACTGCTCTCAATAGCATGGTAAGTAACACTACTCCTATTAAACGGTCGCCGAAAAATTCCGAAACCGGCACGAGCACTTCGCTCGAGGGTAGAGTAACTTGTAGGAACTGACGGTTCGCAAATAGGGCTCCCGGTTAGAGAATTACGACCGAAACATTGTAATTTCCATCACTTAGGCTCGAAAACAGCCCGCCGGGGGTCCGGAATGGGAAACTGTCCCCGAAAAATTCCGAAACTGGCACGAGCACTTCGCTCGAGGGTAGAGTAACTTGTAGGAACTGACGGTTCGCAAATAGGGCTGCCGGTTAGAGAATTACGACCGAAACATGGTAATTTCCAACACTTAGGCTCGAAAACGGCCCGCCGGGGGTCCGGAACGGGAAACGGCAGCGGGGAAATCCCGAAACCGGCACGAGCACTTCGCTCGAGGGTAGAGTACCTTGTAGGAACTGACGGTTCGCAAATAGGACTCTCGGTTAGAGAATTACGACCGAAACATATTAATTTCCAACATTTAGGCTCGAAAACGGCCCGCAGGGGGTCCGGAGCGGGAAACGGTCACGGGAAAATTCCGAAACTGGCACGAGCACTTCGCTCGAGGGTAGAGTAACTTGCAGGAACTGACGGTTCGTAAATAGGGCTGCCGGTTAGAGAATTACGAGCGAAACATGGTAATTTCCATCACTTAGGCTCGAAAACGGCCCGCCAGGGGTCCGGAACGGGAAACGGCAGCAGAAAATTTCCAAAACTTGTACGAGCACTTCGCTCGAGGGTAGATTAACTTGTAGGAACTGATGGTTCGCAAATAGGGCTCCCGGTTAGAGAATTACGAGCGAAACATGGTAATTTCCATCACTTAGGCTCGAAAACAGCCCGCCGGGGGGTCCGGAATGGGAAACGGCCCCCGAAAAATTCTGAAACTGGCACGAACACTTCGCTCGAGGGTAGAGTAACTTGTACGAACTGATGGTTCGCAAATAGGGCTGCCGGTTAGAGAATTACGACCGAAACATGGTAATTTCTAATACTTAGGCTCGAAAACGGCCCGTCGGGGGTGCGGAACGGGAAACGTCTGCTGGAAAATTCGAAAACCGGCACGAGCACTTCGCTCGAGGGTAGAGTAACTTCTAGGAACTGACGGTTCGCAAACAGGGCTCCCGGTTAGAGAATTACGAGCGAAACATAGTAATTTTCATCACTTAGGCTCGAAAACGGCCCGCCGGGGGTCCGGAACGGGAAACGGCAACGGGAAATTTCCAAAACCGGAACGAGCACTTCGCTCGAAGGTAGAGTAAACTTGTAGGAACTGACGGTTCGCAAACAGGGCTGCCGGTTAGAGAATTACGACCGAAACATGGTAATTTCCAACACTTAGGCTCGAAAACGGCCCGCCGGGGGTCCGGAATGGGAAACGGTCCCCGAAAAATTCCGAAACTGCACGAACACTTCGCTCGAGGGTAGAGTAACTTGTAGGAACTGATGGTTCACAAATATGGCCTCCCGGTTAGAGAATTACGATTGAAAGATGGTAATTTCCATCACTTAGACTCGAAACAGCTCTCCGGGGGTCCGGAATGGGAAATAGTCCCCGAAAAATCCGAAACTGGCACGAAGCACTTCGCTCGAGGGTAGAGTAACTTGTTAGGAACTGACGGTTTCGCAAATAGGCTACCGGTTAGAGAATTTCGACCGAAACATGGTAATTTCCAACACTTGGGCTCGAAAACGGCCCGCCGGGGGTCCGGAATGGAAAACGCTGCGGGAAAATTCTGAAACCAGCACGAGCACTTCGCTCGAGGGTAGAGTAACTTGTAGGAACTGACGGTTCGGAAATAGGGCTCCAGGTAGAGAATTACGAGCGAAACATGGTAATTTCCATCACTTAGGCTCGAAAACGACCCGCCCGGGGGTCCGAATGAGAACGGCCCACCGAAAATTCTGAAACTGGCACGAGCACTTCGCTCGAGGGTAGAGTAACTTTTAGGAACTGACGGTTTCGCAAATAGGGCTGCCAGTTTGGGAATTACGACCGAAACATGGTAATTTCCAACACTTTGGCTCAAAAACGGCCTGCCGGGGGTTCGGAACGGGAAATGGCAAGCGGGAAAATTTCGAAACCAGGACGAGCACTTCGCTCGAGGGCAGAGTAACTTATAGGAACTGACGGTTCGCAAATAGGACTCTCGGTTAGAGAATTACGACTCGAAACATATGTAGTTTCCAATCACGTTGGCTCGAAAACAGCCCGCCGGGGGTCCCGGAAACTGGGAAACTGTCCCAGTGGAAAAATTCATAAATCTGGCACGAGCACGTTTCTCGAAGGGTAGAGTAACTTGTAGGAAACTGGACGGTTCTCAAATAGGGCTCATCCGTTAGAGAATTACGACCGTAAACAATTGTAATTTCATCACTAAGGCTCGAAAACGGCCTGCCGGGGGGTCCGGAACGGGAAACGGCAGCGGGGAAAATGCCGAAACCGGGCACGAGCACTTCGCTCGAGGGTAGAGTAACTTGTAGGAACTGACGGTTCGCAAATAGGGCTCCCGGTTAGAGATTACGAGCGAAACATGGTAATTTCCAATCACTTAGGGCTCGAAAACATGGCCCTTTGGGGGTCTCGGAATGGGAAACTGTCCCCGAAAAATTTTAAACTGGCACGAGCACTTCGCTTGAGGGTAGAGGTAACTTTAAGGAACTGACGGTTCGGCAAATAGGGCTGCCGGTTAGAGAATTACGACCGAAACATGGTAATTTCCAACACTTAGGCTCGAAAACGAGCCCGCCAGGGGTCCGGAACGTGAAACGGCCAGCGGGAAAGATTCCTAAACCGGCGCACAAGCACTTTGCTCGAGGGTAGAATAACTTGTAGGAACTGACGGTTCACAAATAGGGCTGCCGATTAGAGAATTACGACCGAAACATGGTAATTTCCATCACTTAGGCTCGAAAACGGCCCGCCGGGGGTCCGGAATGGGAACGGTCCCCGAAATATTCCGAAACTGGCACGAGCACTTCGCTCGAGGGTAGAGTAACTTGTAGGAACTGACGGTTCGCAAATAGGGCTTCCGGTTAGAGAATTACTACCGAAACATGGTAATTTCCTACACTTAGGCTCGAAACAGGGCCCATCGGGGGTCCGAAACGGGAAACTGCCGCCGGAAAATTCCGAAACTGGCATGAGCACTTCGCTCGAGGGTAGAGTAACTTGTAGGAACTGACGGTTCGCAAATAGGGCTCCCGGTTAGAGAATTACGACCGAAACATTGTAATTTTCATCTCTTAGGCTCGAAAACAGCCCGCCGGGGGTCCGGAATGGGAAACTGTCCCCAAAAAATTCCGATACTGGCACGAGCACTTCGCTCGAGGGTAGAGTAACTTGTAGGAACTGACGGTTCGCAAATAGGGCTGCCGGTTAGAGAATTACGACCAAAACATTGTAATTTCCCACACTTAGGCTGGAAAAACGGCCCGCCGGGGGGCCGGAACGGGAAACGGCAGCGAAAAAATTCCGAACTTGCCCGAGCACTTCGCTCGAGGGTAAAGTACTTGTAGGAACTGACGGTTCGCAAATAGGGCTCCCGGTTAGAGAATTACGACCGAAACATTGTAATTTCCATCACTTAGGCTCGAAAACAGCCCGCCGGGGGTCCGGAATGGGAAACTGTCCCCGAAAAATTCCGAAACTGGCACGAGCACTTCGCTCGAGGGTAGAGTAACTTGTAGGAACTGACGGTTCGCAAATAGGGCTGCCGGTTAGAGAATTACGACCGAAACATGGTAATTTCCAACACTTAGGCTCGAAAACGGCCCGCCGGGGGTCCGGAACGGGAAACGGCAGACGGGAAAATTCCGAAACCGGCACGATCACTTCGCTCGAGGGTAGAGTAACTTATAGGAACCTGACGGTTCGCAAATAGGCTTCGCGTTAGAGAATTCCGACCGAAACATTGTAATTTCCAAGCACTTAGGCTCGAAAACAGCCCGCCGGGTGTCCGGAACGGGAAACTGTCCTCGGGAAAATTCCGAAACTGAGCACGAAGCACTTCGCTCCGAGGGTAGAGTAACGTGTAGGAACTGACGGTTCGCAAATAGGGCTCCCGGTTAGAGAATTAACGACCGAAACATGGTATTTCCATCACTTAGGCTCGAAAACGGCCCGCCGGGGGTCCGGAACGGGAAACTGTCCACGGAAAAATTCCGAAACTACTGGCACGAGCACTTCGCTCGAGGGTAGAGTAACTTGTAGGAACTGACGGTTCAAAAATAGGGCTCCCGGTTTGAGAATTACGAGCGAAACATGGTAATTTCCATCACTTAGGCTCGAAAACGGCCCGCCGGGGGTCCGGAATGGAAACGGCAGCGGGAAATTCCGAAACGGGCACGACCACTTCGCTCTAGGGTAGAGTAACTTGTAGGAACTGACGGTTCGCAAATATGGCTCCCGGTTAGAGAATTACGATTGAAACATGGTAATTTCCATCACTTAGACTCGAAAAACGACTCGCCGGGGGTCCGGAATGGGAAACGGTCCCCGAAAAAATTCCGAAACCTGGCACGAGCACTTCGCTCAAGGGTAGAGTAACTTGTAGGAACTGACGGTTCGCAAATAAGGGCTACCGGTTAGAGAATTTCGACCGAAACATGGTAATTTCCAACACTTAGGCTCGAAAACGGCCCGCCGGGGGTCCGGAATGGGAAACGGCCGCGGGAAAATTCCGAAACTGGCACGAGCACTTCGCTCGAGGGTAGAGTAACTTGTAGGAACTGACTGTTCGAAAATAGGGCTCCCGGTTAGAGAATTACGAGCGAAACATGGTAATTTCCATCACTTAGGCTCGAAAACGGCCCGCCGGGGGTCCGGAATGGGAAACGGTCCCCGAAAAATTCTGAAACTGGCACGAGCACTTCGCTCGAGGGTAGAGTAACTTTTAGGAACTTACGGTTCGCAAATATGGCTGCCGGTTAGGGAATTACGACCGAAACATTGTAATTTTCACACTTAGGCTCGAAAACGGCCCGCCGGGGATCCGGAACGGGAAACGGCAGCGGGAAAATTCCGAAACCGGCACGAGCACTTCGCTCGAGGGTAGAGTAACCTATAGGAACTGACGGTTCGCAAATAGGATTCTCGGTTAGAGAATTACGACCGAAACATATTAATTTCCAACACTTAGGCTCGAAAACAGCCCGCCGGGTGTCCGGAACGGGAAACGTCCGCGGGAAAATTCCGAAACCGGCACGAGCACTTCGCTCGAGGGTAGAGTAACTTGTAGGAACTGACGGTTCGCAAATATGGCTCCCGGTTAGAGAATTACGACCGAAACATTGTAATTTTCATCACTTAGGCTCGAAAACAGCCCGCCGGGGGTCCGGAACGGGAAACGTCCACGGGAAAATTTCAAAACCGGCACGAGCACTTCGCTCGAGGGTAGAGTAACTTGTAGGAACTGACGGTTAGCAAATAGGGCTCCCGATTAGAGAATTACGAGCGAAACATGGTAATTTCCATAACTTAGGCTTGAAAACGGCCCGCCGGGGGTCTCGAATGGGAACTGTCCCCGAAAAATTCCGAAACTAGCACGAGCACTTCGCTCGAGGTAGAGTAACTTGTAGGAATTGAAGGTTCGGAAATAGGGCTGCCGGTTAGAGAATTACGACCGAAACATGGTAATTTCCAACACTTAGGCTCGAAAAGATCGCCGCCAGGGGTCCGGAACGTGAAACGGCAGCGGGAAAATTCCTAAACCGGCACAAGCACTTCGCTCGAGGGTAGAATAACTTGTAGGAACTGACGGTTCGCAAATAGGGCTGCCGGTTAGAGAATTACGACCGAAACATGGTAATTTCCATCACTTAGGCTCGAAAACGGCCCGCCGGGGGTCCGGAATGGGAAACGGTCCCCGAAAAATTCCGAAACCGGCACGAGCACTTCGCTCGAGGGTAGAGTAACTTGTAGGAACTGACGGTTCGCAAATAGGGCTGCCGGTTAGAGAATTACGACCGAAACATGGTAATTTCCAACACTTAGGCTCGAAAACGGCCCGCCGGGGGTCCGGAACGGGAAGCGGCCGCCGGAAAATTCCGAAACCGGCACGAGCACTTCGCTCGAGGGTAGAGTAACTTGTAGGAACTGACGGTTCGCAAATAGGGCTCCCGGTTAGAGAATTACGACCGAAACATTGTAATTTCCATCACTTAGGCTCGAAAACAGCCCGCCGGGGGTCCGGAATGGGAAACTGTCCCCGAAAAATTCCGAAACTGGCACGAGCACTTCGCTCGAGTGTAGAGTAACTTGTAGGAACTGACGGTTCGCAAATAGGGCTGCCGGTTTGAGAATTATACCGAAACATTGTAATTTCCCACACTTAGGCTGGAAAACGGCCCGCCGGGGGTCCGGAACGGGAAACGGCAGGCGGAAAAATTCCGAAACCGGCACGAGCACTTCGCTCGAGGGTAGAGTAACTTGTAGAAACTAACGGTTCGCAAATAGGACTCCTCGGTTAGAGAATTACGAGCGAAACATAGTAATTTTCATCACTTAGGCTCGAAAACGGCCCACCGGGGGTCCGGAACTGGGAAACGTCAACGGGAAATTTCCAAAACCGGAACGAGCACTTCGCTCGAGGGTAGAGTAACTTGTAGGAACTGACGGTTCGCAAACTAGCTTCCGGTTAGAGAATTACGACCGAAACATGGTAATTTCAACACTTAGGCTCGAAAATGGCCCGCCGGGGGTCCGGAATGTGATACGGTCCCCGAAAAATTCCGAAACTTGCACGAGCACTTCGCTCGAGGGTAGAGTAACTTGTAAGAACTGACGGTCCCACAAATATGGCTCCCGGTTAGAGAATTACAATTGAAACATGGTAATTTCCATCACTTAGACTCGAAAACGGCCCGCTGGGGGTCCGGAATGGGAAACGGTCCCCGAAAAATTCCGAAACTGGCACGAGCACTTCGCTCGAGGGTAGAGTAACTTGTAGGAACTGACGGTTCGCAAATAGGGCTACCGGTTAGAGAATTTCGACCGAAACATGGTAATTTCCAACACTTAGGCTCGAAAACGGCCCGCCGGGGGTCCGGAATGGGAAACGGCCGCGGGAAAATTCCAAAACCGGCACGAGCACTTTGCTCGAGGGTAGAGTAACGTGTAGGAACGGACGGTTCGAAAATAGGGCTCCCGGTTAGAGAATTACGAGCGGAACATGGTAATTTCCATCACTTAGGCTCGAAAACGGCCCGCCGGGGGTCCGGAATGAGAAACGGTCCTTAAAAAATCTGAAACTAGCACGAGCAGATCGCTCGAGGGTAGAGTAACTTTTAGGAACTGACGGTTCGCAATAGGGCTGCCGGTTTGGGAATTACGACCGAAACATGGTAATTTCCAACCTTTGGCTCAAAAACGGCCTGCCGGGGGTTCGGGACGGGAAATGGCAAACGGGAAAATTCCGAACCGGATGAGCTCTTCGCCGAGGGTAGAGTAATTTATAGAAACTGACGGTTCGCAATAGGACTCTCGATTAGATAATTACGACCGAAACATATTAATTTCCAATACTTGGCTCGAAAACAGCCCGCAGGGGTCCGGAACGGGAAACGTCCGCGGGAAATTCATAAATCGGCACGAGCACTTCGCTCGGGGGGACTAATTGTAGGAACTGACGGTTCTCAAATAGGGCTCCCGGTTAGAGAATTACGACCGGAACATGGTAATTTCCATCACTTAGGCTCGAAACGGCCTGCCGGGGGTCCGGAACGGGAAACGCAACGAGAAAATTCCGAAACCAGGCACGAGCACTTCGCTCGAGGGTAGAATAACTTGTAGGAACTGACGGTTAGCAAATAGGGCTCCCGGTTAGAGAATCACGGGCGAAACATGGTAATTTCCATCACTTAGGCTCAAAAACGGCCCGCCGGGGGTCTCGAATGGGAAACTGTCCCCAGAAAAATTCTGAAACTGGCACGAGCACTTCGCTCGAGGTAAGAGTAACTTGAAGGAATTGAACGGTTAGGAAATAGGGCTGCCGGTTAGAGAATTACGACCAAAACATGGTAATTTCCAACACTTAGGCTCGAAAAACGAGCCCGCCAGGGGTCCGGACGTGAAACGGCTGCGGGAAAGATTCCTAAACCGGCACAAGCACTTCGCTCGAGGGTAGAATAACTTATAGGAATTGACTGTACGCAAATAGGGCTGTCGGTGAGAGAATTACTACCGAAACATGGTAATTTCCTACACTTAGGCTCGAAAACGGCCCGTCGGGGTCCGGAACGGGAAACGGCAGCCAGAAAATTCCGAAACCGGCACGAGCACTTCGCTCGAGGGTAGAGTAACTTGTAGGAACTGACGGTTCGCAAATAGGGCTGCCGGTTAGAGAATTACGACCGAAACATGGTAATTTCCTACACTTAGGCTCGAAAATGGCCCGTCGGGGGTCCGGAACGGGAAACGGCCGCCGGAAAAATGCGAAAACCGGCACGAGCACTTTGCTTGAGGGTAGAGTAACTTGTAGGAACTGACGGTTCGCAAATAGGGCTCCCGGTTAGAGAATTACGACCGAAACTTGGTAATTTCCAACACTTAGGCTCGAAAACGGCCCGTCGGGGGTCCGGAACGGGAAACGGCCTCGGTAAAATTCCAAAACTGGTACGAGCACTTTGCTCGAGTGTAGAGTAACTTGTAGGAACTGACAGTTCGCAAATAGGGCACCAGATTAGAGAATTACGAGCGAAACATGGTAATTTCCATCACGTAGGCTCGAAAACGGCCCGCCGGGGGTCCGGAACGGGAAACGGCAGCGGGAAATTTACGAAACGGCACGAGCACTTCGCTCGAGGGCAGATTAACTTGTAGGAACTGACGGTTCGCGAATATGGCCCCGGTTAGAGAATTACGATTGAAACATGGTAATTTCCATCACTTGGACTCGAAAACGACTCGCCGGGGGTCCGGAATGGGAAACGGTCCCCGAAAAATTCCGAAACTGGCACGAGCACTTCGCTCGAGGGTAAAGTAACTTGTATGAACTGACGGTTCGCAAATAAGGCTATTGGTTAGAGAATTTCGACCGAAACATGGTAATTTCCAACACTTAGGCTCGAAAACGGCACGCCGGGAGTCCGGAATGGAAAATGGCCGCGGGAAAATTTCGAAACCAGCACGAGCACTTCGCTCGGGGGTAGAGTAACTTGTAGGAACTGACTGTTCGAAAATAGGGCTCCCGGTTAGAGAATTACGAGCGAAACATGGTAATTTCCATCACTTAGGCTCGAAAACGGCCCGCCTGGGGTCCGGAATGGGAAACGGTCCCCGAAAAACTCAGAAACTGGCACGAACACTTCGCTCGAGGGTAGAGTAACTTTTAGGAACTCACGGTTCGCAAATAGGGCTGCCGGTTTGGGAATTACGACCGAAACATGGTAATTTCCAACACTTAGGCTCGAAAACGGCCTGTCGGGGTTCGGAACGGGAAATGGCAGCAGGAAAATTCCGAAACCGGCACGAACACTTCGCTCGAGGGTTAGAGTAACTTATAGGAACTGACGGTTCGCAAATAGGACTCTCGGTTAGAGAATTACGACCGAAACATATTAATTTCCAACACTTAGGCTCGAAAACAGCCCGCCGGGGGTCCGGAACGGGAAACGTCCGCGGGAAAAATTCCGGAACCGGCACAAGCACTTCGCTCAAGGGTAGAGAAACTTGTAGGAACTGACGGTTCTCAAATAGGGCTCCCGGTTAGAGAATTACGACCGGAACATGGTAATTTCCATCACTTAGGCTCGAAAACGGCCCGCCGGGGGTCCGGAATGGGAAACTGTCCCCGAAAAATTCCGAAACTGGCACGAGCACTTCGCTCGAGGGTAGAGTAACTTGTAGGAACTGACGGTTAGCAAATAGGGCTCCCGGTTAGAGAATTACGAGCGAAACATGGTAATTTCCATCACTTAGGCTCGAAAACGGCCCGCCGGGGCTCTCGAATGGGAAACTGTCCCCGAAAAATTCCGAAACTGGCACGAGCACTTCGCTCGAGGGTAGAGTAACTTGTAGGAACTGACGGTTCGGAAATAGGGCTGCCGGTTAGAGAATCACGACCGAAACATGGTAATTTCCAACACTTAGGCTCGAAAACGATTCCGCCAGGGGTCCGGAACGAGAAACGGCAGCGGGAAAATTCCTAAACCGGCGCACAAGCACTTCGCTCGAGGGTAGAATAACTTGTAGGAACTGACGGTTCGCAAATAGGGCTGCCGATTAGAGAATTACGACCGAAACATGGTAATTTCCATCACTTAGGCTCGAAAACGGCCCGCCGGGGGTCCGGAATGGGAAACGGTCCCCAAAAAATTCCGAAACCGGCACGAGCACTTCGCTCGAGGGTAGAGTAACTTGTAGGAACTGACGGTTCGCAAATAGGGCTGCCGGTTAGAGAATTACGACCGAAACATGGTAATTTCCAACACTTAGGCTCGAAAACGGCCCGCCGGGGGTCCGGAACGGGAAACGGCCGCCGGAAAATGCCGAAACCGGCACGAGCACATTGCTTGAGGGTAGAGTAACTTGTAGGAACTGACGGTTCGCAAATAGGGCTCCCGATTAGAGAATCACGACCGAAACATGGTAATTTCCATCACTTAGGCTCGAAAACGGCCCGCCGGGGTTCCGGAACGTGAAACGGCGGCGGAAGAATCCCGAAACTGGCACGAGCACTTCGCTCGAGGGTAGAGTAACTTGTAGAAATTAACGGTTCGCAAATAGGACTCTCGGTTAGAGAATTACGACCGAAACATATTAATTTCCAATATTTAGGCTCGAAAACAGCCCGCCGGGGGTCCGGAGCGGGACACGGTCACGGAAAAAATTCCGAAACCGGCACGAGCACTTCGCTCGAGGGTAGAGTAACTTGCAGGAACTGACGGTTCGCAAATAGGGCTCCCAGTTTGAGAATTACGACCGAACATGGTAATTTCCAACACTTAGGCTCGAAAACGGCCCGCCGGGGGTCCGGAACGGGAAACGGCAGTGGAAAAATCCCGAAACTGGCACGAGCACTTCGTTCGAGGGTAGAGTAACTTGTAGGAACTGACGGTTCGCAAATAGGACTCTCGGTTAGATATTTAAGACCGAAACATATTAATTTCCAACATTTAGGCTCGAAAACGGCCCGCCGGGGGTCCGGAGCGTGAAACGGTCACGGGAAAATTCCGAAAACCGGCACGAGCACTTCGCTTGAGGGTAGAGTAACTTGCAAGAACTGACGGTTCGCAAATAGGGCTCCCAGTTAGAGAATTACGACCGAAACATGGTAATTTCCATCACTTAGGCTCGAAAACGGCCCGCCGGGGTTCCGGAACGGGAAACGGCAACGGAAAATTTCCAAAATTGGCACGAGCACTTCGCTCGAGGGTAGAGTAACTTGTAGGAACTGACGGTTCGCAAATAGGGCTCCCGGTTAGAGAATTACGACCGAAACATGGTAATTTCCATCACTTAGGCTCGAAAACGGCCCGCCGGGGGTCCGGAATGGGAAACGGCCCCCGAAAAATTCCGAAACTGGCACGAGCACTTCGCTTGAGGGTAGAGTAACTTGTAGAAACTGATGGTTCGCAAATAGGGCTGCCGTTTAGAGAATTACGACCGAAACATGGTAATTTCCAATACTTAGGCTCGAAAACGGCCCGCCGGGGGTCCGGAACGGGAAACGGCCGCGGGAAAATTCCGAAACCGGCACGAGCACTTCGCTCGAGGGTAGAGTAACTTGTAGGAACTGACGGTACGCAAATATGGCTCCCGGTTAGAGAATTACGACCGAAACATTGTAATTTTCATCACTTAGGCTCGAAAACGGCCCGCCGGGGGTCCGGAACGGGAAACGGCAACGGGAATTTTCCAAAACCGGAACGAGCACTTCGCTCGAGGGTAGAGTAACTTGTAGGAACTGACGGTTCGCAAATAGGGCTGCCGGTTAGAGAATTTCGACCGAAACATGGTAATTTCCAACACTTAGGCTCGAAAACGGCCCGCCGGGGGTCCGGAACGGGAAACGGCCGCGGGAAAATTCCGAAACCGGCACGAGCACTTCGCTCGAGGGTAGAGTAACTTGTAGGAACTGACGGTTCGCAAATATGGCTCCCGGTTAGAGAATTACGATTGAAAGATGGTAATTTCCATCACTTAGACTCGAAAACGGCCCGCCGGGGGTCCGGAATGGGAAACGGTCCCCGAAAAATTCTGAAACTGGCACGAGCACTTCGCTCGAGGGTAGAGTAACTTGTAGGAACTGACGGTTCGCAAATAGGGCTACCGGTTAGAGAATTTCGACCGAAACATGGTAATTTCCAACACTTAGGCTCGAAAACGGCCCGCCGGGGGTCCGGAATGGAAAACGGCCGCGGGAAAATTCCGAAATCAGCACGAGCACTTCGCTCGAGGGTAGAGTAACTTGTAGGAACTGACAGTTCGCAAATAGGGCTCCCGGTTAGAGAATTACGAGCGAAACATGGTAATTTCCATCACTTAGGCTCGAAAACGGCCCGCCGGGGGTCTGGAATAGAAACGGTCCCCGAAAAATTCTTAAACTGGCACGAGCACTTCGCTCGAGGGTAGAGTAACTTTTAGCAACTGACGGTTCGCAAATAGGGCTGCCGGTTTGGGAATTACGACCGAAACATGGTAATTTCCAACACTTTGGCTCAAAAACGGCCTGCCGGGGGTCCGGAACGGGAAACGGCAGCGGGAAAATTCCGAAACCGGCACGAGCACTTCGCTCGAGGGTAGAGTAACCTATAGGAACTGACGGTTCGCAAATAGGATTCTCGGTTAGAGAATTACGACCGAAACATATTAATTTCCAACACTTAGGCTCGAAAACAGCCCGCCGGGTGTCCGGAACGGGAAACGTCCGCGGGAAAATTCCGAAACCGGCACGAGCACTTCGCTCGAGGGTAGAGTAACTTGTAGGAACTGACGGTTCTCAAATAGGACTCCCGGTTAGAGAATTACGACCGGAACATGGTAATTTCCATCACTTAGGCTCGAAAACGGCCTGCCGGGGGTCCGGAACGGGAAACGGCAATGGAAAAATTCCGAAACCGGCACGAGCACTTCGCTCGAGGATAGAGTAACTTGTAGGAACTGACGGTTAGCAAATAGGGCTCCCGGTTAGAGAATTACGAGCGAAACATGGTAATTTCCATCACTTAGGCTCGAAAACGGCCCGCCGGGGCTCTCGAATGGGAAACTGTCCCCGAAAAATTCCGAAACTGGCACGAGCACTTCGCTCGAGGGTAGAGTAACTTGTAGGAACTGACGGTTCGGAAATAGGGCTGCCGGTTAGAGAATCACGACCGAAACATGGTAATTTCCAACACTTAGGCTCGAAAACGGCCCGCCAGGGGTCCGGAACGTGAAACGGCAGCGGGAAAATTCCTAAACCGGCACAAGCACTTCGCTCGAGGGTAGAATAACTTGTAGGAATTGACGGTTCGCAAATAGGGCTACCGGTTAGAGAATTACGACCGAAACATGGTAATTTCCATCACTTAGGCTCGAAAACGGCCCGCCGGGGGTCCGGAATGGGAAACGGTCCCCAAAAAATTCCGAAACCGGCACGAGCACTTCGCTCGAGGGTAGAGTAACTTGTAGGAACTGACGGTTCGAAAATAGGGCTGCCGGTTAGAGAATCACGACCGAAACATGGTAATTTCCAACACTTAGGCTCGAAAACGGCCCGCCGGGGGTCCGGAACGGGAAACAGCCACCGGAAATTTTCGAAACCGGCACGAGCACTTCGCTCGAGGGTAGAGTAACTTGTAGGAACTGACGGTTCGCAAATAGGGCTCCCGGTTAGAGAATTACGACCGAAACATTGTAATTTCCATCACTTAGGCTCGAAAACAGCCCGCCGGGGGTCCGGAATGGGAAACTGTCCCCGAAAAATTCCGAAACTGGCACGAGCACTTCGCTCGAGGGTAGAGTAACTTGTAGGAACTGACGGTTCGCAAATAGGGCTGCCGGTTAGAGAATTACGACCGAAACATTGTAATTTCCCACACTTAGGCTGGAAAACGGCCCGCCGGGGGTCCGGAACGGGAAACGGCAGCGGCAAAAATTCCGAAACCGGCACGAGCACTTCGCTCGAGGGTAGAGTAACCTATAGGAACTGACGGTTCGCAAATAGGATTCTCGGTTAGAGAATTACGACCGAAACATATTAATTTCCAACATTTAGGCTCGAAAATAGCCCGCCGGGGGTCCGGAGCGGGACACGGTCACGGGAAAATTCCGAAACCAGCACGAGTACTTCGCTCGAGGGTAGAGTAACTTGCAGGAATTGACGGTTCGCAAATAGGGCTCCCAGTTTGAGAATTACGACCGAAACATGGTAATTTCCATCACTTAGGCTCGAAAACAGCCCGCCGGGGGTCCGGAACGGGAAACGGCAACGGGAAATTTCCAAAACCGGCACGAGCACTTCGCTCAAGGGTAGAGTAACTTGTAGGAACTGACGGTTCGCAAATAGGGCTCCCGGTTAGAGAATTACGAGCGAAACATGGTAATTTCCATCACTTAGGCTCGAAAACGGCCCGCCGGGGGTCCGGAATGGGAAACGGTCCCCGAAAAATTCCAAAACTGGCACGAGTACTTCGCTTGAGGGTAGAGTAACTTGTAGGAACTGATGGTTCGCAAATAGGGCTGCAGGTTAGAGAATTACGACCGAAACATGGTAATTTCCAATACTTAGGCTCGAAAACGGCCCGCCGGGGGTCCGGAATGGGAAACGTCCGCGGGAAAATTTTGAAACCGGCACGAGCACTTCGCTCGAGGGTAGAGTAACTTGTAGGAACTGACGGTTCGCAAATAGGGCTCCCGGTTAGAGAATTACGAGCGAAACATAGTAATTTCCATCACTTAGGCTCGAAAACGGCCCGCCGGGGGTCCAGAACGGGAAACGGCAACGGGAAATTTCCAAAACCGGCAAGAGCACTTCGCTCGAGGGTAGAGTAACTTGTAGGAACTGATGGTTCGCAAGTAGGGCTCCCGGTTAGAGAATTACGAGCGAAACATGGTAATTTCCATCACTTAGGCTTGAAAACGGCCCGCCGGGGTTCCGAAATGGGAAACGGTCCCCGAAAAATTCCGAAACTGGCACGAGCACTTCACTCGAGGGTAGAGTAACTTGTAGGAACTGACGGTTCGCAAATAGGACTCTCGGTTAGAGATTTACGACCGAAACATATTAATTTTCAACACTTAGGCTCGAAAATGGCCCGCCGGGGGTCCGGAACGGGAATCGTCCGTGGGAAAATTCCGAAACTGGCATGCGCACTTCGGTCGAGGGTAGAGTAACTTGTAGGAACTGACGGTTCTCAAATAGGGCTCCCGGTTAAAGAATTACGACCGAAACATGTTAATTTTCAATACTTTGGCTCGAAAACGGCCCGTCGGGGGTCCGGAACGGGAAACGGCCGCGGGAAAATTTCGAAAAAGGCACGAGCACTTCGCTCGAGGGTAGAGTAACTTGTAGGAACTGGCGGTTCTCAAATAGGGCTCCCGGTTAGAGAATTAAGACCGAAAAATATAAGAAAAGTTATATATATATATTTATGTTTCATTTATAACTTAATTCATTGCAAAGAGTTTAATGTTGTTTTTGTCATTGCAGATTGATGGATGCTTTGGGGTCGGTTGCAGACTTGTGGGGGTGCTGGACTTCTTTTCGGTCTATTTGTATATTGGACATTTATATTAGACTGTATCATTATTGATTGTAATATTTGTTTAATGAGATGAATGATTTAGTGAAAAATGGAGATGGTTGTTTGTTTATTTAGTAACTTTTGTTTCATTGCATTTTATTATGTTGAATATAGGTGTATGAACAGGTTTATTTTTGATACAGGTGTATAAACAGTTTTACAGGGTTTACAGGAAAATATTAATGTAAAAATAAATATTTTATAAAAAAAAAAGGACCTTTACCGACGTTTTTAAAAACGTCGGCAAAAGTAATAATTAAAATAAAAAAATTTAAAATACTTTTGCCGACGAAATAGAAACGTCGGCAAAAATTAAAAAGAAAAATTAAAAAAATTAAAATACTTTTGGCGACGAAATAAAAACGTCGGCAAAAATAAAAAAGAAAAATTTTTAAAAATTAAAATACTTTTGGCGACGAAATGGAAACGTCGGCAAAAATTAAAAATAAAAATAAAAAAATTAAAATACTTTTTGCGACGAAATAAAAACGTCGGCAAAATAAAAAATAAAAATTCAAAAAATTGAAATTATTTTCGCCGA
Organism: Litsea cubeba; assembly: GCA_012931725.1. Classification (NCBI taxonomy): domain Eukaryota; kingdom Viridiplantae; phylum Streptophyta; class Magnoliopsida; order Laurales; family Lauraceae; genus Litsea; species Litsea cubeba. Next base: position 929,715 of record CM022946.1, on the reverse strand, counting down.
CGAAACAAAAACGTCGGCAAATGTAAAAAAGAAAAATAAAAAAAATTAAATTCTTTTGCCAACGAAAAAAAACGTCGGTAAAAGTCAAATAATCGTCGGTAAAAATTTAATTTTTTCCGGTGAAAAATAATTTCGTCGAGAAAAGGTTTTGCTGACGATGTTTTACCGACTTCTAGGCGACGAAAAAGTGCAGTTTCTTGTAGTGGTATGTAATTAGCCTCGTTAAACTCAATGGGCACAAAGAGAATAAAAAGGAGACTATACAATGTAAGAAAACCCAAAAAAATGCAAATGAAAGATAGGAATGGAACAAGTCTACGAGCCGAACGGTAAAAATTAAATGCCATCCCCCTCTAGTAGGATGTGTGTAATTTATTGTGGGGCCTACCTACTGATGATCCAAACGGTAAAAATTAAATACCATCCCCCTCTACTAATTTCCTCAAATTTTAATTTTTAATAGGAATCAGTCACATCATAAGCTTTGAGTAGTTATAGAAGAAATGGAAATATTTTTTGACACATCCCCTCAGGTGAATTTGGTTGGTGCACTTTTCGGGATACATACACATATATATATGGGTAATATTCAGGTGGGAACTGTTCTCACATATTATGTGAGAATTTTTTTTGTGGGGCCCAATTATGGGCCCCATTTGGGGATGGGACTAGGGGGGATGGAAAGATCTATGTGAGGCCACCTCAAGTATCAAGTTTGACCCAAAATACATTCCCTTAGCCCCTTCATTCGTGGCCCACAAGTTTAATGGCTTCAAATTTAAAAAAATATTCAACCCTTGATCCAACGGTTCAATCCATTAAGATGTGTGTCAATCCTTGGGATTAGTGACTCTCAAGGGGTTCCCTATTGGTTGCTAGGTTTGGATGAGTTGCTAGTTGATAAGTGTTGAGTCATTCCTATATAAGTGTTGAGTCATTCCTCCTGATATTTAAAGTCATGACTAGTTGATAGCATATTAAATTGAGTAAATTAGTGAAAGGTCCCTAAAGTGGAATGTATTCAGCCTCCAGTCCAGGTAAATTCTGTTTAAGGCCTCTAGTCCACTCAGCTAGACTATTTACAGCCATAGGTCCCTACCTCCACACGATCACATTTTTTAGTACTAATTTTCCCTTTTAACCATATAAGGCATAAAATCTTGAAATTTAAAATTTCAAATCTTGTATTATCCCTCTTCTTCTGCAACGAGCCTAGGTTTGCTAGGGTTGGATTGTATTAATTTCTATACGTCGTCTTCGTTCGAGAAAAGAGCAGGGGATTGGTTCCGATCTTGAGGGGGCCACGCTAATTGAGTTTCTTACAGAAATTCGAAATGGAGAAAGGGGTTCTAGGGTTTATTGTTACCGAAGAAGGATCGATTGTTGGAAGGATTCCGGGTGTTTTTCGATCTCTATTGGGCCACACTGATCGGCGTTTCGGAGACCTCAAAGAAGAACATAGGATCAGGTCTGTTGCAGCAGACTGATCGAATAAGGAGAATACAGGTTTTTCAGCCTCTGGTTTTTCTCAGAACTTGAAACAGAAGATGACCGGAGTAGATCTGGTGTCCATCAATCATTCGCTGCTGACCGGAGTAGAACCTGAAATAGAAGAAAACTGGGACTATCATCGCTACCGGTTCTTGCGCCGCCAGTGTCGCCGGAGAAGGAGCATCATCAACGGTCGCCACATGTTTTATCGGTAGATGTATTTCTCGGCGAGTACCGTCATCTTCCAGATTCTTCTACCTCGACAATCCGGTTGTATCTTTTCTGCTTCTTTTCATCTCAGACCACCGGCGATCCCACTCTGGTCTCTTTCGACTGCTCCAGTCACACAAACTAGGCTTTGTTTTGTGACTTCTCCGGCGAGAGTTTTGAAGTCCGGCGAAGCGAAGCAGCAGCGCTTCTTCTCCGACAATGGCTGGATTCCGGCGACGATTAGCACACCGACGAAGATCAGCAACCAGTGAGACCGAGAACCCCTGTACCGACAGCCCTCCTCTCTAAGAACCCTTCTTCGCTGATCTTTGAATTGTTGTCAGAAGTCCGACCTATGTGGCCCACTACACCCAGATCTCTGGCAAGCAAGAATCATTCTCTCCTTCTGCAAATCACACACAAATCTCGGTAAAAAATACGTCAGAATTGGCTTTTTTTACCGGAAAACACATCTTCTGGTGAGAGATAACAGATCAGAGGAAAAACTCACCTAGAATGAAGATCTAAGGTGACAGATACCAGATCTAGAGGTATTCTGCTATGGAATGCAGAGAAATCGGCGATTAAAAGCCCTTTTATCGTCGATCATCGAATTAGATAGAGAGCGAGGAAAGGTGAGGGAGGGGAGAGAGAAGAGCTTAGTTGTAGGCTTTATTGAGAAGAGAATTTATCTGATTTTTTGTCAAATTTAGCTTAGTAATTTAAAAAAACTCAAATACATTTACCAAAACTAAGATTAACCAATTTTTCAAATTTTAGAAAAATTTGCCAAAAACTCAAGTATTTTTTTCACAACTCAGTTAAATTTATTACAAAAAATTCAAATAAATCTCAAAAGACACAAATAAAATTTAAAAACACAAATAGACCTAAGAAAATAAAAATAAATTTGCCAAAAATACAGAAATACTCGTTCAAAAACTCAGTTAAATTTTTTAAAATGGAGATAAATTTTTCAGAAAACTTGTCTCTATTTTTCAAAATTTCAAATAAATTTGCCAAAAAACTTAGATAGATTTGTTCAGAACTTAGATAAATTTATTTCAGAACTTAGATTAATAATAGCCAAAAACTCAGATATATTTGTCCAGAACTCAGATAAATTTGACAAAAACTCAACTAAATTTGATAAGAATCATTCAAGTCGGCAATGAGAAATTGGAGTTGGGTCTTGAACAAGATCAAGTTCCTCATGAGCTAGTTATATGAGCTGAATTGTCCTATGTATCTATTTTAAGTTTTTTTTGTTGGAATTATAATGAATATAATTAGTTGAAACTTTTGTAATGTTTTGAATGTATAAGACTTTGTTTTGTTATTATTATTTTTAACTGATTGTACTAGTTGTATATAATATATTCAGGTACAGGTATAAAAAGCAGGAACAAAATTGGAAGATTAGCTAAAAATTAAAAAAAAATTTATAGGCTCTAGCGGCTGCAAAAGGTACTGTTAGCGACCGCTTTTTAGGCTTTAGTGGCGGTCGCTAAAGGTGTTACAATAAAAAAAAGAAAAAGAAAAAACTATTAGCGACTGCCTAAGCCGTCGCAAAAATATACATGGCGGCTGCTAAAACTTTTTTGCGACGAATTTGTTGCGACTCTCTTCGCTGTCGCTAAGCCGTCGCTAAAAAGTATTAGCGACCGCCACGTCACTTTTAACGATGATTTTTGGCAGCCGCTAATACCCCTTTTTCTCATAGTGCACCCTGCTTCCCTTTTACCATTGCTTTTCTTTTGCAGCCGAGTATGACTTTTGATGCCGAGTAACTTTCATATTCACCTGTAATTTCTCCTCCAAAATGAATTGGTCATTAATGTCTTACACCAATATTTGGCACTACCAAATGGCCTGTACACATCTGGGCCCCTTACTTATGAGGGTGGGGTAGCAATTTATGATGGTTGTAAATATGGACCTACCAGCAGGTATATGTTAGCTTAAAAAATGATGGAGAGTATCAATCAGGTACAGGTACGTATTGGATTCGGACTCATACGATTCCCATGCAAATATGCAATAGCTGAGAAGGGGGATCGAGACTCATACGAGTCAGGGACCCTTGTCGTAGTTATTGCATGCTTTTAGTGTAGCAGGTCTCCAAAACGCCACCATGGGGCTACAATGATAATATATATGGGCCATATCCAAGATGAATGTGATCCCTCCTATGATATATTCTCAACATTAAGTTCAATAGGTACTAGGGGTGTACACGGATCAGATTGGGCCAAATCCATCACCAATCTGTTACTTACAGATTGACGGATTTGAAATCCGTCACCAATCCGTGCCTGTTAAAATCCGATCCGATCCGCGGATCGAATTAATCCGAACAATCTAATTTTTAAAGAAAAATATCAAACATGTAAAAAATTTACATTTTGACCTCTTTTTTTTTCTTTTTTTAAATTAGACATCTTGATTTATATTTAGACACTTTTTATTTTTTTTATTTATATTTAATGTCAATGGATCGGATTGGATTGACTCTGCGGATTGAGGGTGAAATCCGCCACAGATCCGTTGCTAACGGATTACAAAATTTTCAATCTGTCGCCAATTTATTTAACTTCGGATCGGATAAAAATCCGTATCGGATCGGATTTCCAGATAGACTAATTTTTTGTGCACCCCTAATAAGTACCCACACCGTCCAATTAAGCACAGTACTAAAATGAGATTAATGTCATGTCGGCAACAATGTGACATCAGTGTCGGTCCAAGTTTTCAATCACAGGTTCAATTTTATAGTGGGACTCATTTCTATAGAACTGAAATATCAAAATACATCGCAGGAGGATCCTGTGATGACATTTATCTTAAAAGGATGGGCTTTACGGTGTAGGTTTGAACTTTGGAGACCTGTCACACGGGAAGCAAGTAAGAACCGCAACAGAGGATACAGCCTCGGTTTAGCTAATCCCGTTTGACGCATGCGACCTATCCCAGTCAACTTAGGGTGGAGTGCATTTCCTTTGACAAGGTAGCATTGGAGATGAGATGATGACGTCTAAAAAAGGTTGATGTATGTATTTTAACAAACATAAAATAAAATGATATAAAGAAGAGTGAAGTATGTAATTAGCCTCATTAAACTTAATGGGCACAGAGAGAATAAAAAGGAGACCATACAATGTAAGAACAAAAGTCTACCGGCCCCGAAAATCGGGCCCGACAGGGGGCACGGCTCCCAGGGGAGCCATGCCCCCTGTCGGGCCCGAATTTCGGGCCCTGTAGCAGGGCTCATGTAAGAAAATCCAAAAAAAATGCAAATGAAAGAAAGCAATGGAACAAGTCTACGGGCCAAACGGTAAAAAATTAAATGCCATCCACCTCTAGTAGGATGTGTGTAATTCATTGTGGGGGCCTACCTACTGATGATCCAAATGGTAAAATTTAATACCATTTCCCTCTAAGTAATATCTTCAAATTTTAATTTAATTGGAGTTAGTCACATCATAAACTTGAGTTGTTGTAGAAGAATTGGAAATATTTTTCGACACATCTCCTCAAGTTAATTTGGTTGGTGCACTTTTGGGATACGTATATGTTACTGTTGAGTCATTCCTCGTGATATTTTAATTCACGACGGGTTGATAGCATATTAAATTTACTCCAGTTACCAATTCCTACCAAAACCTCGAGGCATTTAGTAGAGAACGTGCATCTCAACCACCTGGCTAGATCGATCCTCTTAATGTGTTGCCCTCTTTCCATATGTCCAAAAGCACTCTTACAAAGCGATAAAAGAGGCCATCAACTGAAAGTTTAAGATACAATACCAATTTACTACAAGGAGTTTGGGAATCCACAACAATCCTGATTACCCACATACCATATCAATCAAACCCAACATTTCCTAATTAAACAGAGGCAAATACATTAACCACCCTTATTAACTTAACACACAAAACAGAGAACTCACACTGTCACGACCCGGTCCCGAGATCTGATTAGCTGGGACAAACCCCGAATCGCGAATGCATACTTACTCCCGTAAATTCCGAATTAACAAAAGATAAAACGAAACTCACAAGGGATCACAACATAACCTGTCAACTGTATAAAATTGCGGAAAATATACATTGACGAAAACACAATACATAAGTTCAGTTCTATGTTCAAGGAAGTCAACCACCGTATACTTAATACAATACGGGGACTTCTAACTACATACCAAAATGATTTACAAAAATCTAATTCTAATTTACTTCCAAAAGAATTCCATTCGCACTCCGGAATCAAATCCACTCGATTAAACCTCCTGGAGGTATCGGGCAGGCATCCTCCGCTGGCGGTGCGGCCTCAACAGGACCGGCACAGGCATTTGGGCCTGTGACATTCATCAATAGTACCATGAACACGACGGTTCAACAGATACATACATGTCTATGATAATTCTAGCTATCAAATAATCAATTGAAACAATTCAATATATATCACATTTAATTCAATTCCTTACCATTCATAATAACGGATCCAGTAATATCATTCAGTTGATATCTACTATGACACTCTTTATTCTATAATTGTTCACGTTCAATTACATGACTTAGGTACCATCAAATGGTGTGGAATAAGTCAGTGTCTTGATCAGAGATCACTAACTTCTACGTGGTTCCGGAACACCTCTTGCATCTGCTGCAGCAGGAATGGTTCATTATTCAATTCAATACATTGTTACCGTTAGTAACTTCCCATTTCATTTCATTTATTTAATTCATATACCGTATATTTCGTTCAATGGGTTGAGGACTATACTAATGTGGAGATTAACCAATTCTAGTCAGACTTCTAAGCCAAGCAAATGAGTGAAACCTTCATCTTCCAATACACGTACTATTTTTGATGAATATCATTTGAATCATGTATTCGGAAAATTGAGTTTACAACCTAGAAGGCTTAGACACTAACAATTTCAGCATGTATACATTAGGCTTCAAAACATACAAGTTTAATGTATTTCTGTACAGTGTCGGCTAGCCTATCAGTCGGCCTGTCGGTCGACCGACAGCTTCAGGTCGGCTGACCGACGATGCGTCGGTCAGAATTCCAAAGAGCTGGAATTCACTGAACCAATTCTTCATGTTGTCGGTCGACCGACGATGCGTCGGTCAGAATTTCAGAAAGCTGGAATTCCACTCTATTTTCTAACTTATGTCGTCGGTCAGGTCATCGGTCGACCGACCATGCGTCGGTCAGAATTCCCGAGAGCTGGGATTCAATGAAAACATGTTCTATACCTGTCGGTCAGCTCGACGGTCGACCGACAGACACCCAGAAGCTCAGTTTGAGCTTCAGATTTTCTGAAGCCAAATCTCTGGTTTTTTGGTCCAATTGAGTTTTAACCACTCAAAAACATCACAAATCATAAAACATGTAAGTACTTACCTCTAAGGAAGATTTGAGGAAGAAAACAACTTGCTTAGCTTGAGTTTTGAGATAAAAAACTCTTTGAATCCAAGCTTTACAACTCCAAACTTGACCTTGAACTTGAGGAAGATGAAGATGATGATGAAGTGAATGAAATCCACTTGTGAAACCACTTTCAACGCTTCACCTTGATGCTTGATGGAGAGAAATGAAAGAAATAAGAGAAAAGAGGAAGAGATGGAGGCTAGGGTTTGGAAAAGGTTTCCAAATGAAATGTCCTTAGCTTATATAAGTTTTTAAGTTGCATTTAGCCCCTCCATCATCTATTAATTACGATTCAAGTCAAATGAAGGGACACTTGACTCAATACTCGTCAAACGACTTTGAGTCTTTGACGAAAGTGAACGTACTCCTCGAGATACGTGTGTTGGCATCGAGAGTTTCCGTATTCGATGAAATACGTATATAAGTCATATTTACACAAAAGTCCATTAATTTTTAGTTTGAGTTCAAAAACTCATTCAATCCATTTATAATCCATTCCACAAGTTCATTAAGCTCAAATCATACTCTTAAGGCTAAACCTAGTCAATTTGGTCTTAAGCCTTCTTTAATTCAATTAAACACGTTTAACTAGTTATAAGCTCAATTAACAAGAGTTAATCGTGATTAACTCGGGACGGGGTCATACCCACACTGAAACAAGAATCCAAGCCATAGGAGATTTGAGAAACTACTTAGGTTTCGTAGAAACCCAACATAGTGTAAATGGTCTGCAAAAGAGTTAAAAACAGGAGGAAAATCGCGGCAATTAAAGAGATTACAGTCCATGGGTTAGTGAAATAGGTGTGTATGAACTGACTCATCCATTCACCAATCCGCGCCCTCTCACGATTGAAGTGTCTCCTATTGTGTTGTGTGATATCATTGATGACATGGTTGTAAACGTTGCAGTTGGGGGCTAAGTTAGCGGCCAACTTCTTGAAGAGTTTGTTGACCTCCTCATTGCTGCCGAGGCGGTTGAGCAGTATGTTCTCGCATTGAAGCTCCTTCACATCCTCAGTATTATGAATGAGGGAATCTAAGAAGCATACGTAGGAGGTAACTGTGCGATCCAATGGACCATCGTGACAGTTTTCGTAGGCGAGGAGGTTGAGCAGGCGAGTCTCTGTGGAATCATCGACTACTATCTGAGGAAGCACAAGATGACTATTAATAGGGCGCCTTTTGAATTCAACTTCCTTCAACATCCATGAATCTCCTCTGCTCACCTGGATGCCTGTTGCTTTGAGCTCCGTGATGGGACGTATAAAGTAATCCCAAAAACCACTTCCATGGGAAGAGCCAGGACTGGCAACAGGACCAACAAGTACCGCTCGAAGAAGGTCGAGAAGGTGAAGGTGTACATTATCTTCTAGTGACTCATAGATACTAGCAAGATGATGTGCCCATGAAGGAAAAGTAACAAGATCACAGAGCTCCCTCCAGCAACCTATTGGGGAGAAGTTGAATTCCAATGGAGGGAGAAAGACTGCAGAGTTACAGATGAACTCCATTAATATCCAAATCCGTGGCCTTTTTTCCCGAACAGGCAATAACCTTATCAAAGCACTAAGAATTGGATATGGGATTTGATTCTCAAGTAAGAACATGTCCCTTATAATTTGTTTTTGATCAAGACGGTGGCTACTGTAGGACAGATCATCAGACCACTCATTAAAAACACGGTGAATGAAATGCAGGATAAAACAACCATCTAGGAACATCATAGGCATCAAGTCCTCGGATTCGGATCGGAATCTGGATTGATAAAAGAACTCATGATCAGCATAGCAGCCTCTGGGACAGGGAGACATTAATGCCACCTCTTTCTTGAACTTTTCGTAGACCTCAATAGTCTCATTTTCAGTAATGGGTTCTGCTCGTTTACCGGTTTTACCGGTTGCAAACGAGATGAACCAGTCAGCTGAAACTTTCTTGTAAAACTCCATGTCCTCAAGACCTGGTTTGCCATGGTGGAATGGGCCGAGCGATACCACCAACGGATAGAAGCATGCGTCCTTTGAATCGCGTAGTTTGTCGTCCGCCTTCTGTATCCGAGTCATTGGTGTTCGTTGTTCATCAGCTTGATTTCCTGTTTTCTCGGTCAACCGCTCCTTTATTATATCGATCAACCACTCCGGCCGAGGTACCTCCGCTGAGGTGGCTGCTCCACCAGGACTAGTCCCAGCGGCCATTCTCAAGAAGAAGCAATGTAATGGACTAATGGAAGTAGAGCGAACGCATGGACAAATGACTAAGGCCGGTGTGAATAATAAATAGGGAGAGAGAAGTATTCAGGGAAGGAAGGAAAAGTCAAAGCAAAAGGATAGAAAGTGGAAATAAAATGGAGGACAACAAAGGTAATAGTAGAAGCCAGAAGGGGATAGTGACAATGGATTTTTGCTGGTTGAGATATTTATTGGGAACAAAGGCCATAGTGAAAGGGGATAATGAGAAGGGGTTTTAATTTGCAGGTGGCGATATTTATTGGATACTGAATTTGATATTTATTGGAAGTGACTTTGATATATTATTAGATGTGTGGTCATATGGACCACTTACGTCATTACATGACGTAAGTGGTCACGATTTAAGTGGGCCACATGAACACATGTTTAATATTTAACTGAAGGGGATAGTAATTAACAAGGGATTTTGCTGGTGGAGATATTTATTGAAAATTGAGTTTGATATTTATTGGAAGTGACTTTAATGCATGTTTTATTAGATGTGTGGTCAAGTGCACCACTTAAGTCATTGTATGATGTTAGTGGTCCACATGAATCCAAGTTTAATATTTATCCATGGAGAGCAAGGATTAAAGTAGATGTGAAAATGAGTTTCTAGAGGGGACTCGTGAATTATGTTAATCGAAAGAAGACAAAATGTTGCTTCTTGTTACCCTGATGAACACTTGATTTTCATCCATATATGGCCCGCGTTTTCTCTTCTTCCATCGGGGAGCCTTCAATTTTGGGGAGTTCTAGAGGTGTTCATGGGAGAGGTCCGTTTTTCACCCAGAAAAGAAGAAAAAAATTGGGAGAGTTCCGGTAAGTCCAAGCCAATGGGCCTAAAAGGTTAGGTCCAGGCCAAGCCCATTTACAGTAATATATACACCCCACTTTGTACATATGTTGAGCCGTGTTGGGCCTTTAAGGACCATGCCCGACGAAATCTGCAATCAAGCCATACAATTTGGCACAAGTAGAAACCATAGGCCTACAAATAAAAACCCCCACTATCCAGCTCAATGTGGACTAGGCTCATACTGTGATCAGACTTGTATTGAATCTTCGACTTCGAGTTTATGGCTTCTCTTAAATATCTCTTTAATGATGATGATGATCGATATGTTTTTGCTGCTGTCATGTTGGTCATGAGAGGTAGGGATTTGAAATTGGAGGTGGACGTAGTTGGGTTGTCATAACTTTGGTATATCTGTCTAAATTACTAATAACTAGATCTAAGTTTGTCCGTCTGTATCAAATTCTACATTGCAACAATGAGTTTCCAAACATTACTCGCCCTAATTTGACAAGAATGTGGACTATACTCACTATTGGATTGAATTTAATAAAAAAAAACAAAACTTAATAAACCCTTTAACTTTTAAGGCCCCTAAATCAATTGTTGTGATGATATGATTGACATGGTTTTTACCCAAAATCATTTCCAGAATGAGATGGCCCATTCACCCAAACTATCCTTCCACAATTGATATGCATCTAAGTGAGTCCGACAGGAGGTTTAAGAGGTGCCATCTTAAACAGCAAGTACTTTGAGAATCAAGGGCACTTATTTCTTTCTACGCTAGGGCCATCGCATGGCTTAAAAAGAACTCATTGTCCTACTAAGTCAAGTTAAGATTTCAAGTTCTTAATCTATGATCCAAACAAGCCAAGCTCTGTTTGGGTCAGTTTGGCCGGTATATCAGGAAGTGCCGTCCCAGATTTTGGCCACCCTGCTTCCCTTTTGCCATTGCTTTTCTTTTGTAGCCGAGTATGACTTTTGATGCCGAGTAACTTTCATAATCACCTGTAATTTCTCCTCCATATATATATATATATATATATATATGTACGAGAGGAAAAAATGAATTGGTCATTAATGTCTTACGCCAATATTGGCACTACCAAATGGCGTGTACACATCTGGGCACCCTTACTTATGAGGGTGGGGTAGCAATTAATGATGGTTGTAAATATGGACCTACCAGCAGGTATATGTTAGCTTAAAAAATGATGGAGAGTATCAATCAGGTACAGGTACGCATTGGATTCGGACTCATACGATTCCATGCAATAGCTGAGAAGGGGGATCCAGACTCATACGAGGCAGGACCCTTGTCATAGTTTAACATAGCCGTCTCACCATATAGGCGGGTGAAGTAAGTGGTGGGGACCTCACCATGAGGGGACCTCATAATTTTGTAGGCTTGGGTGGCTGAGTTGGGTTTTCTTCCCACTTCCAAAGTGAATCCTAATTCCCAAATTCCAAAACCAATAAAAGTTACTATTCTAAAATAAGTCTGTTTTTAAAGGTATCAAATCTCACTGGGAATCATCTGAAATGAATTCAAATGAACCCGAGTTAAAGAGAAAATCGATCACAATTTGACCCGTTTTCTAACGAAACTGAAATCATCGAAAAATCCCATCATTGAAAAATTTTCATAAAATCAGAATTACAAATAAGTCCTTTTTTATAAAAAATTTTTTCCTTTTTTTCATAAAATGGCATTTCAAATCAATATGGCTCCAAAATAAGAAATGTCCAACACAATTCCAGAAATTCATTAATGCCAATAATTCCATATTATCTTATCATATAATTAATCTAACACATTAATCAACACTAATTAACAACTAATCATGCTTAATTTGCAACTAAACATAATTAATTAAATAAAAACACATTTTCAAAAATCATAATATGATGTCTAAAGGCCTGTTGGATTGGTAATATTAACATGATAACAGAGCTCTTTCCAAAAAAAGGAAATAAAATGAAAACAGGGAATGTTTGCCAATGAAAACCACATATGCTGATATGCGTAATAAAAAAAATGAAAAAAAAGGAAGATGGGTTTCGAACCCATGCACTGTTGTGACGGAACGTCACATGTTCCGCACCATCCACCCTTTGATGTGGTTTTGTTTCATGTGCAAATCACATGCGATTCATTCTACCACCCCCTCACATGTGAAAATTAAATCTGAGTACGAAAATAATACCTTTTTACACATCATTTACCTATCAAGATTTCCCACGTGATGCGTAAATGATCTCAACCAAACATGAAGGTGTGTAAATGATTCACATATGAGTTATTTACATACGTAAATGCTCTCAACCAAACAACCCCTAAAAGAATTGTATATGGATAAGTGTTGACCTCTCATTGTTAACCGTTACTTTGATAATTCAGTAGTTTTTGTCATCACCATTAATGATTTTATGCTCTTTTCGGTTATTTCATTTAGTAGAAGGATTTAAATTGAGGGCTGCATTTTCTACTTGGATTGGATATTTGGACTATGCGTGCTCTTTTGGGATGAGGGTTTTCTCATGTCACACATAGAAGCTAGGGGCCTCGTTTATACTTTCGCCTGGGGCCACATATTGTCTTGAGACGGCCCTGCATAGTTATTGCATGCTTTTAGTGTAGCAGGTCTCCAAAACGCCACCATGGGGCTACAATGATAATATATATGGGCCATATCCAAGATGAATGTGATCCCTAGCTCCTATGATATATCCTCAACATTAAGTTCAATAGGTACTAGGGGTGTACACGGATCGGATTGGTGCGGATTGGGCCAAATCCGTCACCAATCCGATACTTACGGATTGATGGATTTGGAATCCGTCACTAATCCGTGCCTGTTAAAATCCGATCCGATCCGCAGATCAGATTAATCCGAACAATCTAATTTTTAAAGAAAAATATCAAACATATAAAAAATTTACATTTTGACCCCTTTTTTTTTCTTTTTATAAATTTAGACATCTTGATTTATATTTAGACACTTTTTATTTTTTTATTTATATTTAATGTCAATGGATCGGATTGGATTGACTCTGCGGATTGAGGGTGAAATCCGCCACCGATCCGTTGCTAACGGATTACAAAAATTTCAATCCTTCGCCAATGTATTTAACTTCGGATCGGATAAAAATCCGCAGATCGGATCAGATCGGATTTTCGGATCGACAAATTTTTTGTGCACCCCTAATAAGTACCCACACCATCCAATTAAGCACAATACTAAAATGAGATTAATGTCATGTCCGCAACAATGTGACATTAGTGTCGGTCCAAGTTTTCAATCACAGATTCAATTTTATAGTGGGACTCATTTCTATAGAACTGAAATATCAAAATACATCGCAGGAGGATCCTGTGATGACATTTATCTTAAAAGGATGGGCTTTACAGTGTAGGTTTGAACTTTGGAGACCTGTCACACGGGAAGCAAGTAAGAACCGCAACAGAGGATACGGCCTCGGTTTAGCTAATCCCGTTTGACGCATGCGGCCTATCCCAGTCAACTTAGGGCGGAGTGCATTTCCTTTGACAAGGTCTGTATACAATTTATCCTGCTACATCAGCCGCTGGTAGCATTGGAGATGAGATGATGACGTCTAAAGAGGACCGAGTGAAAGTGGGGCCTAAAGTCCAATCAAACTCATTGTCCAATTTAATGAACTTCATCTATCCTCTTTTTTCTTTTTTTTTTTTCACCTTTGTTTTGGCCCACTCTCACGGCCGTTCATAATTTTCTTAAAAATTAAAAATAGCTTAAAGCATCAAATTAAGAAAGAATAAAATACAAATGAGTTACGATGGTATTTTACCTTTAATGAATTGGTATAAAATATTTTTGACTTTTTATGTAAAAAATAATTTTTTTTGTCATTTGTTTTTTTGACTTTTTTTTTTTTTTAAAAAAAGGAGGTGTAATTTTAAAGATGTATATTTTTTATGTGATCCTTATCTGAAAAATAGAGGTTTTATGTTAATTTTAGTGTAATAGTAAATTCCCAAACGGGCCTAGTGAATTGGGAATGCCAGATTTCCTCCTCTTAGAGAGGAGGAAAAGTGGCATTTGCAGCTTTTCCGCCGTACCTAACAGCGGAAATCCTGCAAATGCCACTTTTCCTCCTCTCAGAGAGGAGGAAAACGGGCAAACGGACTTTGCCGCCAAAGCAAGTAGCAGCAAAGCTGCATCAGCACCCAAATTCATACAGAGCGTACCTTTTCATTTCCTTTGACATAACAAAATGAAAGAATCAATAGTTGCATGGAGTTGGCGCCGGGCTTGCTCACCATAGCATGAAATTAACGAAGCAAGATATGAGTCATTTGTTTGAGTGGAATATAACTGGGCAAGCCGCAAGTTTAGGAAGCAGCGCATTCACCATCTAATCAAGATCTCTGTAGCATAGAGGTCAACATGTGTGCTAAGTCCCAATGATAAAGTGACTAAACATTATTGGTGATCCTTCTTGTGGGTTAGCTTCTTTAATTTCGGATGAGGGTACATCATACTATATTTTAAAAAAAAAAACTTCAAAAAGCTATTATCTCTGCTTTTGGTACGACCGAACCTTTAGTTTTGTTCTCTCTTGCATTAACCATTCACTTTACTTCACCGGTAAGGTAAATTCACCAAACAAGTGATATGCCGTGTTTTTCATGTGATTTGTTTTGATTGCATTTAAACAGTAATCGTATAAGCCCATCCTTCATTGTTTGGACCAAAGCCCCTACCCGGGACCCCACCAAGATGTAAAAGAGGGAAAAAGAGTCAGGTTGCAATGTCATAACTACAAGTGCCGGATTTCCTCCTCTCTCAGAGGAGGAAAAGAGGCATTTGCAGCTTTGCCGCCGTACCTAACAGCGGAAATCCTGCAAATGCCACTTTTCCTCCTCTCAGAGAGGAGGAAAACGGGCAAACGGACTTTGTCGCCAAAGCAAGTAGCGGCAAAGCTGCATTAGCACCCAAATTCATACCGAGCATACCTTTTCATTTCCTTCGACATAACAAAATGAAAGTATCAATAGTTGCATGGAGTTGGCGCCGGCCTTGCTCACTATAGTATGAAATTATTGAATCAAGATATGAGTCATTTATTTGAGTGGAATATAACTGGGCAAGCCGCAAGTTTAGGAAGCAGCCTATTCACCATGTAATCAAGATCTCTGTAGCATAGAGGTCAAACATGTGTGCTAATTCCCAACGATAAAGTGACTAAACATTATTTGTGATCCTTCTTGTGGGCTAGCATCTTTAATTTCGGATGAGGGTACATCATACTATATTTAAAAAAAAAAAACTTCAAAAAGCTATTATCTCTGCTTTTGGTGCGACCGAACCTTTAATTTTGTTCTCTCTTGCATTAACCATTCACTTTACTTCACAGGTAAGGTAAATTCTCCAAACAAGTGATATGCCGTGTTTTTCATGTGATTTGATATGATTGCATTTAAGCAATAATCGTATATGCCCATCCTTCGTTGTTTGGACCAAAGCCCCCACCCGGGACCCCACCAAGATGTAAAAGAGGGAAAAAGAGTCGGGTTGCAATGTCATAGCTGCAAGTGTTGGATTTCCTCCTCTCTGAGAGGTGGAAAAGTGGCATTTGCAGTTTTTTCCGCCGTACCTAACAGCAGAAATCCTACAATGCCACTTTTCCTCCTCTCGGAGAGGAGGAAAACCGGCAAATGGACTTTGCCGCCAATGCAAGTAGCGGCAAAGCTGCATCAGCACTCAAATTCATACCGAGCACATCCTTTCATTTCCTTCGACATAACAAAATGAAAGAATCAATAGTTGCATGGAGTTGGCACCGACCTTGCTCACTATAGCATGAAATTAACGAATCAAGGTATGAGTCTTTTATTTGAGTGGAATATAACTGGGCAAACCGCAAGTCTAGGAAGCAGCCTACTCACCATGTAATCAAGATCTCTGTAGCATAGAGGTCAAACATGTGTGCCAAGTCCCAACGATAAAGTGGCTAAACATTATTTGTGATCCTTCTTGTGGGCTAGCATCTTTAATTTCGGATGAGGGTACATCATATTATATTTTAAAAAAGAACTTCAAAAAGCTATTATCTCTGCTTTTGGTTCGACTGAACCTTTAATTTTGTTCTCTCTTGCATTAACCATTCACTTTACTTCACCGGTAAGGTAAATTCACCAAACAAGTGATATGCCGTGTTTTTCATGTGATTTGATATGATTGCATTTAAGCAATAATCGTATACGCCCATAGCCCCTACCAGGGACCCCACCAAGATGTAAAAGAGGGAAAAAGAGTCAGGTTGCAATGTCATAGCTACAAGTGCCGAATTTCCTCCTCTCTGAGAGGAGGAAAAGAGGCATTTGCAGCTTTTCCGCCGTACCTAACAGCGGAAATCCTGCAAATGCCACTTTTCCTCCTCTTAGAGAGGAGGAAAACGGGCAAAGGGACTTTGCCTCCAAAGCAAGTAGCGGCAAAGCTGCATCAGCACCCAAATTCATACCCAGCATCCCGTTTTCATTTCCTTTGACATATCAAAATGAAAGAATCAATAGTTGCCGGGCTTGCTCACTATAGCATGAAATTAACGAATCAAGATATGAGTCATTTATTTGAGTGGAATATAACTGGGCAAGCCGCAAGTTTAGGAAGCAACGCATTCACCATGTAATCAAGATCTCTATAGCGTAGAGGTCAAACATGTGTGCCAAGTCCCAACGATAAAGTGACTAAACGTTATTGGTGATCCTTCTTGTGGGTTAGCTTCTTTAATTTCGGAAGAGGGTACATCATACTATATTTTAAAAAAAAACGTCAAAAAGCTATTAAATCTGCTTTTGGTACGACCGAACCTTTAGTTTTGTTCTCTCTTGCATTAACCATTCACTTTACTTCACCGGTAAGGTAAATTCACCAAACAAGTGATATGCCGTGTTTTTCATGTGATTTGATATGATTGCATTTAAACAGTAATCGTATGCGCCCATCCTTCATTGTTAGGACCAAAGCCCCTACCCGGGACCCCACCAAGATTTAAAAGAGGGAAAAGAGTCGGGTTGTAATGTCATAGCTGCAAGTGCCGGATTTCCTCCTCTCTGAGAGGAGGAAAAGTGGCTAGGGACTCAATATGGAAACATGGGATCTACTCAACCACCTCATCTCCCTTCAGGCAGGTATGCCACCCTCACCTTTTGAAATTACTACTGTCCCTTATGTCGACGATAATTTGGAACGTGAGGGGAGCGAGGCGTAGATCACTTTATGGCCACATGCAACACCTACTGCAAAAGCATAAACCTTCCATGGTGATTCTCCTTGAAACGAAAGTTATTGATGTCTCAAATAATCGCACCTTCACTCTGCTGTCCAACTCCCTCCCTTCTTTTTCCATTGTTCCTGGAATGGGACACGGAGGCGGCATCTGGATCTGCTGGGATCCCTTGAGCATGAATGTGGAACTGATCCAATAGTCCACCCAGCACATCACTTTCTCGAGAACTCTTACTACTCAGAGGGAGACTACAAAAATTCTTCACTGCTGTCTATGCATCCCCGAATTGGCAAATGCGCTGCAACCTCTGTGACACTCTTCTCCACTTCAAACACAATTCCTGCTCCCACTTGACCCCCTGGCTACTAATTGGGGACTTCAATTGCATTCTTGGGCCTCACGAGAAAAGGGGTGGCCTACTCTTGGGACCAACTAGGGCCCAGCGAGAATTTCATAACTTTATCAATGATGCAGATCTCCAGGATCTGGGCCACTCCGGCACCCCCCTTCACCTGGTCGAACATGAGAACGGGTCCTGCCAGAATCCTTGAATGCCTTGACAGAGGCCTCGCCACTGCAGGGTGGATTCAGACCCATGCAGATTGGCATATTCATCACCTTCCCCGAGTTGGGTCCGACCACAACCCCCTTCTCCTAGCTAGCCACCAGCCCCGCACCAGGCATAAAAGAAACTTCCATTACGAGAACATGTGGCATTCCCACCCTCACTTTGAATCATGAGCAGCTGGATCCTGGCCTATACAAGATCTTCCCCTCTCGGACAAACTCCAAATTATGGCATCGACTCTGATGAATTGGAACCACCACTCCTTCGGAAACATATTCCTGGAGAAGGATAAACTTCTTCGCAGAATCCAACATGCCCCGGCATACCTGACCTCTAATTTTCTCCAAATTCTAGAGAAGGACCTGCTCAACCAATATGCCATCAAAACCCAGCAAATCAAGCAGTTCTGGGCCCAAAGGTCCCGTTTAGATTGGCTCACTCAGGGAGATTCGAACACGCAATTTTTCCATTTGGCTGCGAAGCTCTACCACCGAAAAAACCAAAATCCTCGGTCTGAAAACGGAGCAAGGCGCCACCCTGTCGGACCAATCTGACTTGGAAGATTACTGCCACTCATTCTTCAGCTCTTGGTACTCAGCTAGGGATACTCATCAAAATCCTAATCATCTCACCATGCCTTGCTGTCTGAAGTCAAGTATCACCATGGAGGAAAATGCTAGTCTAAACACAATCCCCACTGAAAATGAGATCAGACGTGCAGTTTTCTCCATCAACCCGAACAAAGCCCCTAGACAGGATGGTTTTAATGGTAAGTTCTTCTAAACCTTTTGGTATTGTTTGAAGAATGACCTTCAGGGTATGAGCTCGGCTTTCTTCTCTAATGGATACCTCGCCCCCAACATTAATAAAACAGTCCTTGTTCTCATCCCTAAACGAGCTAGCCCGGTGACAATCAAGGACTACAGGCCCATCAGTTTATGCAATGTCTCTTACAAAATCCTCTCCAGAATTTTAGTCCACAGGCTCCGCCCAATCCTTTCAAGGGTAATAGCTC
Organism: Litsea cubeba; assembly: GCA_012931725.1. Classification (NCBI taxonomy): domain Eukaryota; kingdom Viridiplantae; phylum Streptophyta; class Magnoliopsida; order Laurales; family Lauraceae; genus Litsea; species Litsea cubeba. Next base: position 910,690 of record CM022946.1, on the reverse strand, counting down.
CCTCTCAAGGCGCCTTTGTCCAGGGACGGCAAGCTCTGGATCAAATCGTGGTGGCCAAGGAAATGATTCACGCAATGTCCCGGCTAAAAAGATCTAAGGCAATGGTCGCTATTAAGCTGGATGTTGAAAAGGCCTATGACACGCTAAGCTGGGCCTTTCTTGAAGCTTGCCTGCACCAGCTAGGATTCAACAGGGAGTTCATTTCCAAGATATTGACTTGTGTTTCTTCTGTCAGCTATTCGGTCAAGGTTAATGGAGTAAATACCTCACCCTTCACCCCAGGGCGTGGGCTCCGGCAAGGAGATCCCCTTCCTCCTTACCTGTACATTTTATGTGCTGAAGCCTTGACTCAACACACTATCCGCCTCAGCATGGCCAATCAGTTGTTATTTCCCAAAATAGCTCCGCGAGGTCAACGGGTGGGATTGCTGCAATTCGCGGATGACCTGCTACTCTTCCTATAAATTAATGAAAAATCCCTGGTCCACCTAACAAAAACTTTAAAAAAATTCGAGGAACAAGCGGGGCAACGAGTCAATACAGCCAAGAGTCAACTTCTGTTTTCCAGGAATACTTCTCCGGCTTAGACCCGTCTTGTGAGGACCCGTCCCTAGACATACCTAGTGGGACCCAATTTGACCAAGTCAATCATAGGATATCCTAATTACAGATGGGCTTCCCTTGGAGAATTATGAATTTAACCTTAGGATGACCCAACTACCCGTGGCCTGACCCATTACCCATTAATTAAGAGGGCACTTTAGTCAAACCCTACCCCACCTTAATCCCATGTGAGCCCCACCTCACTCATCTCACTCCCATCAACACCCCCATCTCATTTTCCCCTTTTTCCCCATTCCCTATTCTAGGTCACGATGGAGACCCTTTCCCCTCTCTTCTCATTCACTCCACACCAACACACAACAGCAGCCCCTCCATCCATTTCTCTCATTCCTCTCTTCCTCTCATCCCTCTCGTTCTCTCTCCCTCCCTCTCGGCTTGCTGCCTCACGCCGCCGGACCACGCCGCCACGACGCCGGCCACCTCTCTTCTCCTCTCTCTTCTCCTTTCTCCATTCCCTCATCTCCCTCATCCATCTCTTCTTCTCCCAACCCTTGCTGCCACTTCGCCGGACCACTCCGCCTCTGATCATCACCACTGCCGGCCACCATCTTCTCCTCCTCTCTCATTTCGGCTCTCTCTTTCTCTCATCTCATCTCTCATCTAAGCTCTCTCCCTCACCCCACCTCACCGCCCACTGTCCCGGAGCAACCTCCCCATCACCACCGAGCTCCACCATTTCCGGTGAACCCAGCCCCTCCATCTCTCTCTTTTCCCCATTTTTCCTTTCTTCTTTCTTTCTCTGTTTTCCCCATTTTTTTCCCTTCACTGTTTCACTCTTTTCTCTCATCTCCTTCACTCACCTCACCCCACCGCCCACTGTTCCGGCACCTTCCTCGTCGCCGCCGACCACCACCATCTCCGGCGAACCCAACCCACTCCATCTCTCTCTATTTCTCCATTTCTTTATCTCTCTGTTTTCCCCATTTCCCCTTCACTGTTCTCCTCTTTCTTTCTTTCTCTCTTTTCACTCTTTATTTCTCCCTCACTCACTTCACTCACTGCCCACATGACTGAGCACCACCCATCATCACCATCTCACCATTATCTTTCTCTCTTTAATTCTTTCTCTCTGTTCTCTATTCTTTCTTTCTCCATTCCTTCTTTCTTATTTCTGACTTCACCATTTCCCTTGCCCAGTGGGCCACCATCATCACCATCATCGCCACTAATTTAGTGGGCCACAGATCAAGTGGGCCCCCACAACCTCCCCATCTCAATTCCAATTCTTTTCCTCTCTTTCCCAATCTTTCTCACCCACCTTGCTAGGAATTGATCTTAGAGGCTGCCCATAACCTCTGATGATCACCATCATCTCCGCGTGGACCCCACGAGCTTCCCATCTCTAATTTGCAAGCCACCAATCCGCCCATTTGTTTGGTAAGCTATTCTTTCCCTTAGAATTGGGTTAATATACTTTGGGTTGTAGTAGTGTGTTTAGTGGCTAGAGCTTCCCATTGATTTATGTTTTAATTTAGTTTTACTTTGCTAATTATTCCTTAGGTTTGATTTGTGGGCTTTGAGCTAGTGCTTTTGGATTTGGGCATCTCCAACGAAAGGCAAGTAGACATGCTTAGATTCTTTAATTAAATTGATTAGCATGCTTAGATTGGTAATTACTGTCTTTTATGGATGTTTGGTATGATTTATGTATTTGGATGGTTGATTGGATGATATGATATGTAGAATTGTTAGTTTAAGCTCTTTTTATGTGTATTTGGCCATTGATGGATGGGAATCCCCCATTTGGAAGATCAATGGCCCATTGGTGATGAGGTCATGATGTGGGAGGTGTGTCTGATGTATGAAAGTGATTAGTGAAGATCTGGGATCCATTTAATAGGATTTTGATGAGAAATGGAAGATGGCAGAATCTTAAAAATATGGATTTCGTGTGTGCCCGGTCGACCCGGTCACCGATGAGGTCAACCGAGCACACAGTGGATTGACCCTCAGCTGGGAGCTGAAATCACCCACAGAGTACAGAACCCAGTGCACTCGGTCGACCGACCAAGAGGCTCGGTCGACCGAACACACTGAGAAATTCCCCACCTGCCAGACGTTGTGGAAATTCTCGCAGTTCTCCCGGTCGACCGAGGAACCCTCCAGGTCGACCGGGGACACTGCAAACTGTGATTTCTGCTTCCAAGTTAACTATCCCTTTCTACAGAGTACTAGGTCGACCGTGGACCCATGATGTCGACCTGGTACACTGTAGATGATCATTTTCTCAGATTTGGACATTTTTATGATTTGATCATGTGTGGGCCCGTTGACCTTCCATTTGGACTATTTGGGATACGCTATACACGAGTCAAGGGCCGGGCTTAACCTTGACCCGTGTAGCCATCTAAGTAGGGTCTTGGGTTGTAAAACGGAACCTGATTCAAGGGTTATGGATGTCTTATGATGCTAAATACCTACAGGAGCACCAAGGATACTTAATAAGCATCTGGGACTCCGTGATCACTGCCTTAGGTGAAGTGGGACCTTGGACCTGAATAGAGGGGCAGCAATCATCGATGGATTTGGAATATGTGGTATCTATGTTGATGAAAAGGACACTAAGGCTGGCTGGTAGATCCGAACCTTGGATGTAGGCCTTGAGAGGTACTATAAATCAGGGCATTGCACTTAGGCTCTGATCCATGATCACGGTCCGTATTGGATGAGATGTCAGGGCATGGCACTTGAAGTCCTGACCGATAATATTGGGAACTTAACGATAGATACTGATAGACGGACTGTATATTGAGATAATACTAATTAAGCGTATAGAGAAGCGGGGTTTACAAGGGTATGCATTATTAACTGTTGAGAACCACAAGGATGGACAAGCTATACCCGAACTTCGTGTCTCGTACCCTTGACTATTATCATCTCATATTAAGGATAATAAGGCTATCTAGTTTGGAGTACCCCCACCTAGTGATCTGTAGATTTGTGGTTGTACGATTGGTCTGCCGAGGGTTATGATGCCGGCATGGACATTGATATAGATTAGTCTGCCGAGGGTTATGATGCCGGCATGGACATTGATATTGTGATGTGATTGACACAGTAGGTACCAGGTGTGGGTGGGGTACTGAGACCGCCGGCGCTCGGACCGGGTGTATGGATGGACGGTGATATTGATCTAGCACGTAAGTCCAATGACTGGGACTTGGCCGTGGCTATGGATATTGTTGGTTGAGATAGCACGTAAGACCAATGGCTGAGACTTGGCTGTGGCTATGGACATTGATGGATTCTTATACACTCCTATTCGATGTGACGGCAGCGGTGGGTGGCTATGACCCCCATGGTTGGTGTCCATCGACAGTTGTTGGGACGATGACGATGGGCTGGCTCTGACCCTCCACGTCCTTTGTACTTCAACTGTGGACGTACCTTGGTGTGCTTCTATGTATGTATATTGGATGTATGAATATTATATATTATGGATATCATTGTTTATTGTCTTTAACTGCCGCCGTTGATACGGTTGGATCTGGATGCGATGGATACGACTATGGTAATGTTACTTCCTCTGTTTACTTCTGCTACTGATGACTCTGATGTGCTTGTGTGGTTTATCTGATGTTTGATGGCTTCTCTTATCTACTCGTTATGTTGTATCAAACATCTGTTATATCAATATCCCGATTATCGTTTATGCACTACACTCTACACCGTTTTCTGTTGCACACTGATATTCTATATTATTATCGAGATACTAATCATGCAGGTACAGCTGGGATCAGGTATGATCTTCTTTCCTATCTAATGATATAATGTATTGCCATCTAAACATGCCTATTTGCCTGGCTCTTCGAGCCTGACCCAATCCTTGGTGTCTCCAGGTATCTTCTCTTCCGCTTTCTTTGATTGGTTGTTTGCGTGGCGGCTGATCTGTTGCCGCAGGGTTCAGAGATTGATGCAGTTGGTGCATCGTGAGGCGTCTATCATATAGGTTTATATTCTTTCCTTTTCTTATAGCTGGCCGTGTTGGCCTAGGATTGAATAGTTAGTTTAATTATGGAAAGTACCTTGTAATTCCTTAAAATGAAATAAAATTTTAGGGCCTTGTCCATTACCTGCTCATATGAGATTCACACTTGATTATATTATTGGATTTTCCGCATCTCTTTGGTACTTTCTCGTAGCGCCCCGAAATTCGAGGCGCCCGGATTTTGGGGCGTTACACGTCTCACCAAGGACACCTTACATATCACTAATGTTGTGGATTCATTTGAATACCTAGGCACCTCCCTCGCCATGGACAGATCTCAGAGATCGGCCTGGCAAACCACCATTAGAAGACTTCAAGCTCGCATCACTAGTTGGAGAGGGACTTTGCTCTCCCCCGCTGGCCGGCGGGGTCCTCATCCAATCCATCAACTGTGCAATCCCTGTCTACTGGTTGGGCCACAACACCATTCTAGGTACGGTTATCAAGGAGATCAATCGTACCAATGCAGCCTTTCTCTGGTCGGGGAAACATTCCCACCATGGTCTCCATCCTATAGCCTGGGACACGGTCACTCAACCTATCCAGAAGGAGGGCTAGCGGTCAAGGATATTGCCATTCAGTCCAAAGCTCAACTAACCCACCTGGTGTGGCATTTTCACACAGAACCTGACTCCTTTTGGGGGTCCATTCTTGCCCAAAAATACCTAAGGTCCTGTAACTTCCGGAACTGCAACCCAAGTCCAAAAGACTCCCCACTCTGGAGACGTATGCTTCAGCTCAGACATCATATCTTTGATCATTTATCTTGGTCTGTTGGGAAAGGGGCCTCCATTGATGCTTTGCATGATAACTGGATCCCGGGCAATGCTGTTAGACTAACTCAGAACTCCGACAGCCCAACCACTTCCATTCATGTCAACGATCTCATCACCAGGGACCTGCAGAATAATTACTGTTGGGAGAAGGCGAGACTGCAACAATGGTGGACAGATGACACAGTGGATACCATATGCTCTATTCCGATTGGTGGTAAGGACATACTCTGCTGGAAAGGTGAAAAGGCTGGATCATGCACCACTAAAGCTCTATATCGACACCACAGATCCATCAGCTTTGGGCCCCACCACCCTTGGACTAGACTCTGGTCGCTGGCCATCCCATCCAAGATAAAACACTTCCTCTGGAAATGTTTTCATGGACGCCTTCCTACAAGGGATCGGCTTCACAAAATCTTTCCCACAATTGACTCGAGATGTGTGCTCTGTCATGGCGAAAGTGAAACTGTAGACCACCTCTTCTCTTCCTGTATAACTACAAATTATGTATGGCGTCCCCTCATCCACAGACTTCACCTTATCACCCCTGTTGATCCTATATCGGTTTGGTTTATGCGCCAGACCAAAAGTATTCAAGTTAACGCCAGTTGGACTTGGTGGTACATCTGGAAAGCTAGAAATGACATTATCTTCAACTCTAATCCTTTCCACCCGGCATCTATTCTTGGAAAAATTATGAAGGCTTCTCACAAATGGCAGGTAGCAACAAACTTATGTCCAACCACCAAAGACAGGCATACTCCTCTAGCAAACTGGACTCCTCCCCCTTTGGGAAATTATAAGATCAACATAGACAGGTCATACAACCCAACCACGGGTCTGGCGGGCATCGGAGGCATCTTACGAGACTCCCAGGGTAATCTCATTCAAGCATTTGCTGCGGGGACTGAAGCGCACTCGGGGCTGGAAGCGGAATTAAAGGCCCTACTTCGGGGTATTCAATTATGCCAAGATCAGGGACTGGATACAGTCATCATCGAAGGGGACTCCCTCATTATATGGAACGCCATCCATTCAGCTGAAGGATTCTGCTGGCAACTAATGCCTCTCTGGCGTAGGATTCTCCTTCAAATTGAAACTCTCCCAAGGTGGAGAGTGGACCTCATCTGCAGATCAGCTAACACAGTAGCGGACCAACTCGAAAAAATACGACCGCCTCTGGAAATGATTTTTATTACTTCATTACCAATACACATCTGGCATTTTTTCTTATCTGAGAAATGTGTGCAGGTTCAGGAAAATGTGGGTAACGGGTCTTCAAGCCCGTAGCGACACCTTTTAACGCGGACTTCATCATGACTGTTGAATTCCTCTTTTTGCAGTCGCCTTCTATGTTTTTACCTTCCACATTTTATGAGTATGTAGACCCAATGAATGTACTAAGGTCCCTTATGTATCCAATCCTTTCAACTTAATAAAATCGCAGTCTTTTTCATAAAAAAAAAAAAAAAAAAAAAAAGAGAAGAGATTTTTCATTCAATTTTATGCCTGGGATCAAGTCTCTTCCTTGCTTTGTACCTGGGAGGTGGATATGGATGCAATCGTTCAAGATCAGAAACAACCTTCAACTACCCTATAAAATCCCCATAAACATAGAAAAATCATCAATTCTAACGAAAGAATATATTAAAGAAAACAAATGCCCTAAACACAATTAATGGGGCAGAGATGGTTTACCTGACCGTCGTTGGAGAATAGAAGAAAAAAAGAGCTGATGGAGAGATGAAGATAAGACGGAGCTGTTCTTTGAGGGATTCCAAAAATCTGCGCTGGCTGGAAATCAAGAGGAAATAAAGAGGAGAAGAGTTATGTTCTTGGGGATATATGAGGCAACGAAAGGGAAATTAAGAGAGAAGTTACCAAGTTACCGTTCTGGGTTGCTCTCTACATGTGGGATTGGTATTAAATGTGCCATTAGTTGTAGGGCTGATATTCGCAGGGGGGGTCAAGAATTGTAAGATGATCAAAATCAAATCTCAAATTGGCAATTGAAATTCAATTAGCTTCATATATTATATATAATGGCGTGTTTGTTTGCGTGAAATTGATGTTCAATGAGTTCCTATAAGTGGCTAAGATTGAAAAAATAAAGATAAAGACCTATAAATGATCATCAACCACTCTCTCTTTTAATTGAAAATAAATTAAGGAGAGGAATAAAAAATGAATACCTAGCCGTCATCCTGATAAATCAAATCCTAAGATTCTATGGATTTTATCTATATCCTTACCATTTTCATTTCACCTTTGACTTCTTTAGCAGTTAAGCATATTTTACCATCAAATTCAAGTCAATTCCATACAAACGAACAAACTGGGGGTCATTTGCTTGTAGTTATTTACATATGTATAGTTGATCACATGCATGATGGAGACGCATACTCATGGCGTCTTTTTGTGCTCACTTATGCAGTGGTGAATGTAAATGAGGTACTTTATGCAAAAATAAGTAAATAGATAAAAAAAGATTAAAAAATCAACACACCAGAATAGGTGTGAAACTCACACCTCCCATTTAAGCGCTAGTATAGTTACTGACACGGCAATTGAATTCTTGTGGACCCATTAACTATCTTTATTATCCTCATTCCTAAGTGTTTGGCAATTTATTAGTGAAGTTAAAGTGAAGTAAAGCCTCCACTATCCAGAAAAGAAAAGATAAGGGGTCATATCAAAAGTACACAAATCCCTTCTCCTACCTTCACGTACATGTGTGGGCCGGGTCTAAACGAGCAAAAGTCATCGACTTTTACAGCGAGCCTATAATTTTTAGACCCTAATTACCTTACCCTCAAGGATCAGGGCCGGACTATGGCCAAAAGAAAGAAAGCTTATTTTTCCTTATAAAAAATAATCTTTTCATATGCCAGGATTGACTTCCAACATAATGCTAACCCTCCCGCTTTGTCTAGGCTAGGAACCGGCAATGCAATGCAAAAGGCAACAGGGCGGCGTTAAAAAACTTTTTTTAATTGAAAGGTCGGTGGTGGGATAAAATAATTTTTATGATGTAAAATATAAAGCATATAATAATAATTCAAAAATGATAATACGTATAAAACAATAGCAATAATTCTTTATTTAATTATCCAATTTACTTTTGAAATATCTAAAAAACCATCTAATGCATTATTATCATTGTGTTACTGCAAACATATCTAATCTTGTGCACAAATTAAGACTTCTACAGGTCTTAGATTCTAAATAACTCTTATACTGATCAAGTACTCTTCCTCATATACAAAATGTCAACTCAGAAGCAACTGTAGAGACTGAAAATTTTAAAATATCATAAAATATTTTTTAAATAACTTGATATTTTGCTTAATTAACTCCCCACAAATCTAATATATTGAAATTCGTGGATTTATCCCTTGGCTCCTCGAAATAACAACAATCTAATTTATAATTTTTCTTTACAATAGTAGTCTGCGTAATTTGTTCCTCAAACATTACAAAATCATCTTCAAACTTAGTAGCTATTTTTTTACTAATTAAATCAACTTTACCCACAATTGACAATGTCGTGGTAATTGTATCATAAATCACACAATACTCTCTATAAAGATTGCTAAAGAGTCTAATAGTATCATCTCAACGAATACTTATACATTCACTTGATATATATAACTTTCTTAAAGCATACTCTAAATACAACATCTTATATTCAGGATTAACCAATGCAAATTATAATATATTAAGTTAAAAGGTTTTAGATCTAATTTTGACTGATAGTTAACCATCTTTATTAAAATCTTTCTCATTCTCTCCATATAACTACCCACTCATATCCTTATCTCGTCAAACCATCCAATACTCTCCACTTTAACTCCACTTCTTACTTTTTTAAATCTCTTACTCAACTCAATCTCTTCTGCCCCCTTTTTGTCCAGTTTTTTTATTTTTATTTATGCGACTTACTTAATGAATGGAAAGAGGTACTCCATATAACCTTTTTAATGTAAGAGTTTTTAATTTATAATGCGATCGTGCTGAGCAAAGATGGTTCTGCTATACTTCATCATACTGCTCTCAAAATCTATCAAAATCTTCCTTCATTTTTCAAGCCATAATTCTATAAAAGGTATCTACACCATTTAGCTTTTGTACCAATAAACTATGTATTCTAATTACTTGTAGTAAAAACAAATGAATAGATAGGTATATGCTTTCGGAGAACTTTAAAGTAGCTTCACAAACTCCCTTAGAAAATTCACATATTTAATAAATTGCGGGCCGGGCTAGGCCTCCTCGGCCAGACGAGTCAAGCCCAAACTCGGCCCTCAAGATTGTAGGCTTTTCAAAATAGGGCTCTATCTTAATTACCCTCGAGCTTTAATATAAAAAATAAACCCCTCGCTTTGAGGGCTTTTGCGCTCCGAGCCGTGCCCCTGGTCAAAGGGCCAGATTGACAGCCCTAGGCATAATCGACACATATAAATGGCAGTTGAACATGGGCCGTTGGATTCTTTCTCGGCTCATAAGGCAATGGCCATGATTGTACAATCAGAGAGAGACTTGGGAGGGTAGTTATCGCCAGAAGCAGTTACTATGATATAAATGGTGGGCAAGCCAGTCAGTTGGGCTTGTTGAAATGGGTATCCGGCCTGGCCCGGCCCAAGCACGAAAACACAGGGCTTTTAAACAAATTTGAGCCCAGCAAGCTAGGAATAGGCAAAGCATGCCCAGCTCGTTCAGGCCGCCGGCCTAGCCCGCCCACAATATAATTTTATTAATTTCAATCGAAGTTACATTGTGTCAATCTCTGTCCTCAACTTCAATCTTATGATTATAGATTTATATGATCTATTCCTGGTGGCTATTTATTCTATTTAGAACTGCATTTCTTCTTCTTTTTTTCAATCTTGTCTGAGGGAGAGCGGTATTACTTTTATTCACGTGAGTGATATTTCAATCGAAGTTAAATAGTATCAATCTTTGTCCTCAACTACAATCAACACATCTATTTTACTCTCAGGACTCACTAAACTTACACTATCTAAAAGAATAAAAAAAAAGCACTAGAAAAGAGCAAAAGAAGAGCTCATACAACTAAAGAGACCATCTATAGGCCTTATTTTTGTATACCAATGCATGCAATCAAGCAAACTTCGGACCCATACAAATGGTTCCGACTACTCCCTCGAAGTGGCTATGTTAACAAACCCCATTGATTAAGTGTTTAATGCATATAACTAATAATGCATAAGATTTTGTTAAACACATTATCAGTTATGTTTAGAGTTTTTGTCTTGTGAGATGTTGTCCCGGGATAAGTTATACATTTTTTATGACAATCATACTATATAGATCAAAGTTTTTGTCAGCGTGGATGTTTTTAACCTTGTCATGTTGCTTGTTGCATTGCATTGTCGGTACCAATTCCGAAAAAAGGAGGAAGATTTAAATGCCGGTTCACACCGGGTTGATATATGAATAATTAGAAAATGTTTGGCTTATGTTCATGATTGTGGGAGGCTCTGGCCCGGCCTGGGCCCATAAGGGATGGGATTTGACGTAGACTCAGTTCAATTTAGGATCAAAATTAGACAACTTCCGACAAGTCCATCCAATTTTCGAGACGGGATTCAACAATCCAAGCCCAAGCCCAAGCCCAAGCCCAAGCCCAGTGGGGGGTCGGGAGGGTTCCTTCCGACATGCTTCTTCCAAGAAACGAAGAAAGTCAGTCAAGGACGATTCTCTCCATAATATTAGTGCAAACGCCAAACAGCAAAGTGCATTGTGCATTGTGCATTGTGCATTGTGCATTGTATGACCTTTTCTTTTCTTTCTGGACGACGTCAGCACGATAGTCTCATTCAATTCTCTCTCCTTGCTCTGTATTTCCCTCCTTCCTTCCTTGTTCCTTCCCCTGTCTATATAAAGAAACCCAAATAACAGGAGTTCCAATCCTTTTTCAGTTTTCTATAACAAATACATACAGAGAGAGAGATGGCAAATCTATTCCATAAGCAGGCGAAGTTGTATGCAGAAACTCGACCTGGTTATCCGACCGAGCTTTTCCATTTCATCTCATCCAAGACGCCCAACCATCAACTCGCTTGGGATGTGGGCACCGGCAGTGGCCAGGCAGCTGTAACGGTACTCTCTTTCTCTCGCTCTAGATACCCACTTTCGGTTAGATCCAACGTGATCGACCACTCTGAGTCAATGATTTAAGGGAAATGATTCCCTTAATAATTCTAAATGACCCATGATCATTCCCCTTGATATGTCAAAATCCTTTGAAATCCATTTTGTTCCTCCATCAACCAAATCAAAACTCTTCATGAGACACCCTTATTAATATCACATTCTTTTACCTACAACATAAGACCACATCTACCTGAACCTTTGATGGACCCACGTGTACCTGCACTGCAAACCAATATGTTATTCTATTGGAAGGAGAAGAGGAAAAGGATAGAGGTGACCTGGTGTCAACTCCACAGGTATATATCAATAAGAAAGAGGGTCACCCCACCTCCACTTGGACCACTTCACCTCTTACTCCTCTCCTTAATCCTCTCTCTCCAAGGCCCAAGTCCGAAGGTGTAATTTTTTTTAAAAAAGTCTCCACAGCTTTTGACATATTAGCTAGGGGTGTTCATCGCCCGGGCCGGGCTAGGAATATCCAGGCCCGGTCCTACTTCTAAAACCTTGGCCCAGGCCAGGACTAAGATGGGCTTCGGGCATAACTAGATGGTCCGAGCGGGCGCCTGAAGCACAGTAACCACCAACCAGAGATAACATTATAACACAAAAAATTAGGCTCCTTGTAAATGCATATTAAGCCTTTTCTCAATTGCTTTGGTTACTTGTGACTCAATGAAATGCCATGTGTTCAAATACTTCTACCCTCTTTTTTTCTACAATTATTTTTATGGTCGGGCCAAGCTTAGGCTCTCTACCAATCAATCCAAGCCTGTCCCATGTAGTAAAATTTATGGTCCAAGCCCCGGCAAAAGCTGTTTGGGCCAGATTCAGGCTCGGTCTAGCTCAATCCATGAACACCCCTAATATCAGTCTTCCTTGAATCCGATTTTTATCCGTTAGTGTGACTTTCACACTCTTTCAATAATATCAAGAGATATGGTGAGAAAAAACAGTAAAATAAAACATTCACCAAAGTCAAGTCATTTTGATGACATTATCTAAATTTTGATTATGAAATTGGAAATACCAAAATTAAAAAAGAACTAATATATCAAAACCCAAATAAATTAAGAAAGAGAGAGGGTCACTCCACCTCTACTGCTATTCTTCTGTTTCTCCTACTCTCTCCTTCCTGCTTTTCTTTAAAAACGGTAGGTCGGTAACTCTTCTTCCTCTTTTAAATAACTTTATTTATTAACCAGTTGGCTCAACTCATCATTAGAGTTTGTGTTTGTCCTAGATCTCTAATCTCGATGAGTTGGGTTGCATTAGGGTGGGGTCCCTGGTCTACGGGCCTAGAAAAATCCATGTAAAACTAGGACTATATTACAGCTATAGTTTCAAAATCTTGACCATACAATGAGATTCGGGTCTCTAGGGTTGGGCCGGTCTTTCTGTTATTGGCTTGGACTTGGGGCAACTCTCAACAGCATGCCCAGCCCATTGACACCCTGAATCCAATTTGAGAATTATGTACCAAAGAATCCAGTCTTGAAATTTAACACTAACTTCCTAAATTGTTTGGATAAATCTAAAACGATTCAAACAATCCAAATTTGGCAACCCGAAATCGAAGATCAGGCACCCCATTCGACGGTCCAGATCAACAATAACACTCACATGGTGAAGAACTGAAGATCATGAAATCCAATGATTAGCCTCCATCACATATTTGAAAATTAAAGAAACAGAGTTTATATTGTTGGTTTCCCTTCCACAGTAAATTTTCTAGTTACCTAATCTCACTCTCCACTTCAGCTTGCAGGAATTTACAAAAATGTGGTAGCAACAGATACAAGCATGAAACAGCTATCTTTTGCATCCAAGCTTCCCAACATTCGCTACCAACACACCCCTCCAACCTTGTCTATTCCAGAACTCGAACGCAACATTGCACCACAAGGAACAGTCGACTTGGTCACTGTTGCCCAAGCCTTTCACTGGTTCGATCATCCAGCCTTCTTCGAACAAGTGAAATGGATTCTCCGTCGACCCAAGGGCGTGCTAGCCGTATGGTGCTATATCAACCCTCGAATAGACGAATCCATCGATGCTGTCTTCAATGGTTATTATGCGAAATCGGCGCCTTTCTGGGACCCGGCTCGCCGGATGGTGGAACAAGAGTATAGGAGCATTGATTTTCCATTTGAACCCGTAGAAGGGACTGACCACACCGGACCATTTGAGTTTGAAGAGAAGAAGGTAATGAATGTGGATGCGTATTTGACGTACTTAAGGTCATCCTCTGCATATCAAACAGCTAAAGAGAAAGGGGTTGAGCTTTGGGTGAAGAATTAATTAAGGAGTTTGAGAATGCGTGGGGAGAAGATAAAGAGAGCCCAAAGGTGGTAAGGTATCCCATTTTCCTACGAATTGGGAGGGTGGTGTGAGTTAAGTGGAATGGATGTTTACTTATCTGTAATCTATTGATAGAATGATCTTTTGCTTCTATTTCCAAGTAAACTACCTAATGCATTTGTTGAACAGCCAACAGTATGGCTGATGCTTTAGCCAAGCAAGGGGTGGAGATAAGCTATCCTTGGGAGGGTTATATTATGTGATTGGGGTTGAGAGGGGTATAATGCTCTTGTACCCTTCAATTTGATTTTTTGTTCTCTTTGTTTTCTTGTATTCTTCTAATACGAAATTGTTTTCTTTTAAGACTCTGTTTTCCCAAGTTGAGTCCTACTTGAGCACTAAGTCATAGGCACGAATTTGAGGCTATATATAGGGTGTATTACTCTCAACCCTAAAGAGGACTACTCTCACTAATCTGAGTAAGAGATATCTTAGAAGAAGATTTTTCTCTAGAGCCATTGAGAGATTGTTCTGAAGGGCTGCTCTATATGGTTTTGCTGCTTCTACTCTCTTGTAGAAGATTGATTATTTTGGTAGACAATGTGCGAGGAGATCAAGTAAGGATAACGGTGCACGGTGAAAGTCGTGTTAGTGGATTCTGTGCAAGAACAACTACGGTCCTTAGGTCGAGGTACAAACTAAGGTAAAGGAGCATGTGAGTATATCTTGTAAACTATTCGTGAACTCTTGATTTCCGGTTCGTGGTTTTTCTCCGTGGATGGGGTTTCCACGCTAAATATTGTGTCTGTCTTCTTGTGATGATTGCTTGGTAGATAGCTAGTTTTATATTTTCTGATTGGTTATTTTCGCCGCATTGATTGGTTAAATAGAACTAGTAATCTATTCTAGTGGGTCCTAAAAATTTCTTCAATTGGTATCAGAGCAGGTTGCACTATTTTATTGTGTTGATCCATATTTGCTAGAATGGATAATCACCGGGAATGAACTTCAACCAATAAGCCTCCTCTGCTGGATGGTAATAATTATGCTTATTGGAAAGCCATAATGATTGCATTCTTGAAAGCCATAGATATGAAAGTTTGGAAATCAGTTATTAATGGCTATTCCTTGCCCACTATTACTGCTGATGGGGTAACTGTTCCAAAATTTGAAAATAAGTGGACTAAGGAAGATGAATTGGCAGTAACTTGTAACTCTAGGGCTTTGAATGTTATTTATAATGGAGTTACTATGTCTGAGTTTCGAAAAATTTCTACATGTACTACTGCAAAAGAAGCTTGGGATATTCTGCAGACTGTGCATGAAGGCACTGACACTACCAAATCTCGGATGAAATGATGCCTGATGTCTATATGTTTGGTTCTTGAATGTTGTACTGGGTTTTTAGAGATGTCAATCGCACTTTTGTTGTCACAATAAACTACCATTGTAGTTTGTTCAATGCCGTAGTCAGATAGCATTTGTTTCATCCATAGTAATTGTGTGCAACAGCTTCCAGCTGCTATGTATTCGGCCTCAGCAGTAGATAAAGAAGTTGAAGTTTGTTTCTTGCTATGCCATGCAACCAAGTTGTTACCAATTAGGAAACAGCCCCCAGATGTAATTTTTCTATCATCAACACAACCTGCCCAGTCAGCATCGGAGAACCCCACAACATTCACGGTAGAATCTTTGGAAAACCATATTCCAAAGCCAGTGGTGCCACTTACATATTTCAGAATCCTCTTGACAGCTTGAACATGTGACTCCTTAGGTCTGGCTTGATATCGAGCACAAACACAAACACTAAACGAAATGTCTGGTCGGCTAGCAGTTAAGTACAACAGACTACCTATCATACTGCGATACAGTCTTTCATCGAAGTCCTTCCCAGAAGAGTCTAAACTCAGTTTTATAGTGGTGCTCATAGGAGTATTGGAGTGCTTAGAGGATTCCATCCCAAACTTTTTCAAAATATTCTGAGCATATTTAGTTTGAGAAAGAAATATCCCATTTTCACATTGCTTGATTTGAAGACCGAGAAAAAATGATAGTTCTCCAACCATGCTCATTTCAAATTCTTTTGACATACATGTGGCAAAAGATTGAGACAAAGTTTCAGACGTGGATCCAAAAACAATATCATCCACATAAATTTGAGCAATTAGGATATTATCGTTTTCTCTCTTGATGAATAAAGTTTTATCCACACTTCCTCTACGAAAGGAATTTTCAAGCAAAAATGTTGTCAATCTTGCATACCATGCTCGTGGAGCCTGCTTCAAAACCATACAAGGCTTTATGCAGTTTGAAAACATGGTTAGGAAAATGAGGATCCTCAAACCCTTTAGGTTGTTCAACATACACCTCCTCATTCAAATAACCATTCAAGAAGGCACTCTTGACATCCATCTGATATAGCTTGATTTTCAAGGAACAAGCTATTGCTAAAAGAATACGGATGGACTCAAGACGAGCAACAGGGGCAAATGTTTCATCAAAATCAATTCCCTCCACCTGTGTATATCCTGGGCAACGAGTCTGGCCTTGTTTCGAATGACTTTACCAAGTTCATCGGTTTTATTTTTGAAAATCCATTTTGTCCCTATAACATTGGTATGAGAAGGCCGTGGTACAAGTTCCCAAACACGATGACGCTCAAATTGACCTAACTCCTTATGCATGGCATTGATCCAGGAGTCATCAACAAGTGCTTCTTTGACATTTTTTGGTTCTAAGAAGGAGACATAACATAAGAAAGTTACCTCATTTTGTACTTGCTGTCGAGTCTTCAATGGAGCATGAATATCACCAATGACTTCGTCAAGAGAGTGATCTTTGAGTACTTGACCTTTTTGAGATCGAGGATGTATGTCCTTGCTTGGAGAAAGTTGATGACTTGATGTTCCTGAAGCTGAGCTCTTTAATTTTGCTCCAGACATTTCAATTTCAGATTCGGATTCTGAATCAGGTACAACAATATCTTGAGCTGGTTGTGCTTGATCTGCCGGTTCCTTACTTTGATTTCCGTCTTGCTCAACCTGCTGAGAAGAAATAGGAATTAGGGAAAAGTCATCTTCATCATCTGAAAAATAAGAAGGTCCGGCATCATCTATGACAACATTGATAGATTCCATGACAGTAGAATTACGCAGATGAAATACGCGGTATGCTCTACTATCTAAAGAATACCCAAGAAAAATTCCTTCATCACTTCGGGAGTCAAATTTGCCAAGATGCTCTCGGTCTTTCAAGATATAACATTTACTCCCAAAGGTCTTGAAGTATTTTACAGTGGGTTTCCTTCCATTCCACAACTCATACGGTGTATTCTTTGTACCAGACCGGAGATAGACTCGGTTGATCACATAGACAGCGGTGTTTATTGCCTCAGCCCAAAATTGCTGTGGCACTTTCTTACTATGAATCATAACACGAGCCATTTCCTGTATTACCCGATTTTTTCGTTCCACAACTCCATTTTGCTGAGGAGTTTTAGGAGCGGAAAACTCATGTTTTATGCCATTCTCAGTACAAAAAGAATCAAAACATGAATTCTGAAATTCAGTTCCATGATCAGATCTGATTCTGGCAACTCCGCCAAATTGAGCTCCCTTACCTGCAATAAGTTGAAGCCATAAGTGATAAAAAAACTGTAAAAGTTTCAGATTTATCTCTAAGAAAACGAACCCATGTGAATCTTGAAAAATCATCAACTGTGAGAAAAATATACTTTTTACCATCAATGCTTTCCGTTTTGGACGGACCCATTAGATCCATGTGAAGCAATTCTAATGGTCTGCTGGTAGTAAGCATTTCCAATTTCTTATGTGGTACTCTAATTTGTTTCCCCAATTGACAAGGACCACAAACATGATTAGAGGGCTTTTGAAGTTTGGGGAGACCTCTAACCAATTCTTGCTTGGACAATTTTTCTAAATAGGTATGGTTAATGTGACCCAACCGTTGATGCCACAGATCAACATCGTTAATGATTGAAGAATTGCATTGCATATTGTTCTCATTAACAACCACATAACAGTTATCGGAATTCCTTTTACCAGAAAGTACATTTTTCCCATTGGCATCGACAATTGTGCAGTGATGTAATGAGAAATGAACTTCATTACCAGATTCACAGAATTGACTTATGCTCAACAGATTTGCCTTTAAACCATCAACCAGAAAAACATTATGAATTGGTGACATACCTGGTATGTTTATTGCACCTTTACCAATGACTTTTGATTTACTCACATCGCCAAATTGTACATTTCCACCATTGTGTTTTTCAAGAGATGTGAAAAGAGATTTATCACCTGACATGTGTCTAGAGCACCCGCTGTCTAAATACCAAACATGTGAACTTTGTGCTCTAAGTGCAGTTAGAACCACATTACAGCAAAGGTCTGTTTTGCGAATCCAGATGGATTTTTGTTAAACCTTTGGAGGAGTGGAATTTTTGTTCCTCCGTGCATTGCGAAGTCTGTTATGCAATTTGTTGCAATGTGGCCGAATATGTCCAATGATTCCACAGTAATGACAAGTCGGGACATATTTGCGAGGAGGTATGGTTTTTTTTTTAATGTGGAATGTACATGTTTAGAATGATAAACTGCAGGTTCAGTAGCAAATAATGTATGTCATCGAACAAATTTACCTTTGGTGGATGACGTGGATGAACGATAATCAAATCACTACAACAAGTTGCACTTTTAGCCACGTTTTTTAGCCACGTTTTTTAAAAACGTCGGTAAAGGGTATACTTTTGCCGACGTTTTTAAAAAACGTCGGTAAAGGTCTACCCTTTACCGACGTTTTTTAAAAACGTCGGCAAAAGTATACCCTTTACCGACGTTTTTAAAATTCGTCGGTAAAGGGTAGACCTTTACCGACGTTTTTTAAAAACGTCGGGAAAAGTAAAGACTTTTACCGACGTTTACTAAAAAACGTGGCCAAAAGTACACCCTTTACCGACGTTTTTCAAATCGTCGGCAAAAGTAAAGACCTTTACCAAAAAACGTGGCCAAAAGTACAGACTTTTACCGACGTTTCTAAAAAACGTGGCCAAAAGTACACCCTTTACCGACGTTTTTTAATAAAACGTCGGCAAAGGCCATTCTTAAATTTAAAAAAAATGGTTTATTTTTAAATTATACCGACGAAATAAAACGTCGGTAAATATGCTTTTAATTTTCTTTTTTAATTTTACCGACGAAATTAAACGTTGGTAAATATGCTTTTAATTTTCTTTTTTAATTTTACCGACAAAATTAAACGTTGGTAAATATGTTTATGAATATTTATTTATTTTTATATTAATTTTACATACAAAAATACAAACGTCGGTAAATATGTTTATTAATTTTTATATTAATTGTATCGACGAAAATAAAAAAGTCGTTAAATAACTTTTTAAATTTTTATTTTTTACCTTTACCGACGAAATTAAAAGTCGGTAAATATGTTTATTAATTTTTATTTATTTTTTACGATCATGTTACCATCAAAAATAAACACGTCGGTAAATATCCTTTTAAATTTTTATTTTTTACTTTTGCCGACGAAATTAAACGTCGGTAAATCTGTTTATTAATTTTTATATTCATTTTACTGACGAAAAAAATAATTATATCCATGATGAATCAAGCAATAAGATTTGACCAGATAATCATTGTTGAAAGAGGATTTTAGGTTTAGATCGGGAAAAAGTGGCCCACAAAAATTAAAATTGAACCATTAACCCTTTGATCCTTTTTGTCAATATCTCACAATACATGAAGGATCAATCGTTGGAATTTGATCCAGTAAACGTTACTTGCCATATAAAGGGGGTCTATGGTCCATATCTTGCATTAGAGATCCAGATTGTTCGGAAATGTAGAAAAAACGGACTGCATGTCTTAACTCGTGAATGCACTGTAGTAACCATGCATTAATCCAACGATCAGGGCCGGTCCTAACTTTTCAAAGGCACGGGGCGAATCACTAAAATGGGTCCTTTATTCATTTTCATAGTTTTTTAATATATACACACATATATATATAACATGTTTCCATATATTTAGCCCAAAAATAGTAATTTCATTAAAAATCAAATAACATCATATGATAAATACATTTAATACTTAAATAAATAAATTTCTCATATAAGTCAAGCAAAATGTGACTAGAAGTTCTGAATTATTTATTAATATTAATGTCATACATCAAAATTATTGATAATAGCTTACAAAATTACAAAATATAGACTATTATATTTATTCTTGGCTATTTTGATTGAGCAGTGGCCGAATGGTCCATAAACCATCTCAAACCAGTTAACCAGATAGGCAGATATAAATAATTAAAGATACCTTATTCTGTTATTCATTTTTCAAATTTTATATGTATAAAACTATGAAAAAATCATATGATTCAGAATTTCAATTTTCAGATAATCAGATCATCGGATAAATACATAATTACATATTGTAACAAAATAACAAATCTATTATAGATTTATAGAATAACTGAATAAGATTATTAGATTATAATTTATAAGAACTAAGAAGTAAGAAGATAGACGTTTACAAAAAAAAGCAAATTTACCTGGTTTGGACTTTGGACGAGATTATGAACTGTCTGAGAGTCTGAGACTTGAGAGAGAGAGAGAGGCATGCAGATTACAGAATGCATACTGCTGAGTGGCGTTTGGTTTGGAAGTTTGCTGGAGAAGATTTGGTTTGGTGGAGAAAATTGAATGTATGGGTGATGGGCAATTGGGCAACAGAGGCGGTAGGCTGTTTTGATTGGCTCTTTTGCGACGATGTCAATTGGCGCGATGGACCCTTTTTAGTTGAATAAATTAATGGGCAATTGCCAATTGGGCATAGTGCAGTGGGCCCTTTCTATTTTAATTGTCTTTGTATTGTTGCCTTGTTGGGCTCCTTTAAAACAAATCTTTAGACTCATTAAAATTTTCTGAAATAAATTATTAAGCCATATGACTCATTACATGTAATGAAGGGCCCCTTTCAATAATGGGCCCTGGGCGGACGCCCCTCCTGCCGTTGCTCAGGGTCAGGCCTGCCAACGATTGATATTTATTTCAAATATATTTCATGATCCATATTGAATCAACATTTGGGGTTGGGACCTATAACTATAAATGACCTTTTGAAGAGGACTAAAAATTTGGATTGTGAAAATAGGGCGTACAAAAAGCCATAAATGATGATCTAATGGTCTGTACGTTTTCATCAATACATCACAATCTATAATGATCCAATGGTTGACTTTTGGTATCATAGCCGTTTTTAGCCCCCCTAACATGATCAACGGTCTGGATCACAAATATTTGTCTTAGTGTCATTTGAAATGGATATAGTAGAAGCTTCATCCAAACATGCTAAAACCGGATTCCATCAGTTTTAAGCCAATAAGAAGAGAAAAGTAGAGATGCCAAACTGAACCTAAGTGTTAAAATAATTTTTATTGACGAAAAATCTATTTTTTGCGACGAAAATAATCGTCGGTAAATTTACCAAAATTTTTTCCCTCTTCCGCCACCGAAACCCCTCTTTTTATTATTAACATCATTTTCAAGGAAAATAAATATCAAAGACTAATATTGACGAATTCTATTATCAACGAATTTATGACATCAGTAAAATAAACTTTTAGTGATGTTTTTCTGTAAAAGTCCCCGCGCAGCAGCTCCGGCATCTTCCTCACCCTCTCCTTCCTCTCCATCCCCATCCACTCCGACGACTCCGCCGCCCGCTTCGTCCCCGACGCCAGCAAAGCCTTCATCTTCCTCCTCGCGCTGCCGGACGCCTCCCCTGCACTAGGTACACCCCTCCCTCTTCCCACCCTCCGCACACACCGCGCACCATTCTCCTCTCCTCTCTCTTTCTTCTCTGTTCTCTCTCTCCCTCGTTCCCCATCTCTCTGTCTGCTCTCCTCCCTCCCTTCCTCTCTTCTTCTTCCTCCCCTGTCTCCCCTTGCCTGCGCACCTGCACATCACTCCCTCTCTCCCTCGGCTCTCTCTCTCTCTCTCTTTTCTCTTCTCTTCTTCTTTCCAATTCCTCTCCTCTCCCCTGCTTCCTCCTCTGTTCCGCCCTGCGCCCACCTGCAACCAATCCCTTGGTTCTCTCTCTCTCTCCTCTCTCTCTCTCTCTCTCTCTCTCTCTCTCTCTCTCTCTTCCTCTCTTCTCTCTCTTCCTCCCCTGTTCCTCTCCTCTCCTCTCCTTTCTTTCTTCCTTATCCTCTCCTTTCTCTCTGCGCTCGATCTCACTGTCTCTCTCTCTCGATCTGCTCTTCCCCTCTCTCTCTCGCTCTCTGCTTTCTCTGTCTCGCTGTCTCTTTTCTCTCTCTCACTCTCTCCAGACCTCTCCCAGACGCTGCCTGTTGATTCATTTGGAATTCGCGAAGGCGAAGACGAAGCCGATAGGGTGAAACGTTGATCTCGATCTCGACGATTACAGTGGAGAGACGAGCGATAGGGAGTCGACCATAGGTGGAGGTTTGCTCTTCCCTCTCTTCTTCTCAATCCCTGTCTTCTTTCTTTCTTTTTGTTTTTTTTTTCTCTCAGGTAAAATGAACATTTAGCAATATTTTTTGTAAAACGTCGGTAATGTTTAATTTTATTTTTAGGAAAATTAAAAATCAGAGTCCTTTACCGACAAATTTTTTTTACCGACGTAAATTAGCGTCGGAAAATTTATCACCGACGTTTAATATAAAACATCGGTAAAGGTTGGTAGACTCTTTTACTTATTTAATTTTTTTTAATTTTTACAAATAATTTTATAGACAAAAATTCTATTTTTTGCAAAGAAAAAATAAATCCTATGCAAATTTCCCACCTTCTTTTTCCCATTCCCGCCGCCGAAATCCTCATTTCATTCTCTCTCCTGCTCCTCTCACTCTCTGTGCTCTCTCGCTCTCCCTCTCCCTCCCTCTCGCTCTCCCTCTCCCTCCCTCTCGCTCTCCTGCTCTTCTCTCACTCTCTCTGCCCTCTCACTCTCGCTCTCTCTGCTCTCTCACTCTCGCTCTCTCTGCTATTTCTCTCTCAGTGCGCTCTCTCTGCTCTCACTCTCCCTCTCGCTCTCCTCGCTCACCATCGCTCGATCTCTCTGCTCTCTCTCGCTTTCGCTAGATCTCTCTGCTCTCTCTCTCTCTCTCTCAGGGAACAATTAGGACCCACGCTACATGGCCACCATCATCATGGACAGCCCCAAGGTCGTCGTCCTCGACATTCAGTTCCCGACGCTGTCGGTGGTGGAGTTGCAGCGACACCAGGCTATTATCAATGCCATCGCCTGGGCGCCGCACAGCTCCTGCCACATTCGCACCGCGCGGGACGACTCCCAGGCTCTGATTTGGGACTTTTCGTCATGGGGCAGCCGGTGGAGGGGGGCCTGGATCCAATTCTGGCCTATACCGCCGGGGCAGAGATCGAGCACCTGCAGTGGTCGTCTTCTCAGCCGGATTGGGTCGACATTACCTTCTCTAGCAAGCTGCAGATATTGAGGGTTTTGATTTGATTTGGTTAATTCTGGATTCTATTTGTCTCTCTCTCTCTCTTTCTCCTTTCCTTGCAGAATTGGGGATTTTAGTTAGGGTGAAAGATGGGATGAATTGGGGGTTTAGTGTTTTATGTGCTCTGTTAATCTCTCTCTCTCTCTCTCTCTCTCTCTCTCTCTCTCTCTCTTGTTCTGTGATTGGTAGGAACTAGTAATTGTTAGTCATGTGCTTCTCTGTTAGTCATGTAGTAGAGGTGATTGTTGAGACCCAAGAGCATCCATTTGATTATCCACTGGTTCATCTTAGCCCCTTTCATCAAAATACTTATTTGTAAAGATTAATGAACTATGCTCTCTTAATGTGCCAGGTACTTCTTCTCGGTCTTTTACAATGGGGATTGAGATGTGGAAGCAAGAAACCAGACTTAAGGTTGGCAAATGATTAATACTACTCCTCCTGCTGCTACTACATTATCAACACACTCACTGTTCAAAAATTCCTTTTTGCAGAAATAAATGGAAAAACTTGCAACAGAATCAAACTCAAATGGGGAAGGTAATTAAGCTTCTTTCTCTGTCTTCATTGCAATTTGTTTGTTCATCATTCCAAGGTTAATTTAACATTGAAGTACGAAAATGGACTCAAGGAAGTTTCCTGCCCTATTTGGCAGATTCTCTTTCATTCTTATTGTTTCCTTTCTGTTATCTTTGTACCCAATGAATTCAATGTTTTTTAATCTTCCATTGACATCTTTTTGCATTTTCTCTTGTTGCTCTGGGAGAACTATAGTGGTTCAAACAGGGCCAAAGATGTCCTTATTGCTAAAACTTATCTTGATTACAATTGGAGTCACAAAAGATAGATATAATTTTATGAGAGATTACAGTAGGATAATTTATAGTGATAAGGGGTCTATGGGAGATATGATACTGTGACCCCTCTTCATTTAATTTTGCTCTTCATAATGTAGTCTCTTTACAAGGTGAAGGGTCTTAATTGTTCTTACGGTTTAAAACTATGTTATGCTCATATACATAATGAATGAACAGCCAACACCCTCATGCTTGGCTGTATTTTGATGTGCCAAGCAAATCAGTCCCTTAGGGCCTGTGCATGTGAGAAAGCTTAGGGTTTGGTTTCCAAAACCATTCCTTTCCTTTTGTGGTCCGAGTGTGCTGAGTTTCCCTATCTCTTCTTTCTTCTTTTTTTACTGTATTTCTTACTGATGTGACAGCAGTTAGTCCCTTCTTGGGCATGCATCATTAACTACCTTCTAGACCTTTTTTATATCTCGATGATATTTAATTGGTTTTTCAATGCTTAAAAGGGACCCTCTGGCAGGATATGATTGAAAATGTGTTAGAAATAAAAGACACGCATGTCAGGGAAGTGATGACGCCCCTAGTAGATGTTGTTGCAATAGATGCTAGTGCCTCGCTCAGGTATTTCAGATATCTAATGGGCAAAAAAATCATTGTGAATTTTCATTCATCACAACGGAGTCTAACAAGCTTTATGGACATATTGCTAGGGTTCCTGTTTATGAGCAGCGTATTGATAATATAGTTGGTATTGCATATGCTATGGACATGCTGGAATATGTTGAGAAGGTACATCTCAATTCAATTTGGACTTTTTTTTTCAGTATTCTGCTGATCCTTAGGCATCTTTTTGTGTGGTGCTTAGGAGTGTATCCCACACTTTTCATAGCATGGGCAAACATGATCTGTCTGATTTTGAAGGTTGATCTGCGCAAGAGTTCTACTGTAGGAAAAATTGCACACAAGCCTGCATTCTTTATGCCTGGTAATTCTTCTTCTTCTTCTTCATTTTTTTTCTTCACACCATGTAGCTGAGATATTAATTATTTGCTACATTTCTAAAGATGTGTAGTTTTACTCGTAGAGTAGAGTAACTTGTAAGAACTGACGGTTCTCAAATAGGACTCCCGGTTAGAGAATTACGTCCGAAACATGTTAATTTCCAACACTTGGGCTCGAAAACGGCCCGCCGGGGGTCCGGAACGGGATACGGCAGCGGGAGAATTTCGAAACCGGCACGGGCACTTCGCTCGAGGGTAGAGTGACTTGTATGAACTGACGGTTCGCAAATAGAGCTCACGGTTAGACAATTACGATCAAAACATTGTAATTTCCATTACTTAGGCTCGAAAACGGCCCGCCGGGGGTCCGGAATGGGAAACGGCCGCGGGAAAATTTCGAAACTGGCACGAGCACTTCGTCGAGGGTAGAGTGACTTGTAGGAACTGACGGTTCGCAAATAGGGCTCCCGGTTAGAGAATTACGACCGAAACACACGATTTTCCAACACTTAGGCTCGAAAAACGGCCCGCCGGGGGTCCAGAACGGGAAACGGGCGCGGGAAAATTCCGAAACCGGCACGAGCACTTCGCTCGAGGGTAGAGTGACTTGTAGGAACTGACGGTTCGCAAATAGGGCTCCCGGTTAGAGAATTACGACCGAAACACATGATTTTCCAACACTTAGGCTCGAAAACGGCCCGCCGGGGCTCCGGAACGGGAAACGGCGGCGGAAAAATTCCGAAACCGGCACGAATACTTCGCTCGAGGGTATAGTGACTTGTAGGAACTGACGGTTCGCAAATAGGGCTCCCGGTTAGAGAATTATGACCGAAACACACGATTTTCCAACACTTAGGCTCGAAAACGGCCCGCCGAGGGTCCGGAATGGGAAACGGCCGCGGGAAAATTCCAAAACCGGCACGAGCACTTCGCTCGAGGGTAGAGTGACTTGTATGAACTGACGGTTCGCAAATAGGGCTCACGGTTAGACAATTACGAACGAAACACACGATTTTCCAACACTTAGGCTCGAAAACGGCCCGCCGGGGCTCCGGAACGGGAAACGGCGGCGGAAAAATTCCGAAACCGGCACGAATACTTCGCTCGAGGGTAGAGTGACTTGTAGGAACTGACGGTTCGCAAATAGGGCTCCCGGTTAGAGAATTAGGACCGAAACACACGATTTTCCAACACTTGGGCTCGAAAACGGCCCGCCGAGGGTCCGGAATGGGAAACGGCCGCGGGAAAATTCCGAAACTTGGCACGAGCACTTCGCTCGAGGGTAGAGTGACTTGTATGAACTGACGGTTCGCCAATAGGGCTCCCAGTTAGAGAATTACGACCGAAACACACGATTTTCCAACACTTAGGCTCGAAAACGGCCCGCCGGGGGTCGGGAACGGGAAACGGCCGCGGGAAAATTCTGAAATAGGCATGAGCACTTCGCTCGAGGGTAGAGTGACTTGTACGAACTGACGATTCACAAATAGGGCTCCCGGTTAGAGAATTACGTGCAAAACACATGATTTTCCAACACTTAGGCTCGAAAACGGCCCGCCGAGGGTCCGGAATGGGAAACGGCCGCGGGAAAATTCCGAAACGGGCACGAGCACTTCGCTCGAGGGTAGAGTGACTTGTAGGAACTGACGGTTCGCCAATAGGGCTCACGGTTAGGCAATTACGAACGAAACACACGATTTTCCAACACTTAGGCACGAAAACGGCCCGCCGGGGGTCCGGAACGGGAAACGGCGGCGGGAAAATTACCGAAACCGGCACGAGTACTTCGCTCGAGGGTAGAGTGACTTGTAGGAACTGACGGTTTGCAAATAGGGCTCCCGGTTAGAGAATTACGAACGAAACACATGATTTTCCAACACTTAGGCTCGAAAACGGCCCGCCGGGGGTCCGGAATGGGAAACGGCCGCGGGAAAATTCTGAAACTGGCACGAGCACTTCGCTCGAGGGTAGAGTGACTTGTAGGAACTGACGCTTCGCCAATAGGGCTCCCGGTTAGAGAATTACGAACGAAACACATGATTTTCCAACACTTAGGCTCGAAAACGGCCCGCCGGGGGTCCGGAACGGGAAACGGCCGCGGGAATATTCCAAAACCGGTACGAGCACTTCGCTCGAGGGTAGAGTGACTTGTATGAACTGACGGTTCGCAAATAGGGCTCCCGGTTAGGCAATTACGAACGAAACACACGATTTTCCAACACTTAGGCTCGAAAACGGCCCGCCGGGGGTCCGGAATGGGAAACGGCCGCGGGAAAATTCCGAAACCGGCACGAGTACTTCGCTCGAGGGTAGAGTGACTTGTAGGAACTGACGGTTCGCAAATATGGCTCACGGTTAGAGAATTACGACCGAAACACACGATTTTCCAACACTTAGGCTCGAAAACGGCCCGCCGGGGGTCCGGAATGGGAAACGGCCGCGGGAAAATTCCGAAACTGGCACGAGCACTTCGCTCGAGGGTAGAGTGACTTGTAGGAACTGACGGTTCGCAAATAGGGCTCCCGGTTAGAGAATTACGACCGAAACACACGATTTTCCAACACTTACGCTCGAAAACGGCCCGCCGGGGGTCCGGAACGGGAAACGGGCGCGGGAAAATTCCTAAACCGGCACGAGCACTTCGTTCGAGGGTAGAGTGACTTGTATGAACTGACGGTTCGCAAATAGGGCTCACGGTTAGACAATTACGATCAAAACATTGTAATTTCCATTACTTAGGCTCGAAAACGGCCCGTCGGGGGTCCGGAATGGGAAACCGCCGCGGGAAAATTCCGAAACCGGCACGAGCACTTCGCTCGAGGGTAGAGTGACTTGTAATAACTGACGGTGGGCAAATAGGGCTCACGGTTAGAGAATTACGAACGAAACACATGATTTTCCAACACTTAGGCTCGAAAACGGCCCGTCGGGGGTCCGGAATGGGAAACGGGCGCGGGAAAATTCCGAAACGGGCACGAGCACTTCGCTCGAGGGTAGAGTGATTTGTAGGAACTGACGGTTCACAAATAGGGCTCCCGGTTAGAGAATTACGAACGAAACACACGATTTTCCAACACTTAGGCTCGAAACGGCCTGCCGGAGGTCCGGAATGGGAAACGGCCGCTGGAAAATTCCGAAACTAGCACGAGCACTTCGCTCGAGGGTAGAGTGACTTGTAGGAACTGACGGTTCGCAAATAGGGCTCCCGGTTAGAGAATTACGACCGAAACACACGATTTTCCAACACTTAGGCTCAAAAAACGGCCCGCCGGGGGTCCGGAACGGGAAACGGGCGCGCCAAAATTCCAAAACCGGCACGAGCACTTCGCTCGAGGGTAGAGTGACTTGTATGAACTGACGGTTCGCAAATAGGGCTCACGGTTAGACAATTACGAACGAAACACACGATTTTCCAACACTTAGGCTCGAAAACGGCCCGCCGGGGCTCCGGAACGGGAAACGGCGGCGGAAAAATTCAGAAACCGGCACGAATACTTCGCTCGAGGGTAGAGTGACTTGTAGGAACTGACGGTTCGCAAATAGGGCTCCCGGTTAGAGAATTATGACCGAAACACACGATTTTCCAACACTTAGGCTCGAAAACGGCCCGCCGAGGGTCCGGAATGGGAAACGGCCGCGGGAAAATTCCGAAACTCGCACGAGCACTTCGTTCGAGGGTAGAGTGACTTGTAGGAACTGACGGTTCGCCAATATGGCTCCCGGTTAGAGAATTACGAACGAAACACACGATTTTCCAACACTTAGGCTCGAAAACGGCCCGCCGGGGGTCCGGAACGGGAAACAGCCGCGGGAAAAATTCCGAAACTGGCACGAGCACTTCGCTCGAGGGTAGAGTGACTTGTAGGAAATGACGGTTCGCAAATAGGGCTCCCGGTTAGAGAATTACGAACGAAACACACGATTTTCCAACACTTAGGCTCGAAAACGGCCCGCCGGGGGTCCGGAACGGGAAACGGCCGCGGGAAAATTGCAAAACTGGCACGAGGACTTCGCTCGAGGGTAGAGTGACTTGTATGAACTGACGGTTCGCAAATAGGGCTCACGGTTAGACAATTACGAACGAAACACACGATTTTCCAACACTTAGGCTCGAAAACGGCCCGCCGGGGCTCCGGAACGGGAAACGGCGGCGGAAAAATTCCGAAACCGGCACGAATACTTCTCTCGAGGGTAGAGTGACTTGTAGGAACTGACGGTTCGCAAATAGGGCTCCCGGTTAGAGAATTAGGACCGAAACACACGATTTTCCAACACTTAGGCTCGAAAACGGCCCGCCGGGGGTCCAGAACGGGAAACAGCCGCGGGAAAATTCCGAAACTGGCACGGGCACTTCGCTCGAGGGTAGAGTTACTTGTATGAACTGACGGTTCGCAAATAGGGCTCCCGGTTAGAGAATTACGACCGAAACACACGATTTTCCAACACTTAGGCTCGAAAACGGCCCGCCGTGGGTCGGGAACGGGAAACGGCCGCGGGAAAATTCCGAAACGGGCACGAGCACTTCGCTCGAGGGTAGAGTGACTTGTAGGAACTGACCTTTTCTCAAATAGGGCTCCCGGTTAGAGAATTACGACCGAAACACACGATTTTCCAACACTTAGGCTCGAAAACGGCCCGCCGAGGGTCCGGAATGGGAAACGGCCGCGGGAAAATTCCGAAACGGGCACGAGCACTTCGCTCGAGGGTAGAGTGACTTGTAGAAACTGACGGTTCGCAAATAGGGCTCCCGGTTAGAGAATTACGAACGAAACACACGATTTTCCAACACTTAGGCTCGAAAAACGGCCCGCCGGGGGTCCGGAATGGGAAACGGCCGCGGGAATATTCCAAAACTGGCACGAGCACTTCGCTCGAGGGTAGAGTGACTTGTAGGAACTGACGGTTCGCAAATAGGGCTCACGGTTAGAGAATTACGACCGAAACACAACGATTTTCCAACACTTAGGCTCGAAAACGGCCCGTCGGGGGTCCGAAATGGGAAACGGGCGCGGGAAAATTCCGAAACTGGCACGAGCACTTCGCTCGAGGGTAGAGTGACTTGTATGAACTGACGGTTCGCAAATAGGGCTCACGGTTAGGCATTACGAACGAAATACACGATTTTCCAACACTTAGGCTCGAAAACGGCCCGCCGGGGGTCCGGAATGGGAAACGGCCGCGGGAAAATTCCGAAACTGGCACGAGCACTTCGCTCGAGGGTAGAGTGACTTGTAGGAACTGACGGTTCGCAAATAGGGCTCACGGTTAGAGAATTACGACCGAAACACACGATTTTCCAACACTTAGCCTCGAAAACGGCCCGCCGGGGGTCCGGAACGGGAAACGGGCGCGGGAAAATTCCAAAACCGGCACGAGGACTTCGCTCGAGGGTAGAGTGACTTGTATGAACTGACGGTTCGCAAATAGGGCTCACGGTTAGACAATTACGAACGAAACACACGATTTTCCAACACTTAGGCTCGAAAACGGCCCGCCGGGGCTCCGGAACGGGAAACGGCGGCGGGAAAATACCGAAACCGGCACGAGTACTTCGCTCGAGGGTAGAGTGACTTGTAGGAACTGATGGTTCGCAAATAGGGCTCCCGGTTAGAGAATTACGAACGAAACACATGATTTTCCAACACTTAAGCTCGAAAACGGCCCGCCGGGGGTCCGGAATGGGAAACGGCCGCGGGAAAATTCCGAAACTGGCACGAGCACTTCGCTCGAGGGTAGAGTGACTTGTAGGAACTGACGGTTCGCAAATAGGGCTCCCGGTTAGAGAATTACGAACGAAACACATGATTTTCCAACACTTAGGCTCGAAAACGGCCCGCCAGGGGTTCGGAACGGGAAACGGCAGCGGGAAAATTCCGAAAACCGGCACGAACACTTCGCTTGAGGGTAGAGTGACTTGTAGGAACTGACGGTTCGCAAATAGGGCTCCCGGTTAGAGAATTACGAACGAAACACACGATTTTCCAACACTTAGGCTCGAAAACGGCCCGCCGGGGGTCCGGAACGGGAAACGGCGGCGGGAAAATTCCGAAACCGGCACGAGCACTTTGCATGAGGGTAGAGTGACTTGTAGGAACTGACGGTTCGCAAATAGGGCTCACGGTTATAGAATTACGACCGAAACACACGATTTTCCAACACTTAGGCTCGAAAATGGCCCGCCGGGGGCCCGGAACGGGAAACGGGCGCGGGAAAATTCCAAAACCATCACGAGCACTTCGCTCGAGGGTAGAGTGACTTGTAGGAACTGACGGTTCGCAAATAGGGCTCACGGTTAGACAATTACGAACGAAACACACGATTTTCCAACACTTAGGCTCGAAAACGGCCCGCCGGGGGTCCGGAACGGGAAACGGCGGCGGGAAAATTCCGAAACCGGCACGAATACTTCGCTCGAGGGTAGAGTGACTTGTAGGAACTGACGGTTCGCAAATAGGGCTCCCGGTTAGAGAATTACGACCGAAACACACGATTTCCAACACTTAGGCTCGAAAACGGCCCGCCGGGGTCCGGAATGGGAAACGGCCGCGGGAAAATTCCAAAACCGGCACGAGCACTTCGCTCGAGGGTAGAGTGACTTGTATGAACTGACGGTTCGCAAATAGGGCTCACGGTTAGACAATTACGAACGAAACACACGATTTTCCAACACTTAGGCTCGAAAACGGCCCGCCGGGGCTCCGGAACGGGAAACGGCGGCGGAAAAATTCCGAAACCGGCACGAATACTTCGCTCGAGGGTAGAGTGACTTGTAGGAACTGACGGTTCGCAAATAGGGCTCCCGGTTAGAGAATTATGACCGAAACACACGATTTTCCAACACTTAGGCTCGAAAACGGCCCGCCGGGGGTCCAGAACGGAAAACTGCCGCGGGAAAATTCCAAAATCAGCACGAATACTTTGCTCGAGGGTAGAGTGACTTGTAGGAACTGACGGTTCGCAAATAGGGCTCCCGGTTAGAGAATTACGTGCGAAACATATGATTATTTAAGTATATTAAACAATGTATTAAACGTGACATACAAATGTTGTCTTTCCTTTTTTATTATTTACATATATATATCTGCCTCATGTATTCTTTTTGTTATAGTTGTTAGTTAAGTGATTGAGTTTTTGATGTGGACAGAGGAGGAGGAGCAGGATCAATGAGAAAATGAAAGCCTTGAAGAATCTCATTCCCTATTCGAATAAGGTTTTATGTTTTCAACTTATCTTAATAAGTTTTCCAATATTGTAAAACTGAAGAACACAAGCATGACAATTTCTAATCTGATCGGGCCCATTGAGCAATGTCCATATACAGCAGATCATCCTGTCAAGAGCTTATACATCATGGTGGTAGGGGTCCCACAGGTAAAAATAACGAGATGTAGTGTGTTGGGGCATTGGGTTGTGGTATTGAAGTGCTATGGTTGAATGGTGTATGACTCATGACGTAGTGGTGAATGACTTTGTAGTGTGCTGGGCATTGGGCTGTTTATATGAAGTGTTTTTTTGTCATGTATAGGTACTTAGCAGGTTGTAAAAAAAAATTAAATGTCACACGTACAGGAGAGACTATGCCGAAATTTCGACAAATCTTTTACGTCCGAAATTTCGCTCGAGGGTAGAGTGACTTGTATGAACTGACGGTTCGCAAATATGGCTCACGGTTAGAGAATTACGACCGAAACACACGATTTTCCAACACTTAGGCTCGAAAACGGCCCGCCGGGGGTCCGGAACGGGAAACGGCCGCGGGAAAGCCCATGTACCTTGTTCAATGCCTAAGTAACTTGTTGGAATTGTCGGTTAGTGAATCGGACTTCTGGTAAACAAGTGAGACGCAAAAGCCGTCTGATTGTCAACATTTTGGCTGGAAAAAAGTTTGCAGAATAACTTAGGAAAAGTTATATATATACAGTTTATTTTTAATTTATAATTTAATTCATTATAAAGATTTTAATGTTGTTTTGCTCATTGCAGATTGATGAACGCATTGGGGTCGGTTGCAGAATTGTTGGGATGTTAGACTTCTTTTCGGTTTATTTGTATATATATATATGTATATTGGACATTGATATGAGACTGTATCATTATTGATTGTTATATTTGTTTAATGAGATGAATTATTTAATGAAAAATGGAGATGGTTGTCTGTTCATTTAGTAACTTTTGTTTCATTGCATATTTTATGTTGAATATTGGTAGATGAATATGTTTATTTTTGATACAGGTGTTTTAATAGGTTTACAGGAAAATAATATTGAAAATATAAATTTAATAATAAAAAAAGGACCTTTACCGACGTTTTATTTAAATAAAAACGTGGGCAAAAATTAAAAAGAAAATTAAAAAATTAAAATACTTTTGGCGACGAAATAGAAACGTTGGCAAAAATTAAAAATAAAAATAAAAAAATTAAAATACTTTTGGCGACGAAATAAAAACGTGGGCAAAAGTTAAAAAGAAAGATGAAAAAAATTAAAATACTTTTGGCGACGAAATAAAAACGTGGGCAAAAGTTAAAAAGAAAATTTAAAAAAATTAAAATACTTTTGGCGACGAAATAAAAACGTGGGCAAAAGTTAAAAAGAAAAATAAAAAAATTAAAATACTTTTGGCGACGAAATAAAAGCGTGGGCAAAAGTTAAAAAGAAAAATTAAAAAATTAAAATACTTTTGGCGACGAAATATAAACGTCGGCAAAAATTAAAAATAAAAATAAAAAAATTAAAATACTTTTGGCGACGAAATAAAAACGTGGGCAAAAGTTAAAAAGAAAAATTAAAAAAATTAAAATACTTTTGGCGACGAAATAAAAACGTGGGCAAAAGTTAAAAAGAAAAATTAAAAAAATTAAAATACTTTTGGCGACGAAATAGAAACGTCGGCAAAAATTAAAAATAAAAATAATAAAATTAAAATACTTTAAAAGTTAAAAAGAAAAATTAAAAAAATTGAAATTATTTTCGCCGACGAAAACAAAACGTCGGCAAAAGTAAAAATAAAAATAAAAAAAAAATTTAATTCTTTTGCCAACGGAAAAAAACGTCGGTAAAAGTCACATTATCGTCGGTAAAACTATAATTTTTGCCGACGAAAAATAATTTCGTCGAGAAAAGGTTTTGCTGACGATGTTTTACCGACCTCTCGGCGACGAAAATTTTTTCGTCGGTAAATACTTTTACCGACGAAAACTTAACTTTTGGCGACGAAAATTTTCGTCACCAAAAGTGCAGTTTCTTGTAGTGAATCCAAGGCCATGCTTGTTGTTTGATATGATTTGCGCACCCAAAATTTGATCAAGTTGCTTTGACCCTTTGTTCATCCGATTTAAGCTTTGCAAGAATCCATTTCTTTCTTTATGATTTGTATCTCTTTGTCAGCTTTGACAGATTGTTCATGCAGTATATTGCATTCATTTCTTGCATCAATCAGCTTTTTAGATAACAATGTGCACTGTGATTCAAGTTAAGATACTTGACCTTGGACTTCTTGAAGTTCATTCTTAAGCACAAGCTTTTCTTTTTCAGATGTCTTCCATTTTCCTTTGAGGATGTCATTTAACTGAGTCATCCTCCTTGAGTGTTTAAGAAGACTTTCATAAGCTTCAACCAAATCCTGCTCATTATCTGACAAAGAATTTTGATTCTCTGAATCATTAACAGCAGAGTTTTCCTCAACAACCTGCACAAATGAACTGTTAGATTGTGCCATAAAAGCCATGAAATTTCCATGACCAGAGAAAGTTTCAGATTCAGTATCATTTCCATCTTGATCTGAATCATCATCCCATGTGACATTGAGAATTTTACCTTGAGGTTTGAAAGTTCTATTAATGCATTGAGATGCATAATGACCAAACCCTTTGCATTCAATGAGTATCCTTTGAGGGAATTTTGGATACAAATTTCTCGGATTTTGTTCCAGAATTTACTTTGAAAGAAGAAGTAGGATTATTTTGCCCTTTAAACTTTTGGAAAGATTTTTTAAAACCCTTCTTATCATCTTTTAGAAATTTCTTAAACTTTTTAACAAATAAGGCATCAAGATCTGGATCCTCAGATTCTGATTCTGAGTCATCATGTTCCAATCGAGACTTGGAAGAAATTAGAGCCAACCCTTTGGCCTTCTTGTTTGACCTTAAATTTGCTTCAAAGACTTGCAAATTTCCAACTAACTGATCAGCCTTGATCGAATCCAAATCACTGGACTCTTCTATAGCTACTACTTTCGGGTCAAACCGCTCAAGTAAAGATCGTAAGATCTTTTTAACAATTTTGTGTTCAGGAATGATCTCACCTAGGTAGAAGTTAGAATTCACAATAGCAGATAATTTATCATTAAAATCATCAAATACTTCATTTTCATCCATTTTCAAAGTCTCAAAGGCTGTGGTTAAATTCTGAAGTTTTGCTTGCTTAACTTTAACAGTACCTTCATGTACAGTTTCTAAAATATCCCATGCTTCCTTAGCAAGTTTGTAAATTGATATACGACGGAACTCAGAAAGGGTAACACCATTGAATATAGAATTCAAAGCTTTACTGTTAAAGTTAAATGCTTGTTTATCTTCCTTTGTCCATTGAGCCATGGGTTTTTTCAATGGTTTTGTTGTCATCAGTAACAACAATAGGCTTAGTGTAGCCAAATTCCACACAATTCCAAACATCCACATCTATGGATTGAAGGAATGCTGTCATTCTAACTTTCCAATAAGGATAGTTAGATCCATCCAAAAGAGGAGGTTTGGAAATAGAAGTCCCATCTCTATTAAAGTCCATAACAGAAAATCTGTAGAGATCTCACACAATAAGTTAGTGTGAACAGCTCTGATACCAAATGAAATACCAAAAGGGTCGATCACGGATCAATCCTAATGATAAATAAGTCCCAACACAGATTTCAATATGAATTTGCGGAAGAAGAAATCTAAGTAAATCAATCTAATAATCACCCAGATGGACACTTCAATTTTATACATGGAAAACCCTGAATAGGGAAAAAAACCACGGGACCTTACCCTGGTCCGAAAAAGATCAAAGCACTAAAAGAAACGAAGGTTACAAGATACTCACTACCCCTTTACAGTTGAACACAACCTAAGACTGTAGTAGATCTAGTCGACGAACACGCCGTTCACCTTCTCCAGCACTTCGATCTCCACGCCTTAAACAAGGCGAATCAGCAAATACGTTGAGGTTGAATCTCCAGAAGAGATGAAGGCTTCAGCACATGATTTTCACAAAAGCTCTCTGGAGGAAAGCAATCTCTCAAGGAATAGTTTAGGGTTTTTTCAATTTTATGAGAGATGCATTTCTTGAGAGGTTTAAGCCTTAAAAAGGCTTTCTGAAACGAATAGGATAGATCTGATTTAAGTGGGATTAAGATAAGACAATATGAGATCCACTCAAATAGGCTGCAGTTCGCCGCTGTCCGATCGGGTCCGATCGATCGGTCTGTAAATAACTGAAAGCATCTCAGATCTGATCGATCGGCCAAAGGGTCCGATCGATCGGACTGTAAATAACTGAGAGCATTTTTTGAACGATCGATCGGACATCAATCGCCTGTAAATAACTGAGAGGTGTTCAGGTCCGATCGATCGGCCAAGGGGTCCGATCGATCGGACTGCAAATGTCTGCTCCCTTTGTCTGCTGAAATCCGATTGAGTATTCGAAATTCTTCATCTTCAGATTTTTTCCATGAAGTTACAGTCCAATCTAAAAAATATAAAATTACATTATTCCCATGTTTTGTCCATCCACATGAAGTAGCCAACTCTCAAAAACTTACAATAATTTAGAAAGATCACCAAGTCCTTTAAACTGATTAAATCTTTCATCTGTGCGTACATCTATTATGTATGTCTCTAGTTGATGCTCTAGAGTCATGCATTCAGTGAGGGTGAAGTCATCAGGATAAAATTGAGCCAACCTTAACAACTTTGATGAATCAAAATTGCCAAAAGCATCACTTGGATTCAAGCTAGCAACACAAAGGAGCAACTCAGAATTGACCTCATTGAATCGATCATTGAGCTCCACAAGTTGTTTATCCACAATCGTATAAAAGTATTCCACAAGATAATGAAATTCATTAGTAGTGTTGCTTTTACGTCGGGGATGATATGGATCAACATACTCTTCCTCCATACTCAAAGATTCAATTTTGTGCTCAGTACAAAAAGCAGTAACCTTACCTATGAGAGATTCCCATCCATGAACTCTTAAATTCTGCAGTCGCCCCTTCGCCACTTTGACAAGTGCAATAGCATTCAAAATGTCTTCATCTTTCCTTTGCAAAGCCAACGACAACTCATTTGTGATCCCCAACATAGTTAGCATCAATTGCAAATTGAAAACAAAATCAAATGATTGCAAATATCTCAAAAGACCACGTGCTTGAGCTTTTTTTGATGAATCTGAAGCGTCACATGAAACAACTTCAAGAACCTCAATAATAGAAGAGAACAATGCAAACAAGTTTAACAATGATTTATAATGAGACCCCCAACGTGTATCTCTGGCCCCGTTAAGACTTAGCTCTTGATTCAATCCCTTTCCAGTCTGAATGTCACCATTAATTCTTTATTCATTGTGCAATTTTTTCTGCTTGATTTTGTCGAATCATGTCTTTACGCTTACAAGAGGCTCCCACAACATTCATCAAAGTAGAGATCATATTGAAAAAAATTGCAATATCAACATGATTTCTAGCAACATCAACAAGAGCTAGTTGAAGTTGATGTGCAAAACAATGAACATAATAAGCTGACTCATTTTCATTCATAATCAAAATTTTCAAACCATTAAATTCACCTTTCATTTTACTTGCACCGTCATAGCTAGCCTTGACCTCTAACCTTCTTCAAACTCAATCCATGATCAGCAAATAAAGAATTAATGGCGGATTTTAGAGATAAAGCTGAAGTTTCCATCACATGAACAACACCAATGAACCTCTCTTTAACAATCCCACATGAGTCAACAAATCGCAGAACCACAACCATTTGTTCTTTGTCAGACACATCACTAGATTCATCCACCAATAATAATAAAAAAAATCATCTCTAAGTTCTTCAATGATATTTTGCACTATTTGTTGTGCAAAACAGTGAACAATATCTTTTTGAATGCCCGGAGCAACCATTTGATGATTCCGTGGAGTGTTCCCTAACACAACCTTTCGTACAGATTCATTTTGCTCAGCAGTGTACTTGACCATTTCAAGAAAAATCCCTCTATTCATAGAATCTTTAGACTCATCATGGTCGCGAAAGGGTAGCCCTTGGTGCAACAAAAATCTACAAACATCAATAGAAGCATTTAAACGAGCCCGATATTCATTTCGCACACTTTCAGATTGTTTATGAAGAGCAACCGCAATGGATTGTTCTTGCCTCATTAGATCATCACATTTTTTCAATGATAGATTGTGAGCACTATTGACCACACCAACATGGGAAGCTAGCCTCTCTGTTTTATTCCAAGAAGAAAAGCCTTCAGATACAAATGCCTCACTACCACCTTGTTTGCCAAAATGATCTCTAAACAAGTAGCAACACAAGCAATGGGCCTTCTTTTATGCTATACTCTAACCAATTAGCATATTGATCAAACCAAATCGGATTAAATCGAAGCCACTTATTTCCGATTACTTTTTTTGGAGAGTCATGGCCACGAGGTTGACAAGGACCCTTTAGCAAATAAGCTCTCCTGATTTCATCAAATTGGTTTGGATGATATTCAGAAATCTTTTTCCTTTCTGCTGGGTCTGAAGGGAGGCTATTTAAATCAACTATTTTTGGAATTGAAGAAGATTGTTGAGGAGTAGATGCATTGTCACATGAACTTCTGCTTACACTTTCATGTGAGAGTTTTCTTTTAAAAAGTCTCTCCATATTTTACAATACAACCACACTACAAACAATCAATCAAGATTATTGTAATTAACAATAATCAAATAGACAAACACTCAAACAATTTAGCAATATCTAATGCAAATAATAATACAGATTAACTTACCCAATACCCAATCGGATTGACTTGGAAGAATCACAAATTGAGACCCAAAAAAATAGATTTGTATTACCAGCAATGCCCAATATAATTTGCTCAACTGCACCGTAAGTCCGTAACAATAGAATTGCATATTTGTCAATAAAAATACCTAAATAAGGAATTTCATCAAGAAAATGGAAGTTCAAGTAAAGACAAGGTATTTTGCATAAAATTAATAATACCTAAAAAGGGAGAGAAGAACAATTGTTGGAACTTGGAACTTGGAACTTGGAATCACGTCCACCGTCTAAGGGACCACATCGAGGACAAGGAGGAGCTGCATGAGATATGAGAGGAGTGAAGCATCTATAAGCATTTTGTATCCAAGTCCTAAAAGGCCAAAACACATGCACTGCCGGGCCTAACTAAAAGTGATTGGGGCCTGCTAAAAATTTGATTGGGGGCAGCATAATATTTGCATGGGCTCTACTATATAACAGTATATATAAAAAAAAATTCCAAAATTTCACTGGGGGCCTATCCCCCAGTCCTATAGAGACAGATCCGCCTCTGTATGTTACAGATGTATGTATGTATTCATTTTCAAAACATTAGTAACAGTGACATCGTTCTCTAACAGGACATTACTTTCAAAGACTCTTATCAATTTGAGCCACTTGAAGATTTCTCTATTGTGACGAGGCATGAACATGACAGCAGGATAGATTCAGATTTGAGAAAAAAAATTATAGTTTGTGATGAGTCAAGCCCAATCCGGATCGCGGGTAGCGAGTCAGGTCCAAGTGACCCGGTCCGTCTGGGATCTGGGTCAGGCCGGAATAGCTCCGTTGAGATCCGGGTTTCGTTAAACGAAGCCTCGTCACCTCAATCTCCAAGTCATCGCAACGAAGTCCTCCCTTCACCTGCATTTACCAAGTCTCACGGAGAGGATCTCACCTGCCTTCCACCTGGCTCGATCCTCAAGGACACGTCTGACGCTTCAAAGAGACGTTGAACTGATCGCATCCCTACCTGGTGAGGAAGAGTTATAAATAGAGCCCTCTCATCACTTGAGGGAGGACGGATTTTCTCTACTTTCACATATTTGTAACCCTCGACATTAATCGAAGATCACCCTTTTGAAGTGGACGTAGGTCACGCTTGACCGAACCACTATAAATCCCTCATCTCTCTTCATTTATTGCTTTGCATTAATCATCTTGACCGGTGGTGTCCGAATCCCTGTTTTTGGCATCATCAGTTTGGCGCCGTCTGTGGGAAACGAAAAAAAATTCAAACCCCTTTGTTAGAATCATGGTGATCAGCACGAGGTCAGGAAGACGTGAGGATAACCCTGGCCTAGCTACGGGTCCGGGCCCTAACGCTCAGCCTAACTCTCCCAGACAGGGAGAGAACGGTCCTCCACCGGGTAATCCTGTCCCGATTACCCCCGCTCCTACTCCCTCTCCACAGCAGATGATGGAGACCATGCAGCAGCTGGTGACTCAAAACCAGCAAATCCTCCAACTTATGCTCGCAGGGCAAGGAGGAGCACCATTCGGTGGGATCCAGCAGCAGGAGGCGACGCGCTCGCGGGGCCCAATCGCTCCGCGAAACGGAGCACCTCATCCGGGCGCCCATCCCCTGGGCGCCCAGGCGAGGGGTCTTCCTATGGGCGCCCAGCCCAATCTCCATCACCTGGGCGCCCATCCCTATGGCGCCCAGGGTCGAGGAGTTCCCCTGATGACTCAGTTCCATCGCGCCCAGGATGCCTCTGCCGGAGCTCCTTTGGACCCCCCACCTGGCCCGAGCCTGGCTGGTCCACAAGGTCATGCTTATTATGCGGTGCCTCCACCTCCAGGTGGAGCCCAGTTTGCAGAACCTCCGGCTGATGATCCCCACTTCCAAGAAGGGGAAAGTGAGAATAATACCGTGGGGGAGGAAAGCTATCTCCCTGGTCCTTCCAGAGAACCCCATAATCCCTGGGACGAAAAGATCAAGGAGATGCAAAACCAGCTGGGAGAAGTCTACAACGCCATGAAGGCGAAGGCACCGGAGACAGTGGATCACCTAGTCGGGCGAACGGACACACCGTTCAAGCCCGATGTGGTGAACTACCCGCTTCCTCGAAAGTTCAAGATGCCGTCCATGGAGACCTTTGATGGAAGAAAGGATCCATTGGACCACCTGGAGATGTACAAAACCAAAATGCAGCTACATAATATCCCTGACGAGATTATGTGTAGGGCATTTCCAACCACATTGAAGGGTTCCGCCCGGCAGTGGTTTGCCAATCTCGCCCCTACCTCCATCGCCACCTTTGCGGAATTAAGCAAGTCCTTCGTGTCACATTTCATCGGAGGACGCCGCCACCAGAAGCCTGCCACACACCTGCTCAGCATAAAGCAGGATACAAATGAAAGCCTCAGGAGTTACCTCACTCGTTTTAACGAGGAGGTACTTCAAATTGAAGAGCCTGACGACAAGGTGTCCATGACAGCCTTCCTCGGAGGTCTCCGTTCATCGAGATTCCATTTCTCAGTTATGAAACGCCCGCCAAAAAGCATGCCAGAGCTACTAACAAAGGTTCAGAAGTATATACATGCTGAAGATACCACAAGGGCTAGGCGAGGGGAGTCCTCCAGAGCAGTCGACAACGGGAAGGGGCGAGACAGAGAGGAAAGGAAGGATAGAAGCAACAAGCGAAGCAGGACAGAGAGGCTACCTGTCAGAGACCAACGCGGTCCTGCTTCGCAGAGAGACAGACAAGCATTCACTCCTCGCGATGCAGTGGTTGAACACATTGCCAGGGAACGCGGAACTGTTGAAAATGAATTACCAGTGATACCATAAGAGAGTCAAAGTAGTGAGGGTTTGGGGGCTTGGTTTTTTCAACTTTGTTAATGTTGTGTAGCACTAAACAATGGATTAATAAAATCATTTTTTATCAGTGCTACAAGTTAATAGAGTCCCCTGCCCTCTAATCACTCTCAAAGTTGTCCTCGGCA
Organism: Litsea cubeba; assembly: GCA_012931725.1. Classification (NCBI taxonomy): domain Eukaryota; kingdom Viridiplantae; phylum Streptophyta; class Magnoliopsida; order Laurales; family Lauraceae; genus Litsea; species Litsea cubeba. Next base: position 868,484 of record CM022946.1, on the reverse strand, counting down.
TCACCATAGACATCATCAGTTTGGCTGAGGCATGCTCCATGGCGAGAAGCACCTCATCGGGCATCATCACCATGGCGCCCAGGGTAAAGGAGCACCTCACTTGGGCGCCCATCATCATGGCGCCCAGGGTCGAGGAGCACATCACCATCGACATCATATATAAGAGCTGCCATTACAATCATCAAGCCCCTCAGTCAGCACGAAGCCTAAGAGGACAATATCTGGGAAAGCAGTTCTCTCATGTACCGCCCCAGTCATTGTCTCCACAACGGTCTCTCTGAGCATCACCCTCTCACGGGTGTACAAGCTCAGCCTCATTGAGCGAAGCCCTCTCGCGGGTCTTCAGAAGCTCACCTCACCGAGCGAAGCCCTCTCAAGGGTCTTCAGAAGCTCAGTGAGCCCTCTCAAGGGTCTTCAGAAGCTCAGCCTCTCTGAGCGAAGCCCTCTCAAGGTCCTTCACAAGCTCAGCCTCTGCCCTGGCTGCCCTCTCTTAAGCTACTAAGAATTCGGTCTCAAGCCTGGTCGCCCTCTCTCGGGCCGCGGAAAGATCAGCCTCGGAAGCTCTTCCAGCTGGCACAGCCCTCTCCTAGCTGGCGCAGCCCTCTCCTCAGCCTGAGAAGCTCTCTCATTTCTTCTTTTGGGATGACCCATCAGAAGTTACCGAGGGGCAGAGTCTTGGAATTTACATGTGCTAAGGGATATATCATGCGCTACGCAGAGGGGGTCCGGGGGTGTCCCCCGGCGGGGGTCGAGCTGACCGGTCAGCTCGCGGGGGCCCAGGGGGCAGCGCCCCCGAAAAAAAAAAAAAAAAAAAAAGGAATACACCACGGGATCAGACTCCCCCGGGCGCCCAAGTCCTTCTCTCCTCGCCCAAGGGGGAACCTCGCCCGCGCCCATGGCAGCAAGAGGCTACCTCGCCAGCGCCCATGGCGCCCTCGCCCGCGCCCGTGGAGCCCTCGCCCATGGCACCCTCGCCCATGGAGCCCGCGCCCATGGCGCCCTCGCCCACCAGGGCAGCCACCGCGCCCATGGCGCCCTCGCCCACTAGGGCAGCCACCTCGCCCCTGCTCCTCGCCCAAGGGCCCTCGCCCAGCGCAGCCAAGGGCTCACCGCCCTCGCCCACAGCCAGCACCGCGACAGGGGAGCCCTCGCCCGCGCCTGCCAGGGGCTTGCCGCCCTCGCCCACAGCCAGCACCGCGACAGGGGAGCCCTCGCCCGCGCCTGCCAGGGGCTTGCCGCCCTCGCCCACAGCCAGCACCGCGACAGGGGAGCCCTCGCCCGCGCCTGCCAGGGGCTTGCCGCCCTCGCCCACAGCCAGCACCGCGACAGGGGAGCCCTCGCCCACGCCTGCCAGGGGCTCGCCGCCCTCGCCCGCGCATGCTGTGCTGCCCTCGCCCAGCGCAGCCAGGGGCTCGCCGCCCATGGGAACCTCTCCCCCCTCGCCCGCGGTGACCGAGCTTCCCTCGCCATGGCTGCTCGCCCAAGGGGGGCCCGCAACGCTGCCTGCGCCTCCCTCGCCCGAGGCAGCCAGCGCAACGCCCGCGGTGCCCATCACCTCCTCCTCACCTATTGAGGGATCGCCGGAAACGCCAACGTCGCCGCAGGGGCGCCCGCGGCCTGACGGACGCCCAGCGCAGATCAAGTCCGACCGCCGACTGGCGAGTGTCCAGGATGGAGCCACTCGCGCCTACGCCCAGGAACTTGTCCCCCGGGCGCCCAGGCCTTCTCCCCCTGGCCGGTTCCAAAGCTCGCCCATATTATGATTAAAATCGGAGAAGAGGAAAAAGATTTTGGAGGGAGAAGAGACCTGAATCTACCAATGCCCCCCTTTCAAAAAATTATTTGGGCACGGGGCATTGAGGGGGCAAATGATGAGTCAAGCCCAATCCGGATCGCGGTAGCGAGTCAGGTCCAAGTGACCCGGTCCGTCTGGGATCTGGGTCAGGCCGGAATAGCTCCGTTGAGATCCGGGTTTCGTTAAACGAAGCCTCGTCACCTCAATCTCCAAGTCATCGCAACGAAGTCCTCCCTTCACCTGCATTTACCAAGTCTCACGGAGAGGATCTCACCTGCCTTCCACCTGGCTCGATCCTCAAGGACACGTCTGACGCTTCAAAGAGACGTTGAACTGATCGCATCCCTACCTGGTGAGGAAGAGTTATAAATAGAGCCCTCTCATCACTTGAGGGAGGACGGATTTTCTCTACTTTCACATATTTGTAACCCTCGACATTAATCGAAGATCACCCTTTTGAAGTGGACGTAGGTCACGCTTGACCGAACCACTATAAATCCCTCATCTCTCTTCATTTATTGCTTTGCATTAATCATCTTGACCGGTGGTGTCCGAATCCCTGTTTTTGGCATCATCAGTTTGGTCTAATTTACTTGTCTAAATTAGCTGTCATATGGTTATCGCCAGAGGCCCAGAAGCAGTTCCTATGATATAGATGGGTTGGGAGGGTTCCTCACCACGATGCTTCATCTCAAGTAAAAAGGTCAAAAGAAAGTCAGTCAAAGACGATTCTCTCTAAAAAGAGCAAACGCTATGCATTGTATCAAAAAAAATTTCTCCCTTGATAGTTATTCAATTGTTTTCTTCCTTCCTCTGTATTTCCTTCCTTCCTTCCTTCCTTCCTTCCTTGTTCCTTCCCCTCCATCTATCTATCTATCTATATAAAGAGACCCAAATAACATTAGTTCTCATCCTTTTTCAGTTTTCTATAACAAATAACACAGAGAGAGATAGAGACATGGCAGATCTATTCCATACGCAGGCGAAGTTGTATGCAGAAACTCGACCTGGTTATCCGACCGAGCTTTTCCACTTCATCTCATCCAAGACGCCCAACCATCAACTCGCTTGGGATGTGGGCACGGGCAGTGGCCAGGCAGCTGTTACGGTACTACTCTCTCTCTCTCTCCACCCACTTTTAGGTTAGAATGTTAGATCCAAACCGCCATCGACCCCTCTGACTCTGAGGCAATGATTTAAGGGAAATGATTCCCTTATATAATTTATATTAATTCTAAATGACCCATGATCATTTCCCTTGATATGTCAAAATCCTTTAAAATCCATTTTGTTGCTCCATCAGCCAAATCAAAACTCTTCATGAGACACTAGGGCCTCCTGAGATCATAATCTTTTACCCACAACATCAACCTGAACCTTTGATGGACCCATACCTGCCTTGCAAACCATATCCTATTTGGGAAGGAGGATAAAAAGGAGGGAGGTGACGTGGTGTCAACTCACCTTAGTATATATATATTTACCAAAAAAAACAAAAAACTCACCCAAATATATATATATATATATATATGGGAATGTTCATATGTATCTTTTCTTCGTAGACACTCCCATTTTTTCAAGTTTCAAGTGTATAGGATGAGGTACAAAATGCACTTTTTATGTGAAAAAAAGGGAGTGTCCCTCACCAGATGGTGAGAGAAAAATGCATATGAATGTTCCCGGTATATATATCTCTTCCTCTTGGACGACTTCACCTGTCTCTTCTCTCTCCAAGGCCCAAGTCCGAAGGTGTTTTTATTTTATGAAAGGTCACCACAGGTTTTGACATATTAGCCAGGGCCAGGGGTGTTCATGGCCTGGGCATTCTAGGAATATCCAGGCCCAGGCCAGGACCAAGATGGGCTTGGGCCATAACTATATGGTCCGAGCTCAGCCCGCCTAAAGCACAGTAACCACCAGCCAGAGATGACATTATAACACAAAAAATTAGGCTCCTTGTAAATGCATTAATCCTTGTCTCAATTGCTTTGGTTACTTGTGACTCAATGAAATGCCATGTGTTCAAATACTTCCGCCCTCTCTTTTTCTACAATTACTTTGACTATAGAAATTGAGATAGGGGCCAGCTTATTACAGCTATAGTTTCAAAATATTGACCAAACAATGAGATTCGGGTCTCTAGGGTTGGGCTAGGGTCTTTATGTTATTGGCTCGGACTTTGGGGCAACTCTCAACAGCATGCCCAGCCCATTGACACCCTGAATCCAATTTCAGAATTATGTACCAAAGAATCCAGTCTTGAAATTTAACACTAACTTCCTAAATTGTTTGGATAATCTAAAACGATTCAAACAATCCAAATTTGGCAACCCGACATCGAAGATCAGGCACCCCATTCGACGGTCCAGATCAACAGTAACACTCACAGAGTGAAGATCATGAAATCCCAATGATTAGTCTTCATCACATATTTGAAAATTAAAGAAACAGAGTTTATATTGTTGGTTTCCTTTACATAGTAAATTTTCTAGTTACCTAATCTCACTCTCCACTTCAGCTTGCAGGAATTTGCAAAAATGTGGTAGCAACAGATACAAGCATGAAACAGCTATCTTTTGCATCCAAGCTTCCCAACATTCGCTACCAACACACCCCTCCAACCATGTCTATTCCAGAACTCGAACACAACATTGCACCACAAGGAACAGTCGACTTGGTCACTGTTGCCCAAGCCTTTCACTGGTTTGATCATCCAGCCTTCTTCGAACAAGTGAAATGGATTCTCCGTCGACCCAATGGCGTGCTAGCCGTATGGTGCTACATCAACCCTCGAATAGACGAATCCATCGATGCTGTCTTCAATGGTTATTATGCGAAATCGGCGCCTTTCTGGGACCCGGCTCGCCGGTTGGTGGAACAAGAGTATAGGAGCATTGATTTTCCATTTGAACCCGTAGAAGGGACTGACCACACCGGACCATTTGAGTTTGAAGAGAAGAAGTTAATGAATTTGGATGCGTATTTGACGTACTTAAGGTCATCCTCTGCATATCAAACAGCTAAAGAGAAAGGGGTTGAGCTTTTGGGTGATGAATTAATTAAGGAGTTTGAGAATGCGTGGGGAGAAGATAAAGAGAGCCCAAAGGTGGTAAGGTATCCCATTTTCCTACGAATTGGGAGGGTGGTGTGAGTTTAGTGGAAACGATGTTTACTTATCTATAATCTATTGATAGAATGATCTTTTGCTTTTATTTCCAAGTAAACTACCTACTGCTGATGCTTTAGCCAAATAAGGGGTGGAGAAACGCTATGTTTGGGAGGATTTTATTATGTGATTGGCGTTAATTGGGGTACAATGCTCTTGTACCCTTTAGTTTGATTTTTCGGTCTCTTTGTTTTCATGTGTTTTTGCCTCATTGTTGTTTATCCTTTTATATTCTCTTAATGAAAGTCCCAGTTACCGATAAAAAAAAAAGTATTTGTTGGAGGCATTGTTAGTCATTTGACAAAAAAAAAAAAAACTCGAATATAAATAATAATTAGTCAGGTATAATATGGTTTTTTTTCCAGAAATTTGTGTGTTTTGTGAGTTTTATATGATTTTACAGTGAGGGGGTTTGTCTCTTGAAGCTTATTTTGTGAAAATATTTAGTATCAATGTTTGTTAGCATGATGGCTCGATAAGAGCCATCCTCCTGAACCAGCACATGGGCCAGCTGACATGGAGCTTTGCACCTGAGCCAGCTGACATGGGGCATGGTGCAAATCATGGGCAATGGTATACCTTCCCATACCAATGGAGGCTATAAATAGAGGCCCCTGTTGCTGTGAATTTGTGTGGAAGAAAGAGAGGAAGAGAAATACAATGTAATCTCTTTGCAAGGTGGGTGGTGTTCCCTACACCACAGAGAGATAAGAGTGTTGAGGTGCTGGGTGTACTATGGAATTAGGGATTGAGAGATACTTCCATATGTAGTTTACCTCCACTGTTGCAATGATATACTTCCTACCTTCTCCCATGGACATAGCCGTATTTGGGTGAACCACGTGAATCCTATGTCTCTCTTGTGTGTGTGGATTGATTGCATGTGTTCATGCATGTTGCATCTAGATCGTCGATCGCATGTATCTTCCGCTGCGCCACTTTCACACAACAATGTTCAAAATGTTTGTTTAGAAAATTAAGCATATATATTAAATGTGATTCTATATTAAAAAAATTCATTCAAGTTATAGAAAAACAGGGATACAATCCAAGGTCAGTGGACTTCTAAAATACATCTTTAATGATATGGCTCCAGTCAGTTTTGGATCCAAATGCAAAGGCAGGAAATACAGGGATGCATGCAGATCTCAAATTCTATGGTAGGAGCTTAGGCCGGACCATGGACTCCCCTGTTCCTTGCGCATGTAAGGATTTCTCACCACTTCCGCACTCGCATTTCTATGGTAGGAAGCCCCATCTATGGGAAGATCGATCACATACACTGATGCACCTGTAAATAGGAAGCCTGCTCATATAGGAAGACAACTCAAAGAAGAAACCTTATGGAAATTAAGTTGAACCGACTGAGCATTCTCTACAAGCCTTTTGTTACTATTTATGCAACCACATATGTTACTCATGAAAGGGGTCCGCAGGGACAACAGCAACAACAAATTATTTAAATTGATTAAAAAAATCAGGTTTTGTGATTTTTTGGTTGATTTATGGAAAAAAAAAGGCAAAAAGCAAATTAATAGCCCCTTTTTGCTTCCCAGTGATGGAATTTATTCTACTGAAGGGGTATTAATGAAAGAATTAAGGGTGTAAAGATGATGACCTAAAAGGGGCCACTGTATTACTAAGATTAGTTATCAGCAAAAAGGGTTAGTTACTGTTTCAAATTAATGGATAGCTTATTTGATGGTTCCTTGTAAGTCTTCACATCCTATCCTTTAATTTGAACCTTCAATAGAAATGCTTTTTCTTATGAAATCCTAAGATTTCAGTGCTGAGTTAAACAAAACAAATCCTAGAACATGAAGTAAATAAAAAAAAATTAATAAAAAACCCAAAGGCCCAGTTATAATGATAACTAAAAAGGAAATAGAGAGGAGAGAGGAGATGGACTTCTGTGGAGTGTTGATTGACAGTTGCAGCAGAAACAGACAGGTCTGGTCTATTCTGTTCTGATCACACGGACCATTTGAGTTTGAAGGGAGGAAGTTGATGGTTTTGGATGCGTATTTGACGTACGGAAAAAAAATAAAAAAACTTAATGTTAAAGCTAGCAAAATTTTAGTCCCATCCAAACAAAAATCATGAGTCCACCACTATTTGTAGTCATTGATACTATTAATGTTTAAACTTTGTTACAAAATGGTGACAAATTTAATTTATAGAATATGTAGTTGTATCTAGAAGAGAAAATCGCAAAAATTCCATACAGAAATAACAATGATTGTTTTTCTATAAAACAACTTTAAACAAAACTTTAATAAATATTTTCTTTTTTTACATTTTTTTTATTTTTGAAATGAATGTTTGTAATATTTCCGCGCAATGCCCATGAATTTATGAATCAGGGGAGGAGCCTTCAAAAGAATTTCTACATAGTACTGGCCCGAGCCCTTGAGGAAAACTTCCTAGCTCTGCCACTGATGATTTTCTTTAAAAGGAGAGAGCTGGGAGTGGAAGATAAAATTACACCAACATCAAATCACTACAAGGAGTTTGTGAACCCAACAATCTTTATTACACTTTATTCCCAGATACACAAATCAATCAAAACCGTCGACATTTCCTCATCAAACGGTGGCAATTACAAAAACTACTTGTAGAACCTCCAGACATAATACAATCCCTGAATCACACTTGATACTACAGTTAATTTCCCTGCAATTAAAAGGATTATAGTCCACGGGCTTCTGAAATGGGTGTATAAGAAATTAGCAATCGGCCCTTTGACTCGGTTCTTGCTGTAATCTTCGATTTGTGTCATAACATTGTTATAAATGTTGACGTTGGGCATCAAGTTTCGGGCCAAGTCATTGAAGAGGCGAGCGACCTCTTGATCACTACCAGTGAAGTTAATCAGAATTCTTTTGGATCGAAGCTCCTTCACATCCTCTGTCACACGGTGGTCATCAGCAATTAGAGAGTTCAAGAAGCATATGTAGGTGATAACCGCGCGGTCAGATTGGCCATCAGGGCACATTTCGTAGGCGATGAGGTTGAGCAGGCTAGTCTTGGTGTTATCATCTATTGTTAATTGAGGAAGCTGGAGATAGCCATAAAGAACACCCTCTTTGAACTTGATGTCTTTCAAATTATTGGAATTGCTTACGCTCACTTGTATGCCTTCTGCTTTGAGCTCCGTGATGGAACGAAATGGGTAATAGCGATAGCGGGTGGCTCGGTCTGTGCTCTCGATTCGGCCACTGCCGCCGATGAGATTGGATCGAATGAGGTCAAGGAGGTGCATGGGCTCACCTTCTTTCCCCTCATCTGCTGATGATTTTGACCTCGAATCATCTTTATGGCACAAGACCATATTGATGAATTTCTCGATTAAATTACTAGTTTCACTTTCAATGCTTTGATTAGGAACTAAGCTCATCAAAGCTTTGAGAACTGTATATGGAATTTGATTCTCAAGCAAGAACATGTCCCTAAGAATAGCTTGTCCATTAAGATGGCTCCTCTCCAACAAACGCTCACCATGGGGTCTTTCCACAAAAAGGTTGATGAAATACAAGATAAAGCAACCATCTAGAAACATCATCTTCATGAACTTTTCTTGGTTGTATTCTTCCATGAACGTATTAGCATAGTAGTCTCTAGGAGACGACTCTCTTCTCACCTCCTCAACAAACTTGTCGTAGACATTGTTTACCACCTTCTCAGTCATGATAGCATTTGCCCTATTGTTACCTGTTGCGATTGAGAGGAGCCAGCCAGCTGCGACTTTCTTGTAACGCTCCATCGGCTTAAGATGATCTTTGCCATGGTGGTAAGGGCCGAATGACACCAACCAGGGATCGAAGCATGTTTTGTTTGATTCCATCAGACGCAGTGTTTCGGCCACCCTCTGTATCCGAGGCTTGCGTCCGCTTTGCGGTTCTTGCTCATTAAATATCTCAATCAACCACCCCCTATTTTGAGGTTCCTCTTCATTGACGTCGATGTTCCACTCTGCAGCAGCCATGCTCAATATTCACAGGAAGCAGCAAGTAATGTACTAATCTACTTGATTTAACTGTAAGGAGTTGCACCGACTTCACTATAACTCAAGGAAGACACGTATATATTTATATACACAGGGTTTTTCAGGTGCGCGCGTGAGCAATCAGCGAGTCTTCAAGGAAAGAATTGGGGGCTTCGCTTGGATATCTATCCATCATTCTATCTACCTATCTATCTATCTATAAAGATAGATATATAGAGACAGTTCTGTTGTGAGAGCAAGGTATGAATAAAATAAAAGGAAGGTAAAGATGCATTTCCCAAAGAACCAAGTTAAGAATCTTAACTTGAAGCAGTTCCCTCCTCCCAAAGGTCTCGCAGAAAACTTGCAGTGCAGAAGTCCTCAGGGTCACGGGTGCTCGCAGACCAGAATCAACCTTTTTTAGCCCAGCCCGCATCGAGCCATGTTTTCAGACCTGTGGGTTAGATGATGATGATCTAATCGACTAATCTAATTTTATAGCCCAATAGCTGAATGGGCCAGACCTGGGCCTATACAAGATTAAGGCCTATGGGCCCCAATGTATAGGGAAAAGAAGGTGCGTACTAAATTTTTAAAATTAGCTTGGCCTAACTAAATAGGGGGCTGGCATTTGGACAAGGCTAGGCCGGACCATGGAAACCCCTGTTCCCTGCTGATAAGGAACTCTCTGTTGAGGTATATAGAAGGGAGAGAGAAATTTGAGAACACAACAAAAATTTATTGTATTCTACTCAACTCTATTACATTCATCAATTTAAATAGGAAAAACCCTAAGTAACCTTGCTAAACTAGACTCCAACCCCGAAATGGAAACATAAAGAAAATAATATTACTAGCCTACTTAGCGTTACCACCCAACACCTTGGTATGCGTGCTGGGTCAATCATAACTTCAACACTCTCAACGCTTGTAGACTTGCATTTCTATGGTGGAGTTTTTATGCAAGCAGGGTTAGAAAGGATCCACTGTGGGGAAGCAAGATTGCCTGCACCCCAGGATGGAACCTTGGACGGTAAAGTGCCTAACCAACTGGGCAACTGCTTGTTCTCTACAAGTCTTTTGTTAATATTTATACAATTACCTAAGTAACTCATTCAATGGGTCGGCAGGGACAACGGCAACAAAAATTATTTAAATTGAAAAAATAAGTTTATGTATGGTTGATTTATGGAAAAAAGAGGTGACATTCGTTGATTTGTGTTAAAATTAAAAAAAAAAAAGAATAAATCAAATTAAGAGCCCCTGTTTCCTTACTATTGCAGAGGAGATATTACTAATATTTTAGTTATTAGTGAGAAGGGTGAGTAAATGTTTCCCATCACTGGACAGCTTATTTGATTGATGGTTCCTTGTAGATCTTCAAATCCTATCCTTCAATTTTGAACCTTCAACAGAATGCTCGTCTTAGGAAATCCTAACAATTCAATTATATTAAACAAAGATCTATGGCTTTAACCGAAGTCTATTTAGTTTGTTGATCAAAGGCTGTGCAATCATGGCTTAACATTGGATCACAGGTGTCTTGTGCAGAGATCATCTTTTAACCATTAGATTGTGGAGGTGAGGAGTGAAACTAAAAGGGCTGCTTAACACCATTTGATTGCGCTATGGCCCTTTGGATCACTGCAATCTCAACACTCGATCTTCCATTGCTGACAAGTTTTACCCTTACTACTGAGATTTTTTCAGATCCGTTCTGTTAAATCTAGATAGCCGCTCACTCTACACTCAAAATTTCTTTTTCCACACTCCTCTCTACACACACCACTTAAAATAAAAGATTGCCAAGATCTCTCTCTACACACCCCAATTTCTCCTAAATTACCCTATCCTCTCTCCCTCGCCTCTTGTTAAAATGCCAAAAGATGGGTTCTCAGTGAGTAATGCTCTAACCCCAAGCCCTTTCACACTGTATCAACGGAGATAAACAAATAAACATATATAAATGTCATTTCTCAATCACATCTAATATGGGATTCTAGTAATGAAGTCTATATGTTCTTTTACTATTTTGAAAATTTCCAACACATAGGCGATAACGTTGAAGAGGCCGGTCCTGGTCGCATCATTGACTATCATCTCAGGAAGCATGAGATCGCCATGAATGATGCCTTCTCTCTCAAACCACCCTTGCGATCGCTTGCCTGCCTCTTTGAGCTCCATGACCCGACAAAAATATGAATGCCAATAAACACTTGCACAGGAAGTGGAAGTGGAAGTGGAAGTGGAATTAGAACAACCAAACCCCCCATACATCATAACTCCCTTCAAAACAGTGCTTTGACATCCATTGCATTATTTCGGGCTTTTTTTAAGTTGGCTTTGACTCTTAAAAAAAAGAAAACAAAATTACTGATTTTAGGAAAACTCAAAAGGAAAGAGGAAAGGAAATGAAGGAGATAAGAACAAATAAAGAAAGGTTAATGGAGATTGGAGAAGAGATTTTTTAATATTCATTTTCATCTTAAACTTACCTCAAATCTTATGATTCTAGAGATGAAGAGGAGAAAGCAAGTCTTCTTATTGGAGATATTGAAAGAAGTTGTAGGTTCCACGCCCCGACTTCGAATTCCGACGCCACAAGGGCTGGCAGAAAAAAGAATAGGGATCAAAAGGAGGCGGGCGCAACCAGCCACTACGCACAGGCAGACTCTAGTCGGGCAAGTCAACTGGATTTCAACAGCAGCCGACCGCACCGAAACTAACACACAGCAGGAAGCACGGCCAGCCATTTGCACCTATAGAGAAGCAAGAGGTATGAATAAAGAAAAATGACGACAAACCCATTTTCTTTTTTATAATTCTTTATACATGGCATAGCTGTACTAATTTCACTACAAGTCATTATATGTATTTTCAATCTTTGTTGCTTATAATGAAGTCTAGTCCGCTTAAAATCACTGTCTATTTGCGTTTTATTATTATATTAAGTTTTAGTTCAATTGGAGTTTTAGCTATTGTGGATAAAGAAATATAGTTATATTTATTTTATTTTAATTATTATTATCCATGTCAGAAAAATCTAATTAAAGAAATTTACATTAAGTAGGTAAAGACTAGCGAACCATACTTTTGAATGCCTTAGATTTTAGATATGGGATGCTGTCATTACTTTTCTTTGAGGTTTTAAATCGTAACCTACATGCTACGTGGATAAGAAAGTACCGATATTTGTGCTATGATTGAATCACTAAGATTATGATTTGTCTAAATAATAGTCATTAAATATGCTATATAAATCACAAGATTGGGTATTTGTGCATTGTGTTTTATTTATTTTATAGTAATGATTTATTTTAGTTAACAATAATTTTATAAATTTTTATATGAATTTAATTTCTGATTTTTTTATAGGGGTGCTGACCATGGTTAAATCATCAACTATTGATTCATTTTTTAAGAAAAACAACAATTGATGATTTCAATTCAATAAAAGGACGTCGAGCACAGCTTCAATAATTTGAATATTACATATTTTAAAACTAATTTTTGTAATTTTATTTAGAGGATTTTACTGGAAAATACCCAGTAAATGTCCGTCGCAGTCGATAGTGTCCCGGAATATTTTCCATACGGTAGCATTCCTTCTGCACATTTTTTTTTTACAGTTTTTTTTAGAGTGACGATAGCGTCTTCTGTAGAAGAAATTTAGTGACGCTATCGTCACTCAATCTTATATATTCCCACCTTCGAAACCCCCATTTTCACATCTCCAAGCTGAAGCAAACGGTGAATAGTTGCAGGTTTTCAAATAGCACACATACATACATAGAATCTTGCATCTACTGCTCATCTTAGAGGTTGTTGGCTTCCATTTAAGAGGTTGGTGCACGTCTTTGTACATTTGTGTACGCTTTACAACGAACCATTAATATTGGGTTCATGCTATTTATTTGTCTTCCATTTTCTCTGGCCTTGTATAAGACCCATCCCAGATGTCATGAAATGGACGCCAATGATGTTTGCCATTTGGATTAAACGGTCTTCGTTTGAATTCCAAATGAGGACCCAAAGAACCCATCTCTTTCCTTTATTTTGAACTTGTTGCCTGTCGTCTCATCATCCATTGTATTTATATACGTAGAAATTGGAATGGTGTACAGAATCCAGCATCTATTGCTCATCTTAGAGGTTGTTGGTTTCCATTTAAGAGGTTGATGCACGTTTTTGTACATTTGTGTACGCTATACTACTAACCATTAATAATGGGTTCATTCATTTATCTTTCATTTCCTCCGGCCTTGTATATAAGACCCATCTCAAGTGGCTTTCATGTACGCCGGCCAATGATGTTTGCCGTTTGGGTTAAATGGTTTTTTTTTCTCTTGTTTATTTTGGAACCTACATTTGTAATGTCATCTACATAAATGAAATGTAGTGTAGATTCTGGTACAATTTATCGCTAATGGAGTTTATGTCATTTTAATGATTAGGATGTTGGGTGATGAATTAATAGTGATATTCCACTATGAAGGGGATCTTGATTTTGACATGATTCATCCTTTATATAAAGGTGGAAAGCAGAAGATGATGTCTATTCGAAGTGATATAACATTTGACTCGTTTGTAAAAGTTGCTTATGAAACATCACATTGGGAGGGTAACTGTGAAGACATAAGCTTACATTATCTACATCACAATGGCAAAGTGTTTTCATTGGTTGGCATCGAAGACGATAATGATATTAAGTGTATGCTTGAACACTCAACTGGAGTAACAAATGTGATTTATCTATATATCAATAGAAAACCAGTTGGTTCTGGTCTTGGTATTGGACATCCACCAAGTATGCTTGTTTACATTATTTTCCTAAACAGCATATTCATGTCAGTATATTGTCATAAGCACCACATAGATAACAACCAAGATGAGGACTATCAATGCAACCCTGTGAGTCCCCAAGGAAGTGTAAATTTGGCTATGGTACTAACAAGCTTGTTTTCCAAAATCAATTACAGGATTTTGGTCATATCTATGTAGAGAACGTGGAAGATTATACGAGCAAAATATGCATTCATGACATTGAAGTCTTGGCAATATTATTAAGCTCTTCAGCTTTGATCACAGAAAAAAAATACAAGCATGAAGAGAAAAACAACAAATATACTAAAAATTACACACCAAAAATATTGAGAATGAAGAGGGAGAAATATCAAATATCAAAACATCAAAGAGAAAAAAAATATCAGACAAGAATAGAACACAGAAGAAGAAAATGCACGTTTGGGTGATGTAAACCCACTTCCGAATTTTAATCAGACACCAAACAAACATCAATGAATCAAATGTGCATGTCGAAAAACAAGTGAACAAAATCCATTATGAGTGTTTCGTTCTTTGGGAAGACCATCCAGACATTGTATTTGAAATAATTCATAAATGTGCAGACGCTCAACCCACTTTCTAGATTTTAATCAATCACCAAACAACCATCAATTAATAGGATGTGCATGTCCGAAAACAAGAGAAATCCAAACTAAAACCATTGTGGCCGTTTCGTTCTTGGAGAAAAAACCCAAACGATAAACCCACAAATGTGCAAACGGTAAACCAACTTCTGGTTTTTCGTGACTCACCAAACAAGCATGAAAGAATCGAACATGCATGGTGTGAAACAAGTGAAACTCCATCGAAACCAACCTACCATTATCGTTCTTGAAAAAAAAAACCACAAATGAAAACAAGAGAAACACCATATTTTAGATATGCAAACGGTTTCAACGTCCCATACCTTAGAGGTTTTATGCGATATCGGATCAAGGTTGATGCAAAATGGGGAAGGAATAGTGCAAAAGAGCAGCGGCGCCGACGTACTTTGGTAAAGGGAGGAAGAGAAGAGAAATGAAGGGGGGAGAAAGAAAGTGAAAAGGAAAGGAAACGAGGGTTTTAAAACAGCAGATGAGTGACGCTAGCGTCACTAATTTTTACACTGAGTGACGCTAGCGTCACTTGTTTAATATTGAAAACAAAAACTACACGGAGTCTAATGGACCCTGTTTGTGTGGTGCGATTTCCGATGAACTATCAAGTTCAATGTCCAACTACTGGGTATTTTTGGGTAAAATCCTCTTTTATTTAAAGCTTTTTTTTTTCTTTTGCCCCCTCCCAAACAAAATTCCTGGTTCCGCCCGTATGGGGCCCACTATCTTCCACATTACCTGCTTCAAGATCTTTATTTTTAAGAGTAATCAGAAAACATCTCCGTCAAGAAATTAATTATATCCTAGTCTCCAAGCCTACTGTCTTCCACATTACCTGCTTAAAGATCTTTATTTTGAGAGTAATCAGAAAACATCTCTGACAATCTTTATTTTTAGAGTAATCAGAAAACATCTCTGTCAAGAAATTATTTATATCTTGTCTCCAAGCCCACTGTTTTCCACATTACCTGCTTCAAGATCTTTATTTTTAGAGTAATTAGAAAACATCTCTGTCAAGAAATTAATTATTTCTCGTCTCCAAGAGCAGGAGGTTTCAAGTCGAGGGAGAGCAATGTTCTAGATGAAATCCTTTATTTCATCATGACAATTAATCGAGGTGGTTTTTTCTTTTCTTTTCTTTTTTTTCTCCTTCTTTCTTTCTAGGAATAAAGCTCATCAAAGATTAGAGAATTGAATATGGGATTTGATTCTCAAGTAAGAACAGGTCCCTTAAAATAAGTGGTTGATTGATCAGAAAGGCTTATCATTTCCAGATCATGGAGTCTTTCTACAACAAGGTGGATGAAATGCAAGATGAAGTAACCATCTAAGAAGAACATCTTACGCATCAAGTCTGCTTGATTGTATCTGTCCATGAAGTCAACAGCGTAGCAATCTCTGGGAGATGACAACACGCCCGTCGTCACATTTGCATTAATAAACTTGTTGCAGACATTTGTTTTGACTCTTTTTTAGTGGTAACTGCATCTACATGATTATTACCTGTGGCAAGCGAGACGAACCCGCGAGCTGCAATTTCCATGTAATGCTCCATCTGCATAAGACGAGCTTTGCCATGGTGTGAAGTGCCCAATGACACCGCACGGGGATCAAATCATGTTTGGTTCGATTCAATTTCGTGCAGTGTTTGGGCCACCTTCTGTATCCGAGGCTTGGGAATTTTTGGTGGGTCTTGCCGCTCAATTATCTAGAACAAACACTCCACATTTTCAGTTTCATCTTGTGAGGCGATTATTACATCCCCACTTGTTCTAGCAGCCATTCTCAATACTCACAGAAAGCAATGCAATGCAAGTGGAACAGAGTTGTTGCTGCACGTTCACTTGCAGGGAGACAAATAAAAACTCAAAAAGTGAAAGGAAAAGTGAAAAGGATTCGTTAGTGACTTTGGATTGGGCCATCTCTTGGATATTTTAATCTAAAGGCAGTTCTGTTTTAGAGAGCAGGGTATCAAAATACAGAAAAGATGTACTTGCCAGGAATCCGGAACCCCTGCGTTTCTTACAGGCATTCCCAGGAATAGATGCTTATCATCATGTGGACCTATGGTGGAGTTTGGCGCATCAATTTCAGGGAAAGCCTGAGACTTGCAGTGGGTCTTATCTGAATCTGAACATGGGGTAGCCATGGGGCCCTGGCTAACCCCGTAGGGGCAGAACAAAGGGGGACAGGGGTAGCCATGGCCCCCCTGAACTTGCAAAAAGCCCCTTATTATTAGTAAAAATTCTTACAATTTTTTTTCACATTGACCCTTCCAAGAAATTTTATTTTTTTCATATTGGCCCTCCAAGGTATGTTTTCCGGTTCCATACTTCACTTCAGTAATCACAATGGCTAATCCAATTCAGCTCGGAATACAAGTGACCCAAATCCTCTCATGGGAATAACAAGATTATTCAAACTCAAACTCAAATCTAAAACCTCTAACAGATCTATCTTTTATCTCTAATAACTAAAACCAACTTAATCTCATCTTATCTTCTAAGATGGCAATCTCTAACAAGTCCAACGTCAGATATCGAACAAATCCTACAAAATTAAGGAGAAAAGTATACAAGAATTGTATTTATATCATGCATTTGTATCTAGGAGAGAAAATTGCAAAAATTTCGTACAGAAACAACATTGATCATTATTCTGTAAATAACAGTAAACACAACTTCACTAATTAAGTATTTTGATCATTTTCGTTAAAGAGACAGAAAGACCATCAACTGAGAGTTGAAGATAATCACAAGATTACCTGCAAGGAGTTTGTGAATCCAGCAAATCAATCAGTCAATCAAATCCGACATTTCCTCATGAAACAGAGAGGCAAATACATAAAAACTACTTATAGAATTTCGAGACATAATACGCTCCCTGAATCACACTTGATACTACAGTTAATTTCCCTGCAATGAAAATGATTATAGTCCACGGGCTTCTGAAATGGGTGTGTAAGAAATTAGAGATCGGCCCTTTGACTCGGTTCTTGCTGTAATGGTCGATTTGGTTCATAACAGTGCTATAAATGTTGACGTTGGGCATCAAGTTTCGGGCCAAGTCATTGAAGAGGCGGGCGACCTCTTGATCACCACCAGTGAAGTTGATGAGAATTTTCTTGGATCGAAGCTCCTTCACATCCTTTGTCACACGGTGGTCATCAGCAATTAGAGAATTCAAGAAGCATATGTAGGTGATAACTGCGCGGTCGGATTGACTATCGGGACACATTTCGTACGCAATGACATTGAGCAGGAGGGTCTTGGTGTTATCATTGATTGTTATCTGAGGAAGGTTGAGATAGCCATAAAGAACGCCCTGTTGGAGGTTGATGTCTTTCAAATTATTGGATTTGCTTAGACTTACCTGGATGCCTTGTGCCTTGAGCTCCATGATCGAACGAAACGGGTAATAGCCATAGCGATGGCTAGTTTGCCTTGTCGCTTGAGCTCCATCATCGCTGCCGATGAATTTGGATCGAAGAAGGTCGAGGAGGTGACAGGGCTCGCCACCTTTATCCTTATCTGCTGATGATTTTGGGGTGGGTTGGCTGGATTTATGGAGCAAGGCAACATCGATGAATGTGTCTATTTCACTTTCAATGCTTTGATTAGGAATTAAGCTCAACAAAGCTTTGAGAACTGTATATGGGATTTGATTCTCAAGCAAGAACATGTCTCTAATAATAGCTTGTCCATTGAGATGGCTTTTCTTCAACAGAAGGGATTCTTCCACAAAGAAGTGGATGAAATACAAGATGAAACAACCATCAAGAAACATCATTTTCATGAAGTCTGTATTGTTAAATTTGTTTAAGGAGGACATATTAGAGTACCACTCTCTAGGAGTAGGAGGTGGAGGTGACCCTAACTTTATGACAAACTTTTCATAGAGATTTTTTGCCTCTTGGTCAGTAATAAAAGCAATTTCCTGGCTTTTACCTGTTGCGAGCGAGACGAACCAGTGAGCTGCAACTCCCTTGCAGCTCTCCATGGGCTTAAGACCATCTTTGCCATGGTGGTAAGGGCCGAACGACACCACCAAGGGATCGAAGCATCCTTTGTTACATTCTGCATCACGTAGTGTTGTGACCACATTCTGTATCTGAGTGATCTTACTTGGGGTAAGGCTCATCCTTTGGTCTTGCTCATCATTGATTAGCTTGATTAACCACTCCCCATTGGGAGGGTCCTCATCTACCTTGATCCAACACTCCCCAGTAGCCATTCTCAATCCTCACAGGAAGCAGACCGATGTACTGTATCACTGACTGACTTCACCTAGAGAAAGATTTATGTATGTCTACATATGCAGGAATTTTTAGGTGCTATTGAAAGTCTTCGAGGAAAGAATCTTCCCCATTGGCCTTTTTTAATCAGTTTGAATTTCAAACTGGGATTGGGCGAGCTCCAAAAATCTTCTTCTTTTTAAACCAAAAGCAGCTTTCCCGATGACGACATTACACGATCCCTTAGACTAATGATGTCGGTGTTCCTCATCCCATACCATTGAACAGGCAACCTTATCCTCATTCGCATTTATCCCTCACCTTATTACAGTGAGGGGGCGACTTTACGATGCATCCAAATCATCTACTGATCTACATATATGGGATCTATATATATATATATGGGATCTCCTTCAGTATACTAGATCAAAAAGTTTTCACCTATATCCAAATTGATTAGACCATTAAATCGAATGTCTAAAAAATTTCTTTAATACAAAGCCCTTAAATTTGTGAGCTACAAATGAAGGGGTTAGAGAGATGGGATTTACCCCAAACTTGATATATGGGCCCATCCAATATGTCTCTTTCTATCCCCCAAAGTCCCATAATCAGTGGGGCCCTACGTGAGCCACTTTAAGTTTGTCCCTCACCATATACATATATAGACCACCCCAAGTATCAAGTTTGACCCAAAACTCATGCCCCTAACCCCTTCATCCCTAACTCACAAGTTTAATGACTTCATATTCAAAAAAATATTCAACCCACGATCCAACGGTTCAGTCCATTCAGAAGTGTGTCAATCCTTGGGATTAGTGACTATAAGGGGGTTCCCTATTGGTTGTTAGGTTTGGATGGGTTGCTAGTTCGGCCCCGCAAATAAGTTCTCATATAATAAGTGAGAACTAGTTCTCACTTGAATATTTTCCTATATATATATATACACATTGTTATGTTGTTAGAGCAAGGCATGAATAAAATAAAAGGAAGGTAAAGAGGCATTTCCTAGAAGAGCAAGTTAACAATTGGAGAAGATTCTTTTCTTTCTCCACTAAAAAATAAAAAAAATTCTTATTTATGTACAAAAGTCAAAAAAATTTCATATCAAATAACTAAAAATAAAATACCATCAAAACTCACTTATATTTTAATCTTTACCATCAAAACCCACTTATATTTTAATCTTTCTTCATAATAATCTTTACTTCACTACACTATATTAGTAAGTTTTCCAAACAGGGCACAACATGTTTGGCATTATGGATGAAAACGTGATACATGGCCCCTTTTCTGTCCAGGCCTTTATGTGAAATGAATGAGCAGAAGGTGGGTGGGCGATGAATGATTAAGGTGTCTGGATCCTCTGAGAGGCTAATACTCATCATAAACTCATGAGGCTCTTTAATGGAGCTAAATTAAAATTCTAAACTCCTTCAAATAAAAAGTCTCTCCTCTTGTGCGGGCCTCGACAAATGTCATTTTTTCTTTTTTTTTTTTAACCCAGCCAAGAGGGCTGGGAACCAAGAGAGAGCCTACACACGGGAAGACAACCCGCACAAGCGGAAAAAAGACCCACACAAATGGAAAGATGTGGCAAACTCAGGGCCTCGACAAATGTCAGTTTTAATAAAAGTTGTGTCCGAGTCCCTTGTGGCATCTACTACATGCTCTCCTCGTAACATATGCTTGGAACTCTACCATGGACCCCACATGATAATGATATGTACAATATATAGGAATGACAGGAATGGATGATATTGAAGCCAACAGTAAATATCAGTTTGATCCAAGTGATGCTCACCTATCATAATGTTGACTTCTAGATCCGGCCCAGTGTCACAAAAAGAAAATACGAGAAGAGAGCATAATAGGCACAAGCAAATACGGATTTACATGATATGTAGCAGTGTCTGACTTCATTCTCAGGGGGAAAAGAGTTGGATAGCTTTCATATTAATTATAAATCACATGCACAGTAAGATATAATCTCAAATGAAGTTATATAAGAACTGAAATTGCAGCTCGAATTAATAAACAAAGATAAGATAAACAAGTTATAGAAGTTATATCACCTTTAACTAACTCATTGCATCCTATGCATAGATTCCCTATTTGTGCATATGCTCACCCCAAAATCGATCACTATATAACATATTTCACATATTATTACTTTATTTATTAATACATAATTGGTTGGGCCAGGACTCTCGTCAAAAGGCCGGATTGATAGCATACCTAGAAGGGACCATTCCCTTACTAAGATTTTAGTTATTACTGAGAAGGGTGGGTAACTGTTTCCAGTCAATGGATAGCTTATTTGATGGCTCCTTATAGATCTTCACACCCTATCCTTTCGAGCCTTGAATAGAACTGCTTTACTAAGGAAGTCTCAGGAATTCAATTCGAATTATATAAAAAAAAGTCCTAGAAAAGGGGAGTAAATTAAAATAAAGAGACATAGGTCTCGTGACAATAACTAAGAAGGAAATATCATGTCCCTTGCTTTAGCTCAGTTGGTTATGGACGTGTGAGTAGTGTGTGAATCTGAATTGTCCTTGTAGCAAGATAAAAAGAACTATCACAATATGCAGCTAATACCATCCATACATAGTACATGGTGAGGGCTTTCATTTATCTTATATATAGTGGGTCCAAGTCTTATCGGAGAATATTAAGTTGGGGACATAATGTACATGGTGAGGGCATTCATTTTGAGATGCTAGGATTTTCAATCGTTGGTTGTCAAGGAAAAGTTCCACAAATATAATTCTATGAACTCAAGAAAACTCCAAAATGAATTTCATCATTGGTGTGGACTGGCGCTTCTCGGGAATGGCTATCCAGATCCATGCCTAGTGTGTAGTTGTTTTGATGTCCTCTGTTTGCTTTGTTGGATTAATGAAAGTTTTATCTATAAAAAGAAAAAAAAACACATCATTAGTCAATTTTACAGTGGGTCCAACCCCTATTGAAGTAAGATTTAGATTAATCATATATAGGTGTTCATATTGAGTAGCTCGGATTTTCAGTTATTTAAGCCCCATTGTGCAATGTAATGGAAACAAAGCTAGCTTCATGGTATTCAAATCCTAAACCCTAAATATCATATCTAAACCCTAAACCCCAAACCATAATCGCTTCCAGGGAGAAAAATATAAGGCCTACACAAAGATTACATAGGGTCGTATGCCTTTTATGCATGCTATATGAACAATGGTTTACATTTATGCATTCAAGTTTTATATATGTAGATATTACTATGTTCGTTTGGAAGCACCATTTTCACATTAGTAAAATAATAAGAGGAAATGTAAGAAAGGACCTATATCAGTTTTTATATAATTTAGTAGAATCCGGATCAAATAAAGGGAATAAGGGAAATAAATACCCGGCCAAAACTGTATTAGTTGATATCTTTAGAAAGTTTAGGTCTCATCTACATCGCCACTTCATATCCTTCACTCCTCACTCTTCAACAATAACTCATTGGAGCTCATTTCACCATTTATTCTTATGTATTCTATGATCCCTAATAGCTGGATTTTGCAGAAGTTCGAAACTTCCATGTATACCATGTACTCTTATGTATTCTATCTATTCTTACACTAATTTCATGTCCCTGCCTCTCATGACCAACATAACAACCAGCAAAAACATATAAACCACATATCATTATTAGAGATTTAGAATTAGAGATTTAGAGTTCAACATAAAAAACCAGTAAAAACATATAAACCATATCATCATTAGAGATTGAGTGAAAGGCCATCAGCTGAAAGTCGAAGATACAATACCAATATCTCTACAAGGAGTTTGTGATTCCAGCAATTCCTATTACCCACGTAACACAAACCAGTCAAACCCAGAAACCCATACCCAACAAGTCCTTATGAAACAGAGACATATACAATTAACTGCTCTTCTAACACAATACAGAGCACTCAAATAAAAACATCAATCCCACCCGCAGATGATGAGAGAAACTAATCAGTTTTGTAGAAACTGAGGGCAGTATAAATGGTCTGCACCAGAGTTAATGAAATGACCAAAATCGCGGCAATTAAAGAGATTACAGTCCATGGGGTAGTGAAATAGGTGCGTGTGAACTGACTAGTCCATTGACCAATTAGTACCCTGGTATGGTTCAAATGTCTCTTACAGTGTCCGTCGATACCTGTGATGACATCGCCATAAGCGCTGTAGTCAGGGGATGAGTGAGCGGCCAACTCCTTGAAAAGCTTGACGACCTCCTCGTTGCTGCCCAGGCGGTTAAGCAGTATGTTCTTGGATCGAAGCTCCTTCACATCCTCAGTATTATAAATCAGGGAATCTAAGAAGCATATGTAGGAGGTAACCGTGCGGTCCAATAGACCATCAGAGCACATTTCATAGGCAACCAGGTTGAGTAGGCGAGTCTTGGTCGACTCATCAACTATTAATTGAGGAAGCTCGAGATGGCTATTAGTAAGGCCCTTCTTGAATTTAACATCTCTCAATAATGTAACACTGCTTCTTCTTACCTGGATGCCTGTTGCTTTGAGCTCCCTGACTGGACGAAAATAGTAATGCCAATAACCACTTCCACTGGAAGAGGGACTAGCACCAACACCGATAAGTAAGGCTCGAAGAAGGTCGAGGAGGTGAAGGGGCTTGCGGCGATCATCAGACACTGACCTCAAGAAAACTTTAAAAGGATGATTCCATTTAGGGAAAAACGTATTCTTAAAGATAAAAAACAGCAACCGAAAGATACCGATGTTATCCAAGTTGATATCATATGGGGGGAGAAAGACCACATAGATGAACTCGATTATAACATCATCAAAGCTTGGATAAGGCAATAAGCTCATCAAAGCTTCGAGGATTGAATATGGGATTTGGTTTTCGAGTAAGAACATGTGATTAAGATGGCTACTCTCAGGCAGATCATTGGTCACTTTTACAACAAGGTGGATGAAATACAAGATGAAGCAACCATCTAGGAACATCATCTTCATGAACTCTGCTTGGTTGTATATGTCCATGAAGTTATCAGCATAGTTTTCTCGAGGAGACAACTCTTTTGTCGCCTCTGCGACGAACTTATCGTAGACATTTTTCACCTTCACATCAGAAATTGAATTCTCTGGTTTGTTACCAGCTGAGAGAGAGAAGAACCAGCGAGCTGCAACTTCCTTGTAGCTCTCCATCGGTCTGAGACGAGCTTTGCCATGGTGGTATGGGCCGAACGACACCACCAACGGATCAAAGCATGTTTTGTTTGATTCGGTCTCGCGTAATATTCCAGCCACCTTCTGTATCTGAGGCTTGGCTTTGGTTTGCGAGTCTTGTCGATCTTTGCCTCTCATTAGCTCGATCAACCACTCCCTAGTTTTGGGTTCCTCCGATAAGGGGACGGTTCCATCATGATTAGTCTCAGCGGTCATTCTCAATACTCATAAGAAGCAATGTAGTGAAAGTAAAACGAGCTGCACCACTTTCACCTGCGGGCAGACGATTATATATGTACGTGCTTCATGAAGAAGAACAGGGAGGGGGACTAGTTCTTGAGGACGTCTTTGTACACATACTGTTTCCGAGAATGATCTCAGACTATTTCAAAGAGTTGTAGAGAAGAAATCGAACCTCAATGCTGACTGAGAGAGAGGCACTGTTCTTCCTTCTTCAAATTTTCTCCCTCGGACTGCTATAATGACAGTTATCAACAGGAATTTCTACTCTTTCCACGGTTAGTGATTTTGGATTGGGCAATCTCTTTTGAATATTTCTCTTAAAGACATTTCTAGGCCCCGGACCCACCAACCCTTAGCCTACTCCGAATTGGGCTGAGTTTTAAGGCCTGTGGTTTGGACTTGGACCTAATTTTCTGTGCTTGATAGTTAAATTGACCTAGCTTGGGCTATTTAAGCTTAAAGGCCCATCCCCCAACATGTCTGGGGAAGGGCATGTATAGTCTATAGACTTCTCAAATAGGCTGGGCCTTGTCTGAATCTGGGCCTATACATTAGGCCTGATGAGTAAACAGGCTGGGGTTGCACAAGGGAGAATTTTTAATGCTCTCAAGGAAGAATTTACAAACAGAAGAAGAATTCTTTGCTGAGCTTTGGACGCGCGTAAAGAAAAAGTCTCTACAGTGCAAGTTTTTCAAAAGTCTATGCAGTGTGAAGAAAAGTCTCTACACTGAAAAGCTTACAAAGTCTATGCATCTGACTTCCAGATCTTTCAATTGATTTTTCTCCATTTAGGACAAATGGAACGGTTGCATATGTATACGACGATTGCATCAATTGAGATTAAGAGAACTTAAAAATAGATGTATTTCTTGGAGAAAGGAGAGCAAAACTCAAGATATTTTTCTAAGAAATCATCCCTTGGCAGGAATAGGTAATGGCAACTTTTCCTCCCTTTAGAAAGGAGGAAACTTGCAAAATTAACTATACACCATCAACGGGTTAACAATGTAAGCAACTTTTCGTCTCCTTTAGAAAGGAGAAAAACTTGCAAAATCAAGTGCATATGTAATTTTCCAAAGGAAACAACTTTTCCTCCCTCTAGAAAGGAGGAAAACTTCAAAATTTAGTATACCACCGGTACTGTGTATACAAGGTTTGTATATGTAAGCAACTTTTCCTCCCCTTAGAAAGGAGGAAAAATTGGAGGGAGGATAAGATGCAAAATCGAGTATACAACTTTTCCTCCTTTGACCACCTGGACATAGTTATTATGCAAGTTTTAAAACGGAGGAAAAGTTGTTCAATCCGATAAATCTTCTAAAAGCTTGAACAAAAATTCAACAATAAGGGAGTGTTTGGAAATCATATATTTTTTTAGAGATTTTATTATATTATCTACTATTAAAATATAATCTATTCAACTAAAGATTTCAAAGGTCATTGGAGTTTTTAAGTGGTTTGAATACAAAATTCTACAAGATATTAGACATCATTTTCGAACAATCCCTTATTGTAAGAATTGCTTTGCAAGAATTTTACTCGACGCTTATATGGTCAAAATCTATTATAATATATTAAAGCCAAGGGTTTTGGCTTTAATTTTGATCGGCGGTTATAATTTTGACAAGGTGAAAGTTATATTGCCTCTTTTTTTTCAAATTAGGCATGTTCTCTCCCTACTCTTTATCTCAAGCAACTATTATTTTACATATTTATCAAAACCACTCATCCACTCTCCAAATTTTTTTTTAAAGACTCTATTTTCATCCAAATTCTATCATTCACTTTATATTCGAATTCTATTCTTTTTTTTTTCTACGCAACTAGCTCATGAATTACATAAACAGGTATTCATGACCTCTCTTCTTTTCCTTCCTTTTTCAAAAAAACTATACTTTTTTAATGCATGGATATTAAAATTATAATGTTGGTCATATCAGTGCAGAGCACGGATTATTATGTTAGTATTATTTATGCAAAGACAATGTTTTGGCATATAGAGCATGTACTAAATTAGCAGAAGCTCTCGGTAATTACCGTGTAGTGATGGAGTCCTCGCTTCTAGATATACCACTCCATCAGCATGGGTGCTTGGATAAAGAGGAAAGTCAATAACCACTTTGATAGGGCGGGGAACTGTCACACAGTGAGATAAATATATGGCCTGCATGAAGATCAAATAGCTTGGGTGCAGGGGCGAGGCGATCCTAAGTCTTATTATGCGGGTGTGACTGCACCCACGAGATTCGAAAAACTTATTAAAATAAGATCTTAAAATATTTATTTTATTATTTGACTTTTTAATTTCACCTTCCCAAATGAAAATTCCAAATCCACCTTTAATTGAGAAAGAGAAGTATTTCTTTAAGAAAATTCAAAGGTAAAGGGCGAAATGCCTCCTTTTTTTTCAGCAGTAGAGAGGGATTGTTAAACAGTGGTGATTTTGGATTGGGCATTCTCTTTCATATCTAACTAAAGAGGGGGAAAGATGTATTTGGATTTTGGAAGAGGATCTCAGTTTAGTAATCAGTAGTTGTGTGGACCTCATTCTTCTCAAATGCATTGGGTGAGACTTGAGAGGCCCCAGACCAACTTTAGAACAACCCGCATGGGCTGTGGTTTTAGGCCTGTGGGTTGGACCGGGCGGTCCGGACCTCATTTTCCAAGTCCTATGGTTAAATGGGCTATATAAGCTTAAAGACCCAACTGGTCTACGCTTTTCTGATTAAATGGACCACATTTTCTAATTTTGGGCCTAGATATTAGGCCCGATGTGTGAAAAGGCCGGGCTGCACAAGTTTAGGCCCAGATCATCCACACCCCTTTTTCACATCTCGAGTGCTTTCAATTAGGATCTCTCCCATCCATGGTTGAAAAACTTTCCGAGTTGACTATTGACTCTCACAAGTCATCTCATTTTGACAAAAGACTGAGTAAAAAATAGGGGAGACTCGGCTTAGTCATCTTATTTTAATAAGTTGTTTGCATTTCAAACCATTTAATAGGCAAATCTAATTTTAAATAATTAAAATTTACTTATAAGTAATTATACATGAGATTTAAAGTCAATGATTTTAAAAAATATGATACTGGAATGTAATTTGAAACTTATATTTGATATTTGAACTAACAAATTATGTACTATGCAGTATTTTTTCTTTTATTTTCTTTATTGTTTAACTTTTCCTGTATGTGTAACTATTAATTTGAGTTGATTATCATGAATGCATATAAACAAACGTGTTTTTATATTTTACAAGTAATGAATTTATTTTTAAATACTTAAAAAAAAAAACATGACTCTTCCGAGTCTCCGCGTTGACTCTATCCGAGTCAAATTTTTGCATTGTACGAATCGAGTTTGGGTCATAAGTTTTCCAACTTTGCTCCCATATGCATGTATAACCTTTTTTTCTTTGTATGAGCAAAATATCAAATTTCAGTGACATCTAATCTAAGCCATTGGTGTGATCCGGCATGTGACATCTAATCTAATCTAAGCCATTGGTGTGACCCGGCCTGCGGTTCACACTTGTAGCCGGGCTAAACTGTTCTATCACTTTTACATGCGTGGATAAAGGAGGAGTAGACTAGTAGGCATTGCCTCTGGTCCTGGTCTGGATCCTACGAGCCTGTAAATTAGAGGGGAACCTAGGGAGAGGCCCATCTATTGAAAATTTGGACCACTCAAAATGGCTAAGATCTATTACGAAGGAGGGGACTGTTTGACAACCAAGCTCAGATCTTATGTGTACATGCACTGGTTTTATGTAATGAGAGAATTTCAAATAAGGCCTTAAGTTTTTGACTTATTTTAAAAATAAATACAGGTTTCAAGAGTTTTTAAATCAGTCCCTAGATTTTTTTTCAGTAAGTTTCCAATTAAGGGCATCCGGTCAATTAAAGGCTTCTCCTGGCGTATTTTTTTCTTAATTTTTAAAAATATCTAAACTACCCTTCATTTAAAGCCATAACATGGTTCCGGCAGCCACTACATGCAACCAATCGCGCGTGGATGCTGGTTGTCGTTGATCACAATGTAGATGCCGGTATAGAGAATGAGGAGAATATAAGGAAAGTGAATGAGAGTTTTATTTCAATTAAGGGTAATTTGAGTATTTTAAGAAGATCAAGAGAAAAATTGCCGAAAAATAGCTTTAAATGGACGGATGACCTTAATTGAAAACTTTAGAAAAGACTCAAAGACTAATTTAAAAAGTGTTGAAACTTGTATCTTTTTTTAAAATAAGATAAAAACTTAATACCTTATTTGAAAATTTTCCTTATGTAATATGCTTATGTGCACTTACCTGATTCCTTCTTTTACGATGGGTGTGAATGTCCAATTCTGTGAACTTTTTATTCATTAAAACTTTTATTTTTTTAGAAGTTATTTTGTAAAGACTGTTAAATCCAAGTGATTTGAGTTGGGGCCCACATAGAATGCAATATTTCTAATTTTATATGGGCTATCCTATTTATATACTAGGCTTCTCTTTATTATTTCATATAAATTATTTAATTATTATGTCTTAAAAGTTGCTTTTTATATGTTTAACCAAACAAACCATGATGCTTTACTAGTAAAAGGCTTGTACAAAAGCTGCTTTGAAGAAGTTGCATTTCTAAAGCTACTCCTGGCCAGGTTGGGAAATTTAACTTTAAGTGAAGTAAAAAAATGTCAAATTAAGAGATAATTAAAGAAGAATGATTAAATAAAAAAGTGTTAAACGACGAAAAGTCATCTCAAGGCTTTTCATCATTTTGTAGCATGAGAATGTACTTTTTGACTTTTTTAATAAAAGGTATATGGCTTTTTAACATTTATTAGAGTGAGAGAAGTGTGTTTTAAAATTTTATTTTAAGAGGATTTTACCAAAAAAAAAAAAACATGGCTAGTAGATCAAAAAGAGCACTTTAGGAGACATCACAATAAAGATGTTTTCCAGCCAAAAAGCATTTTTTTAACCATTATTTTTGGGGTACTCGGCCTCAACCTCATATTCAGTGTTGAGGGTGCATGCTTAAATTTCTCCATTGATATACCTGTCAATTTAGCCCGTTGAAATGGGTACCCAGCCCATCCCAGCCCGAAAACACAGGGCTTTTAAAAAAATTTGAGTCCAGTGGGCAGGACTTAGACAATTATTTGAAAGCCCAGTCAAAATGGGACTGGGCTTTATCTTTAATTTAATTTACCGTTACCGGTCAAAAAAAATGGGACTGGGAATGCGTAGAGCATGCCCAGCCCGTTCAAACTCGGCCCGGCCGGGCGGCAATGTTATTTTATGAATTTTTATAAATTTCAATGGGAACCCCCTAAAAACTCCCTCCAAAATGACCTTTCCCTCCACCATTTCTCGTAAATTCAATCACTTCCCACTCCACACCATGAATTGGCAATGCACTCAATTTGATACTTGGACTAGATCCACTATGGAGTTTATGTTTGAGATTTTTGAAAGATTTATCACCCTTCATTTTGAAGACTTAATATCTACTATCTAGTATCTAGACATTTTGAAATTTGATCAAGCTATAATTTAGTCCGCTCCTTATCTGGCCATCATTATTATCTTTATTAACAGAGCTTCAACCAATAAGAAGAAAAAAGACGTCTCCATTGATGAAAATGCTAAAACTCAGGCCAACCTGGTCCTAGCTCGAGCCCGTACTGGATGAGATTTGACATAGGCCCATTCAATTTAGGACCAGGATTGGACAATCCCCGACAGGCCCGTCAAATATTCAAAACGGGATTGGACAACCCCCCGCCTTCGGCCCGACCCATTGAGAGGCCTATGGAGTAAAAGAAGCACCCAGTAGAAAAGAAAAGGGCAGAAAAAAAAAAAAAAAAAAAAAAAAACCCTCTATTTAGAAAAGGTCCTGCTGGCCCACAAGACGACACGTGGCCTGCTCTGTTTCAACTTGGATCTTTCTTTATTACTGTTGCCCGCGTGCCTGTCTTCTCTTCCCCGTTGTGTCCTGACGCATGCTTAACCGCCAAGTTTCGTTTCTTCCACATTTTAAGATCACAAAATCCCCAAATCCAATCCAAAACCCTAGAAATTAAAATCCCCGAAATTCCCCCATCCAATCTCTCGATTTCCCATCTTCGGTTCTTCTTCTCAACAGAACAGATCCATATCCATGGATGCGAAGATTGCAAGCTTCTTTGAATCCGTTGGCTCCTTCTTCAGCGGTGGAGATAGCATCCCATGGTGTGATCGTGATATCATTGCCGTAAGCATATCCTCTCTCTCTCTCTCTTTCAGGTTCTTTTTTTTTGCTAGAGCAATTAGTTTTTTTATGTGAGCTGTTTTGATGATTTTCATTATTCTATCTTGTCTGATTGATATGTCTCAATCGTTTCACAGTTCCATATAAATCTAGGATCTCATTTGTTTATTGATCCATTATTTATTTTCAAGATTCGAATTTTGCATCATTGACTTCAGTTTTTTCTCCAAGTTTCCAATTTTCTATTATTCTGATCCATTCCCTGAGAAATTATTAAAAAAAACACGGTTGTGAGATGAAAGAAGTGTGTAGTGTTGTGTTGATTATGGTTGCGTTTGTAGCCTCATAAATTATTAAAAATGCCTATGCACAACGCGTCACCCTCGTAGGGGAGATAGGATCACCACTATAAAAATTCATATCCCCATTGTTAAAGGAGTGGGCTCCACCCGACGGACTATTGAAAATTATTTATGCTGAATGGGTAGGTGAGGAAGCTTAATAACAAAAGATTCATTCTTGTATGGATAGCTCAAACTCAAAAAAAAACCAACTGGAGGAAGGCAAAATTAGTTCATTCTGGAATTTGAAGTGATTGTGACTGGCCTTTTTTGATATTTCAGGTCTCCTAAGCCAGGGCCTATTCACAGCCATAGTGACAATGCAGCATCAAAGTTGTCCCATTCATCATTACCAACATCTTTGATTTCTCCCATCAACTAGGCTTGGCTTTAATCAATATCTCATTATTATTATTGCCAAGAAATTCGCATTGGCAGACAGTTTGTAGAGTTCAGTTCACCCATATTATTATGTCTTTGTTTCTTTTAATTCCATCTTTATGACAGGCAAGAGGTTGCGGATTCAAGTTATGTTACCAATTGAAAAGAATTTACTTATTTGAAAAAAAAAATTTTGACACTCATGAAATGCAATGTTCTCATTCTTGTAGATCCTTTTTGTGTATTTTATTTTGTTTTGTTCTATTCTTCCATCCCCGAGGAAATTTCTTCTGTAAGTGTGGATGTGGAATGTTTTACAGTTACTTTTGTAGCATTCTTGCGTTTATTGCAGACTCCGATTATGTGGTAACCATCTTTGCTAGCATACTTATTCACCCATCTTACGCTCTGGATCTTTTTTCTAACCCTACTGTTTGTGTTCCAGGGCTGCGAGAGAGAAATTGCAGAAAGTGGAAGTGGGGCCTCAGATAAATCTAAGAATGAAAGCATCATGAGGTTATCATGGGCTCTAGTTCATTCAAGGCATTCGGAAGATGTGCAACGTGGGATGGCTATGCTTGAAGGTAGAATATATACTGACACTCACGTTGCTCAGTGCCATTCCTAAATTTCCTAATATTTTCATGTCCTAGAATTTATATGCTACTTATGACCTTTTTAAATGTGTTTGATAACTTGTTGCTGTTCAAAGACAAATCTGTTTACATTTGGGGGAAAAAAAGAGAGAGCCTTTGCTCTGTTTCTTACACTACTACTCAAGTGCTTTAACAAGACTTGTTTAATGCTTGGTATTTCAGCTTCTCTGAACAATACAAACAGCCCACTGGAAAAGAGAGAGAAGCTTTATCTTCTGGCGGTTGGACACTACAGAAGTGGAGACTATTCCAGGAGCAGGCAGCTTATAGACCGATGCTTGGAGGTCTGACCTTTATCTGTGTTTTAACTTTAAACATTGTAAATAGTTAGCCTCCACTTCTAAAACAGCTTTTGAACTTCTCCTCCCTTGCAACCCTGCCCATCATGAATTCCTTCCTGCTTTATATAACTTTGTTTTCATGCTGTTTGTCTTGGTTTAGATTGCACCAGACTGGAGGCAGGCACTGACACTTAAGAAGGTGATCGAAGATAAAATAGCCAAAGGTAACAAGACTACCCTGATGCTGTGTATTGGATTACTCAAGTAAATTACAGCTACTGACATGTTACTGTATTCAGATGGTGTGATTGGAATAGGCCTTGCTGCAACTGCTGTGGGAGTTGTGGTTGGTGGGATTGCTGCGGCTATGGCCCGAAGAGGATGATGAAAAACCCCTCTTGTTCACCACAGTAGAATACAGGAATATCATTCGCTTTTCTCTGGATGTTTTTAGGTTGCAATGGTTGCATGCAGTTTCAGCTTTTTTTCAAATTTTTTTTTGTTTAATCTCTACTTTTCCTATTCTGGAAGGTGCTTAATAATGCTGTAATAAAATGTTATTATGCCAATCTAACTGTTCCTATTGTTTACTTTGATGTGAATACATATCTTTGTCGTGCTGTTTTTTTCTTGAATATAGGCGGTCCTCGTAATGATGGTCATGCTGGTGTGCCCTATAAAAATGTAGCAAAACAGAAAAAAAGATGTGATCTCCAAAATCCAGCTATCCTATCCATCCCAACTCAGCATGAATCAACTTCAGTTGCACTTGGGCTAGAATTTACTGCTCGTGCTTGGGTTCATTTTCAGGCTTAGCCGCATGGAGTAGCCAACTCAACCGGTCTGGGTTCCAACTCCAGTACCCCATTTCCAGTACGGACATCTATGTACTCCTATCAACACTGACAATTTTCATGCGAAAACAGCTTTGGTTCTCAAGGAATTGAGCCCCTTCTGTTTTTTTTCTTTTTCCGACGTGAATCTAAAAGACACTGTTTATATTTGACACGCCTATCGCTTCTCTCTCTTTTCCTTTTCTGAAATTATTTCCACGAATTAGCATTACTACTATTCTATTGTTGTAAAGGTTCTTAGATGGACTTGAGACTACTCAATTGCTGGGCTCTTGAGGGCTTTGCTGGATGTTAAATTCCTAGTCTTCCTCTAGGGTATTTTTTGGATTTTCTCCTTGTTTAGCAAGCCTTGTTTGTCGGTTGCTTTTCCCTCTCCTTTTTTTTTTTTTTTTGGTCTGTTGTCTTGCTGCTTCTGCCCACTGCAAGTTGTCATATGCCTTTTGGCATAGCTGGTTGCCCTGTGTGTGCTGGTAGGTGAAAAGAGATTAATTTTGTATAGTGTTTTTCAGCCCTTCTTTTGGAGATTTGTTAATATATATGTACCTTCCAAAAGAATAGCATTTCCTTTTTTTTTTTTTTTTAAGTAATGCAACAGAGGATTATCAAAGAAGATGTATATACACATGCCAAAAAAAAAAGAATATTTTTATACTGGAGCAGAAAGAAGATGTATATGGACCATTAACTTTCCGAAGATTTGATTTACTAGGTTGATGAATTAATGGTTATTCATTTGCATCTCCCTGTAATCTCTTTTCTATGAAAGGGGATATTATTTGATGACCTCTTACTGATATTCACTCATATTTCTTCAATTTTAACCACTTTTAGGAAGACAGTTCTTAGAATTCCACAAAATCCAATTCCATGGGAGAAATGGCCAGATAAAAAGCACAGAATTTTCACTGGATGGGGGGATAGATTTGAAATATTACAATCTGCTGGTTCCATGAGAAGGTACGAACGAGGCAATGATATTATTAAAAAGTACTCTATTGACGTTAAACTTGAATAAACAAATGCGGCCATAAAAAATCTCTTGTTTGATGGAAAATGAGGATCCTGCCATGACCCTAGTAATTAAAATACTAAGAAAGTCACGGTCTCATTCATGTCTCCTACTTAGATTCTTCACTATTGATGTCTTTAAATTTCTTTCTTTGGCACCCATTTTACCATAAATTCCTTGGAATTTCTAGGTCTTTCTTTGGCACCCATTTTACCATAAATTCCTAGGAATTTCTAGGGAAACAAACAGGTCCTTACAAGAAAGCATAGAAACAAATGTCATCAATTGATGAAAATAGAAACCTGATACATCATTGATATGGAACACAAACATTTAAAAGCTAAAATCACAATTATATACAAGGACAATAGATGCGAAACATGCATTGCCAGAAGCACCGATTACATAAAAAGATTATTATGTTCAATAAAATCTTTTTCTTTCAACCTTCTTTTCGAAAATGAAACATCAACCAAACCATTTTAGTTTCCCATCGCCAATCAAGGCAACCAAGAACTTCTTGTAGTCTCCTGAAGTGTCCTTGGCAACAGCATCAAGAAGGCTTGTGTCGTATATCTTTTGATACTCTTCTTTAATCTTCAGCAGGTCAATTTCAGCACGAGTTACTACAGCTCTTGTAAGTGAGCTTTCATCAGTTCCAAGTCCATTAACAGATGACTTTAAAACCTAGTGAAAAACAACAGTAGATAAATAAGAAGAAAGTATGAAATGAACCATTCTACAGAGAGATTATAGGTACCCAGCTATGACTTCCTTCCTATGACAAAGCATGAGAGGTCATATTAGTTGAGCGATATTCATCATCCTGTCAATGTGGTTTCTGGGAGCATTTCCAATGGAGGAAGGATATAACAATACCCTTTATTTAAAATGGTCCTCATTGTCCATTTCTGATGGCCGGCTACATAGAATATCATCCTCTATTAAGAAGTATACTTAGCCCAGTGAAGATAAATCATTTATTTCCCTTAACATTTCTGTAACTCACCTCTGCAAAGTGCTTTTCAGGGGAGTCTGTGCACACAACTGCAGTTCTTAACAGAGTTGCAAAATCGCTATCGTTGCAGTCTTTAATGTCCTGTTAAAAGAAGAGACACCATCGTTAGGTAATGATCTTGTGTATAATCAGGTGGACCAATATTCCACAGAAGCAACACTTTCTTCGTATCCATGGATTGCACCTGCCCCATTCATCTAGAGTTTGGAGTGATTTGGACCTTCCAATCACTTAGTGCCAATACTCATAAAAGATAAAGAACTATTCCGATAAAGTGATTGTGACTATATACACAATCACATGAACATTCTTGAGGACTATCATTCACAGCTTTCCATTAAATACAAGCAGGATGAGATATAACCAAGTGCTGGTAAACCCGTTTACCCATAAAATGGGGTTTCAATCTTTGGATAACCTGCATTACCTACAAATCGCCGCTGTCCAGTTCATCATAACCCCGTTTTATGAAGCCTTTGGAAAATCTAGCAGGTGACTCACAAGGAATGGCCCATTTTAGAGTTAGCCTGGTCCAAATCAATGGGTGTCATCACTTATAATGTAATAAGTACACAGGACTACTACTCATTAACACTTTACTGTACCTGATCAACGGGCTTCCCATAATCTTGTTGGTAGCAGTTGAATGTTGCTTTGAGTTGGGACCTGTTCCTTGTGCTAAGTATCCATGTTACTTGTCCCTGATCCAGGTTCTTCTTTTCAATGGCATCATGTAGTAAATCTGACTCGGATTTCGCTACTGTTTCATCCACCTCTTCCCTATCATATCGATAAGAGCTCACCATACCCACCAAAAGCTGTAGAGAGAGACCTTTTAACAAATCAATCAAAGATTTAAAAAGACTCCAATCCTGTAAAATGGGCCCCATTTTGCTACATCAAAGTCACCCTTTATAGACAGACCCATTTTATTTATGAGCCATCAGGTCCATTGCCATGCCAAAACAGCAAATAAATTCATCACATACACATTGTGCAATAAATCCAATGCCGCTATACATAATTTTTTAAGTGGCATGAGATATGTTATATTAAATCCAAGTCTTCAGGTACTACATTACAGTTGGGTTGGGCTTACCTTTCTGAGGGGTTGGTCAACATGGAGAGCAATATCTTCTTCCAGAGAGCAGTCGTAAAGAGAGCAGTAGGCTTGTCTGATTGCAATCAGGTGGTTAGGGGTTGAAGCACATGCTATCTCTATGATCACAGAGAGGTGTTTAACAGTGCCCTTCTTCTTCAGTGCATCCTTGGCCAGTTTAGCATCCCTTTTAGGTGGATCCATTGCCCACAAGACCATTGCTTTCTGTTTGTTTGAAAGGTTCCTATTAGAACCAAGTCAAAATTACATGTACTTACACTAGAGATATATATTAAGGTGACAGTTTTTCTACAGTTTATAAGCACAGCACAGCAATTCAGGGTATGCTGAAACACAAAGAATCATGTGTTGAAATGCATGCTGAAAAATTATTATATGGTGTCGATTGAAGTATTTATTTCATGGTGATCTCATCATATTCAAGTGAAGATGATCGCTAGAGTCCGACGGTAAATATTACTCTGATCCAACTAGGGGGTTCAGTCTGTTCCTTTTATCATGAGGCCATTTGGTAATCATATTTTACTCTGTTTTGGGCAAAAGATGGGGTAATCATTTGGTAATATTTACCTGTGATCCAATTGATAATTGCTTCAATAGGCCTCATAGGTAGTAATATTTACCTGTGATCCAATTATGAGGCCTTGCAATCCCCTTAAAACCTATGATGATTACCAAATAGGCCTCATAGGTAGGAATTGAGGGCAGAGTAAATAGGTAGGAATTGAGGGCAGAGTACTGTTTACTCTGCCCAAAAGACCAAAAATGTTCCTTGGATCCTCACTTTCATCATCTTGGTTCTCTCCTAATGAATGATCCAACGGTTCTGACCAGTGCTTTCTGATGGGACCCATTAGCCATAAGCTTCGTGGCCCATACAAAGCAGACTATATGGTTCAACAGACATAGTTCATGAGCTGAGTACAATTTTTTCTTACCCCAAAATCTCCAGAGAGCTCGGATTTGAGACGATCAATGAGTGATTCATTGTAGAGTTGCTGATATGCTTGGCAGATTTTCATCCGTTGATTCGCATCACGATGGCCCAGTATGTGTATGATTGGTTTCTCATCCGCTCCCCATCCTACCATCCAAAATGAAAACACATTAATATATAAAAAAAAAAAAAAAAAAAACACAGAGATTGAGAAAATGAGAGAAAGAGAGAGACCTTGGAAAGCCTTTTTGAGCTTTTCACAGTCTTGGGTTGGAGAAGGAAGAGGGCTGGAGATCATAATTGAACTCATTTGCAGTTTTCTCTTTGTTTGCTTCTTCTTCAATGAAATTCTCAGGAAATGAAGAAAATGGATGAGAATCCTCTTGGGGGCTTCTTAGTTTTCAGTTTTTGCTGCTTCCCATTGGGCTTCTTTATGAAGTTTTAATCAAGTGTGTAGTTACTACCTGCATTTGTGTGGCCCACTTGTCTCAAGGTGGACGGTTGGATCAGATCTCAATTGGGCTAGTCATAAGGTTCTGTATTTTGGTCAATGCCAGAAACATCGCCCTATACGTTGCAAGTCAGGGGGTTGATCTGAAATTGGCCCAACCGAAGCCCAGCCCAAATTACTTGTTCTTTTTTAGTCTTGTTGCCTCGGGTACCCAATTGTGGGTTTTTCTTATTAGCCTTTTTTTTTCCCCAATTTCCTTTTCAAGGCCTAACAAGTAAAACAGCAACTATGCCAACTACTATAACTAACCCCTTGATATTTTGGCCATCAAACAAGGGAGTTAGTTAAGTTCAAAAGCATACATGTGTCGTTATATTGGGTAATGATAATAAGGTGGGCACCATGATTATAATTACATAAGCTTGGTGTGTACCTACCTATGAAGTGAGGCCCATTTGGTAAATATCATGGGTTTTAAGGGGGATTGCAAGGTCTCATTGGATCAGGTTAGAAAAAAATCAGCCCATCAATATCATCTGTTTTTTATTTATGACCTCCAAGTTTCATGATTTTAAAGATGACTAATACTCAATGAAGACCCACGTATGATTGATCAAATCCTTTTACACAAACACCTGTCCTACTTGAGTTGCTCTAGTCCAAGTTTGATACTGATACAACCATTATCTGCCATTAAGTTTGATCACAAATAAACACTGTCTAATTCCATCAAGTTTTGAAGCCTTCAGAGCTAGGATTTGTCACCATGGTTTTGTAATCAATACAGCCATCACTCGCTCCCCTTGATAGAAAAAGGTCATTTGTAAAGTCTAGGTGGTTATATATATGCAAAGTTTGCTTAAACTAAATAGCTGAAAATGTAGGAATGTGCTTGCACTTATCATTGTTGAAGTTGTTGGTTTGGTTATCATTGAAGGTTATGGTCTTGTATGGGAGATGTTGTAATAACAATAAATATTATATTCTGTTTCATCTTCAATATTGCAAGAAGTCTATAATCACAATATAATCACAAGAGTGGAGACTCAAGTAATTTCAGCCTTGAAAAAGGAAATAATGGGTCAAAGAAGATGAAGTGTTTTTGGTAGGACAACCCTAGGGTGAGGGAAGGTGCTGCCTAGGTCGCGCCTCTTACCACTAGGTAAGAGGCCGTTCTTAGAGAAGATGAAAATGAAAGCATAAAATCCAGCAAAAAAAAATCTCAATTTTGCTCTCTTCCTCGAACAGATCCTGCTCTCTAGATAGTGAGAAACTAAAACCTTGATTCAACTGATGGGACATGTAGCATTAGCGCGTTTGAGTACCAAATTCAGAGAAAACACATGTACTGTACAATAGGAAACAATGACAAGTAGCTTTAAGCACAAATTCTCCAAACCACATATAAACTAGGAAGTTAGAAGAAATTTTTTAATCTAATATACGGTTATTGAGATGAGAGCTAATGTTAATGTTCTTCATCCCCCAGTAAAGTAAGAAGGAAGGCCTTGTAGTCCCCAGAAGTATCGTTAGCTACTGCGTTATTAAGATCAATGTTGTTTCTCCTGTAATAAGCTTCCTTGATATCCTTCAAGTCTTTCTCAGCACGCGTGACAATTACACGTGTGAGTGCGTCTTCATCAGTACCTAGTATCTTGATCGCATTGCGCAACACCTGAAACACATGAAGCCTATAGTATTTGTAAGAAGGCTCATAATAGTATATGTTATCTGGTTATAATATTTATCATTTCAATGCATGTCACCATTGAAAACAGAACAAACATGCTGGTCCATATCTCATCTGAATATTCAATAGCTCTAACTAGTGAGATTACAGGAAAGGACTTAATTCTCCCTCAAGGGGGATTAATATATTTGAATTGTGTACCCTTTCATTTCATACTTAGTTGTAGTCTCCACCAAGACAAAACAAGTTATTTATAGTTAAATAAAAATGATTTAATTCCTTTGGTAAAGATTACTCACCTTTTCAAAATACTTATTAGGATTGTTGATGCATCGAACCACAAGCTGTAATGCCTCCCAGAATTCATTCCCAGGTCCACCCACGAAACCCTGTTGATCACATTCTCATGTGTAAGTAAAATATTCATTTGTTTCAACTAAAATTACAATATAAGTACTTTAATTTCCAAAATTTCATTCACTGAATGAGCTTGTACCAGACCAATGATGGAAACAAGGTGAAATTCAACCTCATTTAGTAAAAAAAAAAACATAACAATGTCAAAGGAAGGCAAGGATTACTTGTTAGAAACGAGTTTTAATTTGAGATTAATTAAAGATTCACACCTTGGTGATGGATGTTCCATACTCATCTTTGTAATAGTTTAATGTAGCATTAACTTGTTCCTTGCTCCTTGTACTCAAGATTCTAATGATCTCTTCAAGCCCAGAGGGTTTGCCTTGGATTGCTTCCTGGAGGATCTTGGCCTCTGTGAGGGCTAAGCTTGCGTCTATCTCAACTCCATCATACCGATATGTGCTCACCAATGCAACCAAAAGCTGTGACATAAGGGGGAAGCGATTCAAGTGAAAATCAATATGAACAGCACATCGACATGCGATCTATATCTTCTCTCTTGTGATCATACCTTACGAAAGTCACCCATAGTATGCGAAGCAACATCTTCTTCAAGGGAGCGCTTGTAGCGAGATTGGTAGGCTTTCTTTGCTGCCAAAAGCTCACAGGGGGATCTAACACATGCTATTTCTATGATAACACGAACGTCAGGAATCGCATTCTTCAAAGCAACATTAGCTAAGAAGGCATCTCGATCAGCTGGATCCAATATCCATCTATACACCGCTCTCTAATCTCGCAGAGAACAAATTTTGATTAATTGATTCACTGATATGCCTAATAAGGATTAATCAAATAACACAATGATGTCATGTTGTGCTCATAATAGTGTGACATCCATGTTCTCTTTATTTTTTTTCTGTTGAGGACCATATGTATTGTGAAACATCAAATACTGACCTCAAAGTCTCCAGAGAGCTCCGATTCAAGTCGCTTGATGAGATCCTCCTGGTAAAGTTCTTCATAAGCTAGTCTGATCAACTTCCTTTGAGTTGCATCTCTGTGACCCAATATCGAAATTAAAGCTTTCTCATCGGTCCCCCATCCTAGGACATTGTGCGAAAACAAAAGAAAATCATCAGTGCAATCAGTCTGCTAACTTGCTTCAATGGGAAAGGTTTTTAGTTTTAACCAATGATGATGAAGAACCAATGTAGTTGGGAATGTACTATAAATCAAATTGGGAGATTTAGAACATGGAAAACACTGAGAATTCTCTTCCTTAAGAAAAATGGCGCACACACCTACCAAATATTATGTGACATACACTTGGCCAATGCTCATGCACTGGAATAGTTGTAGCCTGCGGTTTGCGATTGGGCTGGGCAATTCAGGCCAACCCATAATCCTACCTGCTTCATGCTAGATTTGGGGTAAGTTGATAGGCCCACATGCTGGTCTCAGGTCTACTTTCAGGTAATCCAGAGGAGTAGCACAGTTGGCCCATGACCATGTTCAGGAAGCAGAGGTCCCCAGTTCTAAGCGCTCCCTTTGGAGCCCAGGGATTTATTCCCATGCCCGGAGATTAGTCAGGTGCTCTAAGAGGCCCGGACACCTCCGAAAAAGAACGACTACTTTCCAGCCTACTAAAAAGATGGACTAGGCCTAGCAAACTAGAGGCCATCTCGGCTTGCAAAACTTTAATGGGCTTTATATTTAACTGGGCCTAATTTAAGGCCAATGGTATGGATTGCGATCAAGGGTTGCAATCCATATTTGGCACTTGTTCAAGGGTTGCGATCCAACCCAATGATCATGCATAGATGCAGGGCTCACAGAATCACATCAGTTCAACTGCGATCGGGCCCGCAGCGCATAAAAATCAAAACTGGACCCCATTGTCCAGTAGAAAGATATTTGGTTCCATAACATTATGGACAAAACAATTTGCCTGAATTTAAAAGAAATCCAAGGTAAAATAAGTAAAGGAAAACCTTGACAGGCCTTCCTTAAATTCTCGGCGTCTTCAACTGGAGAAGGAATAGGCTGAGGAATTCTCAAAGTAGCCATTTATCTTCTTTTTTCCTTCTTCTTCGCTTTTGGAATGAGAAACAAGGAGAGGAAAGATCACTAAATACAAGAGAGCAAGAAGAGAAGACAAAGCACTCAAGGCTATTTGTAAACTTCTATCTTTCAGTATTAATAGAATGTAACGTTTTGGGTATATATAGTAAAATGTAACGTTTTGGTATTAAGAAATGTACGTTCTGAAACAATCCTATAAAACAAATGAAACCTATAAATTCCAATTAAAGTCTCGATAAGTGTTATTAGTCAATGAATTGAGGCACATTGCACTCTTATCAGTTATCATGTTGCAACGACCACAGAGCGAATTGGATGATGATCTTAGTGGCTTTAGAAAACTTTGAACCGTTCAAAATGTCTCCATACTGCATGGGTTCTCACCAAATTCTACTTCTTTGATAGGAG
This sequence comes from Litsea cubeba, assembly GCA_012931725.1. Lineage (NCBI taxonomy): Eukaryota > Viridiplantae > Streptophyta > Magnoliopsida > Laurales > Lauraceae > Litsea > Litsea cubeba. The sequence goes on along the minus strand of CM022946.1, from coordinate 826,579 downwards.
TTGGGTTGACTCTATCTTTTCATGTAATGTTTTGTTCATGTGATTTATAAATGTTTGATCTTTATATCTATTTGCTTAGGATTAGGCAATGTTTGTTTGTGCAGAGGTAAAGGGAAAACTGTGAAAAAGCAATTTCAAGGTTTTTTTTTTTTTTTTTTTAACTCATGTCTGGTTGTTATAAAAAAAATGCGAAAAAAGAAAAATGAAAAAAAAAAAAAAAAAAAGTAAAGCGCAGCCAAAAATATTTACATTTTTGTCTTAGTCTCAAAAGATTTTACTTTATAAAACACAAGCAAATTCGCTAGTAACTTGTCCTCTCACTATTAACTACTTTATCGAATCAAAACAAACATGAATATAGTTATATATTTTCTTTGCACAACCATTATCTTTCTCACTAATTCAGTTTGACATTTACATTTTACACATATTACTTTCTCGGTAAAATATTGGAACATCACCTTAAAATGTTATAATTGCCACTACCACCTTTTGAATTGACCATTGAACATATGGTATTTTGGAAATCTGGCTTGCAAGATTTGATGGTTTAGATCAGTAGCGAGAAAAAAAATGGTCAGTTGAACCATATGAAGAGGACCTTTCATACCACCTTATCAACCATATATATGACTTGGCCAAGACTGGGTCGCACCCAAAAGCATGAAAAGTAAGAGCAGTGTCCCTCTCACTCAAAATATTGTCAACTGCAAACTAGCTCTTTTGAAGAAATAAAAAATAAAGACAAAGGGCAATTGAAAATTGATGCCACAGAGAATTATGAATTATAATGTCTCGTTTTAATTTTTTATTTATTTTGTCTATCCTTCTCATTCAATATCAAACCACCCTAAATATCTAAGTTACACAATAAACTACACTTACTAATGAATGTTAAGCGGTTTCTCTTTCTTTTTTCTATGTGTTAGGATCATAAGTATATATCCGGAAGATTTTCACCTAAGGATGTCCGCATGGGAGGTCTTTTACAGAAATCTCTTTCCATGGTTAATGCCTAGAGAGGCTCTCCCTATATTAATGGGGTAGATTGATTTTCATGCAGGACATTTCCCCATGACATTCGTAGGAGAAATTTTCTCATGTAATTGTAGTGTACATTTTAACAAGATAGGATGTATTGCTTTTACATTTGTGTAGACCACTTCAACTTAGTTACAAGTGCAGTTCTCATACTGCATTTTCATTCAGATGCAGGTCTAGATTTGGGTTATGTCGCAATTTCATGCTCTGATCCAGGTAGCTGGGTACACCATGGATCTGAAACTAACCCAAATTGTTTTGGCCCCCAAAATGAACCAATATGGTTACCTAATCAGTCAATTAGAAATTTTAATACATCTTTTTTGTTAGCAAGAAAGTTTAATACATGTTACTATGTTAGTATGCCAGATATTGAATTTTTAGGAATTCTCTGCAATATCTTATGCCTTCATCTCAAAAGAGCTAGAATTGAATTAGTTAAGAGTCACAAATGACCATTGAGCAGGCTCATTCTGTGGGAAATGATTACGAACTTGACTCAGCAGGTTATCAGATTGTGTCAACTCGGATGAGACAGCAAGTCAAAATAAGGTTTAAACTTTAAACTATGCCCAATGTCATCGAGTCGCAACCCAGGTGAATACAGGCTCTCAACTCAAAAGGTTTTTGAGAGAAAAAACTTGGCCGAGTCTGGCTAAGCACTCAGTCTGAGGATCCAAGTAATTTCTGACCAATCAGATTGTCAGGAAGAGGTACTTGGTCAAACTCACCCGAGTTACTCAATCCAATACGAGTCAAACATGAAAGCAACTTAACCTAAGGCGAGTCAATATACCACAGCGAACAAAATAGGGTTGGAGTCCTGCCATTTTCAGGAGTTACTGCCAAGCACTAAAGACCCTTCATTTGAGGCCCATTGACTCGATAACCAATCATGTCCATTTGACTCAGCTGAGTCAAGTCAAGATGAGTTTTTACATAAACTAGAAGCAATATCATTGTCAAACTATGTTTCAACATCTTTTCCTATCAATATCATTATCACAATAAATCTTAGATGAATATGAAATAATCCCATGCCTTAACTAAATTGTGGATTCCATTTGCGTGAAACTCATGACTCCTCTCAGGCCATCATTATAAAGCCATCATTGTTGACCACCTTTGATATCCAAACCTTTCGAAATCACCGTTCCCCGAAAAAAATTACTTCAATGTGTTATACCAACCATAAGATTTTGACATGTAAAGCACATGGTTTAACTATTTTTCTTATTTAAATCACGTGATCAATCTGATGGTGTGCATTAACTCTAACTGGAGTAAAGCTTCCCCTTATTTATAGGCCGGGTAAGGTTGGACAGTATTTTTAGTTAGCAGTTTTAATATATGACAAGTAAGATTTTCTTATTGATGACATGTGAGACACATGATCTAACCATTTTTATATTAAATCATGTGTTATACATATTTTTTTTTTTTTTTTTGGTAGAATGTGTTATACACAATTAACCCGACGGTGAGCATATATTTGATTGGAGTAAAACTTCACTCGCTGATAGTCCAAGGTGAGTATGATTTAAAGTAGTTTGGATTTAAAAGGTGATAGACCAAGGTGAGTACTGATTTCAAGCAATTTGGATTTCAAAGGTGTTCTCTGTGTATATCTAGGGACGGTCTAAGAATCTGTCCCGAGAATTTGGACCCATCATTAATAACAAAAAGTCTACATGGCTTGATGTTCATGACCGGAAAAATGGCTTGAATATGCCCTGGGCCCTAGGATCTCATGTAGAACGATTGCATAAATAATATGTACGAAACAGTGGTGCATTTAAAAAGGCTACCTGCTGAATTCCTAGGAATCTTCCAAAAAGGTTCATAGGGGCCAAGAGCAAAGGACTAAGGTTGGAGATTGCTATCCAAAAATCACCTCACGCTTATTTACAACCATGTAATCATAGACATGAATGATTAACGGATGGTTGAATGGAAATTTAAAGAATGTTTCATTTGGGTTCTGAACTAATGCCCATCAGTACCATGGCTGACGAAATGAACAATCAGATCTCTTACATATGAATGGGTCATCAAGTGAATCAACTTAAAAATAGCCTAATGAGTAATGACCAAGCAAAGGAAGTAATATATTAGGTTAAAATGCAATGCATATACATATACATATAGCATATATCATATATCATATAACTACTGCCTTTGGACTTTCTTGTATGACTTTAGCCATGGATTGTTGCTCTGAAAAGGCCTTTGGCATGTCTTTCCCTATTGTCAATTTCCATCAACCTCGTCAAAGACAGCCACAATTTCCCATTTTTATAGTAGCACAATTTGTATCCTTTTGGCCGGCCATTGAAGTTCTTTCATTTGCATCCACCTATACCTGTGCTGTTGTTTTACTTCAATTCTAAGACGGCTATGATACTTATCTTACAGCCTCAAAACCCACCACAAATGCACCATTCAATGACTTCTACTCATCTCCACCAACATCACGACCATCTTTGAATTTTTACCCATGTTGGTTCTTTTTCTTGCACTTCTTTTACTGAATTCTCTTACCCATTTCACCTGTTCTTCAGCTAATGAAGATTCCCTCACTCTCACGTACAATGGGGGGAAGATAATGACACAACCAGTAACTTTAGCTCTTCTCTGGTTCGGTGATGGATGGCCGGATTCTGGAAGAGAGGCAGTACGCAACGCTATTGCCTCAATAAGTTCGACCAGCTATCCCGAGAAGAAATCTGAGGTACCCACGTTGAGAAACTGGTGGGAGATTGTTATGCAGTATACTGATAGTTCAAACATTCCAGTCACAGGTAGTGTGAAACTAGGCCCGGAGTGCTTGTACAACGGCTCAACCAGAAATGTCACACTAGACCAAGTGACTCAAATCGGCCGATCCTTGTTCAACAAGACCGCCATCGAGAAATTTGGTGGAGATTTGAGTTGCACACAGGTATTTGATGTCGATGACAATTCTATCTACCATGTCTTGTTCTCTGACTGGGTCATGTTCTCAAGTGCCAATGAGCAGATGAATTTGATAACCAGCTGCAGTGGGGATTTGGGTAAGTTGGACATTGGTGAGGGAGTTAGTGTGAAGATGGTGTGGTCGAGGGCACCACAGAATGATGACAATCAGTGCGCCATGTTTTTCAAGGGTAAAAATTACTTGGGCCCGCCAAACGGAGATCACAAGATTGACAGCTTGGTGGGTTATATGCTCTCAAAGATTGCAGAGGAGGCGACTAACAGAGATGGAAGAGGATGGAGCATTGCAAGTGGTATCAGTAGCAGTAGCATTGGTGATGGTTACAAGATGAGTATTAGTGGTGTATGTGCTGATCTGCATGGAGAGGCTGGCAATCCTCTGTTTAGGGATATGCAGAAGAATGTTAGTTTCAATGTCATTGGAATGGATAGTCACAGGTACATAGTGCAGTACATTTGGAGCAAGCAGATTAGAAACTGTGCTCTGAAACTCTCAGGTATTTCAATAGCTGCACGATTTAAAAAAGCTAAAACCCTTCTGTTCTGATCAGTAACACAACACCACCTATCTGGATCATCCAGTCGAATGGTGTGTCTCCTGCATCAAACATAACCCAAAAGAACATTGATTCACTCATTCTAATTATTCAATTAATGGATGTTTGTTCTCATAGTCTTACATACCATTATAGTTGATTGGCATATCTTGATAAGCCTATGTTTCAACATTCAAACACAAGCCATAAACTAGAAAGAAAACTGCCAACCACATAAGTAGTGTATAGATGGGTAGGATAATTCTAACCTCGTTAAAACACAATAACATAAACCAACAACTGAAATTTATTAGGCTAGCAAATCAATGCAAAGGAAAGGGAAATAACACAAAAGATCTTTAGAAATATTCGTTTGATTTGTTAAATCCAATTTTTCTCTCTTCTTTTTTATGTGATTTTTCTTGTATTCAGAACCATGCGGAGCTGATGCGGTTACATTAACAGAGCCCAAAGGATATCTTAGTACAGGAGTTTCAGTAAATCACACTGGTGGTTTGCAGCCATATCCTCCAAATGAGAAATGCCGATGGATAATTCAATACCTTTCAGCAAAATTCATCAGCTTCAACCTAAATTACCTGATTATTACAGCAGATGATGGCCTTCTCAAAATATGCAAATGGGATTCGATGCCGATGGACTGCTACAACATAGGTCCAGATGATGTGAACAAACGCTTGAGGCTGGAAGGCTCAAGTGCATATGTCGAATTCACCAGTAAAGATGAAGTATCAACTCAATCCAGAGGGTGGGAGCTCATATACTCAGCAGGTCAGTTAAATTTGACAAACTTGACTTTATGAGTGGTTTTTGGGTTTAAAATCACTTTGATTTTCAATGATCACCCCTGAAATTTTCAGGACTGTGTGACGGAAAGGAAGATGTCTACGACCATCAAGGGAATATTGGCTACACTCCTCCTACTGGCTTTTCCCATGTAGAAGGTCTCAGTTGCCAATGGATCCTCCATGGGAAACCAGGGACACCGGTCAGTTTGAATTTCACACACATCAACATCACAAAGAACTTGGATTTTCTTGGTATATACAATGGTACTGAGCAACAGATGGTTAGCCAGGTCAGTAACTTCTCTGGTCTGTTCATAGGCTCCAATCTTCCTCGAATGAACTTAACAGGCAAGGTTATGATCGTCTTTGCCACTCAGACCAACCAAGGCACTGGATGGTCTGCAAACTTTTACATATCATCACCCGAAAAAAAGCACAAGTCACCGATGTTGATTGCAATTATCGCAACTGCCTCTGTTCTAGTAGGCTCTTGTCTTGTTTTTATCACTTTAGCATTACTTAGACAGAGAAAAAGGAATAAAAGCAGGATAAACACAAATGAGAAACTGAAGTTACTGAGAGTGAGAATTGATAGAGAAGAGGATCGTATTGGAGATGGCCCTTCAGCAATTGTCTATAGGGCAGTTCTTTCAAATGGATGCACTGTGGCAGTGAAGGCTCAAAGAGAGACAACAGGCAGCACAGCTATAGAAGAAGAAATTCTACTCAAAACCTCCTCACACCCAAACATCATATCAATATTGGGTTATGCTCAAGACAGGATGGGAAGAAAGCTCCTAGTGTTTGAATTCATGAGCAGGGGCACTTTAAGCTCAAACTTGAAAGAGAGAGGAGAAATTCTCAGCTGGGAGAAAAGACTAGATATTGCCTTACAAGTTTCCTCATCTGTTCGACTTCTGCACATGTACTCAAACCCTCCAATATATCACGGAAACTTGGGATCAGAAAACGTTCTTCTTGACGATTCTTGGAATGCAAAATTGAGTGGATTCGGGAGCGCAAAGTACTGTATGAATGATGGGTCGATTGCAACAAACGGGTCAGAGATGGCAGGGGATATCCTGAATCTTGGGCTACTGTTTGTTGAGCTTCTAAGAGGTGAGACTTTGACAAACAGATCTTCTTGTACTTCTGGGTATCTTAATGAGGTGAATGATATTGTTGGGATTCAGAAGGGCCTTGATCCAAGGTTAGAGCTTCCTCTTGGGGAAAACAAAATCATGGGTTTGGAGAAGTTGGGTGAGATTGCAAACTGGTGCATCAATGGTTGGAGAGTTGGAGATAATACTAGTCCCAAGATAGGTGAAGTCGTTTTGAGTCTCAAACAGGTAAAGAAGTTATTCATATCTAATATAAGCTAAAATGGATGGTGGGCTATTGGTCATTTTTGGATGGTGGATATTGGTCATTCTTGGATTACAATATTGACACCCCCATCAGCAAAATTCTCTTGTAGTGGATTTTAGAGTGAGGTTTGAACTACATTCAGTTTAATCAAAGTTTAGCCCTTAGTTTTGGATTTGCATTTATTATCATAAACAGAACCTCCCATCTTGCTTCATATATGGTTATATTTAGAGCAGTTATATGAAGAAAAGTAGTATGTATTGAAGATATGTAAATACAATTACAACTTCCATTTTCTTGGGAACTTAATGAAGTAATGGAAGAGAATGTGAGTGGTACCTCTGTAACTCTCCTCTTAAGATTCGAATTAGGAGTTGGCTTATTTTATCAAAAATAATATACAAACTAAATAGGATATATGAAAATAGTACACCACATGATAGCATTTTCAATTTTATGCCAATTCATGGTATTTACAACTAAAACTAAATTCATTATCGGTAGTTTCTTATTCTTTTTTAAAGAAAAAAAAAAAAAACTGTTTAACAAACCCAAAACCTTGAGCTTGTGACAATGAAAGCAACTCAAAGCTAAAAACTAGAGAAAGCCATGAGAATCTGAAAGCTTTCATAAAATCAAAATCAACATTTCTATTGTATTTCACTTATTTTCAGTCTTTGATACCCTGAAACAAGTATAACTTACATAGAGAGGCAGATGTGCTTGCCATTCTAGAAGCTCTCTGTTTGTTTTTCTCTTCCTTTTGAGAGAGGTTATTGGTTGAGAGTGATTCCTCTAATGCTATCTATTGGATATCCTCTAATGAGTGTTCTTGGAGGCTTCATTACCTCTTTGAGGAAATCAGATCTTTCTCTTCGCAAGATTTGGTGGAGTTTAAGCATGTGAGAAGGTCAGGCAACGCAATGGCGGACTCCCTAGCAAAGCAAGGGGTGGATAGAGTAGTTCCTTTGGTTGCTTATACTAGATAATTCTATTGGTTTATTGCCCTTAGTGGTGTGGGCTTGGCTCTTATACCCAATTTCGCTTTTCTGTTGTCGAGTTTGTAACTCACTTCCTTTACTTTAAAGTATCTGTTGTCATTCAAAAAACAAAAGAAAAAACAAGTATAACTTACATAGAGAATCAATCTGGCTATCTTGGAAGCACGCATTTTAACTTAAGCGCATAAAATTTATGCAACATTTTTAATTAGCTTAGTCAATTATGGACCTAAGCCTCTCCAAGCCCAGCATGTTTAGCCAACTCCGACAGGTCCCATTTGAGATTTTTGCTCATCATCCACAGTGTTTTTCTTTTTCCTTTCCTTTTGTTCAGTTGATAAGTTCTTTCAATCATTCAGAGTGAAGAAAAGGAAATATTGACATAATTAAACAGAGAATTACACCCAAAAAATCAGCGAGAGAAGGGATTTAGAGAAATTTGCAGATTGATGGACACTGAAATCATTAGAATAGCCCTTATTAATCCCTAGACCCGTTCCCTGATCCATGGATATGACCCTAACAAATTGAAGATAAGGAAAATCTTGCTACCACTTAAAGAGAAGTGACATATAGTCTCATCCACTTAAAGAGAAATAACATAGCGCCAGTCTGTTTAAATAGAATGCATAGGAATTCATTGTCATAAGTGGTTTAAAATGAATTCCAATGTGAAAATACAAAAATCACCATAACAACATCTCCTTTAATGGAAAGTAAACAAACTACCACCATAGTAATTCAAATTTTAGAAAAGTCAAAGCCTCATCTATATTGGCACGTTTTTCACTACATATGTATTATATTGGTAACAAACAGGCTCATAGAGGAAAAGATTCATATTGGTAACAAACAGGCTCATAGAGGAAAAGATATGAGAATTATCATCATCATTGAAAATGGTGAAAATAGAACATAAAAAACATAAAAATCAGTTGGAAAAAAAAATAGAACATAAAAATCATTACACGCCCACCGTGGGGCTCGAACCCACGACCACAAGGTTAAGAGCCTTGCGCTCTACCAACTGAGCTAGACGGGCAACTTGAAGCAATACTATCAATATCAATAATTCAAGTAGTTTGATCAGGATTTATTTCTTATTCACTTTTTCAATGGTGATAGTGAAGCTCTTCTTCTGTGGTGTGATGAGTGCCAATCACAAGCATACGGCGAGATTGGAAAAATCAAAGATTCTCAACCCAAATAATCCTTGATGTAAAACCTCCTCCAATAGTGAGCAGAAGATTTTGTGCATGGAAGATGGGAAAAACTTCAATACTTTCCATTGTCATTCCGTTTTCCTGTTTTCCTCCTTTCCATGCAATATATACTCAACACAAAAGCAAATCATTGATATAAATTTTGAAATTTCAGAACAAGTAATTTGAAAGCCTTACCTGCTACTCCGTCTTGACCATTAGAAAATTAATAAAATCCCTTGTCCTCAGTCTTCTTCCCTCTTGTCATCCCCCGTACTCCCAAGGCATCATTGGGGTTGGGTTGGCTTTTTTTAGGGTTGGGTTCATTCGATATGTTTGTACCATGAGAGGATTGGCTATTGAGTGGAAAATTAGGGATCCTAATTTTCTTTTGCCACACTCATTTTTTGAGTTGTTTGGTATAATATCTTTTTCACACAAAGAAAAAGAGTAATTGATTTTTCTCAATAGAGAAGGTTTTAAATAAGAGGATTTTGCACTCTACAAATTTCTAAAACTAAGGGAGAGAGGAATCTTGCATTACCCTTTTCATAGAAAGTTGAAATCTGCTCAAGTAAGGAGAATTGGCTCAATTTTTCTGGTCTTCCCACAAGAAAAATGTATCACAAGGAACAACAATACAATTGGCAATATGAAATATTAAAATAATTTTTCTATCTATTGCAGTCTCCTCACAACCTACACAACCTAAGAAAGCAACTAACTGACATTGAAATAATGTGCCTTTAGCCAAGAGTGGAATCAAGAAGATTTTCTTAGGGGTGGCATATCCAGAAAAACCATGAAACTCCCCTTAATATAACAGGTTTTCCAAAAAAAATTTGCCCTAGTTCTGTCCTTGCCTGTGGCCCTAGAAGGCTCTTCACAAGAAGGGCTCATTCAAAACCTAGAAAACCATTTTCCATGACTGATTGGAGTGCAACCATCAATTGTAGTTCAAGAAGAAGGGGTCATTCAATACCTAGAAAACCATTTTCCATGACTGATTGAATCCAACCATCAATTGTAGTTAAGGAGATTCAGTCAACATCTTCACACTTGGCTTCCTACTTAGTTCATCTTCCTTGAGCATGAAAGATCATATCCTTTAAGAAGGATAGCTTTTTGTTATAACCTTTGAGACTAGGGGCATGTTTGTGTATTTTTTCATAGAAAATTAGTTCCGAGGACTTTCTCCCCTTCCATGAGAAAAAAAATTCCGTGCCTCATCATCTCCTAGGAAAAGATTTTCCATAAAATCACAAAAGAATTTAACTCATTTTCGGATCCTAATGACAATAGATGGACATAAAAAAATAAAAGCGCCCACCGTGGGGCTCGAACCCACGACCACAAGGTTAAGAGCCTTGCGCTCTACCAACTGAGCTAGACGGGCTGTTGGTTCTGTCTGCTTTTTTAATTATTCTTACACAATTTCATTCTCTCTTAATCCACAACTAACATGCTGGAAGTGAACCCAATGCTAATTTTACATGCCCTTGTGATAGATCAGAGCCAACCAAATAGCTAGTGTTGGGTCTAATTGGCTTGATGATCGGGTTAAAAGAAGTGGCCCCATTGTGATCATTTTTTATCTTGCAACGTTGAAGTTTCAATCCTTCCATTTTATGTAAGGCCTAGGTTTGAGAGATCAACAAGGTCCATAAGTTGGGTGTCAATGTGGTCAGACAAGGGGTGCTCCAACAAACACATCACAGATTAGAAGATGAAAACCATCCATTATTTTGCCTTGTCTTCCTTTGCCACCTGTTTTCAGTAGGGCACATCATATCAATGGAAGGTGTATTTGTTGGGCATGTGGAAACAAGAGAGGTGCATCTTGGGTGGGTCATGCTAGGTTATGGCTGAATCCATGTCTAAAACCCAAACAGGATATGGAAAAACTCATGACTCAAAAACTTAAACATGTGTGATGTAATAAACCCGAGACACCCTAATTATAAATTTTGACACCCGAGTGCAATTTGGATTTGTTGGTGATTTTCAAAATTTTAATTTTTTCATGTTGAGATTGATGATCAATGGAAAAACCTTTCAACATCATGCACTTTGTATAAAGTATTTATGTCGAAAATCCTGCATCTTTCAACTTTAATTTTCTTATCGTTCCACATGGGATAAGTTGAAAAGAAGGACATAGAGACTGTTTAACTAATTATTTAGTTTAATTAGCATGAACCCAATTCCTGGCTTAAACGATGACTTGTGCTTGGCCTTGACTAAATATTTTAAAAGAGACTGGTGTAAAGTCGGTCTCATTCAATATAATATGCAATTGTCGATCAGCTTGAACTATTTTCATATTTAGTTAAATGTTTATATAGGTTTGAAGATTTGTAAGTATATATAGTTAAATGCTCACTAATGCAGTCAACCTATGAAAAACATGACTCTTGAATTACTAAAATATCCTTTGGTGACATTCTTATCAAATCTTTAGCCGCGCTCACATATATAACATAATTATTGTGGAATCATATATACAATATAATAATGATGGTGGGCCATTATAAATGATAGTGGACCCACATAACATCCATTAGATCCAACTAGTCTATCCACTCATGAGACCCGTGGGGTTAAAATAGAAGGATGATGGATGGAGACCAAAGGATGAATTGGATAAGTGGGTTGCTTATCTTAAATCACATTTAGATAAGAGTAAGATGTATAATATGACTTAAGGAGGAGGAGAGAGTTTGCATTTTTTTTTTTTTTTTCCTCGGGCAACTATAGCTATAAGGTGTAAGAATCCCTTAACAGGTCTTGACATGGGCTCGGGCTATTCCCGACCCATGAGTACTTCGCTCTACCTATGATTGACACATATTGAAAGTCCAAGCTAGACCAATATATGTCCTAAAGGGGGGTGATTAGAACTAATCAAGATTTCTTATTTAATTAAATAAATTAATCTACTTAAACACAATCACTAATGAACTTGAAATAAACAACAAATGTATGACCGCAGAAAGTTTTATCAAGTGAAGTGAAGTGCTAAACAATTAAGTTGTGTGTGCTAAATTCTCTTTATGATATAACAATAAGATCAATGTGAATTAGCACAAGTGTACGTGTGTGTGTGTCAATTTTATCTAAGAAATAACTATCTATCTGACACATATAACTCTATAACATAATTAAGTCACAATGATGCATAGAGAGATAGAGAGAAATTGACACAAGTGGTTTATAGTAGTTCGGCCCCCTGACCTACATCCACTTCTCAAGAGTTTTCACTCTTGGTTCCACTATAATGAGGTAAGCCACAAAGGTAAACCTCCAAACACATACACACCTATTTTTTGATACGGTGGTTCGACCACAAAGATCTAATTTACCAACCTTATTTTTTATAGTGGTTCGACCACGAATATTTAATCCGCTTCACAATGATGATTTACAAATTGAAGCAAGAACACTTGCCTCTTGACTTGGTCTTGATAGTGCTCTTCAATGCTTGATTAATGCTCCAAGCTTTTACTCATTCCTTTGTTCATTGGTGCAGATGATGCTCCAAGATGTGCTCAACCAAGAGGTCTATAGGAGTTCTAATTCTAGGGAAAAAGATGTTTAACTTGATGGCTCAAGGTTCCCTAGAGGTGATTCCACAAAACTTCAAATAGAGCTTTGAATGCACTTAAGTATGCCTAATTAAAGCTTAAGTGTGTGTGGAATTGGGTTATGAGAGCTCTTAGATGGTTTTACTATAGGGGCTCAAATGTGGGCAAAAAGGTCTCAAAAATCCAAGTCTTATAGCCATTGAAATGAACTCAATTATATATAGAAAGCTCTCCAATGGCATTTGGTAGTTAAAATCCTTCAGATCCGTGGCTAACCGCCATCCCCAATGGTTAGAAAACGGCTTATTTGACTTTTTGGCCAAAAGTGATTTTTGCTCTACGGCGAGCTCGCGGTTAACCGTAAGGTGCTTACGGTTAGTCGTGATCTAATCGTAATGTCACCAAAATACTGTCATCGGTAAAATTTATTATCCAGTTATTTTGACCGCGCGAGATATGGCGGTTAGCCGTCCCCTTGCACATATTTGAGCCATATACTTTACTCAAAATAGCAAGTTAAACCCTATTGAATTTGTCATTTAGTCTTAGGGTCCTAGGGGTCATTTCTTGATTGGTTTGGGGTCCTATTTACCTGAATAGGTTGGCACACATAAGGAGTTCTTCTTTGATGATTCTGAACCTTCAAAGACTATGATCTTTGTCTTCAAACTTGATCTTTCTTGAGAGACGCTTAGAGGCAAGGTATTGACAACACAAGGGCGGACATATATGACTATGTCCCAAACACATATGACACACATCTGGTACGTAGGTTAAAGTGGAGGATCCAAGCCTGAATCTAAATCCTATTCAAATTCCATATGGGTTTCAAAATGCAGGCCCTAACCGAACCTGAAATCGACACATGGTTGGGTTGGGTCATGCAGACTCGGTTTAGGTCTTGCAGACCTTTGGCCTACGTGATCCCATGATACATTTCCTTCGGAAACCTCCTTGCTACAGTTTTGACACACTCGGTCGGATGATTTGCACAATGTGCTCGATCCTTTGACTTTACTGACATTTAAACAACAGGGTGATCATTGCCATTGAACTAGTGGGTCCCACTGTGACTAACCAATGCCAGAAAGACCTTGCTGTGATGACTGATGATCCCACCGTAAGTAGTGTGAACCATCCATTGATTGGACCACCAGATCAATGGTCTATATTTGTTGGGGGAAAACAATGGGCCAGGTGGGGGCCCAGGTTAAAAAACTAAGGGATGGAAATGGAATTGGAGAATGTACATTTGAAAAGTCTGGGGGCAGATTAGATAGATATAAATTCTGAGAAGACAAACTGACAAGAAATTTTAGACAAAAAAATTGCCAAAGAAGAAAGTACGGAGATGGGGAAATGATACCCAACCAATGCATGTTCTTAAATCCCAATATCCAGATAAAGTTGTCTTCTTTCATAAAAGAGAATTTTAATTCTCTCCCAAAGATCAGGAAGCCCAGACGAGGTAAATCCAGATTAAAAACTTCTTTTTTCTTTCCTAATTTGTCAGAATCTCCATCTTCCAGCAATCATGCCATGTCATGTCATAATATCATTTCTTTCTTCTTCTTCTTCTGTTTTTTTTCTTTTCAATGATTCTCTCTCTTTTTGGATGTTAGTTGTAATTAAATTCATGGGGTTTCTGAAAAAACAATGGAGGTCATGAGATTCCTTTGACATGTTGATTTGTTTGCTAACTGTTTTTGCAGAGGAGAATTGGATGGAGATGCTGATTCTCAGATTGTAAATGGACATTTTTTATCTGGGTCTGAAAATTTAGAGCCATTTGATGACTACCCAGGGCTTTTTTTATCTGGGTTTGAAATTCTGAGGCCATTAGATGAGTTTCCAAGGCATTTTTTTAATCTGGGTTTGAAGATTTGAGGCCACTAGATGACTACCGAGGGCCAAACCAGCGATTCCAATGCATGTTCTCTCTCTCTTTCTGGCCAAACCAGCGATTCCAATGCAGGTTCCCTCCCTCTCTCTGGCCAAACCAGCAATTCCAATGCAGGTTCCCTCCCTCGCTGTGGCCAAACCAGCAATTTCAATGCAGGTTCACTCCCTCTCTGTGGCCAAACCAGCAATTCCAATGCAGGTTCCCTCCCTCTTTCTGGCCAAACCAGCAATTCCAATGCAGGTTCCCTACCTCTCTGTGGCCAAACCAGGGATTCCAATGCAGGTTCCCTCTCTCTTTCTGGCCAAACCAGCAATTCCAATGCAGGTTCCCTCCCTCTCTGTGGCCAAAGCAGCAATTCCAATGTAGGTTCCCTACCTCTCTGTGGCCAAACCAGCGATTCCAATGCAGGTTCCCTTCCTCGCTGTGGCCAAACCAGCGATTCCAATGCAGGTTCACTCCCTCTCTGTGGCCAAACCAGCAATTCCAATGCAGGTTCCCTCCCTCTTTCTGGCCAAACCAGCAATTCCAATGCAGGTTCCCTACCTCTCTGTGGCCAAACCAGGGATTCCAATGCAGGTTCCCTCTCTCTTTCTGGCCAAACCAGGGATTCCAATGCAGGTTCCCTCTCTCTTTCTGGCCAAACCAGCAATTCCAATGCAGGTTCCCTCCCTCTTTCTGGCCAAACCAGCAATTCCAATGCAGGTTCCCTCCCTCTCTGTGGCGAAACCAGCAATTCCAATGCAGGTTCCCTACCTCTCTGTGGCCAAACCAGCGATTCCAATGCAGGTTCCCTCTCTCTTTCTGGCCAAACCAGCAATTCCAATGCAGGTTCCCTCCCTCTCTGTGGTCAAACCAGCAATTCCAATGCAGGTTGCCTCCCTCTCTCTGGCCAAGCCAGCGATTCCAATGCAGGTTCCCTCCCTCTCTCTGGCCATACCAGCAATTCCAATGCAGGTTCCCCCCCTCTCTCTGGCCAAACTAGCAATTCCAATGCAGGTTCCCTCCCTCTCTCTGGCCAAACCAGCGATTCCAATGCAGGTTCCCTCCCTCTCTCTGGCCAAACCAGCGATTCCAATGCAGGTTCTCTCTCTCTTTCTGGCCAAATCAGCGATTCCAATGCAGGTTCTCTCTCTCTCTCTGGCCAAACCAACAATTCCAATGCAGGTTCCCTCTCTCTCTCTCTCTCTCTGTTATTGTGTTGGTGTTTTGAAATTATGTCCCACACAATAGCTGTTTTTGTTTTTTTGTTTTTTCAACAATTTTTTTCGTCATTGTTGTTTCATTATATGTTCTTATTATCTTTTGTGTGCCAGTTGGGGTCCCTAAAAGGGTTTAGAGGTGTTGTATGCACCACTTGTTTAGACACTTTATTCCAAGTCAATAAGCAGTAAGGAATGTAATTCATAATAGAAAAGTACTATATAAATCTAAGTAAGCACTTATGCATCAACATGTTAAGGAAAAGTTTTAAAAAAAATGCAAGGAATTTTATACAATGAGAAAAGGAGCCCTCATACGACCAAATCATGGAAGACAATGGAAATCAGTCAAATCATGCAAGTTCAATTCAGTTCTTCAAACATAAAAAGCAAAAATGAACTAAAAGGGAATTTTGAGGAAGAAAAACATCTACCTCTTTCACAAAATTCCTACAAATCCATGGTTTGCGCATTGAATTGTACTCACGCTGATATTCATATTCTTATCACTGAAATCTAGAAGTGAATGATCTAGGAGAGTTTCACCAAAATTTTCTAGTAGAAGGCTGTAAAGAAAGGATGAAAACACTGAAAAAATGGGGTTCAGATGTATTGATGTGGTTTATAGCCTTATAGGCCATGCCAATCATCGAGTTAAAAATGTTTTACTCACTGATAGAGACCAATATTTTGTTACATCCACTGCTGATAAGTATCAGCCTAAACTTGAACTTAGGTGCACATTTTTTGTGGAAATTCAAGAACAAGGAAAAAAGAAACACTTTGGATGCAATCTTTGTTCACATTTTGTTTGGAAAGGATAGAAGAGAATTTTTTTGGCGCTTAAATTGCTTTTTCTTTTGTAAAGAGAAAAAAATGTTGAGGTAAAATCTCTTTTTGTTGTGTTGTCCTGCGAAATAGGAAGTTTTGAATTTCAAATTTTCTTCTGCTGGAAGGAAATCTTGCAATGCCAGACAGATTTCACTCTAAACTAGTATTTCTTTACAAAGGCAAGTGCAGGTACACAAATTCTGCTATAGGTTCTTTCCCTTATCTATGACAAATTCAGCTGTCAAGCTTTTTCTCTTCTTTTTCTTCTGTCTGCGCACAGGGTATACAACTTCTTCTGTCAATTGCCTTGAAACTATATGCTCTTACATATCTTATCAACATTCTATCACTAGAGTAGAGGAGAATATCCTTCACTGCATGTGTTCTATCCATACAGTACTATTAGTTTCAACTCTTGAATGCTTATTATCTTACTGTAACTTTTTCTTATGTAATTTAACCGTTATTTCCTATTAAACAGGTACAACAAAAAGGCTGGAGGATATCTTGTCTCAACCAGCCAATCGAATTTGTGCAGATTGTGGTTTTCCAGATCCAAAATGGGCGTAGGCATCTAACTATAATATTATCAAACTGGCCCTTATGCCTTTTATATGTTATTGAGGGATTTTCTCCTACAGGAGTCCCACATGGCTGCTATGCAAGAAATTCAGTCCCCGCATTTATTGCAGGAGGGTCCAACCTTGTGGATGATGGGGATTAAAATCCACACACCTTGTGCAGGACTTCTTTAGCTAGAAATTCCACCCATCATGTTTTGTTGCTAGTTTTCCTTCAGTTGCAACACCCATCATGTTTGTTAACACTTGGCATCAAAGGTCAAATGTTTTTTGGTTGTTCATAGTAGGAGAAATGATATAGACCCTATAAAGTTGAAAGGCCCACTTTGATACCAAATTGATATAGGCCTCTGAAAGTTGAAAGGGCTCACTCTACCAAATTGATGCAGGCCTTAGAAAGTGGAAAGTAAGTTGGAAGTGCTGCAATTCCAAGAAAAAAAAAAGGTCTCCAATATAATTTAGGGTAGGTTTGTTCTTTTACCTCACTAAAATCTACCAAATGAAACAAAATGTTAGAGAAAACCAGTTATTAACTTGACAAGAAGTCAAGAGAGTTGTTGAATCTCCAAGAACTCCAAACAACATATGCGAAAAATGTTGATTTCATTAATAGAGTAAAACTAGTCTGGTCATTTCCTAACATCTATTTTATATGTAAAGAAAAAACCCTAATCAATTTGAACCATTAAAAAGTGACAGCTAATCCTAGCCGTATGAATATAATAAAAATGGAATCCTGATAGAGAACAGTGTAACAATGTATATCAAGACTACCTCCCCCCCACCCCACCCCACCCCACCCCCCTGCGCGCACGTGCGGGCAGCTTCATGGGAATTACAGTTATTTTATTGATGTGGCAGTTCCTGTCTTGTATTTTAGGTACAGCTCTTTATGTATCAGTTATTTTAATAGTTATGATGGTTTCTCAACAAAATGAATGTTCAAATGCACCCACATGAAGCAACTCCAAGTTGTCTAAGATTTTGCATCATTTTTTGCTTATATAACC
Organism: Litsea cubeba; assembly: GCA_012931725.1. Classification (NCBI taxonomy): domain Eukaryota; kingdom Viridiplantae; phylum Streptophyta; class Magnoliopsida; order Laurales; family Lauraceae; genus Litsea; species Litsea cubeba. Next base: position 808,538 of record CM022946.1, on the reverse strand, counting down.
ACAAAATTAAATTGAATTTTCCCAATGTTCTTGAAATTTAAGCCTCTTATTAAACAGTTGACAAGTTGAAATAATGTCTTATATATATAGTTGATTTAGTATTGCAAACGCAATAAGTTGCCTCAGATAAAAGAAAACTGAAATCAGAGTATTGTTTCAGTTATTTTGGTGAAGTTTTCAGATAACTGGCAAATAGAATTTAGACTAGACATGCATTTGAATGGTAGGGGTCTGGACTCTGCAGTGGAGACCTATATAATTTTAAAATGCCAGCTTTAATTTATTTCTTAAGGCTTTATTTTTCCTTGTCTTTTTGGGAGCAGTAGACTGTCTACTGATTTTTCTACCCTGATAACCAGGGAAAAACTTTCGTTATTGCCAAATACCTAATAACAATATCTCCCAGTTAATTAAGAGGATTGTGGCCCTCACCTTCTTGTCAGAAACCTTTTAACTGTAGGATCAAATATCAGGTGTATACATGAATCAACACACAGACGGACCTCCCATTGGATAGATTTTTCCTGAAACTGGCCCTAGTTGGATTTGATTATTTGATATCAGACCTTTATTTTGTTGAATGTGGACTGCTATGTTTTCGCCTTTCATTGTCAATTGCGTCCTTTGAAGGGTTAAAGAGGTGATGTTAAGTGTGGCTCATCCATGATGTGGCTTACTAGGTCAATGCCTTTTAACCGTTGGGATCAACAGGTCTTGACCCAGCATGTACAGACTCATGCTTAAGGTTGTTATGCAAAACTATGTTAAAGAACCGTATAATTCTATTTTGAAGAGATAGACTTTATTTGGTGCTTCTCTAATGAAATATCACGTGTGTTTTCTAACCAAATTTATTGAATGGAGATTAGGTCACTAAATCTAGGGGTGTTTATCTGTATCAAGTGCTCTGGTGTTCATAGAAGCCTTGGAGTGCATATCTCAAAGGTATTGAGTCTGAATGAATTGCTTTATCCAAGTTACTTAGATATGATTTTAGTTTCTTCTCAATCTCATTATCTTCAATTCAAAGCCACATTAAGCACATGTAGATACCTGTAAATTGTTGGTGACACCAGCTTGATGAGACCAGGCTATGATGACGATCATGATGGGATGCCTGTAAACTGTAATAGCTTCTTATGTCTGGGACTCTGGCACGTGCAAGCCTTTTGCATAGACAAAGCCTAGTTAATAGGAGGTCATAAATGATGCATTGCACATATCACCACAAAAGAAAGAAAAACATGATCCATTGCAGTCACAGTGGAGACGGTATATACATTGCATGAAAATACATGACAATGAACTCTTTAAAATTAAAAAAAAAAAGGATATTCCATACTTTGAGCAAAAAAAGAAAGAAAAAAGAACAAGAACTCTCTCTCTCTCAACTCCAAAATATTATATACTGCACCGACCAGTAGATACACTTTGTGGTAGAGATGATTACCCCGGATGTAAAAACTCAAGAATTGAGGATACAATCCAAAAGGCCTTATTTTTTCTAAATCCTCCAAAGAGAAATAACAAAATAATAATAATAATAACAAAGTATGAGAAAACAGTAGAATGAGAAATATCATCCAATGCATCATAGTCTTCCAATCCACGGGTCTCTTTTTTCATATGAGAATTTTCTTTTGTAGCCCATTATCATCAGACATCTCTGTTATATATAGGGCACATCCAGCATAAGGTAGACGAGCTAACCATGAGCACAAATTGATGTCATTTCAAAACTTGAGTACATATTAACTTCCATAATGGAAGATGAGCCTATATAACTATTTTTTGCACGACAGATTTTATCAGTGAAACTAGATGATTGGACAGAGGAGGAAGTCGAGGCCTTGGAAGAACTAGGTGGAAATACAGTGGTAAATATGAAATATGAAGCATTTGTTCCAGAATGTAAGAAACCAAAACCAGATTCCTCCATAGAAGAAAGGTCTGATTTTATCAGGTATGATTAAAACCAAATTGAGCAAATTGTTTGCAAGAGACCTACAGTACTCTGAAGTGAAACACCATTTCTTGAACGCCCAGGAAAAAGTATGAATTGGAAAAATTTACCCGCTCTAATGAACAGAATGATGCCTCTGCATCTTCTGAAGATATTTCTGCTGGCAATTACGGTTTATGCCCCATCAAAAAGCAAGATGATAAACACCACAGTGGCCAACATCGACGTCTTGGATTCGGTTATGCATTTCGCAACAGCTGGAGGAAGCCCGAGCTAAAGACACCACCAAGAAAGAACACATCAGTATGATTCTAAATGATACCATTGAATCTATAGAAACCTTTTTGCCTTTATTTATTTCATTTTTAACTTCTTTTCCTTTTCTCTCATGTGTGTGGGTGGGGTGGGGTGGTGGGTTACTATTTAGCACTTTCTACGTGTAAACAGAAACTTACTATTAAACAAATGTGTGTAGGTTGGTATGGTTGAATTTGTTGGATTGATAAAGGTAAACGTTGTGAGAGGCACCAACCTGGCCGTCCGTGATGTGGTGAGCAGTGATCCTTATGTCATCCTCTCAATGGGACACCAAGTAAGCTTTTTTTCCAAAATGAACTGTCTTTGTAAAGAAGAATCAGAATGAAATGGGCTGTTTTGATGTATTCAAGTGCTTGACAAACCATTGCAGTCGGTGAAAACACGTGTGATAAAGAGCAACTTAAACCCAGTATGGAATGAAAGGCTAATGCTGTCAATTCCGGACCCAGTTCCACCACTCAAGCTGGTAAGCTGGTATTAGTTTGTCAAGCAAAGGTTCTGTATTGCAGTATCAAATGACATTTACCTAGTCACAGGAGCTTTCACTTAGTGAACTACCTCTTCAGATCCCCCCTCCCTCCCTCCCCCCCACAACCCCCAAGCTACTTAATTGCTAGCATGTTCTTTTAACTTATTCAGCGAGTTATTTTCTAGCAGACTTGTTTATAAAAGTTTTTTGCATGACAATTTTTCTTTATTTTAGAAATTTGTGAGTTTAACGTTCAGTTCTTTCATGCATATGATAACAACAACAATGCTAACGATGATAAAACTCAAACAATATTGTAATGCACACCTGGCGAAATCAAGCTCTTCTGCATGTCAGTTTCCAGAGCTTTTTGCATCCCACTCATTCCTTCTGGTTAACGACATTGTTTACATTTTGTGCTGTGCGTTTGATTGATAATTGACCTTTTAAATCTCTTAATATGTAATACTGAGATAATAAATTATTTGTTAATTAAGTTAGTTGTCCTCAGAAATCCTAGGGAACGAAAACAGTATCTGCCACTTCCTCAATCCATCTAACTAAAAGAAAAGATTGGAGCCATCTCCTATGTTTTTGTTAGAAGTTTTCTAAACTAATTATTTAGTTGTTCTTATTGGATCCGAGTTCACTTTGAACGATGCTAATGCTATTATGGTGCTTGGTGAGATATCCTCCATATGTTTCTATTTCGATATGCTAATCCTAGAGCATGTTTTAGGCCATGTTTAGTCTCCTTTCTCAGGTTTTCTTTTTTCTTGTAGAACTTTCTCAAATTTTATCTGCTACTAGAATGGCAAGAAGCCAAGTATCCAAATGCAGACTTAGTTGTTATTGTAATTACATGAATAGCAAAAATCATTAAAACAGTTTTCTGGAAGCTAGAACTGAACTCTTATTACTTTCATTTTCTTTCACAGCTAGTTTATGACAAGGATAAATTCTCTGCTGATGATCGCATGGGAGAGGCTGAAATTGACATCCAACCCCTGGTCTCTGCTGCTAAAGCATACGAAAACTCGACCATCTCTGAGTCAATGCAACTTGGAAAATGGCTGGCAAGCGAGGACAACACCCTGGTTAAGGACAGCGTAATCTCTCTCATAGATGGAAAGGTGAAGCAAGAGATCACTCTACGGCTCCAGAATGTTGAACGAGGAGAGTTAGAAATTGAACTTGAATGCGTTCCTCTCAGTCAATAATGAAATCGAAGGGGAAAAGAGGAGAGAAAAAAAAAAATGCAGTCCAAGCAAGGGTATCACATATTTTTTTAACTTTGCATGATCTCTTCCAATAGGTATTTATTTACCTAGTGGTTCAATTGTTGTTTTCATTTTTTGCACACTTGTGTGTTTAGCTTTAGTTAAAGACAGTAGGAAAGGAATTCTAAACTTTACCTATAAAGGATATAAGAAACTACTCACTTTTTTTTTTTTTTGGCCAGTACATCAATCAACGAGAACAATAAACTATCCTAATTCATTTGCCCAAGGGCCTCCCAGGGATGCTCCACGTGTGCTCTGTCGTAGAATCCACTGTCTCCAAGCTCCCCCCGAGTACACCCACTGTTGTCATCCGTGCTCAGTTACTGCCAGGGGTGATCCCTGGTACTCTGGGTGAGAAGCAATGCTCGTAACCACTTGGGCATCTCACACTTCTCAACCACTTTGTTTGTCACTGCTTAGTTTGTCATTGCAGAAACATGACAAACCTCTTCTTGTTTTCTTTAGCCCACTTTGTTCCTATTCTCCTCTTCATTATCCTTAAATGCAGAACATAGAAGCAATGTACATAACTGGCATGGTTGGAGATGGCTGTGGATTTAAGGCAATGAGAGAGAGAGAGAGAGAGAGAGAGAGAGAGAGAGAGAGAGAGAGAGAGAGAAGAGAGAGAGAGAGATAGAGAGAGAGTTTTTTTTTTTTTTATCTCCTTTTAGCTATGCATCACTTGTTTCATTGGTGAGCTTTTTCTTCCTCTACTGGATTAGGCCTAGTCTTTTCCATGAACGGGGTAGTGTGCAAAATTGTAACCCTTCCATATCATGGCATATCGCTGGTGTATTCACACCGTATCTCGGGCATTGCTGCTTGTTAGATTAGCTCCAATTAGGGAGCATTGGCACTTTCTAGTGGTTCCTTTTGGAAGGAGAGGAGTGGGGTGTTTGGCAAGAGAAAAGGAGCCATGTTCCAGATCATGAACGTTCATGGGGAATAGCTATCACCCTGTTACTATATGAAAATGCATCCAAGCACACTGGGAAATTTTGACTGCGGTTGACCGTTCATCCTTTAAATGGACAAATGGTAGGGCCCCCACTAAATTTATGGCCAACCCACTTTCTCACAAGAATGGCTATATGGAAACATTCCCAACAGAAGAGGACTCTTTGGAAAAGTTTGTATTTCCAAAATTGCTTCCAATTCACCACACCATTATTATTAGCATTGTTAGAGCATGTAAGAATTTTGTAGGCAGATTTAGTAGAAACATTCCATCTTAGTGAAAAGCTGGACCAAACTATCAATCAATTCAATTTTTGAAATGTAGATTCTAGAAATATCCTCCACATAGGGTTGTTGAAAACCGTTCATAAAATAGAAGAGTTCCAATTTTTATCATTGTTCCTTAAGTCTTTAATCTTGAGATCAGAAACCGAGATCTGAGAAAGTGGTTTTTTAAGCCGATTCTCAAACAAGATCCATCTACACTCCCAAACTGATATTTAGTCATCGATAAAATTTACCGCATTCAAAAATCCCCTCCAAAACCAAAGAGAGTTGTTTGGGCAATATCTAGCCTTGATGATTTTAGTGTAAAGAAATTATCCAAAAGAGTCCCTAACCTTTGTGTTCATTGGGTGGCAATAACAATGTCACCCCTACTACTTTGGTCCTAAGATTGCCTTCTTTAGCCTCCAAGGACGTGCTAATCATTTTCCCAAATGTTGCTTTTAATATTAAGGATGGTAATTCAACTTATGGTTATGTTTTGATAATGAAGAAGTCACCTACTCTTATAGGTGCTTAACGTAGACCATCACTCTCTTCCTCTTAAGAAGCAGAGGCGAAGGATATTCTCTTTGCGTTAGAAAAGGCTTCTTAAATATGTAGCTCCAGGATTGCGATTCATTATGATGCCAAGGAGGAGATCGATAGCATTAACAAAAGGATGGTCTAGACCATCAATCTTATTATTTTTTACATCCTAGAACTCTTAATGAGGTTGTTCATGTTTTGGTCAATTACTGTTCTTAGCTTGGCATGAGTTTTTGCTGGGTTAGTTGTCCTCCGGATTAGACAAATCCCTAGCTCATACCATACATTTCTCATTCGACTGATCATGTGATCACAAGCATACATGTTTGAAGACTCGTGCAGGTCGTGTTGGGAATCAGCTCAACCCAATGCCAGTGTTAAAGGGGAGTAGACCTGAGTATGGATCCCAATACAAATGCCAGCTTTTTTCTTCAGCTCGCGTCCTCAGGCATTAGGCATGACCATTTGTAATCTCTCACTTGCTATGCATTTCACTATCATCATTATCATTAAAGTTTTATCCCATCTACTTTGAGATGTTGTCTTAGTTCATTTCTCTTTCCTCAACCCGATCTAAAATAATATTTTTCAAGTTCGTATCCATCAACTCCTATCAATTAAAGGAGGAAGTCAATGCATTTTCAAGTTCCAACTCAACATGGAAGACCGAGAAAAACTTCTTACCCAACTCATAATGAGTGACAGTTCTCATCTGGCTATCCAGAGTTTGAATCTTACGTATGCCACCTCTTCCTATGTGTGCAAACTACTTTCCTATTTGAGTGGGCTGCCTTCCCGCTTATGCGGGCTCTCTATTGGTCCCAGCCCCTTGACTGGAGTACCCAAAAAGAAAAAAAAAATTAATATGAAAGACCTTTTTTATTTTCTGGCATTTCCAACGCAATCGGTAATGTATGTTTCGATTTTCAAATCCAGATCGTGATCCTCCAGAAGTTTTCTCCTTTTTTTTTTTTACTCTAAACTTAGGACACAAGATGCAAAGGAGAGCTCACAAAGTGGGAAGAGAAGCCCATACAAATTAAAAGAGTGGCATACCTTGGGATAACTAGGTGACAAATGGGGTTGCCAATCAACGGAGCAACCCCCAGTTGTCTCTCTTCTGCATTATAAGATAACATAAGGCTGTCATAAGCTGCCTTTGACCAAAAAAATAAAGATACCATAAGTTGCGAGAATATGGGGTTGTCCAGTTGGTTGGGACCCCCACTTCTTACCTTAGTATCCATGGTTCAATCCTTGGGTACCCCGCAAGAGTGGGTAATGTTGTATCTAGGGACGGAATTTCTTACCTAGGGAGTGGCTATAACATATCAGGACAGAGTTTCTAATTGATCCCAACCTCCTCTCTTCGGGGATATCCAAAAAAAAAAGAGACAATGGAGGAGGCAATGTGTGAATCTTGCCCCCTCAACTAGGGTGCCAAAAAAAAAAATTACACAGGTGGCAATATCTGAAGCCCACTTGGTTTAAAGATCCATTTATAAATTTTTTATCACTTATTAAATTTAAAGTAATGAAATGGATGGTGGGTGAAATTCAACTGAAATTTTACAGCATGCACTTTGATCAGACAACTGTAGGATGAAATGGACCTGCTTTCTTTATGGTAGATCCTGACATATGATGCATTTCAAACAGAAAAACTCAATTTTCATGTGGAGTCCTAATCTATTATTTAACCACGACATAAAAGAGCCTGGCATTTTGTATTTGGCCGTCAAGGACTTGGACCCTGCCTGCGGAGCCCAATTTGGCACGCTTCCAAGTTTTGCTAACCTCGCATTGATCATGCACAAGGCATGGAAATGAGCTGAAAATGGTGACTTGGAATCCCTCAAACCAAAGATTACAATGATAAGATGATTCTTATTTGTTGCGCACACCTAGCTCATACATATATGTATAACTTTCGAGTCTGGATCCTCCTTTTGTTTCATTCAATCCACATTTGTCAACTGTATAAAATATCATCCTTGATTTTTTCATTCTTGAAAGGGTGCATTAGCTGGCATAAGATTTTACACCATTCTGGACTCATAACACCCCCCATTAGAAAGCATCAGGGTGGGTAGGAGCATAGACCAGGCTGTGATTTGCTCTGTAATGGCTTGAGTTAGCTTCCACTAAGGATGTATAAGTGGGTGGGAGCATAGACCAGGCTGTGATTTGCTCTGTAATGGCTTGAGTTAGCTTCCACTAAGGATGTATAAGTGTGCTTATCTTGGTAATTCTTTAAAAAAAAAAAAATTACCCCTATTGAGGATATTAGCCATATGACCCAAGGCTATGAAATTAACAGTATAAAAATTATTAAACAACTTATTCCTCATTACCCTTTTTTTTTTTTTTTTTTTTGAGGAAAAGAAAAGGACCGATTCTCTCTTTTTTATTATTTGCAATCACAACATAAATATATATGACCAAACTATGAATATTCTACACATCTTACTCATATTCATGAAACACATCTACTCTTCTATAGAATCTACTATTCAATTTATTTCACCAATGAGTCTCTTAGGTGCAGTTGAATTTAATGGATATCATGTCAAGATGGCTCACTATCATTATGACATTATCTATGTGATCCCATAATGATTATATATATATATATTTTTTGGGTTGCGGGGGGGGGGGGGGGGGGGATTATCAATCAAAGAACATTTTAGTATTCAAGAGCCATTTTCTCATATAAATAGACTCCGTATAGCCTACAAGTGAACATTTAACAAAATATACTTAAGAAAGTTCAAACTTATATAAACACTCAACTAAATATACAAGTAATTTAAGCCGAGAAAATCACAAATTACTTAATTTGTGAATATTCGTTTACTCACACATTGTTGAAGCACTATATATGGGTTTCTTTTTAATTAATTATATTCAAAGGCTTTATGCTAGTAACCAGTACTTCTAACTGATCAGCTAATTTTATAGATTATTAATAAACCACCCTCTTTTATTTTGTGGGCCCATCAACATATCAGATCTTGCATAACTTCTTACTTGACAGGTTAAAAAGAGTTTTCTTTTTGGATTTATCATCTATGGCCATCCCCTACAATAACCCAAGAAGATCCTTCTCACCAATTGAAGGACTATTCACAATCACGAGTACCATATATTTTTTTATATAACTTAGGCTGTACAAACCCTTCCATCCACATGCACGGATAAAATTATAGGAGGTGGCCAAGGAAAGTTGATGTCGAACACAAGACCTCCCCGCTTCATGAGGCGCAGAGTATTTCGCCAACTAAGCTATACCACTCGTTAATTATCATGAGTAATATATTAGCTATTAGGGAGTTAGTTAAGACCCAGTTTTCTGTTGCAAATCTACCAGCTGAATATTACCAAGCATCAGACAAAGAGCAAATAAAAACAGGAGACACTTAAAAGGTACTTGCATTAGACCTCTTTCTATTGACTTCTTCAAGAAACAAGATACTTCAAAAGACTTCTTACGGAAATAAAACATTTCAATCACTTCTTCAAGGAAACGGACCCCCTGATTCCAGTTTGGACGAAACAGGGGATCCGGATCCCTTCTTCAATCCCAAAAGGGGAATTCAAAGAAAATTGTATGCTCCCCAAATGGCTGAACAATTACACCATTGGTTGTGAGTCTTGTGACTGGATGTTACCCGATGGAAAGGATTTTCTACACCATTAAAGTGTTTGGATGTCTCCCTTTCCATTCAAAAAATGTTTGGAACTTGGGACTTGGGAGTTCCTCTTTCCATTTTCATCTTCTTATTGTCTTGTTCTTACACATGTTCTCCTTTATTTTTCCAGCCTCAAAATGGACAAATCAAGTAAAATTGAGAAACAAACCGAACTGATATATCCAAACTCCAGTGCCAATCTTCGACAACATGTCCAAGAAAGGTAGAAAAATTATCCACAATAACCCATCTCTAAAATCATTGAAACGACAACAACTAACCAAAGAAATACACAAAATCACACCAACAAGAAGAGAAAATGAAATAGACTTCAGTTTAAGAGTACCCCAAACAGAGAATAGAAAGAAGGAACACAGGCTCATCAGTCAATCAATCAGCCTCCCCATGTAAGAGATGCTGATTCCATTTCTAAGAGACTGAGCGATTTCTTCAGCAACCACAACGCAGGAAACGACCCAGCTATTCAAAGCCATCCAAACCTTCATCGCCATGTTAAGAGTCAAGCTCCATGGCATAGCCATGGCCCAGTTCGATGATTTCAGGTGAAGTGGCTGAGAGGATTGATTTTAAAAGATTGAGACTGAGGTTGTAAAAGCCAGAGACAGGTACCAAAATGGGGAAGCAACGGAAGCCAGAAGAAACATGTTAGGTCTAGAAAGGAAGAACAGTAGAATCTCAATCCTTTTGAGTGTTTGAGTCGGACTGTGTTGGGCCTGTGTGGTTAAATGAGAAGTCCACTATAAAATAAAGTGGATTCCACGTGAAAATTGCAGCCGAAGAAAAGCTTAAGATTTGAAATATTATTTATTTTTATTTAAAAGAAAAATTAAAATATTTAAAATTAAAATGAGAATGAGTATATATGACTGACAAATTACTTTATAAATCGGACTAGATTCATCCAAAAGGGATAGGGTTAATATTTTTGACGTTAGAATGCATTTAACTTCACTCTGCTCTTTTTTTTTATTCTCTCTCTCTTCTATCCAAAAAGGCCCAAGGATTTAATGGGCTTCATTTTTTTAGAGGATAAGGTTCAGGGCTTCAGGCTTTGTTCTAGAGTGATAGGTACCTATGAAAAGGTAAGGAAAACGGATCCCCTGTTTGAATCAATCAGGAGGCACCACGTGCGGAGGCGGGGCGGAAGAAAGAGAAAATTTTCTCTTTCTTTGCCATGCCTCCGCCCCCATGTGACGCCTCCTGATTGGACCAAACAGGGGATGGTAAGATACCTAGTACATAAATCTTAAAACCTTTTTTTTTTTTTCAAACCCAGACGTCCATTCATTTGGGCTTTATAAACAATACAAAGCATTTGATTTATAGGGCTAAAGATGTGACATAATATACTTTCGTATTCTTCCTAAAGAGTAGAAATAAATGAGGAAGAATTCTATCCATAGCTCCTGTACTTTCCATTGCAGGAAATCCGTGGTTCTAATGCCAGCTTCTGCTCATGTGGGGCGACTGTTGCGCTGATTTTTAGGATGCCTAGATAAAGATGGGGACATGGAGTTGTATATATATATTTTTAAAATCAACCGACTTTGTTTTAAGCCAAACTTTCTGTCTCATATTGTCCTTATCTCTATTTTGGCATAGGAGGCCACCATTTACAAATTGGAGCCATAAAAGCTCTCATGACTGGGCCTTAATCTAAATTTAAACAGCCACACACATGTATCGTACCACTGACCTAATCTAGTGAAAAATAAATAAATAAAACCATCACCATTGGATTCTAGCACAAAAGATAAATAAATACCCAAAAAGACTTCATCATTTTGGAAATTATGAGCTGGATTTTATATCTAATAAAAGGGACATTCCAACACTCTCTATCCCACCTTTTTGTTGTTTGTTTGGCTACACAATGCCACTGATCATTACTCATTATTATACTGATATGACTCAACCATGAGTAGGTTGTCAGTTGGCACCCTCCACCCCCACTTTTATTTACACATATAACCTATTTCTTGACATGGATGTACCCCAGGTGAGCCCACATAAAAGAGAATCACTTTGTGAAAACGGGACCCAGATTGGTATAGGAGCACACTCCTTATCTAAGAGGGAGAGTGCTTTTTTTATTTTAAAAGGACAAAGGAAAGAAAGATTGAATTACTTTTAAAGAAGGAGAATATTCATGTGTAATATAGTTGGAAATATTCACGTACAAAAGAGAAAAAGTCATATATGATTATATGCAAAAAAAAAAGAATGTTCATCTGCAAATAAGGAAAGCCATGTAAGTGTTCCTCATCCTATGATGAGGGATGGATGCACATGAATGTCCACTTTTAAAGAAAAGTAATTGATATTGGCACTCCCTTTCCCCTTTTCCCCTTTTTTTGATGGAGGCACTCCAAAATCTTGTGAAGGAAAAGGAGTGCCTCCATAAAAAAAAAAAAAAAAAAAAAAGGAGTGCCAATATCACTTCTCTAAAGAAAAATAGGCAAATTTCTTATGCATGCAGCTCAATGCTGTTCAATCACATAGATAGGAGGCATGAGAAGGGTTTGATGCGAATTGGGGGTTAGATAAATATTAGTTGAGTAAGGTTATTTTAACCCTTGATTTTGGGTTTTATTTTTAATAATTTTAGAAGTGTCTTTTTAAAATTGTTACTCAATCTAACAATTGGTGATGGTTGGATTAGGGTGGAATTGAGTGATGATTCATTGATTTAGGTGTCCACCGGAGTTTTTTTTTTTATTTTTTATTTTTATCACAACTCACAAGTGAGCCCCATTGTATAGACTAGAAAAGGTATCCTTCTCTTTTTTTTTTTATTAAAAACAATAGGTCATTTTTATTCTTGTACCGTCCTGTTTATGGTTGGACAAGGCTGAAGCTTGCCTGAACCCATGCTTGACCAAGATTCGGGCTGAGTCACACCATACGATTGAAAGTTAGCCTTGGGCCCACTTAATTTGAAAAATATCAAGTCTCTTTGAGTCGTCATGTGGGAATCAGGAACTCAACTTGGCTCAGAAGGTCACTGAGCCAAGTTTATAGGAGCAAGTTAACTCAAGTTCTGGGTCTTCATTTGGCCCCCCTACCCAGCAGAGTAGACCCGGCCGATGAATGCTGAGTAAGAAAGAGTTTTAACTTTTAACTTGGTTTCAGTTCAAACAGTTGGGCTGGGGCAGCCAACTATTTAAGTCCAACAAGAAATTATTGGGTAGTCTAGCCCATTTTTTACTGTTGGTAGAATTCCAGCCCATTTTGTTATGGGGAAGAAAGTTACACCTAGGCCAGAGGATAGAAAAATGTAGACCAGATTCAGAGTGAGAGCTTAGCTTGCACCCTGCTCAGTCCATCATGGGCTGTTAATGGACTCAATGCTAGTCTCAGCAAGGGTCGACATGGGCTCCATTTCAAACATCTTTGTATATTTGCCTTAGCCAATGCTTAGTCCGACATGCCCACATGGTATGATGGGCCACACGATTTCTAAACTCTCTGTAGCAAGATTGGCCTCTTTGGGTTTGCATCATTATGGTATCCAAAATCTTCAAGAACCGGCAGGGGCGGACCCAAGCTTTGATGACCTGGGGCGGTAAATTCTTCATTGATTTAAATGGACCCCATACATATTTGTCTAAATACTACACAATCGCCCCATGTCCGAAGCACATATGTCTAAATGGTAAATAATCACCCCACCTAAATAAAAATTCTATGTCTGCCCCGAGGACCGGAAATGATGGCAAGCAGATACAGTATCAAATATTCCAATGTCAGTATTCGTTTGGTCGCATATCAAATGGAGATGATGGCAACGCTAAGAACCCTTCATCGGCTGTCAATATTCCTAAAGTCTCATCTTTTGTACATATGGATAAGGCTATATCTGACATGTCCAGTGTTCAAAGCTATGATTTCCATGCAATTTTTTTAAAAAGATTGTACTGAAAAAAATCAGATTAGGTGACCACAATACCGAAAATATAATTTTAAGTGGAATTGCACCAAATTGCCCTAAAATATAATTTTTTTTAACATTCTCTAGTCTCTACTTGGGGTCCCTATCAACCTTTTTTTTAATGTTAAGAATCTCTAGCGACCCTGCGTTTGACCCATTCATACATTTAAGGGCTTAGAAGCCCGATTTTCTCTCTTATTTATTTCCTTCTTCTTCCTCAGCATTGACTGCAACTACAAAAAGTAAAAAAATCATGTCTTAGGGCAAAATACAGACTCCACATTTCCATTGGTCTGCCCAAAACAATTAGCATATGCACTTTAACGTTCTCCACCAAACAATTGCATGTGGCTTTAATGGTCTTCAAGTGGTGGGAATATCCTACAGAGGGAAAGTAATTCGAGCATGGTCGTTTTTTTTTTTTTAAAACAGGGAATGATGGATGAGTTTCGTGCATTTATAAACGTACACCGCATGGTCGATAGAGCTTTTAACATTACAAATAACGGTCGATTGAAACTCTACAAACAAAGTAAATGTGAATACTGTGAAGGTTAGGATGGACCGCAAGGTCTCAATCAACTCTTAACTTTGCAAATGAATGTCGATAGGAACCCTAGTAGAGAATATTAAAAATATATATGTTTTCGTACAAAATGACTAATTTGGTGCAATGGTACTTAAAATTACATTTTCGGTATGATGGTCCCCTAATAAATTTTTTCCTGTTAAATCCCCTTTTTTTTTTTTACTCCTTTGGATTGGAAGATTTCATTCTCTTCTGCTCCTATTTGTCCGGTGTGTCATGAGTCATGATCGTAATTGTATGACTCATGATCGTAATTGTATTGTCGTTGTGCATGGCATCTTTGAGAAATAAGTTGCACAAAAGCTAGGTGATTGGTTGACGATAGAACGCACCCTCGTTTAGACCATTATTAGTGAAGAATTAATTAGAAGATGTTTAAAAAAAAATCATTTTGAATGGGTAAACCTATGCAAGACAAGTTCCAAGGAGTTCGAAGTTACAGCTACAAGTGCAAACACTTTTTGTTTAATTAGAGGGAGATTAGAGGGCCCGTTTATTTTGATGGAAACGAATGGTTCATGAGCTCCAACAAAGGATTACTAGTGCGGCATGAAGGATATTGTAGGTGCATAAAAATTCACGGACCCGGGGGTAGTGTTTTTTAGACTCACTGAGGAGGACGGAGGCTGAAGCTCCTTGTTCTAATGATGGAAGAACAAGCAGGTCAGAGGACCCTGGCTGTGGGCAGCGCAGGGCTCTCCGATGCCAAAGTTAGTGTGAGAACTAAGCAAATGATGGAGATTTTTGGGGAAGAAGATGGGCGTACCAGCGTGGCCTCTCCCGTTCTGAAGCGGTAGCTGTGTTTATATAGAAAAGAGGAGGCAGGGAGGTGGTTAGCTGTCCCATCATAGCTCACTCTACTCTAATAGCTATCCCATCGTAGCTTGTCTTGTCCCATCTAGCCATATCCTGGCGCCTTGGGAGCTGTGGACGGCGATCTGTCAGGAGATATAGGTGGTGCCCATGTCTTGTCACACGTCTAATAACGTGGTTAAGTGTCCATGGGAGGACAACTGTCAGTGCTCAGTACTTTTTCCGAGATATGGCTCTTGGTCGAGATGGAGTGTCTCGCCGAGGTGAGGACCTGGCGGAGATGGAGGGTCCTGGCACTGTTGCCGAAGTGGAGGGTCTGGCACTGCTGCCTAGCTGGTGATATTGGTTGGCACTGTTACCGAGGTGCCGGATATGACAAAATGGTAAAAAGGACCTTTTCGGGGTCGAAACGATGGAATTAGGCCTAAAAGTGAGAAGTCCATTGCAATGGATTATGAAGATCTCGCCGTTTCCCTTCCAGAATGGGGTTCTGTTCGCGATTCTGACTCCGAGACCCTCATTTAGTGCCATTTGGGCGCTGCATGGTGATTTCGGTGTCTAGAAAATATCCCCACACAAAGCCCCCCAACTTTTGACCTCTTAGAGTTTACTAATTCGTTGAGGTCGGAAGCTGTGTATCATTAGGACCTCATGTCTTGGGAGCTGCTTGTAGTTTGAGATGACTTAGCGAGCACTGGACCGGAGCCAGAGGATGGCTTTACTGCTAAGCTGTATCAGGATGCTTCCGGACAGCCGTGTTGCTGTTGAGGTCAGTCTACCCGAGGGCAGTCTTTTTGGCGCTGGCCGAGATGGAGAAGCCTGGGTGTATGAACCCGACGGCAGTCTCTTTGGCGCAGGCCTAGATGGAGGAGCCTGGGTGTATGTACCCGAGGGCAGTCTCTTTGGCGCTGGCCGAGATGGAGAAGCCTGGGTGTATGAACCCGAGGTCAGTCTCTTTGGCGCTGGCCGAGATGGAGGAGCCTGGGTGTATGAACCCGAGGGCAGTCTCTTTGGCGCTGGCCGAGATGGAGAAGCCTGGGTGTATGAACCCGACGGCAGTCTCTTTGGCGCAGGCCTAGATGGAGGAGCCTGGGTGTATGTACCCGAGGGCAGTCTTTTTGGCGCTGGCCGAGATGGAGGAGCCTGGGTGTATGAACCCGAGGGCAGTCTCTTTGGCGCTGGCCGAGATGGAGAAGCCTGGGTGTATGAACCCGAGGTCAGTCTCTTTGGCACTGGCCAAGACCAACATGAGGCCGAACCTGCATGAAGCGCGTAGCTAGCACGAGGGCGACACCAGCATGAGGTCGAGAATCTGGCGCTGCTGCCGCGATGCATGAAGTCGAGATCTGGCACGTAGCCGAGACGTAGGAGCACAAGGCTCTGGATGACCGATGGCGGTAGAGAATCGTGCGATCAAGGCTGACAGCAGAGGACCGTGCCGTCAAAATGACGGTAGAGGGTCGTACGGTTGAAGCCGACAGTAGAGGGTCGTGCCGGTGTCATCGAAGCTGACGACGCCATCGAAGCTGACAGTAGAGGACCGTGCCGCCAAAAATGACGGTCGAGAGTCGTGCGATCGAAGCTGACGGGCGGTCGAAGCTAAGTGATGATAGGAGACATCTAGCTGCCTCCCGAGCTGGAGGAGACTTCTGCCGAGCTGGGGGCTGCTACCGAGCTGGAGGCTGCTGCCGAGCTGGAGACATCCGCCGAGCTGGAAGCTGTCTGGTCGTTTTCATAGAGGTTGAAATGCTCCTGAGCTTGGGCTTCGTCTGCTTCTTGCCTGACGAACTGGTTCACCCTGGCGATAAGTGCCTTCATTGAGACCATAGGGTGCAGGACCAAGTCTCTCCGAAGCTCGTTGCCTGGCGGAAGAGCTTGTTGGAAAGACGTGATTACTATTGTGTTTGAGGCTTCTTCGGTCTGGCTATAGATAGTCCAGAATCTTCTGGCGAACTGCGTGATGTTTTCGGTATGCTTCATTCTGAGGGCCATCAGGTCGGCGCCTGACCTAGGGATGACTCTGTGAGCTTGGAACTTCGCCATGAAGGAATTCCGGAGCTGCTGCCAACTTGTGATTGATCATTGCGGGAGTGCGCAGAACCATCTCAGGGGGAGGTCCCCGAGACTGGAGGAGAAGACTCTGTAGTTCAAGTGGTCTGCGTCGCCCCACACCGACATCCTTTGAGTGAAGTGCCGGAGGTGTGTTGCTGGGTCCGAGGTCCCATCGTAAACGACGAACCTCGGGACGCTGAAATCTTTAGGAAGGGGGAAGTTTCTGACCTCTGGAGAGAAGGGGGATGTGCCGAAATCGTCAGAGTTCAGCCGAACTCGAGCGAAACCAGCTACCTCCATGTTCTGTCATACTGCTTGCTCGATGTATCGATCAAGCCATTCTCTGAAGTCGTGGTTGTTACCCGAGCTTTCGCCATGAGCTCGGTCGCTTCTATTGTCCTTCAGGGTGCGCCTTTTGGAAGGTGGAGTCGAGGTCGAATCCTTAGAGGATGAACCCGATCGAGTATCCTGCTGTTGGACGCTTGCTGGACCAGATCTTGCTCCGGACCTTTCTTGGCAGGGGACCGTCGGCAGCTGTATCAACAATGTCAATGGCTCCTTTCCCTTTCTGGTTCTTCGAGGCATGATGTTTGGGAAGATGACATTTTGCTCGTTTCCCACAGACGGCGCCAATTATAGGTGCACAAAAATTCACAGACCTGGGGGTAGTGTTTTTTAGACTCACTGAGGAGGACGGAGGCTGAAGCTCCTTCTGATGATGGAAGAACCGATGCCTGAGAACCTGGAAGAGGGGAGAAACAAGCAGGTCAGAGGACCTTGGCTGTGGGCAGCGCAGGGCTCTCCGATGCCAAAGTTAGTGTGAGAACTAAGCAAATGATGGAGATTTTTTGGGAAGAAGATGGGCGTACCAGCGTGGCCTCTCCCGTTCTGAAGTTGTAGCTGTGTCAGAAAAAGAGAGGAGGCAGGGAGGTGGTTAGCTGTCCCATCATAGCTCACTCTACTCTAATAGCTATCCCATCGTAGCTTGTCTTGTCCCATCTGGCCATATCATGGCGCCTGGGGAGCTGTGGACGGCGATCTGTCAGGATATATGGGCGGTGCCCTTGTCTTGTCATACGTCCTATAACGTGGTTAAGTGTCCATGGGAGGATAACTGTCAGTGCTCAGTACTTTTACCGAGATGAGGCTCTTGGCCGAGATGGAATGTCTCGCAGAGGTGAGGACCTGGCGGAGATGGAGGGTCCTGGCACTGTTGCCGAAGTGGAGGGTCTGGCACTGCTGCCTAGCTGGTGATATTGGTTGGCACTGTTACCGAGGTGCCGGATATGACAAAAATGGTAAAAAGGCCCTTTTCGGGGTCGAAACGATGGAATTAGGCCTAAAAATGAGAAGTCCATTGCGTAGTAATGGATTATGAAGATCTCGTCGTTTCCCTTCCAGAATGGGGTTCTGTTCGCGATTCTGACTCCGAGACCCTCATTTAGTGCCATTTGGGCGCTGCATGGTGATTTCGGTGTCTGGAAAATATCCCCACACAGATATAAACTAGATATGTAAATAAGATCTTCACTTTCTTACTATTTAAATAATTAGGATAATGGCTGAGAATTAATTTGTCGTCTCCTGTTGATTCACTTTCTATGGAAGGGAAGATTATTTTATGGTCATTTTTTTACATTCATCTTTGTTTTTTCATACGGGCAGAGGTACACAGCAAAAAAAAGAACAATAAAATTAGGATTTTTAATGAAAAAAATAATTTATTTGACCAGTGCACCAAACAAGGAATATTAGGCAAACATGCACCTAATAATGAATCCATACAGAAAAACCTTTTTTTTTTACATTTTATTGAGTGGTCACTATCGACCTTCATTTTATGTATTGAAGGTCGACAACGACCCTCGCTATAACAAGTGATGGTCGAACCTGAATCTTCTTCCTTCTTCCTTCCTTTCCCGAACCCAATCCAATGATAGAGACAGGGAAGACTCACATGTCCGTTGTCCTCATTTATTACTGTGAAGACATGCTAAGTAGCTTGGCCGCATGTTTTTTTTTTTTTTTTTTAATATGTCAACATGTTATGATCCGGACTGTTGATCAAGTCTTGTGGTGCAGTAATATATTATTACAGTGAGGGTGGCGCAAATGACATGTAGTTGATTTATTTTTATATAATTTAGTATCAAGATTGATTTTGTGATGCTCAGGATATATTAATTTTATCCAAATCATAATTGTAAATAAGAAATCTCCCAATACATCAAACAAATGAAATTCTCAATAAAACGATTATAGTCGATGCTTGTAAATATCTTTTAAGTTACTTTTTGCACTGGATCACTTACAATGACTGAAACTCTTCTATGGGAGAGCCGGCCTTGCATCATTAGTATGCAACTTTAGCAAATACTAATGATTTTGTGAGGCGCACCGAGTCCACACAAGGGGAGCGGGTGGACGGGAATTGTAGATCAGTGTTTTGATAGGTACTGGATTAAGTTTTACTCCAATGCAGTCTTTGAACATAAGAGAAAATTGGCCATTATCTCATCATTTTAAAGATATAAAATTCTCGACAACTTATATGAAGGGCGATTGCGATTGGATACAACAAAATTTATCCACGCCCATGATCTACCCTACATTTTGCAACCCTTCATGAACTAAGCATACATTCAAATGGGCCCCAAAAGTCATCTTAAAATCAGAAGGGCACACCTCTAAGTGTGTTTATATATGTTCCATCATTGGATTGAGTTTAGGAAAGAGAGAAAGAAGGAAGAATATGAGTTTATGCCTGTTCAGGGTCAACTACGACCCTTACTTGTTATAGTGAGGGTCGTTGTCGACCTTCAACAGATAAAATGAAGATCGATAGCAACCAACAAAAAAAAATAGTGAAAATTTTTTATTTTTCCGTACGAATTCCCTGTTAGGTGCATGTTTGCCTAATGTTTCCTATTTGGTGCACTAGTCATATAAAGTGTTTTTTTTTTTTTTTGGTAAAATCCCTATAAAATTATGATAAGTATTTTCAACTTCCCCCAATACTTTAATGTAGTGTGAAGGTCTCAACTTTCAAGACTGCTAATGAGGCATGCAAATAACAGAGAGTACAACAATAGAACAATAAAATTGCAAAATTTCCTACAGGGAAAGCTCCAAGTATTCGAGGACTCTTAACATCCAAGAAAATATGTAAGACCCACCTTTTGTTTTCAAAAGAGGGAAATGGGGAAAATTACTCAAGCTTGATACACAGACCTCAGAATAGCCATACTACAAGTCCGCAAAAAAACCAGCCGCCTTGGTATTAGAAGCTTTGGCTTTATCTGTCCTCTTTTTCTTTTCCCTGCAAAATTGGGGACAAAATAAGGACCATAAAATCAAGAGCTCACATTGACACTACAACCGTTTCACACGTAAAAGAGGAGAGCTAAAAATAAAACTCGCATGAGAGCTCCTCGCTGCTTCATGTGCCGTGGCCACATGTTTCATTATCATTGGCTATGTGTGCAAGATCTGAACCACGTCTCATTACCATACCTGGATGCCGTAGCTTAAATAAATTGGTAGGACAATTTCAACCAAAGTTCGACATACTCTCTCTTCTTACCTCAAAACTGTCATGTAGTTGAAGCACTAGATTGTGATCAATGTAATTGCTGGACCGTGCCACCCATGGTAGCAACCACTAGTAACAGAAGACTAAAAAGTGTCCATCACTGGGAATTCTGAATAACAATTCCCATTAGGAATCTTCTAAATGGAATTTCTTTGACAACTCTCATTAGTTTCCAACGGTGAACCTTAAATAATATTAAGGCCTGAAAATGAGGAATTAGCTCAAGGTACACATCTAAATTTTATCAAATACGTGCTTGAGATTTTAAATACAAAACACTTCAACACAAATGGAGTTTTTGGGTAACTGAATGTGTTTTTTTGTCCCATTGGCTCATTGAATTTCTTCATTCTGAACCTTCGATTTAAAATTTATGCAAAATCACTAATGAGAATGTTCAAGATAATCACAACCGCTAGAATCTCACAGTATATCACTGACCTTTAGAAGACTTAGGGACATCAATATCAACGTCCATCTCATCATCATCATCACTATCAGCTTCAGCCACCTCATTCCTGGGAGCATTTTGTCCACCTTCCAACAGGTCATTCAAATCCCAAAGCTGCATGAGTAATATGGTGCCAATATTAGAAGGATGCATAAGGCCACTAGCTGATATAGGATTGCTGAACATCTAATCCAGATAGAGTGCATGCAGTACTGACATCAAATTTAAAATGACTGGACTTGCACTTACAGAAGATTAATTAGAAATTGAGTGAAATGTGGACTTGAACATACAACTTTTTTTTTTTCTAAAAGTGCCAACAATTTACTTACGAGAAACAGGATGGTAGTATATTCAGTGACTAACAGAACAGCTAAGAAACCCAACAACTAAGAAAAGGTAAATGGCAAAAACAAAACAAAAAAGAAAGAAAAAACTTTTTTAGAATGGTATGGCAACAGGACAACTTAAGTAGGCATTTGGGTCAATGCCGTTTTAGGAGGCACTTGATATGGCCAAATGAATGGTTAGGTACTCATGCAACTGCTCCCACCACCCCCAGAAAACCATGTTGAACATGTTGCCACTAAATTTGTTCAATAATTTGACATATTTTTTTAATGCATCAGGATATGAATCGCCATGGTTATTTCTTTATCAATCAATTCTCCCCAAAGATGAAAGCTAACCCACCTTCAACATTTGATCATGTGATATACTTCCAAGAAGCTTCCTATCATGCGAGAAAGCTGTTAAAACAACATATAATGAGTTAGTTTGGCATGTGTCTAAATCCCATTATGTATAATTAACATGGGTGTAAACCTACAAAAACAAAACAAATACATCCAACAATGAGAATGTTGAAAGGAATTAATCAATGAATCTATTAATTATAACAACAACAACCATAATAATATTGAACCATACCAAGGCGCTCAATTGGGTACTCTGAATGCTCAGCAATCGGCTGAATTATTCTGTTAGGTAAAATGCCTACCAACCTAAACACCATAAAGCGAATTATTCTGTTAGGTACAATGCCTACAACCTACACACCATGAAGCTGAAAATTTAGATGGCCGGATGCCAACTTCGAAAAGAAAGAAACAACAATGTAAATTGATGGTATGGAAGAGAAGAAGAACAAATCAACCTAATGACTCCATCCTCTGATCCAGAAATGAGTTTATCTTCATCAAGCTGAGACACAAGACGGAAAAATCTAATTAGAGAAACAGCACTGTACACTTGGAAAAGGAAGCAAGAAGACAGAAAGTGCTTTACCTTAAGCAATGTGTCAACTGACATTGGGTGCCCTAGGAAACGATCACTGAGATACCACATGATAAATTTCCAATTTTAGGATATGCTTAATACATGCAAATTGAAACATAACAGTAGAGACACCATGACTATTTTCCAAATTAACAACATGATGCCCATAACAGAAAATGTATTTTCCGTAATAGGTAACAGGATGAGAACCAAAAACCTCTTGGTTTCAACAATGGGCACCTTCAAACTATTTACATAACTTCAGTGCGAGGAGGACATGGAACTGTGGCTGGGTGTAGCAAAAAAAATCTGGAACAATGTCCGATATGCCATACTGACCAGGTATGTGTGTAAACCTATTCACATGGACATTCAAAAGCCAGCCAGCCATGCTGTGGAATGTGTGCTTCTCCGCATTATATCACTTTCCAAGACAACAAAATTCAGAACAGCAAACCTGCAATCCTTGAAATAGCCCCACGAGTAGAGCAACAGAGTGCCAGTCTGAGTCCCACAGATAACTTTTCGGCCATTCTGATTCCAAGAAACTCTTCATCAGGGACAGTTGATCAGGGAGAATTTAAAATTTAAAATATCTTCAAGGCTGCTAATGAGATGCTTATCCACAAAAAGATAGCAGATTTGATTAAAAACTCTTAAAAAAAGTCACTGAAGTAACTATCTACTTTTCCATCAATTATATCCTCTCCCGCCATTGTATTTTTCATAGTAGTTTTGAGCAATGGGAGAGTTAATGAATTAAAACAATCCATTTCACTAGCTTTTTACAAGTGGCACTCATTCTTAATTGGAGGTGAGATACAATCACAAAGAAGAACAAAATTAAACAGATTTAGCCCGTTTACTACACAACTGGGTTGTCAATGGATGTCCAATTACCCAATCACATCAAGGTTACAACCCAAAAAAACTGGTAAGATCCTTCTTTGCACCTGATTGATAATTTGGTCCGTTTCAGGGTCCACACTCAAATTATAATCACCCAATTGATATATATTTTATGCTAAATAATATAAACTATATTAATATTGTTTTATAGAACAATGTGCTACCAAAACCAGGCTAAGAAAAATGGTAGAAGAATCATTTTGGAACCAAAGGATGATAACTTGGCTCTTAGCACCAACACATTCACTATATTTTATAGATATATACTGATTTGCAGTCAGGCAAGAGTCCAGGTCAGTCCGCCTGGTCCACACATTTGTTTAAATGGTTCCAGGTCCACCATTGACCTAAGCCATTAACATTCTTTTCTTTTTTTCTTTTCTTTTCTTTTTGTTTTTTTTAATAATGAAGCAATTTACATTCTTATACACAGAACTACTACTGTATTTCCCAAAAGGTGACCAATGGGGGTCCCTATCAAGAGAAAATATAATATGCACAGCTTGTGAATCTGTGCAGTTTGCTCAGGCTTTAAGTTGGAACAATTACAGCCAACAGTTCAGTCCAATCCATTGAGATCAGTACACCAAGGATGATCAAAGAAAATTCCAGAATGTAAAAGCCTAGCCATCCATTCTTTGACCTTTTAACAACTTTTAACCCTCATATAAACTAGGTTTTATTCTGTTAAAATCCAATGTGGATATCAGTCAGATGAACACCACTTTGGGGTGGGTTACATGGTAACCAAATCATGAAGGGGACCCACATGGGAGTTCTGGTATACAATCAGTCCTCATATGAATTTCATGTGTATGAGAACCAGTCACATGGAGGAACTCATGTGTGGGGCCCACTAGATCAATCCAACCACTCACTGGCTACTTGAGGATAGCACGTACTCCGAATTGACATATCCAAATGATATCTGCTTAGCAATTTTGTTTTGGAAAAAAATCGATTTTATCCAAAGGTTAAATTGTCATTTGAGGGCTCTATTGGGATTATCCCCCCCCCCCCCCCCCCCCCCCCCCCTGTGGCTACTTGAGGACAGCACGCACTCCCCCCGCCCGTGGCTACTTGAGGATAGCACGCACTCCGAATTGACATATCCAAATGATATCTGCTTAGCAATTTTGTTTTGGAAAAAAAATCGATTTTATCCAAAGGTTAAATTGTCATTTGAGGCCTCTATTGGGATTATGTTATAGAGGCCATTCTAGCAAACCAACCCAACCCCCCCCCCCCCCCCCCCCCCCCCCCCCCCCCCCCCCCCGCCCGCGGAGAGAGAGAGAGAGAGAGAGAGTACCCACTGTATAAATTCAAAAGCTATTCAAAATCTGGGTTGTCTGTCTACAAATGGAGTTACAACTATTCTTTTTTTTTTTTTTTTAGAAAAATTTAACTTTGGGAATTGAACGAGTTACAACTATTCTGCTTTGAGAATTCAGGTACAAATGTGCGATGGATTTGAAATTATGTACATGAGTGCTAGAAAAGGCACACTAGGCCCTCCTTTATCAATGCCAGCCACTTCATAAAAAAAGATAGATATCAGAAGTATCATAAATTTAAAATTATTGACATGGAGATTTAAAACAATTTAAGAGAAGCTAATGGAACTGCAAACACTTTGGCCAAGCATGGGATTAGATAGATACCATTCGTTGTTTTCATGTGCTTTGTAATTTGTTTAGATAGATCCCATTTGTTGTTTTCCTATGCTATGTAATTTGTTTTCGTAGTTTTATTATTGTTTTCTTTTGATTCTCTTTCCGGTAGTTACCTCTTATACTGATTTATTTTCCCTTGTACTAGGATCTCTAATTCAATAAATTCTTCATTTCATTGTTGTTCTGCATATATATCAAAATGAATGTTACCTTCATTGTGACTATGGAGAGTAGCTCATCTTCAGAAAACTCAGATCGAGTCTGAACCTGTCATTAGTTTATGCCAAATAAAAATTTTCAAAATATTTAAAAAATAGGTAATTTATTTTAATCATCAATTGAAACCCAATAATCTGCATCACATTGCTACTGTAGCTGCAGGCAGGTGAAGATACAGAACTTGCCTTATTTTTGCGGAGACTACAAACGGATAGTGTCCCATCTCCACTGTCAAGAACAAAAACCATAGATCACTTTAAATACCTCCACTCCCTTTTTTTCTTGTAACAATTTGAATATAGCCTTCAAGAATCCACATGAATAATCGAAATCTTTTAATTTTTTATATATATAAAGGTAATATGGTTCAAACCCACAACATCATGATTGAAACAATGAGCGCCTTCCAATTGTGTTACGGGCTATAGTCAAGAACAATCAGATAATTACTTCACATCTATCATGACAAGGCAGAGCCAGCTCGACTCAGTTCAATTGGGCTCACTCAAACACTTGGTTCTTTACCTAATCTAACAGAGATCCAGCTCAGCTCCATTAGCTCAGGAGCCAAAGTTAGTGCCAGCTTAGCTAGACACAAGTAGAGCTCAGCTCAATTAAGGGCTCGTCTCAAGCTCCGCTCAAGTTGGGCTCAGTTAGGTTAAAATGCATAACTCATACACTAAGAATGCCTGGCCCTTCTCTTTCCCAGACAAAAGCTCCACCTGAGTTTCAATAACATGCTTCTTTTCTTTTACACCTTGGAATGACGCATGCCTGACCTATCCACATAACACAAAAGGTGGCACTTACCACACCTTTTGAAAGGCATTTTTTCTTTTCTTTAATTTTTGAGTCCGGGTTCTCTGAGGGCAAGACAACAGAAAATTCTCTTATATCGCTATAAAAACCATCAGTGAGGCCCACTCAAAATCATTATCCCACTATGTTAAACCATTGAACAAAATTTTACTCCAATCAAAGTCATGCCCTCCACCAGATTAATAACATGTAAAATGCAACGTTAAATTATAAAATAAAAGATTCCAATTATGTTTTTGAAACATGAATGATATAACAGAGAGCAAAACATTGATTGGAGTGGAATTTAGCATAGAGACAAAACAAGGTTGGATGGTAATTTTGAGCAATTTGGATTCCAGAGGTAGGCCCCGTTGATGACTTTACAGCAATGGATACACTACCATACTAAATTGATGAAATGCAACTTGGCGCTACAAATAATTAACATGGACAAATAAAGGCCAAAGAGAATAATAAAGGTTTTAACATTCGGCACATTTTAGAAGGATCAAATTGCAATAGGAGAATATGCATATAAAAAAAAAAATGATCTCAGGCTCTCCAAACAGTTCAGTTGTGACATGGAATCTGAGAATGAGGATGTGCAGCATGGCCGTTTGAGTTATATAAACTCAAAATTGATGTGCACAGCAAACAAATGACAGGATCACAAAACTTGAGGTAGATTACCCAATAGCATTATTAATCAGTAGTAAAATCTGTAAATAACTGGAATGAAAGTCAACCATTCTAAACATTTGAATTGTAGTGCTCCGCGGCAAGGGACTGATAATCCAACCATATGAAGCAAGGAATACTGGATCTCCTTTGAGATAATATGCTAACTAAAACAAATGATGACATCTAAATTTTTTTTCAAACAAAAAAGAAATTAGACAGATAATTCTCATTTAGCACAAAATAACAGAAAGCAATGAATTTGTGCCCTCACTATACGTCTTAACAAATTGACAAAAAAGTATTGCCGTGCATACACTTTTCTTTGGGATGTATGTATGAAATTAGTGCATGCTAACCACTGAAACAGTTTTGTTTATGCTTGGTTACTCATAGAGGGCCTCCATCGTAACTCTTAGCAATCATTTGGATCCAGTGGCACAGGGCCAGAGGCGGCTGAACAAAGTGGGTTCGGATCATGGGTAAAGCCCAGCCTGTGGCCCACCAAGCCCATCAGGGCCTTTAATATACAACATGGGGCCCAATATTATGTCCCAGTGGTTTGGTCCTGATGTTTTAGAGTCTTTACTTTATTAAAAGTCCTAGTATCCTACTATGTTAGTAATGTGTCACAAGTATTTGTGTTGTTAAGAGTCAAAATACTGCCAATAAAAAATGAGTCAAAATAGTGAAAGTAATGGAATCTAAAAGTCTAAGTTGTAATTGGCTATAAAAAAGAAAGTTGGAATTGAGTCCATTTTGTTTCCCCTTGAGATGGACCAATTCAGGTGTCTAACAAAGTCCAATTGACATGAAATTTGGCTTTTCAGGATAGTCAGTTACTTATCCAACAGACCTAAGATTGTGCAATTCTGACGTGGAGTGCAAGCACATCCCAGGGAATGTCTAGTGGAGAGGATAAAGCCCAAATCTTCATATTTCTTAAGTGATTAACTGGTTAAATAATATTGATTTGGTTCCTCTTATTTGGTAATCGGCTCAGCCCCGGATCCGCGATCGAATAGATCAACACCTCAGATGGGGTTGATCAAATCCAACGAAGGGATTCCACACAGAACGTTTCTCACAGGCATAAAACTCATAGGAGTAAATTCACGATAATTGAATTTGATTGAAGAAAAGCATAAGCATTAAAATGGGGCTCCGCTATATATATAGAGTAGCATTGTTTCTTAATAACCAAGACATTCTAAAATAATTAACTATCTAATCTTAATCAGAATAGGATTTAGAAAGCAATTTTACTAAGCAGCCCTACTAATTTAGAGACTATCTAAACTAATGATAAGGATCTCAAAATCAGAGATCATGTGGACCCCATCAAGTGGGCTCATCAGGTCCGTCCATTAGGTCCTGCGGGTCCTGGTCTTGGATCAAGCTGCATCAATAATTGTGTGAAAGTTTGTGGCGATGAATACAAGACATGTAATTGATTATCCCTTTAAGCCTCTTGGCTCGGAGAATAGCCTTGACCATTCTTCCCCCTCCCCATGGCTGCGTCATCCGCATTACTTACTACCAGGTAGCTCTAAAAATACATAACCATGGGCAGCTCAAGCAAAACATTATGTTTATCTAACATACTACTGGAACAATAAAAGGACAAGGTGAAATAAATAAATAAAGCACTCATTTGCTTCAAAAGACATTGACCCAACAAGTAATTATTCTTGAATAATTGCAGAATAATTCAAAAGCTATGTCTAAAGTGACTGGTAAACCAAAAGACCAGAGTGAGTTCTCAATGATTGGTACAACAGTACTACTTTAGCATGAGAAAATGAAGAAGATATGACCCACCTTGTCCCCAGTAGTTGCATAGAGTTAGACACAAAAGTCATATCTGAGATGTAATCTTCATGGGCACTAAAAGAATTGCAGCAAGAACGCTGACGTGTATCCCAAACCTGCAAATTAAACACAATAATATAGTATTTAAGCTAATTTCCTCTACTCTATTTTTTTTTATGTGGCATTGGCAATGACAACTTAATCAACATAGAAAACAACTGTCCGTTAAGGAAATAGATTACAAAAAAACAACAGGAGGATCTAGACATTGGTTCCCTATAAACATGATGGAGAAAACAGGAGGAATTCTCAAATCTGCGGGTTCCTCATGGATTCCTCGTTTGTTACCAAACGTGCCCTAAAAGTCCAATATATGTCAAATACATTACAGTTCTGCTATCTGGGTAAGATGGAACTATGGATATGGACCTCATGGACCTGGATCAAACTTGACCCAAAGTTTATTTGGGTCTATCTCAACCTGGACCCAATTACAAATAAGTCCAGAAGTTGTACCCCTAAGTGAATTTTTTATCAAGTCCCTTAGGTGATCATGTATACACGGACTCGTTCACTTGCAAAATTGAGTTTTTTAAGAGGTATCCTTACAAAGTTGTTAATAAGATAAACAACAAGCCCACAATAAGCCAAGAACGCATACAATATAAGTGTTTAGATACATTCAAATGAAGAAAACGGAGAAACACAACATGCATAAATATTAGGGATATAAACAGATTGGTTCGGATCCAATACAAGTTTATCCAAACTTTTCTAGGTTTGAACTAGGTTCATTGCCATCCATAAGGATGTCAACAGACTGGGTTCAGGTAAGATCTAGGATGGTCAATATACTGTTTGTTAAGGTCCAACCCTCCAATTAAGTGGGTAAAAGGTCCCTTGCCATCCCTACAAATGTTATGAAAGTGATTGACTCACCTTTATGCAACCTTCATCATCTCCTGATGAAACAGTCGTATCGGTCAAGCTGATCAAACGATTGACTGCGGCCCTTTGTAAGGCAAAGCATCTTTATATCAATTTTAGGTAACGCAAGGCAAAGCAGAAAGATGTGATATTTGTTAATGGAAACAATCAAAATGAGAATCATCTAAATTTACTCATGTGCATCCTCCAGGCGTGCAATGGTTGTTCCAGTTTCAACATCGGTGGCAAGTATTGAGCAGTCAGGAGATGCTGATAGAATTGCTGAAAATACATACATTACAAAAAAGCATAAATTAGAAATTCCAGAAAATATTTAAAAAAAAACACTTATTGTCACTCTTTTGGATCACAATCACAAATGCACAAAGCAAACTAAGGTCCCCTCTTATTATTTAAGCTAGAACTCCTAATAAACGAAGCTTTCTCACATGGTAATGCTGATTGCCATCAAAGACTCAAAAGTCACAACATTCTAAGAATCTTTCCATTGGATATTTATATTTAATCATCCATTTGCAAGCAATCAGTCATTTGACTCGATTCCACATCAGACTTCTATCATCACTGCACATCTACTATGTGGTCCATGGTCTACCCAGTGAAAAATGTGGAACTAATAATCAGTCAAAAAGTGGTGCACTCTAGGAATGTACACCCTAAAATAAATACTACCTGTTCTGGATGGCCATGGAACATATATGCTATGCACAGTAAACAGATTATGTGAACCAGTGGAATGCACACAGATTTTGGACCTCTGGCTCATGGCAATCTATTGTCCAAATTTCCAAAAAAGTTCATCTGGTGGTGCATAGTTAACTGATTCACAGCCCAATAAATTCATACAAAGCTCATACTCAAAAATTTAAACAAAATACGGGCACCATTTCATTGTGATTGGTACATTCAGCTCGCTTTTTTGGTTCACCTAACTCATGGTCCATGTTTATTAACTTTGGTGGATGAAGTAGAGTAATTTTTAGTGTGTCCTCTACAAAAAGATTAGATACACATTCAAGACATTGTTATGAATAAATGCAGGATTATCGTACTTCCCAATGGAACCTATTAAACTAGACCAAATCCATTCCATATTAAACTATTGAGCAAATAAAATGGCAAATTATCCAAATGAACGCGTTCCAACCGTAATACAAACTACATAACTTCAAGAAAACCATCTCTGAGAAATCACTGGAAGAAAAAATGGTGAAAACTATTAAAGAGAATTACCACGGCCAGAATCAATGAATCTAACAGCTCTGCAAGATTCATCATGAGCACGAATTTTCAACAACCTGAAATTAGAGAAAAACAACATCATAAATATAAATATAATATATATATATATATAGAGAGAGAGAGAGAGAGAATAACAATCATATGTGGGCATCTAGATCCGCATGGGAGTTCCGATGGGGATATTTCCCATTGACCCAAATTAGATAGGACATAGGAGAGCAAATTCCAACTCTACAGTAGTGTTATTTACCGTTGATATGATCCATATGTGAAAAAAGAGAGATTTACTATCGATTTAAGCAGCCTTCTTTTACAATTTGATCAAATCCAACTGTGTATATCACGCTAGCTGGAGTGAGATTTGGGCGAGTGCTAGAATTCTAACGGTTAAAAAAGCAAACTTTCACAGATTTAGTGAGAGAGATTGCAGTACCTTTGGGGTTGGGAATCGGTGGCATAACGATACCTGTTTCAATCGGAATCTAGAGATGAGAAGTTGAAAGATTGGTTTTTTTTTTCTAGAGAAAGATGAATTTCAAAGAAAAAGAAGAACAACTTTACAGGTGAAGATCGCCATTGATGAGAGCTGTGGCAACGAGAGGCTCCGATGGATGAAAATCCAAATCGAAAGGAAGTTTTCCAAGATTGATCTCCATCATTGTTGATTCTCTTTCTCAAGATTTCTCGTGATTCCTTTTTCTCTCTTCCGATCCAAACACAAACGGGTGGAGAAAAAACCTAACTGGAGAAAAACCCTAAACTGGGATTATGCCTGTCCCAAGATTTTAGAAGTTACATTTTTGGATAATTGCCATAAAAGTAATTTTGACCATCCCAAGTATTTTGACCTTCAAAGATTTTAACTTTTTAATCTTAGACATTTATAGTATGATGGTCATTTTAGTTTTAGTTTGCAAAGTCTTCACACATTTTATTTACAATTTGAGTTTGGAGAAGGGTGGTTATCTCATAATCAGGTATAAATTTATTTCCCCTGATACTAGGAGTGTACACGGATGGGATTGCTGCGGATTGGGCTAAATCCGTCACCAATCCATTACATACGGATTGATAGATTTGGAATCCGTCACCAATTTATGGCCGTTAAAAATCGATGACCAGATCGGATTAATCTGTTCAATCTAATGTTAAAAGAAAGATATTAAACATGTGGTAAAAGATTTCAACATAAAAGCTTATGATCCACAAAAAAGCTCATTCCTCGCCTCTTGTATCAAACTCAGTCATTCAAATAGGGCAAATAAGCTCTGTAATACAACAAAAATTGCTACAAAGAGAGACAAAATATGTTCATCTTTACATCTATTTCTCTATATCGACATTATTCAGTAAACGAAATCAATACTGAGAGAGACAAATCTTGTTACTGTTTCAAACGAAACCAACATCAAAAGAAGAGATTTTCTCCAGAGTGTTAATTCAGATCCAAGCAGAAATGAGATTTTCAAACGAAATGAACATAAAAAAAAAAAAGAACAACAACAACACAACAACAACAGGTTTCAGATAGAAATGAGAAAGCACTTACCTCAAAAGACACAGTTTCCCCTTCTCTTCTTCTTTTCCTTCTTCTTATTGTTGTCGCCTCTTTGAGGGAAGGGTTTTCTCCGCGACTAGGGTTTTCCTCGGACACGGAAAACACGAGAGAGTGTGAGAGAGAGAGAGAGATAGAAGATAAGGTCTACTGTTGGGAGATGGAGGTCTGCTGCTCGGACGGGTTTTGGACTACTGATGGGAGAAGAAGGTCTTGGTTGATAGTGGGCATAGGGTTTTGGGGATAAAAGGTTTGTGTGCATTTTGACCCCTTAAATTTTTTTTCTTATTTTACATTTAGACCCCTTAATTTTTTTTATTTATATTTAATGTCAATGGATTTGATCGGATTAAATCCGCGGATTGAGGGTGAAATCCGTCACCGATCTGTTGCTAACAGATTACAAGATTTCTAATCCGTCACCAATCCGTTTCAAATCGGTTAAAAATCCGCGGATCGGATCGGTTTTATGGATCGGCGGATTTTTTGTGGACCCCTACCTGGTATTGAAAATTTGTTATGTATATTACAGGTTAATATTTAGAACTTTGAGAAAATTTTGACTTTCTTTCAAGACATTATTTTTGGAAAATAAATTTTTTGAGGCAAGTTTTGAACACAAGATGTAGGGAGCAAACCCACCCCTTATGCCATTCCACTAACTCCCACATGGTTTTTTTTTTTTTTTTTTTTGCCTATAAAGAGTGAGGAAAATCTTATTTTCTTTCAAGATATATATATATTTTTATAACGGAGGGTGTCACAGCCCTTTGGGCCAAACTAATCCCTACGGGCCCAAGGGAAGGTGGGTAAATACCATGTGGCTTCAATGTGGTAGTGTAGTTGCGAACCTTTAATATCCAGAAGCAAACCGTAGTTCTAGGCCAAATTATTCAAGATATTTATTTTTGAAAAGTAAATTGTACATTTTTTAATAAAGAACTGGGACTCATGTTCTAAATTACTTTCTTTTCCTAATTCATGTAAAAAGATATGATATGATGTGTGTAATCAAATATTTGGCTAGACTTCCCCAAGCTTTTGACTCAATGACCTTTTCAGGTTAGTGGAGTCTAGTTTCCAATTAGATCCAGGCCTATATTTCAGGATGGGTACCAAAAAAACTTGTTTTTATCAGGATATTCAGGTATTTGAGGTTGAGGACCCACGTCCATTTATACTTGTACAAAAGTATTTGGGTCTCAATTACCGCCCTAACCGGTTCTTTGACAACCTAACCTATGCATTAGTCGAGTCCTGGTCTGCGTACAATGCAACCAGATGCAGATTGCAACTCATTTTCATTTTCATCTTCCTACTCTAAAAAACACCCATTTTCAGTCCTAACTTCCATTACTTGTGGCCACTTTCATGGGCTCTACTGTTGGCTCCATTTCAATTTTTTCATCCCACATGTTTTCATCAAAGCCCCATGTCTTTGTCTCGGGGATATTTGTCTGTATTAAAATATATTATAATGAGGCCAGCTCCCCTAAGCTCAAGCTTAGAATAAGATAATCTCAAGTATGTGGTGGGGCCCACTTGGGGACCCACATGGGGATGGGGTGGGGGGGGGGGGGGGGGGATTTCAAAGACTCCCTAGGATCTTCCTCCCTGCAAAAAATCAGCCACAACCGTAATTTCTATCATCTCCATATGGGCCCAAGAGTTTAATGGTCAACAATCCATTCGGATTGATATATAGTCAATCCATCGGTCCAGTAAATTAGGATCTTACCGAAAGTTGGTGGACATGTGCAATTTAAGGGAGTCATATGTTTTGTCCATTTGGAAGGACCAAAGGTGGGCCCCACAAGCACGAGCTTACGAAATTTTCTCCCTAAGCTCAAGCTTAGGGGAGCCTTGGCCTATTATAATTGAATGCATAAGATTGTTAAAAATGAAGATCAAATGTGGATTTTCAAAAATGAACATCAAATAGCATCATCGTTGATTAATTTGTATTTTTATGACACCTCATGTATTCAATTTCTTTGTATTTGAATGCAAGTAAGCAGGTCTATATAGCTTCACTGATAAGGGACGTGAGTGTATGGGTTTTGAGTTTCCAACCGGTAAAAAAAAATCCATATTCTTAGCCTCCATTTCTCTTTATTTTGAATATTTTAATAGTGATCTTTCTAATTTTGCTCGATGAAAACTTGAAGTAATTCCTTGGTGAAATATTGAAGGGATGTTGTACTAGATATTACTGACTATTTCATTGATCTTGTATATTTATGTTTAGACACGAGAGAGATTAAAACTGTGAGTAGGGTGTCCATGGGCCAAGCCGGGCCAACGAGAAACATATCTAGGCCCATCCCGACTTTAGAAATACAAGCCCATATCCGTCCAGGCCTGCCCATTTATTCAATCAGGCTGAGCTGAAACGGGCTTTTTTACTAGTTGTATGGGCTTTAGGCTCTTTATCACTTAATCCAACCCAGGCCAGTTATTAAATGGGCCAGATTATATATCCGAAGTCCAGCTGAAAACTGGCCGGGCTTGGACCATGTGCACCTCTAGGCTCTAACAATGAATTCTGTATCATGACTGTATTGGCAACACGTGCCAGTGCTAAAAGTGTGTGAGCGCTTAGAATGCCAAAATAATGTATCAGTTTTCAAAAACTAATGCTTATCAACGAATATGATAAGTATTGCATGGATATAAGGCAGAAATGTAAACGAGACTTTCGGCTTTTCTACATTGAAGGAAAGGATCCTTGGAACTTGGTTTCTTTGTGGGAGTTCAGAATTCAGATCCTGCAATGGCGGGAATAAGAGAAACTGATGGCTAGGTTTATAAATCAATGAAAATATGCCATGTCAATATGTGTATGTGAGGCTATACATTTGAACTTTACATGCACCAGAATTTGGTCCACTGGACCCATATGTACATACATGCTCAGCTAAATGGGCCTTTGATCGAATCAAACCAAGGCGAGATTCAGGCCCATTGACATCCTTGATAATATACAAGACTCTTTGAGGAAATGTCCCTACTGTAGAGCTGCTGAAACTTCTTCATATTCTTGCCCTTCTTATCATGAGTTTGACGAAGAACTTTGGACATGAATTTAAGAAGGGAGGGGTGTGCTCTACCAAAAAGAATAACCAAAGGTTTCCAGATTAGTTGTGAAATAAATAGCCTGCCAAATAAGACATGGACACTCTTCAATTCTAACTACATGTAATTGGTTTGTTCTTTTCTTGTGATTGATTCTAACCAAGAGATCCATGAAAAACAGATATGGCGTATCTTTGTCTTGGTGGAATGGAAAATTTCCCATATTTCTTTTTGGAAAAGTCCATATTTCTATCTCTTGTGTAGAGACTTCATATAGAATTGGACATTATATCATGGGGACAAATCTTTATTACAAACCACTTGCGTATGGGGAAAGTATTGTCTTTAAGAAAGCATTTGCGCTTTGCTCATGAATTTAAGATTTTTTATTTTCCAATTTTCATTATCTATCCAATGTTGGAGAAATTTAGGAAAATGGCTAGATAATGAAAATTGGGAAAATAAGAAAGTACTAAATTATGGGCAGTACTTTCTTAAAGACAATATTTTCCCCCATATGCAGGTATTTTGCAATGAAGATTTAATGTCCGACTCTTTTCGCCAATAGATAGACATATGGATTTGCCCAAAAGCAAATAAAATTGAAACTAATTTTTTGGAAGAAAAACAAATATCTAAGAGGGAGTTGTGTATAGGAAAATAATATCTGTGTATATTTCTCAAATCCTTAATATAAGGCTTTAGATAGAGCTTTTGGGAGGAAAAGGGCCATTAGAAGAGGGGAGGGGGGCGGAGGGGGGGGGGGGCGGGATTATAAGAAAATGTTATGAAAAAGAAAAAAAAAACAGCTATTGGAAATCTATTGGAAATTTATGAGAAAGAGTTACCTGCATCAATTCTCATTATTTCTGTCACCGAAAGAGTTACCTGTCATCAATCCTCATTATTTCTGTCACCGATTTATTCTCCTTCATTATTTTATTTCATTATTCTTTTTAAAGAAAATATACAACAATTGGATCACCCCACCTGTCATCAATTCTCATTATTTCTGTCACCGATTTATTCTACTTCATTATTTTATTTCATTATTCTTTTTAAAGAAAATATAAAACAATTGGATCAACCCCCCTCCCCCCAAATAAAAATTACTTATCCAAAAATCAGCAACTTTTCAAATCCCATTTAAATGAGAGGAAATAATATGTAGAGAGACTCCCCAACTTGAAGAAATGAAAAGAAATATACAGGTGTAATAGTCCCATGAATGATTCACCACTTTTCACGAGTAATTATGCCGGGCATGTTTGGATTTGAATGAAAAAATGCTAATATAGGAGAAAACTATCATAGATTAATTTTAATAAATATATAATATTTTTTCTTGAAAGTACCACAACTCAGGTTCTCACCAAGGAGACATGTGGTGTCCGTGACCCTAACAAGTTGAGCTACAATCGAGGGGAAAAAAAAAAACTGACCATAGTTTTTTTTTTAGGCTGACCATAGTTGAATGCACTTTTAACATGAAAAAAAAAAATAGTGTTTTATTCTTTTATAACTTCGTTAAAACTAGAAAAGAAGTTTCTCCAAAGAGCTTTTCTCCTCTTTCACTTTTCTCTTCCTCAAAAACCAGCCGGAGACAGAAGCTAAAACACGCAAATCACAAATATTTCCAACATTAATATCGCAGACAATATACAAACACACGCATATCCAACTGATCACTCAACTGTGTACATCAATTATTTTTCGTGTTTCATTGGCACTTTGTAAGGTTGGGTTGTTAGACTCTGCAAAACATAAGCAGAGATGGCTTGTCTTGCAAACAAAACACAGCTAAGGAGCTTATTAGAAGTTAGAAATGATCAACTTTAAGTCACTTCACATGCAAATGCTATTCTGCCTGATCAGGCCTTCAATGTTCTCCACTGATATCACAACACAGGGTTCCTCAACAACTAGGCATGAAGATTGAAGCTGGCCCCAAATCACTTGCATTTCCGAAGTGTACGATAAAAATGTCAAATATGGGTCCACAGTCTAAAACCATATTCAGTTTGGGTTCAGCCTGAAACCCACTGGATGGAACCCAATATAATTCGGGTCTACTCCATGAGTTTTATATATATGATGATTCCATCCCCCATGCCCGAAGCCATCATCATTTGCATCTTGATTCGACGCTTGCATCTAATCCCTTTGTTTGGGGTGTCCAACTGCCAAAGAAAGGTTGGGAATTTTGCATGATACTCATGTCCAGATTTCAGATTCAAGTATAAGACCATTTTGAAAGGATGCTACATATGACCTGCTTGCATCCATATTCACAAGAAATAGGAATTGTCAAGAATACTGTTGTAAGGAAACTATCGAGAACTATTGGAAATTTTCAAAAAATTAAGTATTTTTAATAATTAAAATAGTAATAATAAAAGAAAGTAAATAAACTTCTGTAAGATAACATTTTTGTGAAACTTTTACCTTTTTAATTATATTATTTTGCAAACTCTTCACGAAGTTTTCAATTAGAAATAGTTTAAAAACATCACAATATGATTATGAAAATGTCATATCAGGTAAATTTCATAATTTATAAAGTTAATTTCAAGGGTAGTAGTTACATAAAATTAACCACATGATCTTGTGGCTATAAATAAGGTCAAGTTAAATCTATATAAGATAGGGGTGTTAAAGGGTCGGGCCCAACCCTCCAAAAACAGGAAATTGAAACGGATTAGGAATGGTTTAGGCCGTTCCTAAATCGTTCCTAATCCGTTCCAACCGTTTCTAGTCCGTTCCAATTTTCTTTTTTTGGTATGCTAGTATGTCCAAGCCTTCCACTCAACATTGAGGGCTGGATCTAGAGCGGGCAAAAATACTCAAAGGGCCTCACTATCTAGGCCCTAATCCTGTCCTCATAGATGAGTGACATGCCAAAGGGCTAAAGAGAAGAAAGTCAAATTTTAGGGCCCATTTGGATGTTTGCATATTAAAATATTTACAGATTTAAATATTGCAAGAATAAAATAGTATAAAATACAATAATGCAATATTATAATAGTATAATATTTTTATTGTTTTTTTGAAGAATAATACAGATTTTTGATTGAGCTGTTTGGAATGTGCTATGATTAAAGTAAATTACATTATTAAAATATTTTTTATTATATTTTTTTTATATGTAATTTACCACTTTTGGATAAAAAAGTAATGTAGTAAAGTAAAGTTCAACTATCATGTTTTTACCTAAAATTACTTTTCTTTAATTACAAAAAACCATTGTAAGGTATAGTAAAGTAAAGTCAATAAAAATCTAGTTTATAATACTCTGCTACTTTGCTTTACAACATGCTTCATCTGACCTTACTTTACCTCACCTTTTACCATGATATGAATTCAATCTCTATTTTACTTTACCACACCTATAAACAAGTCACTTTTTATTTACTATATAAAACTACGATAAATATGACAAAGTAAAGTAAGAAAAAGAAACTACTTTACCATTCCTTCCTACTTTACTTCACTATATACTCTATTCCTCCTTTACTTTACTCCACCTTTACCATCCTTTCACATTTACTTTTACTTTACTTTATCATATATGTAAACAAACATATCATGATAGATTTGGTGAACTAAAATCTTTAGTTTACTCCACCACTTTGTAATCGTTATTTTGAAAGATTCTTATATTGTAGAAAGTTTTCTACTGGGGGAGCTGTAGGAGAAAATATTAAGCTTTTTGAAAAAAAGAATTTTTTCTTCAAATTTTTATTGGGTTACCAAACGCATAAGATTTTCTTCTTTAGAAAATGAAAGATTATATTCTATAAAATATTAATTTCTTGTGTTTTCTTGTGCATCCAAACATACCCTTAGTTATTTTTCTCTATAATACTATTTACCATTCACCAAGTTTGAGCTGTATGTTAATAAAACGAATCAGGATCCTCTATGGGATTTAACCCACGGTGACGCCGTGGGCAACTCAGCTCCTGCCTTGGACATGAGCAGGCTCCCCACGTGCATGCCCGAGGTGACATGGTGGACCAGGATTGGTCCATCCACGGTCACCATGTGGGTAAAGCCTCATCAGATCTGGACTCTAATAAAACACTAAAGGATATGATATTATTAACAAAATACTAAACTGCATAAGCTTTTATGTAGTGCTTGTAGGTCCCATTTAGATGGGCATCTGGGTCCAATCTGGTGGGTTCCATGTAATGGGCAAGATTGATATATGGTTTGATATTTTATCTAATCATTTCGGCATATCGCCTTTTGCCAAAAAAGAAAAAGTTGAATGATCAAATTTAGAGGATTTTACTGAAAAATCCTGAAATATAGCCATATATTCCGAAAGGTCCTCGCAATTTGTATAGCACCAATGAGATCCTTTCGCCATTTTTTATATGTTTTTATACTTTTTTATGAGGGACGATAGCGTCACCATGGGTGACGCATGGGCGACGCTAGCGTCACTCGTCACACCCCCATGCGTCGCTCGTCACACCTTCTTCCATTCTTTCTCTTCTTCCTCCTCTTTCTTTTCCTTTCTTTCTTTCTCTTGCAGCATGAGCTAATCTAGTAGCTTTGCATCAAGGGAGATGGATTCATGTCTACATAGAGAATGCCGGGATCATGATAAATGAGCGATTACTTGCCAGCCTCATAGATATGTATGCTAAGAGTGGAGAGATAAAATTTGCATCATAGATTTTCTTTGATGAGCATGGTCCCACCCAAAAAGTTTGGCCTTGGAATGTCATGATTGGTGGGCTTGCCATGCATGGGCTATCCAAGGAAGCCATTAATCTTTTTGAACAAATGAAACTCACAAACTCACAAATGAAGCCATTAATCTTTTTGAACAAATGAAACTCACAAACGTCCCCAATTTGATGCAGGCCAATAGGTTGGACGTTAATGGCGAATAACGCAGTGGATCGGTTTGTAGAGGATTGCTGAAATCCAGGATCCTTTAACTGGTCGCTCTTACATATGCTTTACAGAGTTGGGGACCTTTTTAACTTTTTGTCCCATATTTGAAAGTTCCATTCCTGCTTCCCAAGTTCATGCCAAGAGCACATGGGTTGGCCTTCAATTATGGAACGAATGCATAGGTGTTTGAAGTTGTCCTACAATGTGCATCCAATGGCAAACTCATCCATCAGCAGTCATGTTTGTTTGTTTGCAATGGAATTGAACAAAGGAGTGACATAAGATTCTTGAAAAGGTATTTGTGGAGATTATAAGAAGACAATATTTGTGGCGATTAGCGCATACTACAAGAGAAAGAAAGAAATGAAGAAGAGAAAGAAAGGAAAAGAAATGAAGGAAAGAAGGTGTGACGAGGTGACGCTATCGTTACTCATAA
Source organism: Litsea cubeba (assembly GCA_012931725.1). NCBI lineage: Eukaryota > Viridiplantae > Streptophyta > Magnoliopsida > Laurales > Lauraceae > Litsea > Litsea cubeba. Next base: position 768,057 of record CM022946.1, on the reverse strand, counting down.
AAAAATATAAAAAATTGGCGAAAGGACCTCATTAGTGCTATACAAATTGCGAGGATCTTTCGAGATATATGACTATATTTCTGGATTTTTTCAGTAAAATCCCCTCAAATCTATAAGTTAATTTGCTAGAAAACACATAGGAAGCACAACAAAAATAAGAAGATTAGCAAAAACTCAAAACCTTAAAAAAATAAATATTATAATTATAAAAGAAATATACCCCTCACTTGCTTTGCCCGTGCTCTAATTGATTGTCCCTCTTGTCAATATCAACAATTTGATGAGGATCGGTTCCTTAGATAAAGAAATATAGTGATTTTAGAATACTCAATATCAAATAATATAATCTCAAAGGGTAGTTCAGTTGGTCTAGGACCACGGTTTGCACCCGGATGTTGTATGTTCGAAACTAACCCGGAGAAATTAGTCCAGTCCAAAGGGTTGGAAATCATTCGATAGCAAAATATATATATATATATATATCAAACAATATAAAAGGTTATATGCACTTGGGGTTTGACCAAGTTTTAAAACATGCAAAAAGTTTGAATAATTCAAAATCGAAAGGCAATTAGAAAACAATTGCAGATTCTCACTGACATTCAATAATCCCTTCTTGGCTCACCTTGTGTTGTTCTCGGCGACAATGTTCTGATGATTCTTCAAGGACAAGAAAAAGAAAAAACTTGTGTTCAATTCAAATACCATGTATTCATCATACCCAAATTTCACTATCTCTTGCCTTGAAGAATCATTACAACTGTTGTCGTTGCCGTTGAGTACAGCACAAGGGGAGCAAAGAAGGGTTTATTCCCTTCTTCAGTACCTGCAAAACCATCAACTTAATTAGAGAAATGACCCAGCATGCAATTAAAACGATCAAGACCAAATGGCCAACCTAAACCCTCAATGTGAATAGTTGAATCATGTAAATATATCAAAAAGTCTATTTGGACATACTTTTTGACATGAATCTTGGACAAACTCCTATGTTACCCCTTGAATATAAGAGGTTTGTCGAAGATTCATGCCAAAAAGTATGTCCAGTAGCATTACTCTAAATATATATAGCTTCTTTGTACAGGATGATAATCAATTGACATCATAATCAATCTATGAATTACAATTTGCTCTATTCTAACTAAGGAAAATACACATGAGAGAATCCTCATCTTTAACACCCATATCTTTAGAATACCCATAGTTAGAAACTACAGTCATATCCCATTATCTAATTTTTTGAAATTACAGCTAACTCATGTCTGTTCCTCTCATCTCCTCTCATTGCTTCCTTTTTTTTTTGCTCACTCTCTTTAATTTTATTCTACTTTTGTCAAAGGGTGTTTATGATCTCAAGATTCGGCAAAAACAGGAAACGTGCCAATCTCATTTCTTTCTACTTTTGCTCACTTTGTTTGATTTTAAATTTTTTCCAAGATTCCAAGAGTCACATCCAAAAGGACACCAGGGTTGCCCATATCCATAAAATGATCACCCTCATTATATATTATATTATATAATCATAAAAAGCACAGTTTAGACGTTATTCCAATTTTGCTGAACTAATTTACCACATAAATATTTTTTTATTCAAGAGCAAACAAAAAACAACAGTATACTATTGATAAATTTTTACTAACAGAAGAAATTAAAATAAAAATCAAAGAAGAAAATTGAAATCACAATACTTCATAAGGCTCTTTCTAGCATGTGCATCATTAGTATCTATTGTTGCCCCTGACCTGTAACTTTGAATTCTTTGAATACCTAGTGCAAATGTGCAGTGATTTGATGTCAATATATATTTGGGCATAATTTGGATCCAACCTGAATGGGCCCTATTATTTGGTTCCAATTCAAGTTAGCTTACATAATTTAGTTGATTACATGCTACTTTATTCGTAATAGACAGACAATCACAATTTGAACGATTTAATTAGATTTTATGAAATAATATCTAAAAATATGATTGGATTTCATACTCCAATCACCCAAGATCATTGAGCACTCACTGTCTGCAATGGGACGCACCATTTGATCTTTGGATCCCTCACAGAAAGTTTACCTGGGCCCCACATGAATCCATTTGCAATCTGAAAACAGCACATTCTTTAATGGCTCAGGATCCTATAAAGCGCCCCTGGCCCTTTTTTGGGCTGCCAATACGAGGAAAGTGAAAAACCAGACATTCAGGTGCCCAACAATGCTCATTGAAATCTTTGGATCCTGATCCTTCAATGCCAGCACTCAGAGAATTTACCTGAGTCCCCTTGATAAACCCATCATATAGCCTCATTTATATAATCCACACCTTTAAAATTCACTATCCTAAGATGTTTTAATTCATGGATCAAATTCAATTCAATCATAGTTTTAAACACATCATCAAATTGATCACCAGAAAATATGTGATTCATTCAATCAATCTGATGGTCAGACTAATTCCAATTTGCATAGAATCTCATTTAAGAATATAAAAGCTATAGATAAGTAGCTATGAACAGTTTGGATTTCATTAGTGGGGGGATTTATATGTGCCACACAAATGTCATCCAAGATCTAACTACTGAGGATCAGGACCCCTCAATTTCCATGGTTTTGCAGCCCAATTTCAGTAACGTCAAAAGAAGTCGGTCGAACCTGGCATGCTTTTTTGACCCATCACATTCACTACTATTTTTATAGTCAACGTGGAAATGGGCTAAGTCAATAGGAGTTGGGGTTTCTGATTTAAAAGCGCGTCCCAATCTGTGTGGGGCCCACTGATGCCTCCATCCACTGTACAAAAGTGATGAGATGAGGATGATGTGGTGGGTTAAATCTATGAAAAAAAAAAAAAAACATCATAATGATGGAATCATCTTAACCTTTAATTTTGACATCCCAACCTTAAACAGTTTTACTTACACCTTTTATAAATACTCAATCCAACTGCTGATGATGATGGTTAAATTGGACTTTGTGCAAATCACAGGATTATGAGTTGGTTTTATCAGAAATTAGGAGAGTCTGCATGAAGGCAGAATTAATGAAAAAATGGAATGTTCAAGGACCCACCATGTTCCCAAAAGAAAAGCTCGGTGTAGTTATAACAACTGGACCCATTTTAAATATGGGTTCAAGTAGTCTAGGTCAACTGCATGAACTTGGCTAAATTTCGAGTTAGAATATTGATCACTAATAAAATAAAGTTTCTATCCATATTGGAGATTATGGGCTTGATACTTTCTAAACAAATATGTAGGTAATGACTGTCCGTGCATAAAGCTAGTGTGGTCTATGATGGAGGGAAGAGGATGGAAAGGTCTTTTCGAATTTCAATCCAAAAATGAGTAATAGTCAGATACGCGTGTCGAAATTGGGTTTGTGGCAATTCAGAAGAGGAGGTCGATCATAGTTAGGGGATTGAAGTGTCCAAAATCATAAATTTCATAGCGAAAGTGGATTGAGGTTGACAGTGTGAAATTCACAAGTGTTTGAATGATAATAACCTAATAGAATTCTCAAAATGACCAATGATGGGTTCAACATTGCAATTTTTAAAAAGTGCCCCCCCCCCCCCCCCCCCCCCATCAACATTGCAATTTTTAAAACCCCCCCCCCCCATCAACATTGCAATTTTTAAAAAGTGCCCCCCCCCCCCCCAATTACCACAATTTTTAAAGATGGCCCCCAATTACCTCATGTAATACGAGTTTCTTTTTTCATAATGTTTCCAAATAGACAATTTCTAAAGTGATATAATTTTACCAAATGAGTTAATTAGACTAAAATTTCCAAGCGGCTCCATATAGTTGATCATAGCTTGATCAAGTTGTTTTAAAATAAGCCAAATTGCACTATTTTTATTTTTATATGATTTTGACTGGAAAACATTGTTCTAAGAATATATATATATATTATAGATGTTTCTTGTGAGGCCAAGTTCACATAACAAAATAATAATAATAATAAATGCACAAATTCTAGTCCAATTTGATTATGTAAATGAATTGGAGTAAAAGTTAACATGTGGGAGGTATGAAAACACAACAATCTTTTTTAGTAGAAGAAAATACAACAATTTGAATCCAATTACTGATAGTGGTGGTCCATGAAGTTCCTTGTTAGCAAAAAAAACATTTATGTTTTTTACTTTTATGTTTTGTTTTTTCGGTTGTTAGGGAGCCAATTGAAAAAAGTGGGAGCATTGAACCTTGCTGAGATTGCCAGAAACACTGATGAATTTCGTTAGATAGATGGATGGTAGGTCAAAATCAATACCAAATACCAAGATGAGAATCTTGAATGGCATGTTATGTCATGTCATATGATATCATGCATGATGAGGCATGGCCTGATGGGGGTTCATGACTCTTCAGACATGGACAAATGAGGGCGACCCTCCACTTGTACAACCCTCCATGCCTCCCAAAAGCAAGATTTGGAAGCACATTGCATGCGATTCTCTCCACACATACCATGTGGACAATCTTCACAAATCACATGGACAGGATGCTCCAATTCTTATGGCATGCATTTCACCCACCCAGGGCCCATCCACGTCGGTTCCATCAAATCTCTGGGCCCCAAAAAGAGAATAATCAGATTTTGCAGTTTTTGTTGGGCCTACAATTATAGGCACGTGGACCCATCAGTCCAAATTTCGATATTGGGACAGATATCAGCCTGCCTTGGCCCCATACCCATTGGTATTCATGCAGTTGCGGATGCAGGAATCTCTTTTAGGGGCCACCTTGCTTTTAAAAAAACAATTATCAATGGATGGGGGCACCTTCGCATAAAAATAAACTTTCAAACAGATTTTTAAAGGGACCATGGCCTCCCCTCTTCCAACCTTTCATTTTTAGTTGACAGAGTTTTCAACTAATTCGGATCATTTATTGTTGCTTAGCTGATTAAAGATATATAGAGTATGCATGAATGGATCCCTAGATGAGGCGTCTGACTTGCCACTTGGGGTGAGGCATTTCTTATAAAAAAAGAAACACCTGTTTAATTACCATAGCTATAGATATCAAATATTATTCTCTATCACTCTCATAAATGCTGATAATATTTTCAAAATCTCATAATAGTATTGCAACATTTGTTTATATATATATATAGGAAAATATTCAAGTTAGAACTAGTTCCCACTTATTATATGAGAAATTTTTTGGTGAGCCCAACTAACAACTCATCTGAACATAGCAACCAATAGGAAACCCCCTGATAATCACTATTCCCAAGGATTGGCACACATCCGAATGGACTGAACCGTTGGATCAAGGGTTGAATATTTTTTTGAATATGAAGCCATTAAACTTGTGGGCCACGGATGAACGGGTTAGGGGCATGTGTTTGGGGTTAAACTTGATACTTGGGGTGGTCTTATATAGATCTTTCTATCCCCCTGGTCCCATCTCCAAATGGGGCCCACAATTGGGCCCCACAAAAAAGTTCTCAACCCACCTGAATATTACCATATATATATATATATATATATATATGGCAAAGATAGTACAATAAAGTTGGGATGAAAATTGCAAAAACAGGGAAACATCTGTAAAAGTAATGTAACAAATAATTCAAATTCACTCATTATTTTAGTTACCTAAATTTTTTTAATCCCATCACATTTTCCTGATAATACCGTTATAAAAACCTCAAATCTGAATATATCTTATTTATATTTGGAGAATAAAGGTCTGTATCAGACCGTTTCAATGATATGTACCAGCATATTGTTGATACCTATCATGCCCATATTTTGTAATGTTCTTGAAAAAAATAGTAATTAAGAGAATAAGATATGCATGAGCCACCACAGTGGACCAATTCCTTGAATGGACCTGATTGCTAATTAATGGACCCATTGGGGGGATGTAGACAATGAAACAGAGAATCTTTTATCCGGTGAGCAATTTCGATCTTGTTGTGTACTTATGTTGGGATTGAATATGAACAGTGGAATTGGACCTGATTGCTAATTAATGGACCCATTGGGGGGATGTAGACAATGAAACAGAGAATCTTTTATCCGGTGAGCAATTTCGATCTTGTTGTGTACTTATGTTGGGATTGAATATGAACAGTTGGCATTGCCTTCATTTTAGCTGGCCATTTGCCAGCTAAGTTATCAAATGCCTGGATTGTTCTAAACCCAACTGGGTGCACTTTTAATTTTGAGTGGGCTCACTTGCCAAGCAATCAATTTCTATGTGTTGGCCTCGGGAATGTTGGAGTGGGCCAAATCTTATCTCATCAGATAAGCCTAACTCTCATAGGTTATAAGCGTGTTTACTTTTTGCCATTGAATACAACAGAAGTTGATTGTCAGAATAATGTCAAATTAGGTATAATACCAATTCATAAGGAGATAGTATAGTGCTAATAGCTTAGATTTATAGGTCTTCAATTTAGAACAAGGATAATAACAAGTGCTTGGTTGGTTGGTTGGAAACCTTGCTTCCCATCTTTTTTTGGTAACCCAGCGAAGGGGCTAAGACCCTAACAGCCTGTTTGGGAAGTGGGGGAAAAGTGGGGAGGAGGGGAAAGTGGGAGGAAAATGAAAATGAGGTCTTTTTTTTTTGGGGGGGGGGGGGGGGGGGGGGGGGGGGGGGGGGGGGGGGGGGGGAATGTGTGGGCCCCACTGAAATTTTTTTCACTCAAAACTGACGGGAAAATGAGGGCAAAGAGGGGAATCTAAACCAAATTATTGAAATGCCCTTCAAACCTTTTCTCGTTAATCTTCTGTCTCTCTAGCTCTCTACTCTCTGCAAGAAAATAATTTTTACACTCAATCAGGTAAGTATAGATCATTTTTTTTATTTGTAAAATATGATTTTGAAGCTTTTGCAATCCATAAGAGTAAATTGGTAATTTTAATTTTACTTCACAAACAAATAAAATCCTACTTTTTCACTTTTCTTTTTCCTACTTTTAATTAACTTCCCAAACAAGATGATGTAAAATTAATTTTTCCTCCCCTCCCCTCCATTTTCCTTCCCCCTCAAATTTTCCCTCCACTCCCCTCCATCCTTCCCAAACACAGTGTAAGACTCATGACACAACTCACACATGTGAGGTGATATAAATTCCCACATACGAGGTGGTGCGATGGGACAAATACACATCTCACACATGTGAGATGATGAAAACTCACATATACGAGGCGACATAAACACAACTCATACTGTCATACATATAAGGTAGGAGAATAAATACAACTCACATGTGTGAGGAGAAAAAATACGACTCACACATGTGAGGTAATAAAAACTCACATATGCAAAGAGGGAGGAGGTCAGGTTCAAACCCAAGATCTCCCAATGAGTACTGCTACTCCTTACCACTAAAGTAAAGATCTGTTCTCCCTTGCTTCCTATCTTAGTATCTAGAGTGTTATATTTTTGGACATAGAGTTTCTTACCCTGAGAGCAGATATCTCTCACGGCCCGTTGCCTGTGCCGGGGTGAAAAAGAAAAGCAAAGAGAGAAGTGGGTAAAGGGCTTAAATTGAAGTGGGTTAATCCTTGAAGAACTCCATATTGGCTATAAATGAGATCGGGACCACCTGATTAAGATGCTTCGAAGGCCATGCATTGCACATGTCCCTTCCACAGAATGTCTGAATCCAGAGCCATTTCATGGCAACACATTTCAAGTTCCGATTGCGAGGAAAGAAAATTCATGTTAAAAGTCAATAATTGATAGTATTTAGTATGATTTTTATGAGAATCATGATATTCAATAATAGTATACGTTTCTCTTTATCATCTTTGAGTGGAGTCTCTCCCTCTGCAGAAAGGGATGCTACAATGCGACGCCTTTTTTAAGGGTAAATCCGGATTTATGACAATTAAAAGATCCATGGTCGAAATGTTTGGATGTAGATGAGGAGAATAGGAGCCGATCAAATGATCTTATTCTTGGCCCTTTATAAAAAGTCCTCAAAATTTAATACCTATATATTGTGAACACCTTTTGTGATAAAATCCAAATGTGGGTAATATTTGGAATAATGCAAAATTAGAATTAGTGCCAATTCAAGATTTGTTGGGTGTGTGAATTGATTGGCTTTGTGTATGAAAATTATAAGCGCTGCAACAAAAAAAAAAGTTATATAAACATATTATATATCGAAAAAGGGGTCACCAAAAAAAGTGCTCTAAACAACTTGCTTCACCTTTTCTCATCATCGGAACAATCAATAGAGTATTTTCTAATTTATACAAAATAACACATTAAAGGTAGTTAGGTGGTAACCATGGAGTTCTATTACTTTATATATTTCTTAATAAAAGTTTGTCCCTATAAGAAGAGAAGGTGGAGAAAATGGGAGGCAGATAAAACTGTCCACAATTCAAACTTGTGCCATAAATACTTTGCTCCACATCCAATTGTTTGAATGGTATTGATACTTTGAATTTCTACACATTCCTTCTAATGAAAAGGCAAAACGTAAAAGCTAAAGGTAAAGAATTACAAGGATCGTTAAATAATCTCCTCTTTGACTAAAAAATAATTTTTAACCATTACCTTAGTAAACTAAAATTTAAAAAAAAAATTGATAGTACCATTAAAAATTTTATCTTAGATCCATGGCTCCTCTCTTCTTTAATACTCCTTTCATAAAGCTTTTTTTATGGTTTAAACCTAATGGTTTAGGAGTTCAACACAAAGTAGGCAAATGTGCCTTTACACATGCAATGAATTGTATCTATCATGGCCAAGTTACATTATGAATCAAAGAGGGGATAAGAATCCATTATTTGGATAGTGCCTAGAGGTGGCAATATACCTTATCCTACATTATAAACTCAACCCAAGTTGGCATTCTCAACCCAAACCAGTGTGGTTTGGGTCGGATCCATCGTGCTCCTTAATTACAGAAATGTTGACCCAGCTCTGACTCAACCCGATTTGTCTCACTTCATCCTGAGGAACCGACCAGACACAGATTCCAGGGTTCCAGTTCACACTCCAAACCTAATTAATAAATTGGTAGAGTTTGTGTTAGGCCCATGCACACTACGTTGAGAGGTTAACCCCACATCCTTTGAGATGAAGTCACTACTTAATACATTGGTGGTGTTTTGCAGAGATTAAAAAAAGAAGCTGGTCCAGAGTGTCAAATATTCTTGTCTAGACAACCATATCCCAATGTAAGTCTGTTATTACTAATTTAAATGTGTGGCAGGTCATACTAATAGGCATGTAGGCCCACGTTTCCATTTACATGTCAACCACACTTTAATAGACAGATTCATCTATTGGGCTGGTCAAACCTTGAAGCTGGACTGTAGCCTTGGTGGTTTTTCATTTTCAAACTTATGATTGATACCCAGTTTTTATCTAATATCAGAAAAAAAATGGTGTAGTAAATCAACAATATGAAACAAAGACACTTGCTTGATTTCTCTTGGAGAATCATTCAATGGAAGAAGATGAGGCTCTTCTGGGAGTTTTGGCAAATGACAACTTGACTCATTTTATTACTTTGTCGTTGGCTTCAAAACTAATTACAAAATTAATTGTTAACAAGGACAATATGGCTTAATAATCACAAAAAGAAAACCCAACTAAATCATAACTAACATGAAAAGGACGTTTAGGAAAACAAATGTCATGCCCTCATGGGTTATAGACTTGTAAATGATCCTGGCCAAGGTGAATTTGGCCTGATGGAATGGTTAGGCCTGCACATGAATTTGGTTCTATAATTGGCTGCATCATTATCTAAACGTATTACCAAATAAAATCTTAGAGAAGTAAAATGAATTTCTTGAAGGCCAATGGGTCCCCAATGATTAGGTGTGGAGAGAGAGAGAGATCCTTTTTTTAAGCATGTAGGACATCCATTGATCAATCCAACCTCCGTACACTCACCATCTTCTTTTATATGAATTGACACAGGCCCAATTTTGATGCTCGTCTAATTGTTACTTATTGTTTGATTGAGATTATAATAAAATGATGTCTTATAAGATCGTTAAACTTGAGGGCCATACATCAAGGGGTTATGATCATCCAACGGAGTTGAAGTTTTGCACACATTCGGTCTCATCCAGATGTATCGACCTACCTGATGATTGGCATGGTCCCAAGTGGCCTCATAAGAGTGTTCACACTAGAGAACAACTCTTTATAAGATGGTTCAAGAGATGCTCCCTTGAGCCATCTTATAACTTTTTTTGTCTGCTAATTTAAATGATTAAGGTGACTTAAAAAGAAAACCAATCATAGTTTATCCATGGTGGGGCCTACTTATGACATTGTTTTGATCCTTATAATCACTGTCACTAATCTTGAACTAGAGAATTTCATTTTTGGCGACTTTAGTGTATTTGTGTGATGAGAGGATTTTATGATTGGGAGAAAAATTGCTTTAATTTGTCATGTTGCGCACTATTACATTGTTTGATGTGATATATTTTCCTTGCACAAAAGAAAAAAAATGAAGGGTTAGGAATATGGGTGCAATGGGTTAGAACCATACTCTAGACCTAGACCCAAACTCAAACTCAAACCTGTTTCTAAATAATGGTTTTGGTTCCAGGTTCGATTCTGATTCAGAACTTGTTTTGTTGGATTCAGAACCTGTTCCGATAGAATAACTCGAATCCGGTTTCGAAACCGGGTCCAACGAAAGGGCTAGGATCTAGTTCCACCTCCGTTTCTTACTTTCAATGATTTTTTTTTTATTTTTGCTTAAAATAAAGATATCATTCAACTTCTAATGGTGCATCAAGTCTACTACCTCTGAGATTAAACAAAAAAATGCTCAACAAAAACTGATTTTGAGCTATAGTTTGTAACATTAATGATTCGTATGCCGAGTAGCGGACCCACGGGTCGGAACCTATATATACCCAGAATTAGACCTTTTTAGTAATACGAATCTAAATTGGGTTCCGAACCTAGACCCATTTATAAGTCGGAATCTAAAATAGGTTCTGAACCCCATTTTTTATGAGTTGGAAGTTGGAATCTCCAGATAATTGGAGAATTAGATGCTTTTTTACTTTCGTACCATAGGTACACATGATTCATCTTTCCAGTGGAAACATAAATTCATTAAGCAGAATCCTCTCGTTACACAAATAATTTATTTATTTTTATTTTATTTTTTGTGGATTGAGAATATTTTTCCAATAGAAAAATAATGAAAATGAAAAAAAAAAAAGTTTTCTGATGTCCTCTTCAAATATAGAAATTTTAGATAAAATCTCACAAACATTATTGGAAAGATCAGGAAAATTACTTTAGGTTGATTGTGAGAAATGGTTGCGTGATGATGACGGTGGCCCGATGGAATTTTCATGTCCATGTGCTGGTATCTACCTCGAATCAATCTATTTATTATACACTCCAAATGACTGCCTTTCTTTCAATCTTATTCCAATTAGAGCTCTATATAATAGAAGTTGCACCCATCATTCCCCTTTTTTTTTTTTTTACTGAGTTGGTCTAGTGGTCAAGCAAGACCACTTAAACCTATAACGCCAGAATTGGTCATCATGTGGCATGGTGAGAGCAAGACAGGAGTACTCTTCATGGAAAATGCCAGATTTTTATGCGAGTTTTCAAAAGTAAATCAAAATTTTTATTATGAATTTAGAAGCGGACTGAGGTCCAACGGATGCAACTGCCCCCACATGGATGTATTTGGATCCGTACAGGTAATAATCATCCGGGTCATTTAAGTTGATCTGGATTCGATTCACTTGTTTGGACTTGGTGTCTCTCTATAAGAATGCAGTCCAAATTTACAGGAGGTTACCATAATTGAACTCCATGTGAGGCCCACTTGTACAAAGTTGTAAGTATTAGCAATCTCTACAATTTACAGGTGAGCCAGTTTCTAAATTCTAATACAAGTTTCAACTTCCTTCTACCAATAAATACCAAGTAAGTAGTATTTTAAGATAATACTTTATCATTCCTACAAAAAAATAAATAAAGATAATACTCTATTAGAATGACAACTCCATGTAATCTACTATAATATTTATACATATCTTTGAAATTCATAGACAAATCCTGTAATACACTTTCTAAAATTTATAATTGATTGTGCTCACATGGTTTTCGATGCGTCCATTACCAACAGCACTAATTATCGCCTTGATCGAACAGTGTTAAACACTAAACTCCATTATTATAACTATATTTTACCCACCAACATATTATAATTCATCAAGATGATCTAGTAAACTATGTTATGTAGCTCACAATATCATCTTGACCTACAGCCCTTATGGAGCCTACTTAAAGATCCTATCTCCCTTCTAAGTTCTAACACCTATAATCATAGTGACTTAGTATTAGATCCAATTTAACACTCATCTGAATTGTATTTTCAATGAGTGTTTTTTATAATGAGAACTTTAGTTTTTAATATTGTACAGATCTTTGTGGGCACTGAATCAGATGATATAAAAGATGGGTGATCCTAATTTTTTTGTCCAACCTTTATCCATGTCAAACCCTCTCCACCTTCCCTCTAATGATTGCATGGCACCCAAGTGGGCCTCACCTGAGTTGTTTCTCTCAATAAGAGTGAGGACCATGTTGCCTAGGTGATCACTTGGCTCATAATTCATATCTAAGGAATACAAAAAAAAAATCATTAAAAAGTAATAAATATCATTTTCCTTTAGTAATAAGAGGTATGGACCTGCAAGATTTTGATACCCAATACCCATTATAATATATTGGCCCAGATTCTGGCCATTGGAGGCTTTGGAAGGGCATTTAAAACCAAGTGCCATGCAAATTAGTTGTTGGTAGGGTCCATCCGGACACCAAGCAACGGATTTCATTTTTATTATTTTGTGTTTCTTTCCAATGATGAAATAGAGAATTTTATGAATAATAAAGTTTAAATGTCCATTCGGATACAGAAGAGGCAACCAGAGAGAGAAAAAAAGAAAAAAAGAAAGAAACTAGTGGAATAAACAGGCCAAAGTAGACAGTTTTCTCCCCTTGTATTTTCTCTACCTTTTCTTCCCTTCCAAATGAATCCAGAAAGTTTGAAAGGATGAGGCTGACTGCACAATCAGTGGGAAAAAACTGCTAATTGGATGATATTTATGTGTTTAACCCAAAAAAATAAATGAATTGGAATGCTTTTTCACTGCCTTTATCTTTTTATTTTGTTATCTTATTTACATCTAAAACACCGTAAAAAGTGATTTAAAAATAGAAGAGTTGCAATTTTTTTATTTTTGGATTATTTTTTTACAAGTTTCTTTGTTTTAGCAGAAAAGGGACTGAAACAAAATAATATAGCAATGCCAATTTACTTAAAGATTAAAAAAAATATATACATTGGCCCCAAACCAAAGCAAGCTTACCCCAATTTCACTTTTGGTAATTCTGGGGTCATGTAAGTTGAGATTTGGTCCAACCAAATATTGTTGTCACAGGTGAAGGTAACAGAACATATGAACCTAAAAGTAGAAATGATGGAAAGGATGCATGATGCAGCATGTGGTGGGTGTACCTGTATATGCATGCATGTAATGGTTTCAACTCCCTATATGCTGGTGTCATGAGATGATGCCATGGGAAGCAGATCTTTAGGCAATCAAATAAATTTGCCTCCCATCTGAGACTCCCACCTGTTGAGGATATGGTAATAGCACATGATTTCATTTCTCACAAGAAAAATGAGAAAGGACCAGATCTTGACGTCACCAGAATCTCCCAATGGGATTTCAATGGGACCCACCTCTTGCTTTCAACAACAACACATGTAATAAAGTCACAAGCACACCTCACATTGCCATTTGCCCTGTCTCACGCCCCATTCCTTGTTCTTACCCTCAACAAGGTTAAAAAAATAAATTTGCTAACAAGATATCAATATCAAGGAAAAAAGCTTAAAAGATACAAAAGGGTCCCTTGCTTGTCCTCTAATTCAAAAATCTCCTTTGGAAATTTTACAGATTCTGATGAAATCTGGTCGGATCTTGCTTTTTATAGAGTGGGATTTTGGTGGGGGTATTTCCTATGGGTACTTCTCCTTCCTCCTATAAACACTGATTCTCTTCTTCTTCTTTTTCTTGCAATTGCAAATTCTCCTCCTTGTTTTTTCTTCTTATCTTCTTCTAGCAATCAGCAATGGCTATACCTGCTGAAACCCAATTCCATGTTCTAGCTGTTGATGACAGCCTTATAGACAGGAAACTGATTGAAAGGCTTCTTAAAACCTCATCTTATCAAGGTATATAGTTATTCACTGATGATGAGGAAAAAAAAAATCTCAACTTTGTAATTTGTTTTTGGTTTTCTTCATCTGGGGTATTGAATTTTCTGTTTTTCTTTCTGGGTTTTGTATTTTTATAGTTACAGCAGTGGATTCAGGGAGCAAGGCTCTGGAATTCTTGGGCATACATGATGAACAGGGAACCTCACCTTCTGGATCTTCAGAAAGTCAGGTAATTGAAAGATTTCTTATTATGTTCTTGGGTAAGAAATAGCTGCTTTTTGTTTGGATTTGGATCTGATGGGAATTCTTATGGGCAAAAGCAGGAAATTGAAGTGAATTTGATAATCACAGACTACTGTATGCCTGGAATGACTGGTTATGATCTCCTCAGAAAAATCAAGGTACCTTTTCTTCCTTTTTTTTGTATGTTCTTTTTTTCCCCGGACATTTTTCTGCAGAGATTCTTGATTTTTTTTGTTTTGTTTTGGCTTTTCCTATCAGGAATCATCATCTCTAAAAGACATACCTGTTGTCATCATGTCATCTGAGAATGTGCCTTCCAGAATTAGCAGGTAAGCAGGAGAAATACCTCTCTAATTTATACTACTTGCTTGAGTTCCATTTCTGCATCTTTATTCTGTTGAATTAAATTGGGTTTCTTTTAAATTAGGAAGATTCCCAAAACCTTCAGGATGTTTTTGGGGCATCAAACATGAAACTGCATGTAATTTGAAGAAAACAAAAGCAATTTCACAAATGGAAGAAGATGTCTACAATCTAGGAGGGTTCCTAAGATGGATTCCGCTATCGATCACAGCATGATAGACTAATTTCACTGATTAGATTATCATAATCATCCAATTGGGCAATCATATGGATGATAGAAAATAAGGATAAGATCTGCATGCTCCTAAGGGCATGAAATTTACTGTGTCCACTTTTATCCATTGTCAAAATTTCCTATCTACATTGACATGATTCGACCGTTCACATCCTTTATATGACCATTAAAAAACCATGGACAACATCACTTTGATCACAAAATCATAGCCACTTGTTCTTTTGAACAGTCACAGTTAATGCTGGAAAAGCCTGTATTAGTTGATGTTGGATGAGTGAAAGTCCATTTTCGGATGGTCGAGTGGATATGGACCCTGCTTTGACCCTATTTCAAAAGCCCCATACGAGTCAAATCAAAGGGTACCTCATCATCAACATCATCAAAGCCTAGTCGTTGGGTTTGGCTATATGAATTCTTTTTCTCTATCCTGTTTTGCAATTCAGTGTTATTATTGTCATACTTTGCTAATTCATGGCATATGCTCATGTAGTTGGTTTTCTAGTTCGCCAACTTGCAGTTCCAGTTTATTGGAAATCTGGCAAACATATTTGGTTTTGCAGTTCAATGTAGTTTGATTCAGTTTGCACAGTTCATAGCTACAATTCTAGTAATTCATTGGTAAAATATTAGCATTTTAGGTTCTCATGACCCCCATTTTAAATAATGCAGTTCCAAATGAATCGAACTACTAGAATCAAAATCACAAACTAGATGAATGATGAACTATTTGAGAAGAAATAGTTTGCACTTTTATGCTGGATTAGGTAACTGTGCATCAGATCAGGATGATCTGTGCAGTGTTTCTATCCAAAGTGAGACCCAACTGATGAGCAATTCAGACCATGGACTATCCAGCCATATCTCCAATTTGAATGTAAAGCATGAAATCATTTCACTTGGATTGGAAACTAATAATAGAAAAGCATAAACAAATTGCTCTTGGATTCTAACTGAAATGCTTTGATGGTTTATTAAACAGATGCTTAGAAGATGGAGCAGAAGAATTTCTTCTCAAACCAGTAAGGCTATCAGATGTGAACAGACTTAGACCCTATTTATTAAAGGGAAAATCAAAAGAGGAGCAACAGCAACAGCAGCAGCAACAACCCAACAACAATAAAAGAAAGGCTACCGATGAAGGCCTCTCTTCTAAGAATACAAGACAAAGATGCAATGGTTTGACAGTGTTGTGATATCTATTCTTTCGTTTTTTTCTTTTCTTTTCTTTTCTTTTTTTTTTTCAAGGGAATCCCACAATGTTTCTTTTCCCACCATTATCTTTTTAACATTGCTCTTGATCATACGGTAACAAGATATTGTAGATTCACAGAGAGATGTAGCACTAGAAAGTGGTATTATTGATGGGAAATCTGTATACATATACTGTGTAATGGTTCCAATTTTGTTGTGTTAAACAAAGTAGTTCTCATTTGGCAAATATAGTTGTGGAGAGGCTGATAAAAGGACTTTTAGTAGAGAAAAAAAACCAGGTATGACTAAGAAGAAAGATTCTAATGGAAGAACTGTGCTCAATACTGAAGTTGATTGTGGTGGGCCGCCATGTTTTTAGGTTACAGAAAAAGATGTTGGTGACTTGACTCTTCTAGGGGCCCATTTGAATTTTGTTGTTTCAAACAGAGTTTGGGGCCCGTAAATTCTCTGTTTGATATAAAGAGTTTTCAAAAAATGAGTTCTACAAATGTGTGAAATGACCATGTCCTCTCCAAATTCCAGACTTGAGAACTTAAAACGATAAGGGGTGCCAGAAACTTGCATAGTTTGACATCTCCCAACATGAAAAACTAAAGTTCTTGCTATCAAGCAGACCTAAAGATTCAGTGGCTATTTGTTCTGCTTATTGAATTTCATAGGGAAAGGGAGGAGTTGGAGAATCTTGTCCAAAGAAACAGAATCATGGGCAACCGAAGAAATAGAACCATGGGCGATCGATGCATGTCATCTCTAAAGAGTAGCTGGTAAGATTTTCGTATAAAATTAGTTTTGGGCCCTCTGTATGAGATGTATCCTGTCTCTAGAA
Source organism: Litsea cubeba (assembly GCA_012931725.1). Classification (NCBI taxonomy): domain Eukaryota; kingdom Viridiplantae; phylum Streptophyta; class Magnoliopsida; order Laurales; family Lauraceae; genus Litsea; species Litsea cubeba. The sequence goes on along the minus strand of CM022946.1, from coordinate 750,979 downwards.
ATTTAGTTGGTCCCCATCCTTCCATAGCAGACATTACCTCAGCTGTGTGTTTCCTGATGAATGTGGATGATTGCTTGTGTAATTTCAGAATCTTTGAAATGAGAAAAGGGGTTGAAAAGAACAAAGTAAACATGAAGTAATACCAAATGGTATAATGGAAAATCAATATGATAGACAACTGAACCAATTTGGCTGGTAACATTTGAAGCTTTTGACTTAAGTTTAAATGATCACCATGAATTTAAAAATAAAATAAAATAAAATAAAAGCACGTTGACCGCAGGATTACTCAAAGAAGCAATGAAACATACGCACTAGCCAAACTGATATATGTTAACAACCAATAATCATGACTCAATGTTTTAGGGTATTTGTTTTGATATGGTCCACATATGTGGGGGGTCTAATTTTCTCAATTAATAGTTAAGTGATACCCTCGCTCAACAAATGAAGAGGTATTGGAACATCACTTCGATTGGGCTGATGCTCAACATTGAATGAAACAGTGCAGATGACAACTATTGGATGAGTTAGCTAATTGGACCATTTGCCCCATTTCAATATCCAATGGTGAAAATCAATAAAAAGAGGGTGAAACTTGATGAACCACCCAACATCACGAGAACTTTGTAATAAAACTTCTATGCCTCTGGACATTTGAGAAGACTATTATTGTGTCTAACCCAAATTGGTAAAGAAATATCATTGGCATTAGAGTGATATTATTATCAATTTGTTGGTTATGGATTTAACCCAAAGAGTTTGTTTTTTCTCCTTCCTTGTGTTGTAACATACTTCTGATTTCATCAACCATTCAAAAACTGGCGTCTTACCCGAGACAATTGGGCCCTCTTTAAAAAAGAAATAAAAATTAGATCTAATCTTGATAAACTGGCTAGAACTTAGTGCTCTACCTAGTTTATCACCTGATGATGTTAAGTGTGAGGGGAATTTTTTTATTGTTTAAACTAACTATAATTGATGATTAAGGTGGTTAACCAAGATTATCACATTACAGAAGTTGCTAATTATAGTTGTTAAAATGTGAAGGAAATTGATCTTCTTTCTTGAGACCCTGGGTCCGACCTTGGCTTGTTAGGATCAGGTAAGCACCTAGGTAATGTTGGTAAAGTGAAGCCCCACATTCCACATTGCCTAAGTAATGCCCTTGGGAATGCTTCATATATACCTATTTGGGCCTTCCACCTATGAGCTTAAGCTTTGGGTTGGTATATGGTTTCTTACATGGTATCACAGCTGGTTCCGATCCCGTTGTTCTTGTGTAGCCCATGTAACAGGTCCGTCTATGAAATCTGTTGGCCCTGTACGTGAGGGTGAGTACTGTTGGTAAAGTAAAGGCCCACATCCCACATTGCCTAAGTACCCCACATCCCACATCGCCTAAGTAATGCCCTTGGAAGTACCCCATATCGCCTAAGTATACTTGTTTGGGCCTTCCACCTATGAGCTTAAGCTTTTGGGTCGGTATATGGTTTCATACCGGGATAGGCCCTAATGTGTTAAGGTTAAAGCTTGATCAACCCTAGCTGGCACTTTGGAAGCCCGACTCGCATGGTTATAATTTTCTGAAATTCTTGTTTCAGGCCCAAGCCCTCTTCCCTTTGGGAAAAGAAAAAAAATTGAAAAAAGAAAGAAAAACTAAAAAAAGAAAAAACTTTGGATTCTCGAGAGATCAAAATCACCATTTTGGACTTAGTAAGTTCCTTAACTAGGATTTTCAAAATCATTTAACTGTGGGGGCAGCAGATAATCCCGCTCTCTTGAAGTTATAGGGCTTTTTTTTTTGGGCGATTGGCGGTATGTCCCTCATCATTGCATTTTATAGCCTAGGGTCCAAGATAGTTTCTCATAGAGGCGGCAGTCCTCTTTTAAAACTGAGTAGAGGCGGCAGTCCTCTTTTAAAACTGACACAGTAAAAAAGACAAAAATACCCTCTCTATACATCAGCAAACACACTCCGCTTAAAAACATTTTATACCATCATACGATCCGCAACCTAAATAAAAATTCAAATCATCCGAAAGCGAAGACGAAGGAAAATGGCTAGAACAAAGTCTGCAATTTCATCAAACAAGAAAAAAATGCAAGGGAAAATGCAAGCAAAGCAAGGGAAAAGTAAATAAAAAAACAAAAAGGGCTTTGTGAGTTTTAAAATCAATTGATCTGACTTTGAAATGTATGTATCTGAGTTTGATGTGAATTTATCTAAGCTTGTTCTCAAGTTGTCTTAGTCTGATATCAATTAAAAAGGACTTTAAATGAGTTTATCTGTATATTACATGATTTTATCTAAGTTGATTTGTAATTAATTATGTTTGTTATCAATTAAACAGGGTTCCTAGTAAAATTATCTGACTGTGACACGATTTTATATGATTTTCTTCTGAATGTATCTGAGATTTTTATAAAATAATATGAGTTTAGTATGAACTTAAATGGATTTCGAATGATTTTATTTGACTTTGAAATGTATTCAACTTTGTTTTAAATGAGTTTTTCTGAGTTTGCTGTGAATTTATCTGAGTTTTGTATAAGTTATCAGGCTTTGGCATGAAGTTATCTGATTTTGAATTTAACTTATCTATATTTTGTATGAATTTATATAAGTTTAATATGAATTTATTTGTGTTTGCTGTGAATTAATCTAAGTGTGATATGAATTAAACCGGATTGATTCTCTGAATTTAAAATTAATTTATCTAAGTGTGCTGTGCATTTATATTAATTTGATGTGAACCTTTTTAACTTTGATGTGAGTTTATATGAATTTATCTGTGTTCGAAACCATAACCAGTTTTCACAAAAAGGTTATGTCCCATTAATATGAGTTTATCTGTATTTGATATAAAATTATCTGACTAGATTAGGTTTGATGTGAATTTATCTGAATCTAATATAAAATTATCTGTGTCTAAAGTGAATTTAAATGAATTTATTTATGATTTTATCTGACTTTGTTATAGTTCTATCTAACTTTGCTTTTGGACTGTGATGAGTTTGATATAATTTTAGCTAAGTTGTATATGGTTCTGTCTAAAACTCATCTTACTACATTTAAATTCGACAGTAATCAGGGAAAGACGATGAGTTGGAGCTAAAACCAGGATTAGATTGCATGACACCTATTCAAATGGTTAGAAGGGCAAATCGATCATAAAAAGTTTGACGTGTCATGCTAAGGGACCACCGCCCGAATTAATCCCATGCGTAAGGGACTTTAGGCCTTAAACAGTAATGCTCTGTACTAGAGACTTTATAAAGTAATAATCAGGAATCTATCGCTAATTTACTTTTTTTTTCTTTTTTTTTTGGATAAGACTCCTGCTCTCACCATATTGTCTAGGACTCGATCCTTGGGTGAGTAGGCTTAGCCATAGTTAGGTCCCCTTTGCCACTCGGTCAATTCAGGAGGAAAAAAAAAAGTTATCACTCTCTCTCGCCGAGAAAGAGGCTAACCATGTAAATACTTAGCTCGGAAATATACTGGACTACTCGTAGGTGGCAGATCCATGATCAAAATAATTACTGGTGGACTAATGGGGATAATTAAATACTCAGGCTCTGGCCCCGCCCATACACCTAAAACATTGTCCTGTGCCCAGTCCATTCACAAAAACAACATATATAGTTGATATTTGGTCATTTTTAAATATGTAGTGCCAGTGGCTCGATTAGTTCCTGGCTTGCCTGGCGTGACCTAGCCCACAATACTGCATTGAACCAAACAAATGGAGTCAGAAAGTAGGATGGTCTAATTAAGGCCTTGAAATTTGCATACAAGTAGGTCAATCCACCTTCCCATGATTTACATGGCCCTAGGTGGGCTCTGCGATGCCCTTCTCTTGGACTAGCCCACAAACTCACATAAGTAGGAAGGAGAGCCCACACAAGCTGGAAAGGGTCGTATTGATCTAGGATAATCAGGTGAGATATGGGGTTGCCAACCAACGGAGCAACCCCTAATTCTGCGTATCCAGGTGTTAGGATAATCTAATGGTGCACCTTATCATCATTGTCAATTCCCCAGGTGGGCCTATGTGATCTCATTGCACCCATAGCACCGTCAAGTTCATCACACCAAATGTATATAATTCATCACCTACTCTTTTTCAATGGAAATCCATACCAAAAACTCACAACTTCATCTTCATATGCAATAACCATTTTTCAGCAATTTGTAATTGGCCAACTGCAACTTCCATATCTAAGTAGATTCAAACTTTCTTTCGAGTTTTTAGCACAGACTGTCTAATGCCAGCTTCCATTCTTCTTCAAAGTTGAGACCTTCAGATTACCTAGAATCAAGATTTGGTGGGGGAACTATTTGTGCAGAGACATTCAAACAAGGCAACAAAACAGAAACAGTTTACCACACAGACACATCTCTAATTACCATTATTCGACATGCAAGGGTGCTACAGGCACTTAGTTCACACAAGATCAAAGAAGCACATATATAGTTCTCACAAACTTGATCCTAAGACCTTAGAAGGAGCTTGCATTGTTGGCCAGAGGACCTTTATTTAGATAATTAAAGACGGATCGAGAGGCCTATGGCGATACAAGCCTAACAAGCTATGTTAGGCCCTGGAGTGACATTAAAATGAGTGCAGAATCGACGGTAGTAAGCTACACGATCACCAACTGCTTTACGGTTAAATCTGCATTCACCACCATTGATGCATCTGATGGTGGATGCGAATCCTCCGCCATTAGTGAGCCGCCCGTGGCAATTCGTCATCCAAAACCAGAAGGCAGTCTGGAATGATATGGTAGGATTTGTGCTCACAAGCTCAGGATGGTTCAACAAATCTTGTCCAATTGCCTTTCCTGCTGCCCCATAGTTGTAGTTCCTACAGAAACCAAGTACGACATGTTAGATGATAATTAAACTTAAAAACTTTTGAGACAAGTGACCAAAGCTTTTGAGAAGATGTGGTGACTGATAATACTCCTTGTGGGTTAGAGAATAGAGGCCATATTGTATGGGTTGGGGTTGGGTGTGGTTGACTGCTGTGGGTGACATATATCGGCCCAACCGCCCAAGGAAAATGTGCCCTATTCATTTAAGGAGGTTTGATATGTCAATCTGAATCCAGATACAAACTAAAGGTCAACCCAGACCCTTAATTGCCAGGTTGGATTTCAATCAGGTTCGTTGGTCAAAATGCAATTAATTGGGCTGGATCTGGTCATGGCTGAGTTAACAGTTGACATAGCAAGTAGATATTAGATTCAGAATATGAACACAACTCATCCAGAAATCAGGTTGGAAATGTCAACCAGAACTCAACCTGAAAAACAAAAATGGTCAGGCTAATCCTGTAACTTGTGTGTTGGGTTGGTAGGTCGGATGAGCAATTGCCACACCTAGCTAGTTAAGAGCTAGTCTCAGACCTCATCCAAGTTGGCTCAGGCGCTCAGCCCAACCCAATCAGTTGCAACTCACACAAAGTGACAAAACCGAAACCATTACTTTAGCTTTCAAGCTTGAGTCAGGTCCATCATCGTCATATTAAGCCCACAAAGCACCCACCTTTTACCAACCCAATCCAACATTTTCAAGCCAGAGCCGAAGTGGGATCTCATACTAATCCAACCCTACCCATTCGATTTCAAGTGACCCCATTAGTAAAAGTTGTTTCATTTGAGCCCACACCAAAACGGACTCAATCAATGCAAGCAAGCAAACAGTTACCATACCATGAAATCTGCAACGGTCCTCTTCCGTAGTAGCACTTCCCACGCGCACAAGGATATGTTTTAGACTGGGCGCAGTAGCACTGCGGCGGGCTTAGTTCTCTCACATAGCACAACCCTGCAATACATGATCAAACACTATGAAATAAATGTATATGTACTTTCTTGCCCATGCGTACGAAAGCGCAAAACTTATGATTGACAATCAAGCCACACCTAGAGAGAGAGAGGGCTGTCTCTGTCTCTATTTGTATGACTTGATTGTTGATGGCAGGCATTCGCGCTTCGGAATGCACAACATGAACTATGAAATTTATACCTCCAGTCTCGTGCATGACATTGGCAAGGAATGCGGCGACCTCCCTCTTACGGTCAGTGACTGAACCGGTGGTGCCGAAGCCCTTGGAGAGCTGAGCGGCCCTAATGATGCCGTTGTAGGTGTAGAATCCCTTGCCGGGGCAGCTCGCTGGGAGGTTGGCCAGGATCTTGTTGAAGTAGGCGCGAGTTAGTATGGTTCCTGGAGTGGTCTGTCCCATGGATTGTGCTGCATAGAGCCACACCATGACCAAGGCCATGAGAACAGATCGACAAGCCATGCTGCTGTCGAGGGCCATTGCTGTTCTAGCAATGCACAGCTGATGTTTGATGATTTGTCTGTGAGAAATTATGGGGTGGGGTATTTATAGACATCAATCTTGTTAACTTTGCGTGTGAGAGTTGGGTGGATGGGAGGAATTTTTAATGTCGGGAAGAGTGAAGTGGAAGGATCCAAGGAGGTATGACTTTGAATTTCACGAGGTGCGCGCCAAGTGTTCCCTTTGTGGGGCCCACTTGGGACCGGAGTCCGGAGGTGATCTCAACCTGACCAATGAGACTAGTTTATGTTCAGGTACAATTACAAACTATCCTTTGTTACTTTGTGGAGTCAATGTTCAATATCTACATTTGAAATAGCCAGGCTGGTAATTATTGCGCATACACTAGCAGCAACTTGGGCTAGCCCAAGCCCACAGGTGCCTTTGGTTTAATGGAGTTCAACAGTGTGGATCCAAGCCCTTTAATTCACCTACCCCACCCCTTATTCATCTCCTAGTGAATTGACGCTTATCCCTATGCGAATCTCATCGGGCTAATATAGACTGTTGGATTTAAAAAACAAGACTTTCATTTTTAGAGTTTGGAGCCTGTTTATGTCCTTTATTTATATTAAAATCTTCGGGAGATTTTATCGTGAAATGAGCTCTACCAAATGATTAATAAAGAGGTGACAGTTGAGTGATATAAAGTGAATATGGAAATAAAACCTTCACTCTACTATGCATTGAGTTCGTAGCGTGTTCATTTTCCATCTTCTTTTGGTGTTAGTTTTTTTTTTTTTTTTTAAGGGAGATTCATTAAAAGAAAAGGCCAGCAAACAAGCTACAACACACATAAAAAACTCAAGACACTAACAACACATGACCTAAACCTAACAAGATAACAAACATAGAGACCTACCTACAGTGAGGCCATATTAAGTTTATCCCAAATTGTCCCAGTACATTTTGATGCTAACTTATGATATGAGTTTTATGTTTTTAATTTCTATATATACTAATGCAAACAAATAGTCTCCTAATCTAGGGTTGAGATGATTTCTTTGTGGACATTATTCTTTACACATAATCAGCATCGCACATTCGCCTGTCTTCTATGATCGTGTGCGTTGAGGGCTCAGTGTCGGGGTTTGCAATTAATGAATTATCTAATTTGGCCCCACGCTCAATCTGCTCCAATTACAATCCAGACATGAATAGGCCAGATCATTACCAGCCTGGCTCATTGGAGGTCAATCTGAGTCAGAGTTGTTATTTGGAATATGCGAAGAAAGAGGATTGAATACATATTTATATATAGATATATTTAAATATTTTCATATATATATATATATATAAAGAGAATTTCATAAAGCCTTTTTAATTAGGATCCGGATCAAGGGGTGACATGCGAGGGGTGGATGGATGAGGGGGCGGGTTTTTTCTCTTTCCTCCGCCCCCGCATGTTGCCCCCGATTCGTCCTGATAGGGATTCCGGTTACTTTTAATTATTGTTATTTTTTAAGAGTTTTTTACAAAAAGACCTCTACATTTTCAAATAACCTCAAGAAGGCCTACATTTTATTTTTTTACTAAAGCGACCCTTAAATGAGAGTAAACTTTAAAACGGTAGTCACCGACTCTCCACTTTGATTTTATTTTGATCTATTTACCCTTAGAAAAACTCAGGTGCAGGGGTGGAAAAGAATTGCCAAAACCGTTCAGTTTTTTTTTTTTTTTTTCACTTTTAGCTTTATTTACAAAATAAAAAATGCACCCAATTACAAAAACACCCATCTTCTTCCTCCACTTATCACTTCCCAGCAACACCGATCTCCCTTCTTATCCGCTTATCCCCTAATCGAACAGGTCCATTACATGACCATGTATTCATTCTCTTATCAACTATCTCATCGTTGCAACATCCGGTCATCACCATCGATCATAACCCATTCCGATACTTGTGGCCATGGAAAAGCAAAATGTGCTAGAGTTTTTCTGATGATATATAATACATTAACATGGACAAAACCCTCAACTCCAGAAAGGGCAATTATACCCACCACCTTCAAACTATTTTATTTTCTACATATAGAAATCAAATACCAAATTGAAATCACCAAGCATGACAAGAAAGACGAACTCGCTTGAGAAGCACAGATGAGTTGGTCATGACCATCCACCACTCCATACGCCAATCAATAAATATAAGACAAACTACGAAATCTCAAGACATTGAATTGGTTCTTAAAATAATCGATGCACAAGAAAATTTTAAGGTCGATAAAAACCAGATCTTGCAATTTCCATCCATCAAAAGAAGCAGTCTAAATACACGTACACCACAGACTTATCCTTTTATTCCAAACACGAAACCCTGGAAATCCTGAAATGAAAGACATAAGAGGAGAGCTTTATTGAAAAAAAAAAAAAAAAGACATAAAAGGAGATGAAACACAGACACTGACTAAATCGGTTGATCAAGGGAATCCCTGTCGTTCATTTCTTTCCTCCCAAACTTGAGTTTTCTCTTAGGGGCAAATCAGTCCAAAATAAAAAATGGGAAAGAGTCAAAACCGTTGTTTGAAAGTTTACCGTGATCCAAGGAGGCTTAAGCAAAAGGGACAATTACCGTACGGACGGCCCAAGACCCGAGAATTACCACATAAAAGATGGAAGAATGAAATTTACCTAATAGAAGATCATACACAAAAAACGTCCAAAATGGGACCGAAATACCCTTTTTCATGCGATATCCTATGGGGGTAGGATATCCCACATTTCGACATCCCAAGAACTTAGGATATAGCACAGTTCGATATCCTAGAATGGTAGGATATCGCACAGTTCAATATCCTAGACCTGTAGGATATCGCACAGTCACCTACTTCCATCCCATCACGTACCACAGTTTTATAAAAGATCCGTTTCATCTTCTCCGTTTTCTCACTGAGGATTTCTGATTTTGGAGCCCGCCGAACTTTTTATTTGGGACCGAAAGTATTTCAAAAGAGGAAAATCGATACTCTCTCCTCTCTCAAGTCTCAAGCCCTCTCTTCTCTCTCTTGTCTCTCCGTCGCACAACAGAGCCTCCTCCCTCTCGCTCGACTCGTCTCTCCGTCGCACAACTCCCTCTCGTCTCGTCTCTAGCGGCGCCTTCGCCAAGACGAACATCATCATCATCTAAATCAACAGGATCTTCAAGGACGCCATTGGATTTGGGGCTTTAGGGTCTTAATAAACACCTTTCCCTCTCTCCCTCCCTGGTAAAATCCAGCAGGCATTGAGCCCTCCCTCCCTGCTTCTCAATGTTTGCTATTTTTTTGGTCCCACGCCTGATGTTCAATGTCTTGTTACATGATTTTTCTTTCTGTGTATGATTTGTTGTTTTGTTCGATTTGAGGGTTTGTGTTTGGGACTATAGGATTTGTGGTGGAGATTTGAGGGTTTGGGGTAGGGATTTGAGGGTTTGCTAACTGGCCTATAGCCATTCACTAGCCCAGCCCATTCTCTCTCTCGGCCATAGCCATTGCTATGTTTTTTTTTTTTTTTTTTTTTTTTCAATTTTTTGGTATTTCAGAGTGTTCTGGGGTTTTAGGGTTTTCAATTTAGGGGTTTCAGGGGTTGATGGACTTGAAATTATGGATTTTGGGGTTTTTTTTTAATGGTGTTTGGGAAACAATTTATATGGTACTGTCCCCACCATCCAACCCTCTTCTTCTGTTAAACAATGTATGCAATGTATGCAGTAGTGGTATTTTCTTCACTTGTAGTTTTCTTGTAAATCTGTTTTGATGATATTTTTCTTATGTGCAGGTTAAGCAATGTTAGTAGGTGTTGACATGATGTGCTTTGAGTGATTGTTCAAGAAGGGAAAATGTTATAACGGCATGATTTGAGTGACCGTTTGAGTCATTGTATTGAAGGAAAATATCAATGATTTCATGTGTAAATGCTGAACAATTTATTGTTGAATGTCATTGGATTGTTGATGTTGAAAAAATTGTGGGTTGTTTGATTGTGTTGTGGTTGTGTTGGGGTATTCTACACAATGTAGCAGGTTTCATTCTAAATTTTGATGATGCTAAAGAAAGTGCAATGAGTTTGTAAGCATTACATTGCTATCAATTTGTAATCAGAATTGATTTGGGACAGGATAGTCAGAAAAGTAGTTTGTAGTACTGAATTATTATCAATTTATTATCAGGAAGCAGTGGATTGTTATTATATATATCTCAAGTGAAACCATCTATTCAAATTGAACTTCATTGGGTTAATTACAGATCACCGCTCATTTATGCATCAAACCACACAATAAACTGACCCACTTTGAGATTCACAAAGTGCTGGTTGGGTAGGTCTCTTTAGTCTTCCCTGGCCACTAGACCCATTTAGAAAAACATAAGAGAATAGTCTCGCTATAGCGAGGAAAATAAGAAAATAGTCTCGCTATAGGGAGAGTAACGAGAACACGGAGGGAGCTGTAGCGAGACTCGTTATAGCGAGAACATAGACCTTGGGTCTAATCTACACTGTCCAATATGGAGGGCCTTTTGCATCTATGGAATAATGATTGCTAATATGTCAATGTGATTTTGCTAGGCGGTCATGAAAATCCATGAGCAACTATCTATTTAGAAGGATGGTTAGGCACCAGTGGATTGCACCAGCTGTTTGGCTATCACTCATCCAAGAACCAAGAGGTGGGTCACTGGCATGCTTACTGATTTGCTTGAGATATGCATACCAGGAGTGGCCCACCCAAGATCTCTAGGCTACCCTTTTGTCTATCACCATGATCAAATTATTATAGTCACAATAACAGAAAAAGGGGATGGATATCCTGAGCTTTTGGTTGCATTTTGAAGGGTTTTGAAGTATGTCTAGAATCATCCATATGAGATGCAAAATGGACGAATAGCCATTTTGAATGGTGGGGCCAACTGTACAGATTAAAGGCTTTCACTAAAATCAAATTAAGGTGAGTCTAGCACGAATTTAACAGGGCTTTTAAGAAAAAGAAAATGCCCCTTGAAAGTTTGAAGGCACTTTAGAGGGAGGCTGCCACAAAGGGAATCTATTGAACTCTCACTTCCTTAGCATATTACAAATAAATAAACACTATTTATTTAGTAAAATCTCCATCTTGGCAAATGCAAGTTTTGGCATCACCCGATAATTGCCCAATTAACATGACACATACTAAGCAAATTACATTAATAACAACCTCCAACATCAAATCCCATAAAAAATGGATAGAACTAAGCAACTTCTAACAACCACCAACATTACAAAACTCAATTGCCCATTAATTCCTTGAAATGTGTAGCATCCAAAACCAACATTCAACTTCTCGGTAATCAGGTCTATCATCCTCAATCCACCCTTTGAAAAGTGAACTGAAGTAGCTGAGGAACATCTTTCTTCTCGGGCCCAGGCGGATCGATGACAACATCTGTTGAGGCCTGAGCATCTTGAGGAACAGCAAGCTCCCTGTTGCAAGCATTCAAATATCTAGTCTCGGTTGCTGCAGAGAGTGAAACCAAGTGTTAGATATAAAAATTCTCTCCAATTGCTGAAACCGACTTGATTAAGAACAAACAAATTCTTTGAGGTTGCAAAATAAATAAAAAATTGAAATATTTTAGTAAGAAGTCAGCGAAAAGATATCCAAATAAACCAGCATCTAATGCATTGCAAACAAACTCATTGGATATATAGAAATTTATAGACAATGAGAAAATGAAGATTCCCATTTCCATTACCTTTGTTGAAACCTCAACGAATTCAGCCAAAAATAGCAGGTGGGCATGTCATTAAAAAAAAAAAAACCAAATTACAATCATTCTACCCAAAGAACATGACCCAAAGAAAGCAACTTCGATATGAAGCTTGTATCAGAAAAAACAAAGAAGAAAAATCCAAAGAAACATAATAATTTTACCAAGAAAGTAAGTGGGCATGAAAATCATATCATAAAAAACCAGAACAAAATCATTCCTACCAAAAACACTTCTATCGAGGAAAGGCATGAAACCCATATCAAAAATACAAAACCAAAATCATTATGCTGAGCAACAAACGTAGAAGGAAAAAAAGGGTATACAAACAATTAAGCAACAAATTCAAAATGAGGAAACATACACAAGTCTGCAAAGCGAGACTTGTATTCACAGGTCTCGCTATAGCGAGATTATGCGATCAACGGTCAGACGGTCCAGGTCCATGTAAGATGACCCACCATTTTTCACAGTTTCCTTGCCATCTCCCCAAGCTCCCTAGCTCTCCTCCTCCTCTCATCAGCTTCATCTCCACCGCCCATCAACTGGGCCACTGCCCTCTCGATCTCCTCTCTCCCCGTGGTTTTTTGAATCCATGGCTCTTTTGAATCCATGGGGTTTGTGAGGTTTAGCACAAGCTCAGCTTGCAAACAGAGAAAATATCGCCTTATAGAATCAATGCTTTAAGCTCAGCTTGCAAATTAGCGGGCTTCGTGTGTGACCCTAGATATCATCATGACTGGTCCTTGCTGCTCAAAGGCACAACTGAAGTCTGGGATTTACCAGCAAATCCAATGGAGGGTTTAAGAAATGGTTGATCTTGCATGCACCAAAACGCTATCCTAACCACTCGTTCCACCCCTGCCCATTCTATTCTCCCCTCCAGTTCGATAGAGGTTATCAAACAAGGAAAAGCTTCCATCGATGGAGAGCTGAAAGGAGGAGTTATGAGAGACTCTGATACCCTATGGAAACGGAGGTCCACAAAAGGTGAAAAACTGTGATTTGTGATGGGATGGGAGTAGGTAATTATGCGATATCCTACAGGCTTAGGATATCAAACTGTGCGATATCCTAAGCACCTGGGATATCGAATCCTTCGATATCCTAAACGCCTGGGATATCAAATCATTCGATATCCTAAAACCCTAGGATATCGCTGGAAAAGGGTAAAATCGTCCAATTTTGGCCATTTTTTGCGTACGATCTTCCATCCGGTAAATTTCAATCTTTCGTCTTGTGCTGGGTAAATATCGGGTCTTGAGCCGTCCGTACGGTAATTGTCCCTAAGCAAAACGATAAAATGTAAGTGCCTTTTTGAGGTTACTTGAAAATAGAGGGGCCTTTTTGTAAAAAACTCTTTTTTTTAATTTAATTTGGAGGCCAAGGAACCGGACAAGGGCATGTTACTTGGATTCATGGATTGTATTGTTTATTCTGCGGTCTATAGAAGCTAAGAATAGATCCAAACTCTAGACTTTTCACACATGGACCATGTGTGTGTATGAGCCCAGGAAATCTTAGCTGTTTAATTCCTTGTTTGACAGAGTCAACTAAAACCATAAACCATATGGACCCTTTTATGAGCCCATTGTTTAGGAACAGAAGAAAAGAAAAAGTGCCAAATTTAAATGATGTTCTGTCTAAATGGGAAACTTGAGACATTTTCGAGCACAACTAAACTTATAGAGCCTGTTTGGAAAGGCAAAAAATAGATTAGAGTGAAGTTAAATGGGCTCTAATCATCTAAAATTTCAATTCTACCTCGTTTGGATGAGTCTGGCCAAATAGATGAAGTAATATTGTGAGCCATATGTACTTAATTTCACTTCAACTCTAACTATTTCCATTTCCTTGAATAAAAGTAGGTTCTACTTCAAACCTTAACTTCAAAATAAGCATCCAAATGGAGTGAAATGAAGTATTATATTTTAACTTCAACCCACTTCTCTTCACTCCACTCCACATGTAAAATCCACTTCATTTCACTCAACTCCTCATTTATCCAAACAGGCCCATAAGTGGAACCTGGGGTGGATCCAGGTACAAATGTCTGGCGCTGGAGCCCCCACCTATACTTGAAAAACATTAACAACTTTTAAGAGCCACATATAAATTCTGAGAAATAATATATATATTTTTTTTAACATTTGCCCCTTTCTTAAATATATATGTACATATATATTTTTTAAATAGAGCCCCCCGGGAGTGCAACCTGACCCTTTTGTTTTCAAATCCAAACTGTTTATAAACAAGAACAATGGATCACATTTTACACTTGGTAAGCTCCACTCTGATGATAGGATAGATAGAATAAAAATTATAATTAATATATAAATTATGCGATCAATCCAGATGTCGATATTTGGGCTAATTTCAAGTGAATCTGCTGTAGATGCTACTAAAAGAGAGGATACAGCTTCTAGTTGTTTAGTTTTCTTTTATTTTATTTTTTTTTAATATGGGCATCAGCTATTAGTTTAATGAGACATTTTCAGTTCCATCGTACCAAAGGTTGAGGAAAATTAGGCTACACTTTCTAAAAGTTGTGAAAGTGGCATCAAAACCAGTGCATTTATTTATCGGACCTAATATTCAAGCCCAATAATAGATCCCGCGCCTACAAGTTAATATAAGGACTATCCTAGTACTTTATTCCTACAGTTCAGGAGAGAAAGCGGAAAAAAACTTCATTCTCCTGTAATCCAGAGTGGTAGTACATGTTGGAATACACAACCTCCGAGTGTAAACCTTGGTCTCGGCATTTTTGCAGAAAGATAAGAACTGAGTATGAAATTCATGCCAGAGTAGTTTTTTTTTTTTTCTATACACGCAGGATTCCTAGTTTTTTTGGACAAGAATAATCCCTACGGGCTCAGGTGAGAAATCCGTGTAAAATTTTTCTATGAACCCAGTGCGGTAGTGCAGTTTTCAACCCATAATCTTCGCGTGCAAACCGTGGTCTTAGGCCAACTTAGCTACCCCTCGTGATTATGCACAAATAATTAAAAATGAAGATGAAGACATTAAACCAACATCAATTTTTTTATAATCATTGTTATTAAAATATTTTCTATTGAAAAGTCTCATATTCCACGTCGCACAAGTCCCTAGGGTTCCATTACTTTTCAACTCTCTTTATTGTCAAACAGCAGTGTTATTACAACAACTTTATCGAAGAACTCTCCTTAATAATCTTACAAAAGGAGGGACATACATAGTCAAAGTCAACCATCTCGATCTATCTATGAAAGGAAATTTCACTTGTTTGGCGTTTTGTCCCAAAATTCTTAGTAAAACAAGGTTTAATATAAAAGAAACATTAGAAAAATGGAGATGATATCCTAACAAGTCACTTGACGTGATTTGAGGGCGATGAGGATTTCATTGAAAAACTCAAAGATGAAAAGATGGCATTAAATAGAGGATTTAAGATAAGGATTGAGAGACAAGTTCTCTCTGTCCAATTAACTTCAATAACAATAATCACATCTGCCGCAGTTTGAGGAAATTTAAGAACTCGTTGACCTTGTTCGTCCAGTTGGGAATGCAAACGGGTGGGTCCGGCTGGAACCATGGTGGATTAGAAACTATGGGCTTTATCCGGATGAAATCTGGTTTAAAACTCAGATTCGAAATAACATGTGAAGTGCATTAATATAATTAGATAAAAGAGGTTTTAAAAATATCGAAGGAGATTTAAAAAAAAAAAAACTCTCAAATATTACTATACCTCCAAAAGCATTGTCGAATACATGTAATGCGCAAAAGAATCTTATATAGCAGACTTCATTTTCTTGGGACCAATTTGCCCTTCAATTATTTATTGCGAGCTCGAGACATGACTCACTAGTTCGAGAAAATGAGATTGTGTAGTGTTTTATTTTAATATTAGAGTTTCTAATCAAAATGCATACAAGTCCAACTCTCCCAAAAACTTTACAGCTACAAAAAAAAAAAAATGTAATCCAAATACATATGTAAGTGGGGATGGCAATGAATTCCCTTCAATACCACAATATCCGTATAACAAAAAAATAAAGGAAGAAACAATCACAATATACAAAAGACCCAAACATAAAAAAGTATTGAATACCGCAGGGTCCAATTTTCATTAACCTTCTTTAATTCCTATATGATTTTAGGTCCACTGAAGGGACCCTATAAAAACTGGGCCTGGATTTGGGTCCATGGGTTTCAAGATTGAGGACCCAATACTAGATGCTACAACTGCAAGTCCCTTTTTTTTTCTTTTTTTATTGGAACAGTAAGTATCATAACCTTAGTTGATGGTGATCTCTTAACCATGGAAATAAGTTTCACAAGTAAAATTTCAAATTCTATTATTCAAGTGATAGCCTTACAATAAAATCCACAAGAGTTGTAGTCATTATTATGGAACTTTCAGAAAGTTTTATAAGTCATAATCCTTCATAATACATAATTCAAGCTAGTGCTGCCATTTATTCAGATAGTGCACGTAATAGTACTAAGTAAAGACAGAATTAAAGGCAGCAAGCAGCACACTGATGAAAATGAGAGAGCCAAATCTAACAAGAAAGGTTAGCCCCTGGGTCCACACCAAAATCTCTGCAGAATCGTTGGTAATAAGAAACTCGGCTATTGACCTGTCCAGTATTCCCTCCATTACATTCCCCACTGTTGATAGCCCTGATGGTGGCCCCAAATCCACGGCCTGATACGATGGCATTGTGGCAGTCGCTGTTCATCCAAAACCAAAAGGCCGTCCTAAATGATATCGTTGGATTTTGGGCCACTATCTCTGGATTGTTCAGCCCATCAAATCCAATTGCCCGACCTGCTGCTCCGTAGTTGTAGTTCCTATTCAAGCCCATCAAACAACAAAGTGAGTATTGATCAGAGATGCTAAAATAAGCCATGGACACAAGTCTCAGATCTCTTTAGTAAAGTCTGAAATGGATTTGGGTCTATGAATTAATTGGTCCATACAGAATTCCTTGTGTCAATAACTATTCTATACATTTATAGAATATGATGTTTGTAAAGTTCAATTTATGAGCTTGAAAAGTGTTAATGGAACTATAACTCACAAAACTGACCTCAAATTGGTGGGATAAGGGTCCAATGATGCTGATTTAATGGGATATGTTTTTTTTTCTTTAAAAGGATTTTTGTTTATAATATTAGGTACTACATTTTTTTATAATATTTATGCAAGTAACATTTTTCCTGGATCCAGGTTCAAATACTCGTGTGTTGAACGATCCAACCCATTTACACCCCCTATTTAAGGACTTTGCAGATTAAGTTCATGAACTGAAGAACCCATGAAGCAGAGTTGAGGTTCTAGGAAGGCGATCTGCCCCCATTTATAATGGTTGTAGGGCCCACGGTTCTTAAATTTACCCCGTTCGATCATAAGGCGCCCCAACCCCACATATTGTCATCCGTTCATGTCAGGATTATGATGGGTCAATCCCAGAACTGAGTTTTGGAAAATCATCATCAAAGACTTGTCTAAATTATACTGGAAACGGCTACATGAATTATGTTTCTCTATTTCGATCTCCTGAGCAAAAAATAATAAATAATAAATAAAGTAAATAAAAATGTACCATGATAGTTGGATAGGTCCCCTTCCAAAGTAGCGCTTGCCAGCAGCACAAGGCCATTGAGTGTTAGAGCGGTCACAGTAATCAGATGGGGGATTCCTTTCGTTTATGTAGCAAAGCCCTGCACAGTGCAAAATAGACTAGTCATCTTGAATATTCCATCTTGATCCATCATCCATAATGAACATGGAATTTCCAAATTGAGTATATTTCAGTCTCACGTTAGGGACTAAAATTGGTTAGATCCATGATCTACGGTGCACTCGTACATATATGGAATTGAATTACTTAACCCATAATCGCATCTGAATTTAAGTTAAAAGACCCAAACCCAAATGAAAGGCTTGACCTTAATCCAAGCTGAGACACACATCTTGCATCCATCCCATACGGCCATAAGTGATTTTTTTTTTCAACTAATGTCCTGAGGTATTTGAGTATTCAGGGACAAATTTTGATCCCTGAAATGCTTACTGCTAGAATAAAAAGGGCTAGTACCATACCATGGCCCTTAAACTGACCATGGCCCTTAAACTGGCCACGGCCATTCCCCAGAGAAACAAGATAAAGACATTGTTGGCTTCGAATAGAAATTGTGGGCAATCAATGAAAATTCTGTGGGAGAGAGATTGTTGGGGTACGTCCACTGAGAGATGCTGAGACTTTGGACATTTCTAGTCATTCTTCACATGGACTTGAAGATGAAAGATCACCCATGTGGTCCAAATACAGTGGAGACACAGGAACAATGGTCTACATTTTCTTTACTTAAATAATCCAGTAACGAGGATCCCACCAGTACTGGCCTTTAAATATTAAGCTTTTGACATATTAGTCCTCCCTAAATTTAAATGTTCTAATTTCATGATCAAAATTTAAATAATGTCACCGGAGTCGTTTGACTCTAGTCAACATTTTTTAAAAGACTTTTTTACTCTGGATCCCATGAAATTATCATGGCTTTTATGTAGTATCTTAGAGAGATTTTTTCCCAAATGATAAAACTTGAAAAATGATGATCAGATGTGTATTTACTTTTAACAAAATGTCAGTTTTTGTATTTTATAAAAAATAAATTTACTTATTAATTGCAAAAAATTTATGATAAAGAAATTGTTAAATCCAAAGATATCATGGGACTATCCCGTGATATCATGGGATATGGTGCAAGAAAATTAAAAAGAAATAATGTTGACTAGTCAAATGACTGGTGACATTATTTAAATTTGAGTCATGAAATTGAAAAAATAAAATTTAAGGTGAAGCAATATGTCAAAACCCCAATATTCAAATCCATACTATAGTCCTACTTCTCCAACCCACTGACTAGGTTCAAAATAATTAAATCCGGTCAACTTGACCAGTAGACACCGGGTCAACCACATGGTTCATTAAATTAATGTAATTATTTTGTGAATATAAGTACATAAATTTATAATAACTAAAAA
This sequence comes from Litsea cubeba, assembly GCA_012931725.1. Classification (NCBI taxonomy): domain Eukaryota; kingdom Viridiplantae; phylum Streptophyta; class Magnoliopsida; order Laurales; family Lauraceae; genus Litsea; species Litsea cubeba. Next base: position 731,861 of record CM022946.1, on the reverse strand, counting down.
AATAAAAACATGTAAAAAGCTCGTAGAAAAGTCAAGATAAATTTCATGAATTCTAATGAATACTCAAGTTTACATAATTTTGCGAGTAAAACATGGTAAGGACGTTAACAAAATGATAAGATACCTCCAGTTTCATGCATGACATTGGCAAGAAATGCTGCAACTTCCCTCCTACGAACGACATCAGAACCGGTGGTGCCGAAGCCAGAGGCGAGCTCAGCGGGCCCAATGAAACTGGTATAGGTATAGAAAGACTTGCCTTCGCAGCTAGCTGCAACAGCAGACATGAGATTGTTGAAGTAGGCCTGAGAGACCACACCTCTTGGGGTACTTTGGCCCATGGAATGTTCTGCACATAGGCAGACCAATATAAGAGCCATTGCACCAATCCGCCGAGCCATATCCAGACCCATTTCTATTCTATAACACAGCTCAACACAGCTTGTTTTGAGTTTTGATGAGATCCTAGACAGACCCAGTGGGGCTATTTATAGGCACCAAAGATGACTATTGTGGCAGTAGAGGAGGGACCGAGTAAAGTCTTTCCCATGCCATTATTGGAGGTGGGTGGATAATAATACTAGAATGAGAATGAGACAACCAAATTCTTCCACACTGTTGGAAAAATGGTTGTGCTGAAAAGTCACCGTAATGGCTGAATTTTGTTGGGTCATGTAAGGCCAAAAGCCTGTCAAGCCAATGGCTGCTCCCTATAGCGAGCGTAGGACAAAGCCCAGTTTGATCCGGACGCTATAAAAGAGTTTGAAAATATCAATTCTGATTGTATTGTTATTAGGAGTCTCTTGTATGAATTTGAGGCTATATATTAGGTGTTACTCTTAACTTAAAAAAAAAAAAGGATTCTCTTTTAAGTTCTGAATTATAGATATAATTGAGACAAATATTCTCTAGAGATTTAGTGAAAAGTTGTGCTGGTAAGTACTTTAAAGAGCCTGGTTCTTCTGCATCCCTTGTAAAAGATCATTTTATTTAGTAAAAGATTTGAGAAGTCAAAAACTGAATTGAGTCTGTTGAAATCAACGGTGTGAAGTCGTTGAAGCGTGAAGCGACACAAGGTAACTTCACTCCTTAGGTAGGGGATATCCGGGGAGGAAATTTGAATTTCTTGAAATGACGAGATTCATAGTGTTTTATTGTTGATTCAGTTCGGATCCGTAGTTTTTCATTTAGTTTGATACTTTGCTAATATAGTAAAAGTCAAGTAAAACCCTCATTTTTTATAAAAGATGCCATATCAATAGCAATTTAATTCAAAACTCCCACCATCTTTTAAAAAAAAGTCAAAAGGCAACTACGTTTATCCACTAAAATACAAAAAACTCCACTTTTCTGTACAAAAAGTAAAGAAATTTCATAACAAACAACTAAAAATAAAATACAATCATAATCCACTTATTTTTTTTTTCAAGATCAACTTTACTTTACCAACTCTATTAGTAGAGTTGCCAAACTGCCCGATGCTTAATAATATGGTTAATATAGAGGAATTTACCACATAAATCCCCGTAGGACCCTATACCATTCTTGAGGTCCCATAAACTCGTATTTTTGGATAAGATCCTCAAGGTGTGATTTTATATATTTTTTTTTGTCATTTAGCGATTGCTTGATATCAACCATTCTGCGGTGGTTGCTCTCGCTTTGCAGAACCCAAATAGAAATTTGATTTTTCAGGAGAGAGAAAAGGGGAGGGATGGTGCTTCATCCCTATCCAGCTATCTTTCTTTTTCAACCATCTCTTCCCCACGTCCCAAACCAGTTTTTTAAATAACTAAATAAATAAATAAAAATCTCTCCACAAGTCCACAGCCTTGTTCATCGTTTCCATCTGCTATCTTGCAACACCGGTCGCTTGCAGTTAGGCCGCTGCAGGATCCAGATTCTAGACCAAGCCATTCCAACCTCTCTCAATGGCAGAAGCCTTTTCACCATTGAAGAAGCAAAGAGAGGCATAGAAAAAAACAAGCAAGCAAAGAGGAGAAAGCACCCACCAAACCGTCACATAGGGTACATCACATTACCTGTTTTCTTATTCAAACCGGAGGGTCAAAAGGTTCCAAAGATTTATAGAATTGCCACACTACTTTTATGCAACACGACCCCTCCTCTTCCTTATAAAAAATTTAATTTTTATTTGAATTTTATAAATTAAAAGCAACTACTAGTCTATATGGGCCAATCGCTAAACGATAAAAAAAAAAAAAAATACAAAAACACACCTTGAGAAGTGGTATGGAGTAAGAGATATACGAGATATGAGTACTTTTTTTAGTGGTTCAAAATTGTCATAAATGGCCCCACTAAGAAACCTTGCGAACCTGGATAAGCCTTATCAAGACTCTCAATTCAGAATTTTCATCCCTGGTCGGTAGGGACATATAATACGGACATAGAATCACTTTCTCTTGGAAAAATCAAGTCAATTAAATGCAGCTGCATCTGTCTCTTCTTTTACTTTTCTGTGATACAGATCACTCTATCCAGCAGGAAAAAGAAAATTCAGCCCAGATTTTTCATCACCATCATCAATATCAAGCTCTTTCCAGTGCAGATGATCCAAGACCTTCTTTCTATACGTAAAAACTTTTTCTCTCTGGTTGGGAGTGTTGTTTGGTTGTGTTTGGGCGTTGTGGTTGGATTAGAGTGTTTGGGGCTTATTGTTCAGAGTACTGGGCCTGTTTGGTGTATTTGTTTGTTACTTCTCTCTTCCGTGAAATCATAATAATAATAATGCAGCTACATAAACTTGCCGTGTCCATGGGATTTGGGATAATGAAAAAGACAAAGACTGGATCAGAATAAGAAAACGACTTTAACAGAAGAGTCCATGTGTCCATGTAGGCCTCTTATCTAATTGTTGGTGAGAGGCTTTAATTCTCACCTCGCTATCTAGGATTCATGCTGCCACTAGCTAATTAAAAAAAAAAAAGAAAAAAAGAGAGGGAGGTTTCTGTTACTGTTAGGGTCCTAAAATAAATCAATATAATTATAAATCTTAGAATTTTTCAAAAGACAAAAATAAAAGTAGAGCAATAAAAAATTCTAAGCATTCTTTAGATTATATATGTGTAAATTATTATATGAGCCATTCGAACTTAACCGACCATTAAGTATCATATTATCAAAAGACACAACCAACATCTTGCATGAAATTCAAAAGAAAATGAACAAATAATTCTCAAAACTGTATACAAGATTGTGAGGAAAATAAAATAAATCAAGCAGTGAATGGGACGCTTACCATGAAGAGGAAGACAAAAGGCAAGAAGATGAAGTTGATATGCAGATCTGGAATGGGCAGGATTGACTGCAAAGGAAGGCAGGAAGGCGAAAGGTACATTGGGGGCTCGACTCCACCGCCAATAATCCCATTTAGTAATTTTACTTGTTAAGTAAAGTCAAGTCAAGTAAAATTAAGTATCAAATCAAAAACATTTGAATTCAAAACTCCATCTATCTTTTAAAAAAAAAAGTCCAAAGGCAACTACCTTTATTCACTAAAAGACAAAAGAAAATTCATTTTTTCATATAAAAAGTAAAAAATAGTCCATCCCAAACAACTAAAAATAAAATACCATCATAAATCACTTATATTTTATTTCCTCTTTTTTATTTCACTTCACTCTAATTTATTTTAAAAATAAAATGCCAAACGGGCCCGTCAGCATCAGCAGGAAGATCACATTGCAGAAGCCCAGGAGATTTTCCAGGGTCTCTAAACAAAAGAAGAAAGAGAAGGTGAGCAAATGCAAACAATCAGAACGTATTTTCAGAAAGAGGAATTTACCCATAAAATCCCTCTAGGACCGCATACGTCACAGCGGGACCCAAATTATTGTTCGATACGCGAGAGATCCTCGTATGGACTTTTCTTCTTTTTTTTTTGTCGTTTTGCAATATGGTCGATATCGACTATAGTCGATATCGACCATTTTGCGGGAACCCAAAAAGAAAATGGGTTTTTCAGGAGGAAGAAGATGGGAGGGGAGGAGGGAGAAGAGTGGTCGATATCGACCATAAAACTGTCCTCTTTAATTGTCGTTATCGACAACATAACTGAAACACAAAAAAATACAGTCATTGTCAGTATCGATCACTTTTATTGTCGATATCGACAACATAACTGAAACCCAAAAAATACAGTCATTGTCAGTATCGACCATTTTTATTGTCGATATCGACCACTTTAAAACAAAAGCAAAAAAAAAGATGATTGCACAGATCAGTGCTCCGTTTGTATATGCAAAGACATTTCCATCAAATCTCATTCCATCTTCCATCCCATGCAATTTTCACTTGATTGGTTTCTTGCATTTTCATTTGCATTCCATATCATCTCAATGAACTCCACCCAAACAAACCCATAGCCATCACAGACCATCAAAAGCTTCTTTAGTACACAGTGATCATAAAAAACACAAAGTGGCCCAGAAATGAAACTCCATGAAAATGCCTCCCAGAAACAAACCCAGACTTTTCTCCTCAAATGAAATCCATGGAAATGCCTCAAAAACCCTTCTTCTTCATTAAAAAAAAAGTTTTCATGGAATCTCAATCTCAACCAAACCGTTGATTTGCTTCAAAACAACCTTTAGTTGGGCCTCCAACCATGATGATAGCAACGACTCTATCGTTCCAACTGCCCATATCGTCGTGTCAAACAATAACCAGAGAATTAGGATTGGGTTTTGGAATTTTGCTGCTCGAGGGCCTTGATTCATCATGCTCAGGTGAAGGAGTATCAAACTGGGCTCTCCGATTTGGGGTTTATCCTCATCTTAAAAAAAAAAAACAAATTTTACAAAATATGAGACTAGGGTTTTGAAATGGGGAACATTTAGATTTGGGGAAATTATAAAAGTTGTAGCACCTAACCTGAAGAATCGTGGACTTCATCTTCTTCTTCGAGATACTGGGGTTTCTGCCAGACAAGATCTTCATCTACAACGCGAACTCTAACATTGATGACTTTGGCTTCCTCATCCTCCTCCTCCTCCTCCTCCTTCTTCTTCTTCTTCTTCTTCTTCGTCTTCTTGGATTCCTTATTATGATGATCTTCACTAGGGTTTTGATATCTCTTAAGGTATTCTTTGAGGGAGACTGATGTGGAAGCCGAAGTAGAAGAAACTGGAACAGAGCGATTCCTCCCATCTTCTCTATCCTGAAAAACCTAATTTTTATTTGGGTTCCCGCAGAATGGTCGATATCGACCATAAAAGTGGTCGATATTGACCATTCGCTAAAAGACAAAAAAAAAAAAAAAAACGCACATGTAGAGCCTTATTCGTGTCTATGGTAAATACGACACCTCCGAAGTGGTATAGGATCCTATGAGGCCCTACCAGGTAAATTCCTCTTTCAGAAAAGAGGAATTGGAAGAGGACACTACATGGAAGATGCCTTTATCCAAATACGTTTCTCGCTGTGCTAAGTAGGCGGCACAACAGGCTAACCGACTGGGCGACTAAGTACAACGCTTTACCTGTTCTAGCTCTCTTGTTCTGCTTCGGCCCAGCCCATGAATGAAAATGCTAGGCTCTTAACTTCAGCCCAGCCCATGAATGAATATACTGTGCTTTTATCCTCGGCCCAGCCCATGAATGAAAATGCTAGGCTTTTAGCTTCAGCCCAGCCCATGAATGAAATTCTTTGCTTTTATCTTCGGTCCAGCCCATTCATTTTAACAGCCCAATCGTTTTAAGAGAGTGCTGGATCTGTCGGGGATAGACTTCAAGACCCCATCCAGCCCAATCTCTTTGATTATGTGGATGAAGGGCATAAAGATCTATGTTTTCTATCGTCATTTGTGCGGGATTTCTCATTGAAAAGAGTCCATGACCGGGAAGGATAGCGGCAAAGGTGGAACGCCGTCTACAAATTTTTGTGACATTGGGGAAGAAGAAGAATCAAAGGGAGGGGATCTCAGTTGGGTGTCTTCAAAAAGAGAGGGGGAAAGGGTCGTGAAAGGTCAGGTAAAGGGAGGGGATCTCAGTTCCATGGTGCGTCGGTGGTGATTATAATGTTGTTAGGTTCCCGCATGAGAAGAGAAGTGGCAGACGTATGACCAGAAGTGTAAGGTCCGTGACCTTACTGGGTCAGTTGGGCCCAAAACCCGGCCCGTTGACCCGTTTAATTTGTTATTATTTTATTTAATTGTATTTTAGATATTTAAGTGGGTTTAGATCATGAGCGAGTTTCTTTTAGCATTAGAATAGTATCTGCGAAGTTTCGTTTGATTCCGAGTTCGTTTGATCATAACAGGGGGGTAGTTTGCAATTTAGGAAAAATTGAGTGTTTTTCCGAAATATTCCAAACGCCGTGATTTATGGGTTCGTTGGAAAGGTCTTGTCGTTCTGATAACTTTTGTCTCTTGACTCATCGTGATCCAGTGATCAGAAACCGTTCAAGTGGTCCATTCTTTCACCGGACCCACTTAAATGGCGATTCGGTCTTTTCCTCCTTAATCATCTTCTTAAACGAAAGCTAACCCTAACTGTTCATTCGTTCTCTGCAACAAAGTAAACCAGCAGCCTCTCTTTTCTTCTTCTTCCTTTGTCAAGCCAGATCTCAGCCCTAGAAGACCCCATTCGGAGATCCGATCCGTTAATCGTCTTCCCCTCGATTCCCTCTTGCTTCCGGTATCATTTTGGTAAGACTCCTCACAATCTCTTATTTTCACTTTATCATTTCTTTGGTTAGATTAAGTCCGATCTTAATTCTTTTCCTTCCTATCTTCTTCTTGGCTTCTTAGTTTGCGTTGTATCGGGTTAGATCGGGGATTTCGGAGTAGAAAGGCTTCTCCTCGAATTTCACCCAATTCCAATCTTCACTTTGGGTTGAGGCAAGTAGATCTACAATTCATATATAAGCATGTATGTCTGTTTTCATTTGATTGGCTATGTTTTCTGTAGATTTCCCTTTAATTCCAAGCCTGTTGTGATTTTAATTGGAAATTATATGTTAGGTAAGATTTTTGGAAAATGGATAATTGATGATAATAGGTTGTTTTAGAATTTCTTAATGGAATAGAATGGAATGTGGATGGAATGAATTATTGGGAGAGCAGGAGGCTCGATTTTGTGCAGGATATAGCCATTGGGAAAGGTTTAGAACAGAATGGAGATGATCTGGAACAACTAGAACAAAAAAATTCAGCAAACAGCACTTTCTGCACACGAACGTTCGAACACTTTTCCTGAACGTTCGAACACTTGAGCTCTCGGGAAATTGGCCTGGGACGAACGTTCGAACACTTCTTCGAACGTTCTAACTCCTGGCAGTTGACCGATTTTAGGCAGATTTTCCAACGGTCATAACTTTTGATCCGTTCGTCGGAATTTCACGAGCTATATACCGTTGGAAAGCTCTTAGAATGTAGAATCCAATGGTTCTAGTTTCATCACGATCGGAGTTCGAGAAGTGATGTAAATACTTAGATTATTAATCCAGCTTATGTTTTATTGGAAAAGAGATCGGTAACCTAGGTTTGGGCCTTAGATGTTGGAAACCATAAACTTACTCTCACTTGACCATTAATGGGGATTGAAATCGAAACACGTGGCTTGGTGTGAATTCGATGGGTTGTCTAGGTATTCGTGTATTACATATGGTATAACCGAATGCATATGGAACTGAACCAATAGATGCTTAACATGATTGTACACCAAGGGATTTTCCTAAAAGCATCATTGATCCAATTTCCACATGTACTCCGTTAGAACACGTGGAATACAGGGATGACACCACTTGCCTAGGATTGGATTGTAATATCTCCTTGACTTTTGACTTGTATTCGTTGCTTATATTCCTTGTACACTCTTGACATAAAATACTTAATCAATTATGAAACATAAATTCTTATAGAATTTAGGACTTGGACTTGACTTAGAGTGTACCATAGGAACCCGTGTCTTGTTTTGATGAACATGACTGGCTAGTATGAAGGGGATTATCACGTGGCTTGTCTTGTATTGATCTAGAAGAGATAATCCCTAAGAACTTGTCTTATGCTTGGAACTAGCCAGACTTGCTTGTCTTGTCTGTTCTTGAGTCAAAACCACTTTATTATTGTTTGCATATCATGGCCATCTGCAGTTTGGGATTTAATGACGAATCGGTTACTCCGGTTGTCGGGGTGGGCAGTCGGCGTAGGACGGCGTCCATGGCGTTGAATAGCTGGGAGCGGGCTAGGACCGTGCTGCTATTCCCAGGACAGGGAGCTAGGATCCCACTGGAGCCGGACTATGGTATCAGTAGTCCAAGGGGATTGTTACTGGTACCCCGGGAGGTGGCATAGGACATCCTCGGAGTCTCCCTCTTGCTTGTCTTGTTAGCATTTGCATGGATAGTGGTTATTGTTAGATGATTGCTAGGATTCCTGTTATTGCTTCTGCTTATTAATCTCGCTTTATGCCTAGCTTCATATTCTTGTATTCGTATGATCTTATACCTGTCATTACTCTATACTTGATGCATGTCGTGTTTATTATGTTTTGTATATCTATTGCTCAACATGTCGTTGACTTTGTTCCTTGGTGTGCAGACACATCAGGTGAATACATCTATTACGAGGAGCAGGCAGGTGAGGAGATCCCAGAGGATCTCCAACCAGCAGAGGAGGCACGAGAGTGGCGTGCCGATGACGTAGAGTAGCGTCATCACTCCTGGCACGAGAGAGATACACTTGGTTTCATTAGATTATCTTTCATTCATTATTTCTCTCGTCGAACCTTATATTACATTGACTCTGTTTCTTTGATTGGCCATGTTTAGTGGGTTGGCCATTGTAATAAATTACTTAACTTTTTAGTTTTGTTTCTCTTTCTTTCAAACTTTAATTTAATGAGATTATTATCCATTGCTTGAGATTCCATATGTCTAGAGTTGTTTGGACTCTATTTGTATTGTACCACATGAGGTTTGAGGTTTGAAATATTAAATCCTCACCGCGGACTACGATCCGTGGGCCCAAAGGACAAAATTTTTTTAATAGTACAAAAATTCACTCTCCGGATCCGGTTATTCTTTAATCGGGTTCGGGGGACGTGACAAGAAGTGTAAGTGCCTAAAAATACACGGACTTGGAATGATGGATTAGGGTGAGCTTAGTGCTCCTTGATAAAGACGGAAAGCCTGGAACCTGAAAGGGGAGAAGAGAAAGACAGTCAAATTCCCTGGCTGGAGTTAGCGTAAGGCTCTCCAATGCTTAACTCAGTTCTGTAACTAAGCAAAGGATGGAGAAGAAGAGAGACAGAATATAGGTGCAAGAGGTGTTGCGTATATCTCCTGTGCATACCCGTTGTGAGGTGAGCTTCCCTATTTATAGGAGAAAAATATTGGCTTTGGATGGTGAGGGGTCCCATGACTCTGACGGGTACTTGAGAAGTACCGTCCCATCGTCATCCTTCCTTAATTGCAGTCTCATCATAGCTCATCCTATCCTGTCCTTGTCTTATCACACGTCCTGTAACGTGATTGAGTATCCATAGAAGTAGAACGTCAGTGTCTGTCTCGGCTAGCATTCTGACACAATTGCCGAGATGCGTGACTGAGGCCAAGACACAATGTAGAGGTCAGGAATGACCTTGATTTTGGTTGGCGCTCTGGCACTGTTACTGAGGTGCGCGTGGCCGAGACCAACACATGTTTAGCCGACACTATTACCGAAGTTAATGTAATCTCGATATCTTGGGAATATCCTCACACAAGAAGTATGGAAAATTTCTCATAATTTATCAATGAGAATGAGCTAGTAGACATGTCCCGGGCTGGGAGAAGGTTCACATGGTCCGAGCAGCCATGAGTAGAATTGATAGATTTTTGGTATCAAAGGAATGGGAATAATTATTTCCTGAAGTCATCCAGGTTGCACTTCCAAGATTGGTTTCAGATCATGCACCCATAAAATTAGCATCTAATGTGATTAATTGGTGGCCTAAACCATTTCGGTTTGAGAACTGTTGGTTGTTACACAAGGATTCCCATCCTAAATAGAGAGGTTGGTGATCTCAATTTGAACATATTTGGTTTGCAGGTTTCACTCTAATGAAGAAGTTACAGGGACTTAAAGGAGAAAAATCAAGGAATGGAATAAGGTATCTTGTTGAAATTTAGATATCGTTAGATCTGAATAAGAAAAGGAAGTAGAAGTTTGGGATAAGCTAGATGAAGATATATTACTTTATCAAGATGAGAAGAAAGCGAGGAATTAGGCTAAACGTAAGTCGTGGGAGATTAGCCGAATGGAAGAAATATCCTAGAGGCAAAAGTCTAGAGCCCTTTGGTTGAAAGAGGAGAATAAGAATACTAAATTTTTTCATCGAATGGCTAGTACTAGAAGAAGGATTAACTACATTGGGAAGATTGGAAGAGGAAACAGTTTCTTAGTGGAACCAACAGAGGTAAAGGAGGAAATTACCCATTTCTTTGAGGAATTGTATTCTAGTGAGGATATTGTAAGACCAACGTTGGAGGTTATTACCTTCCCTTCGATTCAGGAGGACCTTACGATTTGGTTGGAAAGGAGTTTTGAGAAAGAAGAAGTGAGAAAGGCTCTAGCGGATTGTGCAGGAGACAAAGCGCCAGGTCCAGATGGCTTTAATTTTACCTTTATTGAGGCTGCTTGGGATGTTCTAAAAGAGGATTTCTGTCAGTTTTTATCTGAATTTCATCGAAGGGGAAGGTTGAACAGAGAAGTTAATGCTCTTTTCTTATGTGTTATTCCCAAAGTGCCAAATCCAGTGTCTTTGATAGGCCAATAAGCTTAGTGGGATGCATTTATAAACTCTTATCAAAGATTTTGGCGAATAGACTACAAAAGGTTCTTCCCTTCATCATTGCTTTTGCCCATGGGGCTTTTGTTCATAAAAGACAAATTCTCGACGGGATTTTGGTTGCGAATGAATTAATTGACTCTAGAAAGAGAAAACGCAAGGAAGGAGCAATATTTAAAATTAACTTGGAGAAGGCATATGATCATGTAGATTGGAGGTTTGTAGATTACATGTTGGAAAGACTTGGGTTTGGCAATAGGTGGCGAGGGTGGATCAAAGAATGGATCTCTTCTACATCATTCTCAGTTCTTGTCATTGGCTCTCCCTCTCATCTTATTAAAGCATCAAGAGGCTTAAGAAAGGGAGATCCACTCTCCCCATTTCTATTCACTATAGTGGTGGAAGCTATGGGGGCACTCCTTCTAAAGGCAAAAGAGATTGGGTTCATTTATGGTTTTGAAGCAGGAAGTGGTGGCGAAATTGTAACTCACCTTCAATTTGCAGATGATACGATTCTATTTACATCAACAGATTGGGAGGAATTGGCAATTCTAAAGGGGATTCTTAGATGTTTTCACTTAGCATCGGGGTTGAAGATAAACCTATCGAAAAGCTTCTTAGTGGGGGTTGGTTGTTTAGAAGAGAATATTCAGAGCTTGGCTAATAGGCTTCATTGCAGAGAGCGAGATGTCTTCCTTTTCAATATCCTGTTTTACCTATTGGTGCAATTGCAAATCCAAGGTCGTTAGCAATATGGGATTCGGTGGTGGAAAAGTTTGAGAAGAAGTTGTCAATATGGAAGAGGAAGTATCTCTCCTTTGGAGGTAGAATCACTCTTATTAAATCATCATTGTCCAATTTGCCAATATACTACATGTCTTGTACCGGATGCCAGCGTCGGTGAGGAAGAAATTGAACCGCATTAGGAGAAACTTCCTATGGGATGGCAATAGTGATAAAAAAAAAAAGATGGATTTGATGAAATGAGACAAGACAATTAGACCAAAATTTGTAGGAGGCTTGGGGTTGAGAAACCTAGATTTGATAAATTGGGCTTTGTTAGGTAAATGGTGGTAGATGGGGAAGAAAAAGAATCTTTATAGAGGAGGGTAATAGTTTTCAAGTATGGGGAGGATGAGCGGGGGTGGGATCCCAAAAGAGTCCTTAGATCCAGGTTGTCAAAGTTGTGGGTTGTCATTTTTACTTTTGGGGATGTGTCAAATGTGAGGGGTTTTGTTTTTTTATAAGGGCTTATGTGTTAAAGTGGAGAAGGGGGATAAACTTCATTTTTGGCTTGATGATTGGGTAGGGGTGGGTCTTTTATGTCAATTGTTACCTAGGGTGTTTAGAGTAGTCTCTAATAAAGAGTCTTTTAGTAAATGATTATTATGTCTGGGATTGGGGAAGGTGTCTTGGGAAGTGAGTATTAGGAGGGCCTTTCATCCATCGGAATTGGTAGGGTTTGAGTCCCTGTTGAGTCTTATTTCTCGTTTTCTTACGCAGGGACGAAGATGACTCTCGTATTTGGAAGCCAAACTTTGTAGGTTCTTTTTCCTCCAAGTCCTATTACAGGGATTTGGACTCTTGCAGGGGGAGCGATCTTTTTCAGCATTGGTTTGGTTAGGTCTTACTCTTAGAGTTGAGGCCTTTTGTTGGTTGACAGTTGCAGGAAAGATCTTAACAGTTGATAATTTAAGGAGGAGGTGCTTGATGTCAATTTCTTTTCAGATGTTTTGCCTTTGTGGGAGGGAAAGGGAGTTGGTAGATCATATTTTCCTTCAATGTGGGCTTGCTTCGTACATTTGGAGGTATTTCTTCAAAAAATGTAATGTTGCTTGGTGTGCCCCAAAGTCGCTAGGTGAGCTAATGGAGGCTTGGAGGGGATCTCCTTTGGTCGGGTGTGGGCAGATCTTATGGAAGATCATTCCATTTTCTATTATTTGGTCAATATGGAAGGACAGGAATGAGAGAATTTTTTTTACACGAAAGAATCATTTTGGGAGGATATTTTATCTAAAGTGTCTACAAGAATTACTCATTGGGCTTTTGTAAGAAAAGAATTTTCAAATGTCAACATAGATAATATCTTGTATAATTGGGGAGCCTGTTTGTTGATGGTAGAAGCAAAGAAGAGGAAGAAAGTGTCTTCGAGTCCTCCTTCATCCGGTTGTTTAAAGTTTAATATGGATGGAGCAACTTGTGGTAAACCAGGGGTGGCTGGTATTGGTGGTGTTCTCAAAAATCACAAAGGAGATGTGTTGTACATGTTTTCAAAAAATGTGGGGGGTTAATGACTCTAACGAAGCAGAAGTCTTGGCCATTTTGGAAGCTCTTCGCATCTACTGTCGCTCATTTAAAGTTAGCCTCATCATAGAAAGTGATTCTTTCAATGGTGTATCTTGGACAAAAGCTTTCAAAGGTCCATGGAAAATGTTGTTTTGTTTTAATGAGATTAAACATCTTGCATTGGAGTCTTGTGTTTCTTTTCAACATGTCAGTAGGTATGCTAATGGTATGGCAGAGACTTTAGCTAAGCAAGAGATTGATCGTGTTTGTAATTTAAATGCTGCCATTGATTAGGTATCAAAGGTGTTGCCTGGTACATATCTCTTATACCAACAAAACTTTGTCTCTGTGTTTTAATGCTCTTCGTTGTACTAAATTCTCCTTTTAATATATATCTTTTGTTACTTCAAAAAAAATAAAATAAAATAAAACTCAATAGAGTTTGAAATTTATACTGCATGCGGTATCATTGGCACAACAAAGAGAAACAAAGAATGCAAATTGCTTTTAAAATTTTACAAGTAAAACGGAATTAGAAATCAATAGTGTATAATTAATGGAGGATAATGGGCTTGTTTATATAGATGGAGGGTTGTGCTTATAACTAGCAACAAACGCCAGTGTTGAGCCCGGGCCAAAAAAAAGATATAGTAAATTATTATAATAATGAAAATCTTGTAATATTACACCTATAAAATCTTTGTAAATTGAAAGTCCCTACTAAAAAGAGAAAATGTTGGAAGTCCTAGAAAATCTTGTAATGGGATGAAAGTCCCCACTAAAAAAGAGAAGATTTTGGATGGAAGCAAAAAGAAAAAATGATACCATTCAAAGAAAGAAAAATAAAAATTGAGAAAAGAAAAAAAAAACATGCGTCAATTTTCATATATATGCATCAATACCCAGCTGTGGCTCAGTCTGTTAGGGATATTGTTTGGAGTGTGAGAGTGGCTTAGATGAGTCCCTTGAAAAGAGAAAGAAAAATAATGAAGAACATATCCTAAGAGAAAAGGAAAAACAACGAAAATAAAAAAAAATTTAACGGAGCAAAGATAATAATTGATTATTAAAAACCAACTTAGATAATCGTAATTAATTTGGGCTTAACTACGATGCAATATCCTTAGTAAAATCAAAGGCGGGGCCTACCTTTTTAAATCCAAAAATTAGAATAAAACATGAAAGAAAAATTATATAATCAAGGAAGACAATCAGAAATATCAATTAATTAAATCACACAATAAACCCTTAATGATTGAAAAGAGCATGGATAACGTACCTTAATCATGAATGTAAATTAGAAAAAATGTCCTCTATTTATTTAAAATTAAAAAACCCAACCCTAGTAGGATGATGTGGCACCCCTCACATGCCCCGTGCTGAGCTCGGGCCAAAACAAAGATATAGTAAATTATTATAATAATGAAAATCTTTTAATATCACACCTATAAAATCTTTGTAAATTGAAAGTCCCCACAAAAAAGAGAAAATGTTGGAAGTCCTCGAAAATCTTATAATGGGTTGAAAGTCCCTACTAAAAAAGAGAAGATTTTGGATGGAAGCAAAAAGAAAAAACGATACCACTCAAAGAAAGAAAAATAAAAATTGAGAAAAGAAAAAAAAAAACATGCATCAATTTTCATACATATGCATCAATACCCGGCTGTGGCTCAGTCTGTTAGGAATATTGTTTGGAGTGTGAGAGTGTCTTAGATGAGTCCCTTGAAAAGAAAAAGAAAAATAATGAAGAACATATCTTAAGAGAAAAGGAAAAAACAATGAAAATAAAAAAAATTTAACGGATCAAATATAATAATTGATTGTTAAAAACCAACTTACATAATCGTAATTAATTTGGGCTTAACTACGATGCAATATCCTTAGTAAATCAAAGACGGGGCCTACCTTTTTAAATCCAAAAATTAGAATAAAACATGAAAGAAAAATTATATAATCAAGGAAAGACAATCAGAAATATCAATTAATTAAATCACACAATAAACCCTTAATGATTGAAAAGAGCATGGATAATGTACCTTAAATATGAATGTAAATTAGAAAAAATGTCCTCTATTTATTTAAAATTAAAAAACCCCAATCCTAGTAGGATGATGTGGCACCCCCCACATACCACCTCTCCCTTTGCTTTAATATATACTAGCAAAACCCCGTGGATAACCACGAAACCACCAAATACATTGACTGATATGAATTATTTTTAATAAATTTATTAATTAGTAAACTTGTGAGTCCTTTTTTTTGTTGCTAATTTAATCTTTATGTTTTTTTTCAAATGTTTTATTCTTTAGGTGAGGCATGAATTGATTAAGAAATATCAAATGATCATAGACCTAACAAATTGACCTAATATATTTAAGTGGGACCAAGATGAAAGGGGTCCATCATCTCTATTCTAACCGTTCATAAAATCATATGATGCGGGCTGGGACCCATTAATTGATTGATAAAGATCAAATGATCATAGACCTCTCAAATTGACCAAACCTAACCTATTTAAGTGGGACCCCAAGATGAACGGGGTCCACCATCTATATTCTAACCGCCCATAAAACCATATTATGCGGGATGGGACCCATAAATTGATTAAGAAAGATTAAAGGATCAAATGATCGTAGACCTAACAAATTGACCTAATATATTTAAGTGGGGCCTAGATGAATGGGGTCCACCATCTTTATTTTAACCGTCTATAAAATCAAATGTTGCAGGCCGGGACCCATTAATTGATTGATAAAGATCAAATGATGAAATAATCATAAACCTCTCAAATTGACCAAACATAGCCTAAACCTAGCCTATTTAAGTGGGAACCCCAAGATTAATGGGGTCCACCATCTATATTCTAACCGTCCATAAAAACATATGATGCGGGCTGGGACCCATGAATTGCTAGATAAAGATCAAATGATCAAATAATCATATACCTCTCAAATTGACCAAACCTAACGTATTTAAGTGGGACACCAAGATGAATGGGGTCCACCATCTATATTCTAACCGCCCATAAAACCATATTATGCGGGATGGGACCCATGAATTGATTAAGAAAGATTAAAGGATCAAATGATTATAGACCTAACAAATTGGCCTAATATATTTAAGTGGGACCCAGATGAATGGAGTCCACCATCTTTATTTTAACCGTCCATAAAATCAAATGTTGCGGGCCGGGACCCATTAATTGATCGATAAAGATCAAATGATGAAATGATCATAGACCACTCAAATTGACCAAACCTAGCCTATTTAAGTGGGACCCCCAAGATTAATGGGGTCCACCATCTATATTCTAACCATCCATAAAACCATATGATACGGGCTGGGACCCATGAATTGCTTGATAAAGATCAAATGATCAAATGATCATAGACCTCACAAATTGACCAAACCTAACCTATTTAAGTGGAACCCCCCAGATGAATGGGGTCCACCATCTCTATTCTAACCGTCCATAAAACCATATTATGCGGGATGGGACCCATGAATTGATTAAGAAAGATCAAAGGATCAAATGATCGCAGACCTAACAAATTGACCAAATATTTTTAAGTGAGACCCAGATGAATGGGGTCCACCATCTTTATTCTAACCGTCCAAAAATCAAATGATGTGGGCCGGGACCCATGAATTGATTGATAAAGATCAAATGATCAAATGATCATAGACCTCTCAAATTGACCAAACCTGACCTATTTAAGTGGGATCCCAAGA
The DNA here is from genome assembly GCA_012931725.1 of Litsea cubeba. Classification (NCBI taxonomy): domain Eukaryota; kingdom Viridiplantae; phylum Streptophyta; class Magnoliopsida; order Laurales; family Lauraceae; genus Litsea; species Litsea cubeba. The sequence goes on along the minus strand of CM022946.1, from coordinate 715,050 downwards.
TGAATGGGGTCCACCATCTATATTCTAACCGCCCATAAAACCATATTATGCGGGATGGGACCCATGAATTGATTAAGAAAGATTAAAGGATCAAATGATCGTAGATCTAACAAATTGACCTAATATATTTAAGTGGGACCCAGATGAATGGGGTTCACCATCTTTATTTTAACAATCCATAAAATCAAATGTTGCGGGCCGGGACCCATTAATTGATTGGTAAAGATCAAATGATGAAATGATCATAGACCTCTCAAATTAACCAAACCTAGCCTATTTAGGTGGGACCCGAAGATTAATGGGGTCCACCATCTATATTCTAACTGTCCATAAAACCATATGATGTGGGCTAGGACCCATGAATTGATTGATAAAGATCAAATGATCATAGACCTCACAAATTGACCAAACCTAACCTATTTAAGTGGAACCCCCCAGATGAATGCGGTCCACCATCTCTATTCTAACCGTCCATAAAACCATATTATGTGGGATGGGACCCATGAATTGATTAAGAAAGATGAAAGGATCAAATGATCGCAGACCTAACAAATTGACCAAATATTTTTAAGTGGGACCCAGATGAATGGGGTCCACCATCTTTATTCTAACCCATCCATAAAATCAAATGATGCTGGCCGGGACCCATGAATTCATTGATAAAGATCAAATGATCAAATGATCATAGACCTCTCAAATTGACCAAACCTGACCTCTTTAAGTGGGACCCCCAAGATGAATGGGGTCCACCATCTAGATTCTAACAGTCCATGAAATAATCTGATGCGGGCTGGGACCCATGAATTGCTTGATAATGATCATAAACCTCACAAATTGACCAAACCTAACCTATTTAAGTAGAACCCCCCAGATGAATGGGGTCCACCATCTTTAGAACCAGATGAATGGGGTCCACCATCTTTATTCTAACCGTCCATAAAACCATATTATGCGGGATGAGACCCATGAATTGATTTAAAAAGATGAAAGGATCAAATGATCGTAGACCTAACAAACTGATCAAATATGTTTAAGTGAGACCCAGATGAATGGGGTTCACCATCTCTATTCTAACCTTCCATAAAATCATATGATGCGGGCCGGGACCCATGAATTGATTGATAAAGTTCAAATGTTCATAGACCTCATAAATTGACCAAACCTAATTTATTTAAGTGGGACTCCAAAGATGAATGGAGAATCATCTATATTCTAACCGTTCATAAAACCATATGATGCGGGCTGGGACCCATGAATTGCTTGATAAAGGTGAAAGGATCAAATGATCATAGACTTCACAAATTGACCAAACCTAACCTATTTATGTGAAACCCCCCAAATGAATGGGGTCCACCATCTCTATTCTAACCGTCCATAAAATCATATTATGCGGGATGGGACCCATATATTGATTAAGAAAGATCAAAGGATCAAATGATCATAGACCTAACAAATTGACCAAATATTTTTAAGTAGGACCCAGATGAATGGGGTCCACCATTTTTATTCTAAGCGTCCATAAAATCAAATGATGCGGGCCGGGACCCATGAATCGATTGATATAAATTTAGCACATCTTGGTGTGTTGGCTTATTTAGGGATCTCATGGAGAGGCTTTTGATTGGAAGATGATTCTTGATGGAGAGATTTTAAGTCTTTTGAGTGTGTAATAGATATAGGGATTTTAGGGATAAGGGCAACTCCGGAAATGACATTGCAAAAAATTTGAAGTTGCGCCACGTATCTTTATGTGAGGAAGTTTATACATCCCTTTAGTAATATAGATAGATAATGAGCCTTAAAAGAATTTAGAATACAAATAAGAAGGCCCCACCAAGGAGGTTCTCACAATGGTGTTCCATTCATACATACAGGCACTGTGATATGTAGAACCTCGCCAAAAATGACTAAAATAGATTATATAAAAGTAGAATGACAAACAACTTAGTAATACATAAATGCCAATGTAGAGTCACAATCCATTTCCTTCATTATATTTATCGCACTTGGACATTTTACTACTAAATCAAGGTGCGATAACTTGGACCCCAAAGCCTAATAAATGGATATTAATATGAAAATAAGAAGGAATATGTTCGCAGAATTACATGATTAACATGATCGACCATCTCCTTGAATAAGGAGAGTAATGGATGGTGTTTGCTCTTTTGATCCAATTATGAGAGTCAAGATCTCAGGAAGATCAATAATCCAATTTGTCTTTTGCCTGTATGTTCCAGCCTTCTATGTTCAATTACTAAATTAAAAAGTTCAAAAATTCCCCAAGAGCATCATAATACAAGTGGATGTATTAAGGGCCATTTGTATGCCTCCATGAGGTAATTTGCATCGTTGCTTTATTTTTCTCCAAATCTCGAGTGAGATGGAAACAGGTTAGAGCAACTTTTTTTCCTTTTCTTTATTACTTGGTAACATGAGTACATGACTCAACCACAACATTTTGGTTGACACAAGAAGCACCTTCCTTACCAATTTTAATATTGCAATAAATTTGGGTACCAAATTAAACTAATTAAATCCAAAAAAAAATATTAAAGCAGATCGCAGCCTTCATATACAACTTGAAATAATTAAAAACAATAAAAAATAAATGAGTAGGTGTAAAAAATAAGATAAAAAAAATAAACTGGAAAAAAAACAATGTCATGATGTCCAACCAGTGCAAGTTAGCAAAACCTGAATTAGAAACCCACATTTGAAAGCAAAAGAAGGAAGGTCATAGCCCTAACTTGAGTCAGCTGCAGTGACCGCCTGCCTATACATCTTGTCCTGAACATCTCAGGTGGCGAAAAACAGATCAGACACGTCTGATCCAATCTACCTTCCCTGCAGAGCCCACTAACCAAAATCTCACAAGTCCTCAAATCAGGCTTCAGTTCTCTCTCTGCCATCTTTCCATAAATCTCCATTGCCTCCTCAATCCTATCCTTTGCAACCAAACCATCCAACACCTTATTGTAGAAGCCCACATCAGCTTTCAACCCTGCTTCACCCACCATCTTGCCAAACAGGCGCAACACATCCTCTACTCTCCCATCCCTCAAATACCCATCAATCAAAAGCCCATAAGTTGCCACATCCGAGTTCATCGACTTTGCGGGCATTTCATCGAACAGCTTCTCTGCTTCAGAAACCCATCCATCCTCAGCGCATAGCTTTCCTATAATGCCATTGTAACACCCAACATCCCTGACACAAGGCTTTGTCGCAGTCCTCTTGAACAGCACAATTGCCTCACCAAACTTTTTCAGTCCCTCTGATGGATGATGCAGACCCTAGATCCGTACTTTGTAAGGAAATTCGCCTCCTCCATGGCCGAGTCGCCACCGCCAATCACCACCAACGGCTTGTTCCGGAAGATATCCCTTTGTTCCAGAACTACTCCGATCCAAGGAACTTGAGTCTTCGCGTGACAGCTCTCACTCTCTCTCTGCTGCTGAGAAGAAGGAGAGAGCCACAAATAAAAAACGCAAATGTAAAGATGAAGATAAAGATTACCTTTCCGTCCATGAGAGCTGGGGCTGGCGCGTGGCTGCAGCAGTGAAGGAGGGAGGAAGAAGTGGATGGGCTAGAGGGAAGAGTTTCCGGATCTGGGACTCTCATTCCCAGATCTCCTCTACTCTCACGTGAAAACACTTATTCCTCCCTCTTTTTCTCTTTTTGGAAGAGACTTTTCAGGGGTGAGGTGGCCCCACAGCCCACCTCCAGCCCACCTCCCCTTTGCTTTAATATATATAAAGGGATGAAACGGTCCTCATCCGCATGAAAGAAGAAAGTTTTTTCCTTGTAAATAGAATCTCTTATGACTTGATTCCTAATTTAAGGGTTATAATTAAGATTTATTGACTAATTGAGAAGATACAATTTAAGAAATTACCAATGGCCTATGTATTATTTTAAATTTCGGGTCTAGGGTTCAACTCATATTTGAGTGAAATGATCATACCCACTTCACAAGGAGCAGTTATTAATGACTTATGAACTGCTGTTTTTAATAAGTGGGCTTTACTCTTTTAAAAATTTTGGTTAGGCCCGTCCTTAGATGTTTCCAAGCACCAACTCATTAGAGAATTTATTGAAATATTTTGTTAAGCCTGTCCAAATCAATTGATGTGATGTAAGTATATGTGGATGTAGATCTCTTAAAAGGGAATTTTATTCCCTGTGTTTTTTTTTTGGTAAAATACTCTATGTGATTTTGAATCGTGTGATTGGGATCATGATTAAATAGATGGACACTTTCGTCACTCAAGATAGAAAAACTATTGAGAATCAAAGGGCGTGACTGTTGATATCACACCCGCCTCCCACAGCTCCCTCGAGGGTTTGAACCCTTGAGTGGTTGCTTTCCTTTACATCCTTTGGGTCACGAAAAGATGTATATATATATTATATATATATATAGGGAGGCGCTCTTGTGAGAGACACTCTCACCTTATCATGAGAGATAAGGTGGGGGCCCTCACATCAATATCCAATGTCAACAATTTAAATGTGAGGGCCCCCACATTTATCTCTCATTGTAAGGTGAGAGTGCCTCTCACAAGAGCACCTCCCATATATATATATATACTAGCAACAAAGGCCCGTGCTAAGCCCGGGCAAAAAATGAAAATAAGTTAAAATTTAAGAATTCTTTTGAAATATTGTTAAAATAAAATAAATAGAAAATAGGTTTTTTTTATTATCTTTGAATATTAAAAAATTTTCTATGTATGAAAATAAATATAAAATAAAGTAAATTTACATAACTCGACGACCCCTTGAATTTAAAGGCATTGACCATTATGACCATCTCATTTACGGATATATTATACCATTGATGATTGAAAATATATATAAAAAAAAAAAAAAACAAACCGGATGGATCTACATCTACTAAAAAGAACCAAAAGAAAGGGATAAAAAATTAACGTGTTTAATCCATCAGTGGGGGCCACCTTTGAAATATTTTTAACGTGTGGGACCCATTGATGGCCCTGCATCCAAAGAAGAAAAAATAGAAGATAAGAAGAAAGGAAATGGAAAACAAATGATTTCATCCTCAATGGGCCACACACCGCATCTAGATTTATGGTGATGGAACAGTTGGCCCCTACAGATGATTGATAGTATAAGAAAAAAATTAAAAGAGAGGGGGGGGGGCGAGCAAGTGTAAGAGAAGAGAAAAATATAAAAGATGTACATTGCATGTGATGAGTGTACGTGGATATAGATATAAATTATCATAGTATGTTTCTAATACTTCTAACTCATATGCACACAAATCACATCATAACAATTATCAAAAAAATTAAGCTTGTGTATGATACCAACCCAGTCTGATTGCCTAATATGGATACAATTATATTGACCTAGGAAACTAATATCTATGCATAATCCATGAGTGGGTCCCACTGCAAAAATAAGTTAAATATGCGGAGCCCACTAATTGATTTGCATCCATTAAGAAACCATACAACGCCCAACAGGCTTGCCTCCCACTTAGACTCCCTCCATAAGTGGGGCCCACTCTTAGAAAAAAGGGGTTAAGAGAAGGCCATTGGGATTTCATCCAATACTGGAGTCCAATCTTGAAATATATTTAATACGAACTGGTGCCCACTACTGGATCCATCCATTTGGAAAAAAAACTGAAAGGAGAGTAAAGGAGCAACAGCTTGAATTTCATTCATCGGTAGGGCCCGCAAAACATATTTAACATGGGACCCATTGATGATTGAAGATTTAAGGAAAAGAAAACAAACCGACGGTAAAGATTTGCTTATAATTTGGATAATGGCAAGAAATAGGACTCAAATTCAAACGTTCATAAAAATCTCTTATGAGAGAGGTTTTAGGAGAGAAAGAGTAGCCCAAAGTGAGGTGGCACCTTAAAATAATGTGGATTTTTTGTGCATATTTTTCTAAAAGGAGAGACTTTTTAGGGATGAGGTGGCACCCGTCACAGCCCACCTCCCCCTTTGCTTTAATATATATAATATATATATATATATAATATGAGAGATGCTCCTATGAAAGATACCCCTCCCTCATTTAAGGTGAGAGATATCTCCCATAGGAGCATCTCACTATATATATAAACGACAAAATACAAATAAATAAAAAATAAAAAATAAAAAAATAGGTGATCAAAGAGACAATTCTAAGGGCCTGTTTATTTACAGTAATCAAATGAGCTTATGATAGAATTATTAATGAAGTGAGGTGCAAAATGTGAATAGGAGTGAAGGTAAACGGTTGCAACGTAAAGGATACCTTCACTTTGATGGGATTTGAATTACTAGGGTAATTATTGTGAAAAGCCCGTGTCCAATACGGGAAAAAACAACAATATGAATAAAAAATATTTATCGAGGAAGCAAGATGGGAGAGAGAATAAGGAAAAGATAAAAAATTTGAGCTGATTAGGTGGACCCATAATGATATAGTGCTCTAGCCCAAACTATAAAAAATAAGAATAATTTTACCATGTCCACAACCTCGAAATTACTTATAGGATTTTGAGAACCCTATCAAGAAATTACTTACTGGAAAGTTCAAGATGGGTATCTGGCCAAAGTATTTGAGTGCAGTGGGCCCCGTATTTGAGTGGGGCAAGGTCATATGTATGAGCAGTAACCACCTCATCATCATAGGCTCATAAATATATATATCCACACCATGTATTCATAAATAAAAAATAAATAAAAAAATGATTTTGTTTTCATTTTTCAAACATGATCCATGGTGGTCCATTTAAGATCATCTTTACCTTGCAGATAAGGATTGATAGACAAGTCCTCTCTGTCCAATTAACTTCGATAACAATAATCACAAGTGCCAGGGTTTTAGGAAAATTTAAGAACCCGTTGACCTTGGTGGCCCATTTAGGGATACAGACGGAAATAAGATGTGAAGTCTATTAATATAATTAGATAAAAGAGGTTTTAAAAATACAAAAGGGATTTTTTTATGTGAAGTCTATTAATATAATTAGATAAAAGAGGTTTTAAAAATACAAAAGGGATTTTTTATGTGAAGTCTATTAATATAATTAGATAAAAGAGGTTTTAAAAATACAAAAGGGGTTTTTATAAAAAAAAAATCCTCAAATATTCCAATACCCCCAAAAGCATCATCCAATACACATGTAATGCGCAAAAGCATCTTATATATTAGATTTCATTTTTTCGGACTAATTTACCCTTCAATTATCTCTCGCGAGACATGACTCACTAATTTGATCGAAAATGAGATTATGAATTATTTTATTTTAATATTAGAGCTTCTTATCAATATGCATACAACCAACTCTTTGAAAAGCTTTACAATTACAAAAAAGAAAAAGGCAAAAAAAAGAAGAAGAAAGAAGAAGATGTAATCCAAATACATATGTAAGTGGGATGGCAATGGGTCCCCTCCAATACCACAATATCCATCAAACTAAAAAAAAAAAAAAGAAACGACCACAATATACAAAAGACGCAAACATAAAAAAGTATTGAATACGGCGGGGTCCAATTTTCATTAACCTATCTTTAATTCGGGTCTGATTTTAGGGCCAGTGAAGGAACCCTACAAGATTTGGGCCTGAGTTTGGGCCCATGGGTTTTAAGCTTGAGGACCCAATACTAAATCAACAAGAGTTATTGCAGTCATTTATTTAACTTTCAGAAGGTTTTATAACTCATAATCCTACCTAATACATAATTCAAGCTAGCTCTGCCATTTATTCAGATAGTGTACGTAATAGTACCAACTAAAGACAGATTTAAAGGCAGCAGCACACTGATGGTAATGAAAGAGCCAAATCTAACAAGAAAGGTTAGCCCCTGGCCCTGGGTCCACACCAAAATCTCTGCAGAAACGTCTGTAATAGGAGATTCGGCTATTGACTCGTACAGTACTCCCTCCATTACATTCCCCACTGTTGATAGCCCTGATGGTGGCCCCAAATCCACGGCCTGATACGATGGCATTGTGGCAGTCGTTGTTCATCCAAAACCAAAAGGCCGCCCTAAATGATATCGTTGGATTTTGGGCCACCATCTCTGGATTTTTCAGCCCATCAAATCCAATTGCCAGACCTGCTGCTCCGTAGTTGTAGTTCCTATTCAAGCCCATCAAACAACAAGTGAGTATTGATCAGAGATGCTAATATCGGCCATGGACACCATTCTCAGATCTCTTTAGTAAAGTCTGAAATGGATTTGGGTCTATGAATTGATTGGTCCATATAGAATTCTATACATTTATAGAATATGATTGTTATACAGTCTGATTTATGACATTAATTGAGAAGAGTTGATGGAACTTTAACTCACAAAACTGACCTCAAATTGGTGGGATAAGGGTCCAATGATGCTGATTTAATGGGATATATATTTTTTTTTCTTTAAAAGGAGTTTTTGTTATAATATTAGGTACTACATTTTTTTTATATAATATTTATGCAAGTAACATTTCTCCTGGATCCTGGCTCAAATACTCGTGTGTTGATCCAACCCATTTACACTCCCTATTTAAGGACTTTGCAGATTAAGTTCATGAACTGAAGAACCCATGAAGCAGCGTTGAGGTTCTAGGAAGGCGATCTGCCCCCATTTATAATGGTTGTAGGGCCCACAGTTCTTAAATTTACCCCGTTCGATCATAAGGCTCCCCAACCCCACATATGATTATCCGTTCACGTGTCAGGATCATGATGGATCCTCCATACAGGAATTGAGTTTTCACGAGGAAAGAAACTAAGTTCTACTCCAAAATATAAAATTAAATAATAAATCATCATTATCATAATCATCAAAGACTTGTTCCAACTATGTTGGGATCATATAGAGCTGGTAATCGGGTCAATTTGTGCTAAAAGAGTCGGACCCGTTTATTAAACGGGTTATACAAGTCTAACCCGCATTAAATGGGTCGAAAACCCCTAACCCGCACCCACCACTGGTCAACCCGACCCGACCCACTTAAACCCGCATAACCCACATCCATCTAGTAAATCAATCGACTCAACCATGGTTCCTTGCTGACCAAAACTGATTTTTAAGCATAAATTTCGTCTAATCTCATTTCAACAGTCATTTGATGCGCATTACCTTGCTTTCTATTAATAAAAGGGGTGAGGTTGAATTGGTTAAAGTCCATTTATTCTTTTTTAGCCTATGAATTAAAATAATAAAATTCAATTTGAACTTAAATAAGCAGATTCTGCTGGTCAAGTGGGTCAACCCTAACCCGACACGTTTAATTGCGGGTCATGAATACTTGACCCGTGACCGACCCGCCTATTAAACAGGTCGGGTTAAGCGGGTAATACGCGGGTCGGGTCGGATCATTTTTACCACCTCTAGGATCAGATATATGAATTATGTTACTATATTCCAATCTCCTGAGTCAAAAATAATAATAAATAAATATATTCCAATCTCCTGAGTCAAAAATAATAATAAATAGATAAAGTAAATAAAAAGGTACCATGATAGTTGGAGAGGTCCCCTTCCAAAGTAGCGTTTGCCCGCAGCACAAGGCCATTGAGGGTATTTGGGGTCACAGAAGTCAGATTTCGGATTGCTTTCCCTTATGAAACAAAGCCCTGTACAGTGCAAAATATATTAGTCATCTTTTCACTTTAGTAATCGAGGATTTCCAACCCAAAGGAGTTGGGCTAATCCCTCCGGACCCAGAGGGAAGCCGGGTAAACTCCGCTATAATCTCGTGTGGTAGTGCAGTTTCGAACCTACAACATCCGACTGCACACCGTGGTCATATGCCAACTGAACTACCCCTTAATTAGGGCTATATTAGTCATCTTGAATATTCCATCTTGATTCATCAAGAACATGCAAGTTCCAAATTGGTATGCGGTCTCACATTAGGGACGGAAATTGGTTAGATCCACAAACTACGGTGCACTGCAACATATATCATGGCCGCAGGGCGAACACATGTAATGGGCACCTGGGGCGTCCACCCCAGGCATATCTGGAGAAATTCGTTTAAGACTATTGGGCCGGGTCGGCTATGCCCCCATACACTCATAACCCATTGCCCCACCCTCGCACGCCAGAAAACCAAAAACCCTTTTCTCAGAAATCCCCATCACTCTCTGCCTCTCACACTCTCAACAAAAATCCTCACCAGTCGACGCATCTCCACGGGCATCTATCTCTCTCTCTCTCTCTCTCTCTCTCTCTCTCTCTCCTTAGTAGGCATCTCCTCAGTAAATGTAGGTGTTCCCCTATCTCACTGGATCTCTCTCACACACACAACCCAACCACCATCCCTTATCATTCCCTTCCCCTTTTTGTTTTGAAGACCGTTAAGGAAGAAAATCGAAGGATTTCTCATTTTTATTATATTTTAGTCAGTGCTTTTGTTGTTGGGTTTTGATTATGGTTTGGTTCATTGGTGTAATTTTCTCTCTTCTTTAGCTTTTGGTGTTTTTATTTATTTTTTTATGGCTTTCTTTGTTGATTTACGTGCAATTTCTTGATTGATGTAGAAGTCCAATTTCAAACATTACGGCGCCACAGAGTCAAAGCAAAAATGACATATAATTCCTATACATGATTACAATAAATATCACTTATGCGATTGATACATGTCCGGTTTCAGTCTAAAGAAATATAAAATCCTATACTGTTGTTTATTTGGGTTTATATATTTAGTTGGCTTTTTGTTGAAATTCACTTATTCCATTTGTTCAATATTATGCACATGGAAAACTAACTTTATATTTAGCTTACCAAAAATCAATCAACATTTTCAATTAACCGTCATCTTCCCCACTCAAATGAAAATTTTGGGTCCACTACTATATATATGAAATTGAATTACTTAACACATAATCGCATCCTAATTTAAGTTAAAGACCCAAAACCCAAATGAAAGGCTTGACCTTAAATCCAAGCTGAGACACGCATCTTGCATATACGGCCATATAAGTGATTTTTTTTTTCAAATAATGTCCTTGGGGTATTTGAGTATTCAGGGACCAAATTTGATCCCTTAAATGCTTACTGCTAGAATAAAAAGGGCTAGTACCATACCATGGCCCTTAAACTGGCCACGGGCCATGCCCCAGAGAAACAAGATAAATACATTGTTGGCTTCGAATAGAAATTGTGGGCAATCAAAGAAAATTCTGTGGGAGAGAGATTGTTGGGGGTATACGTCCACTGAAAGATGCTGAGACTTTGGACATTTCAAGTCATTCTTCACATGGACTTGAAGAAGAAAGATCAACCAAGTGGTCCATCTACAGTGGAGACACAAGACCAATGGTCTACATCTTCTTTTCTTAAATGATCCAGTAACGAGGATCCCACCACTGGGGCTTTAAATATTCAAGCGGTTTTGACATATTAGCCCCTTTAAATTTAAATGTTCTAATTTCATGATAAAAATTTAGGTAATATCACTAGAGTACCCGCTTGACACTGGCCAACATTTTAAAAAAATTTTTGTTACTCCGGATCCCATGAAATCAAGGCTTTTATGTAGCATCTTATGAAGATTTTTTTTTTCAAATAATAAAACATAAGAAAAGGTGATCTGATGTGTATTTAATTTTAACAAAATATCTGTTTTTTTTTTGTTATATAAAAAATGAATTTACATTGTTAAATCCCATGATATCATGAGACTCTATATCTCGTGATATCATAAGATATGGTGCAAAAAAGTTAATAAGATAATATTGACCAGTGAAACGACTGGTGACATTATCTAAATTTGAGTCATGAAATTAGAAAATAAAATTTAAGGTAAAACAATATCTCAAAACCCCAATATCCTAATCCATACTAATCCATACTATAGTCATACTTCACCAACCCACTGAATAGGTTCAAAATAAATCCGGTACTTGACCAGTAGACACCAGGTCAACTACATGGTTCATTAAATCCATGTAATTATTTTGTGAATATAAGTACATACATTTATAATAACTTAAAAAATAAAAATAAAAAACATGTAAAAGAGCTCGTAGAAAAGTCAAGATAAATTTCATGAACTCTAATGGATACTCAAGTAAACATAATTTTGAGAGTAAAACATGGTAAGGACGTTAACAAAATGATAAGATACCTCCAGTTTCATGCATGGCATTGGCCAGAAATGCTGCAACTTCCCTCCTACGAACGACATCAGAACCGGTGGTGCCGAAGCCAGAGGCGAGCTCAGCGGCCCCAATGAAGCTGGCATAGGTATAGAACGACTTGCCTTCGCAGCTAGCTGCAACAGCAGACATGAGATTGTTGAAGTAGGCTTGAGAGACCACACCTCTTGGGGTACTTTGGCCCATGGAATGTTCTGCACATAGGCAGACCAATATAAGAGCCATTGCACCAATTCGCCGAGCCATATCCAGACCCATTTCTTTTCTATAACACAGCTCAACACAGCTTGCTTTGAGATTTGATGAGATCCTAGAAAGACCCAGCGGGGCTATTTATAGGCACCAAGATGACTATTATGGCAGTAGAGGAGTGACTGAGTCAAGTCTTTCCCACACCTTATTGGAGGTGGGTGGATAATAATACTAGAATGAGAATGAGACAACCAAATTCTTCCACACAGTTGAAAAATGTTAATTTGTGCTGAAAAGTCACCGTAATGACTGAATTTTGTTGGGTCATGAACAATTGTGAGGTTTCATGACCATATCATGATTAAAGTACTACTAGAAGGTGCCCGTGATCACTTTCAAACCAATATATTTACATGATTATGATTATTTATCATTCACGATATATTATTGAGTGCCAAATTAATAAATTCAATATTTAATTTGCTCGATTTTCTTAGAAAAGAGGAAACACAATTTGTAGAATGAAATGAAAAACGATATATAAAGGCAAGCCTATCCCGCAATCTAAAAATAAATAAAGAAGGGTAGAATCTGCAAAATGAAATGAAAAGTGATACAAAATCGAACCTATTTCAAGATTAATTTGCAATAGTCATGGTTTCAAAAATCATATTCATTGGTACAATCATTGGCTTTGTTTCTCAGATTCTTACTCATTCTGCAAAGAAAGCCAGCTGATTTGAGTGAATGATATATTGAAAGAGGACTTTAAAATGAAGGTTGGGAGGGAACATTAAGAAAGCCAATTGATTGCGAGGAGGAAAAATGTGGAGTTGTAGAGCTTAATGTGGAGGAATGGGCTCTTCATGATGGGAGGCATTACTGAGAGCAATGTGGTTACCAAAACTGAATGAGCATTGAAAAAATAAACCGAAAAGGGTCAAAATAATGAAGTAGAGTAGTGATTCTAAATGCTTTTTGATGAGTCAAAGCCCAAATGACCCAACCCAAGAGGATGAGCTCAGGTCTAAGCCCACGAAGAGACCAAGTCAGGGCATCCACGTTGCTTCGGAAGTAGTCCCGCTCCTACCAGGTTCTGTGGAGAAATATCTCACCTGCCTCGTCCAGCGCGAGGGCAGTTCGAGGGTTCCAAGGGCGAACGTTGCAGAGGAGCGTCCCCGTCTGTTAGGGTAGACTATAAATCGAGGAGCCACACCAGTACTTGGGGGCAACTGATATCTTTCTATTTCCTTCTACTCTTGTATTCCTCTAGCTTGTAATCCCAACTCATTGAGGAAGTAAAACACCATGGGCAACCTCTGCCTTTCTGAAATGGACGTAGGTCATTTTGACCGAATCACTATAATCCATTCTCTCTCTTCTTTAATTATTACATTATTACATTTAGCATTTATTACTTGACCGGTGTTGTCGGAAACCTATTTTGGCATCATCACTTTTGATGCTTGAAAATAGAGTCGATGGTATCACTCTGGTCAGTAGCCCAACCAATCAAATAAGAAGAAAATTGTCCGAGAGAAAAACAAGTCATGATCAGTACTTTTTTTAGTGGTTAATTAAAATTTGTCATAAATGGACCCCACTAGCACTAAGAAACCTTGCGAATCTGCATAAGTCCTATCCGGACTCTCAAATCGCAATTTCTATCCCTGCCGACATATAATACGAACACAGCTACATCTCTCTCTTCATTTTACTTTTCTTTGCTACAGATCTCTTTGTCTGGCAGGAAAAAAAAAAAAACAAAAACAAAAACCTATAGATTTCTCTATGACCACCCATTTCAGCCCAGATTTTCCATCACCATCATCAATTCCAAGCTCTTTCCATTGCAGATGATCGAAGACCTTGTACACAGAAAAACTTCTCTCTTGTTGGGAGTGCTATTTGGTTGTGTTTGGGCGTTGTTGTTGGATAGGAGTGTTTGGGGCTTATTGTTCAGAGTAGGGCCTGTTTTGTTGTAAGATCTCTCTTCCAACAAGTAATAATTCTTTCTCTTTAAATCTGAATGTTGGTTGGAAAAAAAAATCTAAATTTTGACCGTAAAAAGAAACCACATCACTTCTTGGAGTCTATTTGTGAATGTGTCTTTTTAAAAATATATAATATGTGCATTTTCAATAAAATGTGTCTATTGGATTCATTTGTATGGATGTGACCCAATTCAAAATGATGCTATTTTTAAAGTTTTTCTATAGTATTCAAACTAAGCAGAGTTGCATCGAATCCTTTATTTTTTAGTTGAAACGTGTGTGCTGAAGCGGATTAAAAGAAGAAATATTTGATTTTCATAATTTTTTTGTTGATTTGAATTTTATAAATTATTTTGTTATAAATGGATTTATATGAAGAGGATATTAGTTTTAGTATTTTATTCAGGTCACCCGAGACTTAACTCGTGATGCAGCGACATGAACTTGCCGTGTCTCTGGAATTTGGGATAGCGAAAAAGACAAAGACTGAGCGGTATAAGAAAACGACTTAACAAAAGAGGCCACCCGAGACTTAACTCGTGATGCAGCTACATGAACTTGCCGTGTCTCTGGGATTTGGGATAGTGAAAAAGACAAAGACTGAGCGGTATAAGGAAAGCGACTTAACAAAAGAGTCCATGCAGGCCTCTCACTACAACATAACTGCTCATTTGTGGCGACCTATAGTCGCCACATAATGTCATTTTGTCGCCGCAAAATGTATATAACGGTGACACTAATGGGTCGCCGAACGTTGCCGCAAAAGGCCTCGTCGGAAAATGTATATACGGCGATTCATACTATGTCGCCGTTAAAGGATATACAATACGGCGACTATTAGTTGCCGTAAAAGGATAAAAAGCCGCCACTAAATCACTGATGTAGGGCTGTCCACAGTTCTTTTTTGTGGCGACGTTGATAGCCGTGTAAAGGTTATACCCTACTGTGGCAACATACCGTCGCCGTGGAAAGTCTATTATATCCTATTGTGGCAACATAAAGTCGCCGTGAAAGGTTATATTATACGGCGACTCTAGTTGCCATATAAAATCTATAGCCTAAAGTGGCAACATTTGTCACCGCAAAACAACGAATTTTCAATTTTAGTATGCAATACATTTTACGCATTGTGGCAACTGTAGTCGCCATAATAGAAGATATTATTTTTTATTTTAATTTCAGTATCTTAGTTATTGTAAATATTGTGATATAATTTTAGCGTAGATAGTTTTTTATTATATTATTATATGTTGGTTATTGATCAAATTATTACTCTTTACATTAATTACAAAACAAAGATAAAGGGTATCAAAAATCATTCATATACAAAGAACATTTACAATTAAGTTCAAATGATACATCATTCACTAGGTCTTATTAAAAGACCTAAAACCGAAACTAAACATAGACAAAGTTGTGTAACTTAAACTCCTAGCTTGTCATCAAAATAAACAATATTATGCACTCCAATTTAGCAGACTGAACTTCAAAAAGACCGTTTTCTTCCAAATGCACGTCCATGGAGCTTTGAATACTTAAGAACCTGAAAGTAAAAAAAAAAAAAAATGAACCTATTAAAAAAACATACAATATATAGAGTATATATAATTTCCTAATAATGAGCCAAACTCAAATAACCAGTCAGATCCAACAAATAAAGGTAAGCCACATGACATGCACTTATGGTTTAATAGCTAGCAAGTACAACAAGAATAGATTGCCAGAAGCTATAGGTGATAGTTTATGCATTTGCCATAAGTTTAGATCTTTCAAAAAAAAAAAAAAAAAGACTAGCAAGAATAGACTGCTACTTTACCATTAAGAGTGGATAGTTATACCTTAGCTTTACTTCTCCAAAATAAGTAAATTCATTCTAAACTTGCCTGCACACGAAGTTAAAAAAATAAATTATGTGTACAAGACATGAAAAATAAAACACAACTCATCTTCTTGTTTGATCCTTGTATATATAGTAACATACTTACATCAAAGTTAGAATCGGATTGTCGTCGAGAAAGCTCCATAAACTTAGATAAAGCTTCCCGAACAGCATTATCTACTTGAGCTTTGATTTCATCTGCCACGGTAGCTTGTACGCGTGCTTCAAATGTATCCTCCAAATGCGTCATCCTTTCTACAATCTCGTTACGTTCATTCCTCACTTGGTCCATCTCATCTTGTGTATACCTCTTGCTATTGGGTTTTAAAAACCTCTAGGACCACAACCCAATCCTCTAGCATGTCCAGACCTTTCACCAATAACCCTATTAAGAGCTTGTCTTGGAGTTAGCACAACCTCATCTCCAGTAGGTGATATTTGTGGCTGATTAAGAAGATTAACCATCTCTTCCTGCATTATTGCAAGAAAAAAAATTAGGACCCATATAGTAAGGCAAGAATATGAAAAAAAAAGACTTTGGATAATATAACTAAATTATTTTTACAAATTAATTTTGAGGTGTTGAAATCCCTTACATAGGCATTCTTAGATCTTTCATCAGCCCATCTTCCATTAGGCCTTTCATGCGTGATTCTCCATAACTCGATCTCAGTAGGCCTATCTCCAGTCTCAGGATCTCGCTGCACTTGTAAACCATTTGTTATTTGCATGAGTAAATTATATGTAATTGGATATACCATGTACATAATTAACTTTAGGAACTAAGACCTCACCAAATTATAGCTTATGGATTGGAATGATTTTCTTCCAGTAATTTGTGTCACTCCTTCCTTTTCTCGATTCCTTTTGTTTCTTGTTGACACTTTCTGTGATAAATTTACATAAAAAAATTAGCATTACTAGTAATCTTCAAAATATATGTTATATATATATATATATATTTTTTTATTTGTACCTTAAAGTCATCTCCTCCAAAGAAATCAACCAAGAAGGCCCAATCAGCTTCACTCACATCTTCAGGTCGGTTTTGAAGTCGTTCGGCATCCCTCTCATACTTCATGTAATAATCTCGATGCAAAGTATGACGCCATTCCCTATAGAGCTTGTTTGCATGGTGGAGGATGTGACTCTTATTTATAGAGTCATCCTCAAATATAAACTTTGACTAAAGACACATACAATTACAACCGCTAAGAAAACCAATAAAAGAATAAGAAGAAAAATCAAAATTAAATCCGTTACATTTAGAGCATATTAAATGGATTAAAAACCTAAACTTCATATTATTAATAAGAAAACAAAAATTTGTTCAAATTGTAATTTTTTTCACAAGCTAGCATATGTCATTTTAGAAATTATAACACACCAACATTTTTCACGAGCATATCTAAAGATATTTTTATTTTAATCTACCAACCACAATTCCAGTTAATAATCTACTAACCAAAATGTATCAGTAGCCTTTGGTTGGTTGAAATACAAGGCAAAAAGTGAATACTTGAAAATCACTTCAAACTCATTACAAGGTGTCATATTATACTCAGTTACTTCTGTATCCACAATTTTATACAACTTACACAAGATGTGGAGAGGCAAAGAGGTAGCCACAACTTACACAAGATGTGGAGAGGCAAAGAGGTAGCTAGTGTCAAGCAACACTTCACCATCCTTTAATGGGTACTTACTAAGAATGTGATCCATACATGATAATTTCTCTAAAGTTAATTGAAAATGTGATCCATACTAAGAATGGGTACTTACTAAGAATGTGATTCATCAACCAATTTTAAGGAATTAAAGACAAATCAATAAAAGATGTTCACCAACAAAATTTGTTACCTGCATATTTTTATAAATATTGTTTTTTACTTCGGCACTAACTTCCAACCACTTTCTTACATTAAGTGGTGCAGTGTTTTTCACAGCAAAACTCAGCTCCGAAGAAAACTTTGCAGCATATTCACCCACAGGTACGCCTGCATCCCTAGGTATGACAATTGGTAGTTTCTTTGCAGGAGTTGCTTTTAATAATTTGGCTAAATGTTTGCCCCTGGATTTTCCTCGCACCCTTCTCTCTTTCATGACAACTGATAAAAAAGCAAACAAATGTGTAAACCGGATTCACTTGAAGACACATAGTGAGTTCAGTTTCGCAGTGTATTTACCATCATTGGAGGGCGTATGTTGTGACTCAGAGTGTTGGGAAAACATGACCTGCATAGCAAGAGATGGGCACCAGCATAACCATCTCAAGTATAAACAATTTGTACAAGTTGTTTACAGAATAAAAAACAGGGGAAGTGCTCCACTTTGGCCATCTCATTTCCGTTACAAAACCATAATCAATATTTGAAGCCACAAATTTCATTTACTTTCTTTCAAACTGATATTTCTTTTTATTCAAAATAGTTTTCACTTCCTGTAACCATCCCAAAAATATGTGATTGGTGGGGATTGACTCGTTCCAACTATTGAGTCAAGTTCTCAACTTGTTATTGCAAATTCTGGAACTGAAAGTCACAAAGGTCTGGGGTCTCCCTCATCATTCTCTACATTATGCCTGTGGCCAAGGCCACATCCTCTACAAGACAGCATATTATCAAAGGACAGAAAAAAAAAAATAGTTGGATCAAAACGAACCTGTAAAGCCCTCAAGAGCAAACTCCAGCGTTTGAGGGCTTCCTGCAGAAGCCACCAGACCCACAAAGTAACCATATTTGTTTAAAAAAAAAAGATTTAGCAAAAATTGAAAATGGCACAAATCACCGCCTACCGTCTCCAAAGACTGATATTCGCCAAGAGTTCCAGTATTCTTCTCACAACTGAGCTGTTGAAATAGAATAAAAAATAGGTGAAGTGTTTACAGAATCAAAGTTTTGGAACAGAATGGAATCAACCATTCATTTGCTACGATTGCATCATTATTCCCAACCAAAACAATTGAAGATGCATAAATATATGAAAACCCAAAAATCTTGTCGCCTTATTCAATGACCAGCATATTTTCCAATAACCTACATCTCCATTTGAAATACCACAGAAAGAAAGAAGATAACAATGAACTGCTAATGGTAATTTATGCAAAAAGCCTCATCGGGTACCTTCTTCCACATCTACAGCAACAAGAAGCTGATCATGTGTTGGTCGTTTTGGAAATCCCAGACCTCTTCCATGTTCACAGCCCACGCATCCTCTTCGTTTGAGCCTTGAGGCAAAGAGGAGAACAGTGGAGTATTTATTTTGGGAAAAAAGAAAAAGAGAGGGAGATAGAGATTTTAGGGCGGGAGATGAAATGTTCTGAGTTTAGAATCGACTATGCATTTTTTTTTGCTTATAATATTTATGCCCAAGAAAAGTCCAAAAAGAATATAGAAGTCTAAATTTCACTTTTTGAAATAATTATTAGGCCCATAAAAGTCCAAAAAGGATATAAATTTAGGGCCCGTTTCTTTTCTAAAAATTCCTGGAATTCATGTCTGGTTGTCCTGAATAGGGGTGTACACCGGGTTTGGAAATCCGGTTCGACCCAGTAACCCTGCCCGGCCCGGACGTATTCGGACGGGTGAAACATGGTCTTAGACTGGGTCGGGTTAATCCGACCCAGCACGTAATAAGTAAATTTTAATATTTTATAATACCTAGGCCTAGTCTGGCTAGACATCTCTCATTCTCTCCGTCTCTCGTTCTCAGTGCACTACTTGAAACCGAAGCCTGGGGTGACAAAGGTGTACCACTTCTTCCAACCCCACTCATGATAATTGTCTAAAAATCTCATAATCCCAAATTCTGATGTAATGGCAGAAAAATAAAAAAACAGATTCAGCATTACCACTAAACATATTTTAAGATTGACATAATAGTTTATAATGGGATGGACTGAAAAAAGAAAAACAGGTTAAACTCCAAAAAAAAAAAAAAAAAAAAAAAAAAAACAAACTTAAAATTTGTTACCGGGGTTACCCGGTAACCCGACCCAGTAACCCAGTAACCCGAACCCGACAAACCCGGTTATAGCTAACCGGGCATTCGGTCAGGTTTCCGGTATTCATAAATTAATCGGGTCGGGTCTTGCTTTTGCGCCACGAGTGCTCTTTTGGCAAGAAACGACGATGATTCATGTAGCAATGTTTCTGGCCATACTTTAACCACAACGAACTCGTCTCTTTATTACATGAAGGGCATGCCAATTTTCCTTTTGTACTCCACCCAGAAATAGACCCATATGCTGGAAAGTCATTTATAGTCCACATTAATGCTGCATGCATTTGAAAATTAGATTTTAGAGAAGAATCATATGTGAGCGCACCCGATTCCCATAAATCTTTCAACTCGTCAATCAATGGGCGCATGTATACATCTATGTCATTTCCTGGGCTCTTAGGACCCGGAATAATCAATGAAATCATGAAGTATGATTGTTTCATGCATAGCCATGGTGGCAAATTATACAGAATAAGTACTATCGGCCATGTGCTATATGATGTACTCATGTTTCCAAATGGATTAAACCCATCAGTTGCTAGACCTAACCTCACATTGCGAGGATCTTGTGAAAACATATGATATTTCTCATCAAATGATTTCCAAGCAACAGAATCGGCTGGATGTCTTAGAACTCCATCATTCACACGGTCTATCTCATGCCATCGCATGGCTGCAGCTGTTTCAGGAGACATGAATAACCTTTGCAACCTCGGTGTTAATGGAAAATAACGCAAGATTTTCCTTGCAACTTTTTTCTTTTTTCCTTTCTCAATCTCCCCATCAACTATTTCTTGCTTCCACCTACACTCACTGCATATCGGACACTTGTCCAATTCTGCATACTCCTTACAATAAAGAATGCAATCATTCACACAAGCATGAATCTTTTCGTAATCCAATCCAGGTCACGAATGATCTTCTGGGCCTCATACATGCTCTCAGGTAATTTGTTATCTTTTGGGAGCCCTTTCTTTAAGTATTTAAGAAGTGCATCCATTGACACATTACTCCACCCATAAAGACACTTCATTTGAAATAAACCAACAATGAAAGACAACTTTGAGAACTCTTCACAACCAGGGTATAACATTTCCTCGGCTTCCTTTAGTAATCTATAAAACCGAGCAGCTTCATCATTTGGTTCTTCTGGTATATGACCTAATGCCTCATCTGTATAATTTGTAGGAAACTCCCCTCTGTATAAGTCATATGCCATTCGATATGTGTCTGCGTCTGTGCATCTCTCGTGCAAGATATCATCACCTAGCTCCTCTTCTTCATCAGTGGAGGAGGAATCAAAACTTTCTCCATGATAAATCCAGTGTGTATATGTAGTCTCAAATCCCCACTTAAACAAATGATATTTCACCTCAGCTCTTGTCTTTCTATATCCATTATTACAATTTCGACAAGGGCATTTGATTTTGTCACCTATTGTAGAACAAGAAAATGCATGATCAAGGAAATTTTCCATACCCTTTTCATACTCAGGGGTAGATCTATGCAAATGTATCCAACTCTTATCCATTCTGCAAAAAAAAAAAAAGAATAAGAAGATCTTTTAAAGGCTAGACATATGAGTATTTCATGCTTTTTAAATCTTATATCCCCTATCTAACAGGTCAGTGTCCCTATCCCATCTATGAATACACAATTTGAAAGTGCATCGAGTAGTCCAACGCAAAATTTGTTATCAAAATGGAACAAAACACAAGCCATTAGGGCTTGTGGAAATTAAGGACTACACTAAATAATTTCATATTCGGATAAAGTTATAGTAACTTTTACAAGAGGAAACCTTCTAAATTTATACAAGGTTAATAATCGAATGATTATACAAATTCAAATCTATGCATTTTTTAACTGATCAAATGTAAGATATATCATATATATGTCCTCTAACACCCTTCTGCAATGCATTGTTTTTTTTTTTTTGGGTATAAAGGATCATGCAATTGGTAGTTTACAAAACAAACCCTTTGATCTGGAAGAAACAATCACTGCCAAACATTGCATTCATAGACTATCCAACTTGGACAATTCAAGAATCATACATAAATGATTCGCAAGTTCTGATTTCAACCCTTTCTAGTACTGATATGTATAATCCTAAATGTTTAGAAAAAGTGATAACAACAAATATATGGGTCCATGGCATTTAGGGTAATGTCAAACTAAATACCTGATGATTCTTCAACAATCAAAAAAGCAGCCTGTCAAACTATATCCCTGCCGAGTGACCCAATTCAGGATTTGGAAATCCTCGCACCTCAGGCAGATCAATTGGGTGACCCAGATCAAGATTTTGCAGCCCATCATCCTTGAGAGCCTTCCCTGTGCAGATCATCAACCTCATCATCAGCAACTGCCTCTCCTCAATTAGGCGTCTCCTCTCCTAGCTTGACAAGGCTCCTTTCCTCATCAAGCTTCCTCAGCCCACAAACAATTCGTCCAGATCTGATCAGGGCCCACTATCTCTGCCCTCTCCTGCATAACCCCTCAGCCAGATCAGTTGGGCGTCCCAGATTTAGAGTCCATCCAGATCACATAGGCGTCCCACATCAAGATTTTACAACCCAATTTATTGGGTATCTCTTTTGTGCAGAAGGACAGTGAAAGTGTTATCCCGATTTTACAACCTCTTCATCTGCATCTCGTTTCCCCTCTCCATTTGGGCGCCTCCTCTCCATAGCTTCAAGACTCCTCTCTTCATCAAGCCTCCCCAGCCGCTAGCAAGTCGTCCAGATCTTCCTCTTCTCAACGTCAGGGAACGAGTTCTCCCCTTTTTGTTCGCCAGGGAACTCCTCTCTTCAACAGCGCTCAGCGGATGCTTTTGTTTTTTGTCTCTGTTTTGTGCTCATTAGACCTTTCTTCTTTTATCAATACAATTACCGTTGATGGGCCCGGGCTGCTGTAGTTATTTTATTAAAATTGTCACGGCTGATATGCTAGGCGTAGCTGATCATGAATCCATCTTAATTTAATAGGACCCTAACCACCGTTGATGGGCCGGGGCTGCTGAAGTTATTTTATTAAAATTGTCACGGCTGATATGCTAGGCGCAGCTGATCATGAATCCATCTTAATTTAATAGGACCCTAACCAAAAAAAAATTGATCAGATAATAAGATGGTTATGATGGGCCTCTATTGACTTGGCACTAGTGGGTTCCATAAATTGGACGGCCTAATTAAACCAATTCTATGTGCACTGTCAGCTTGTACAGAGAAACAGGCTAAATGAAAGGAACTTTTTCTTGAAGTCTAAAATAATGTGGCCACTTCATATGGTGATAATAGTTACAGTGGCCCACACTTCCAAGTTGATAGATATATATATATATATAATTACACTGTAAATGCGCCAAACCGACGTTCCAGCACCAAATGAAATTGCATACTTATTTTTTATTGCCTTTTACTTTTACGGCGACCCTCTGTCGCCGCTGAATCTCATTGTATATTCTGGCGACATCTTTAGTCGCCGTATAAGATTTTGGTAATATATGGCAATCGTCTTAGTCGCCGTATCAGGTTTTGACAATATATGGCAACCGTTTTAGTCGCCGTATAAGGTTGTGTTGGTAATATATGGCGACCGTGTTAGTCGCCGTATAAGGTTTTGACAATATATGGCAACCGTGTTAGTCGCCGTATAAGGTTTTGATAATATATGGCAACTGTTTTAGTCGCCGTATAAGGTTGTGACAATATACGGCGACTATTATGGTCGCCGTAAAAACTATGGAAATATATGGCGACACTATACGTCACCACAATAAATCACGTATATGCGGCAACTTTAGGAGTCGCCGGAAAAAGTTTGCCATAAAAGAACAGTTTTCTTGTAGTGTCTTGTCTCATTGGTGAGAGGCGTTTATTCTCACCTTGCTACCTACGCTTCTCACTGTCTAGGATTCATGGCACCTTCCCTCGCCGAGAGGTGGGGTATCTCATTCCCTTACCCAAGGGCTCTCCCACCAGTCAATGGGACAAAAGAGAGTGGTTCATGTTGAAGTATGCCTGAGAGACCAAAGTCCTCGGAGTGCTTGCAATGGTTTGCAAACAAACACACCATTGTCAGAGTCATGGCACCAACTCGCTGAGCCCTGTTAAACCCCATTTCTATTTTGGATTCTATGTCAACACTACACAACACCCCATACTTACTGCTTTGAGTTTTGATGATTCTAAACAGAACCAAGTCGGGCAATTTATAGGCAGCAATGCATATTCTTTTCGAGCCCTGCTACATAGCTTGATGTTCAGACTACTTTTCGGATCTCACATCACGCCATTTAGATTTTTTGATTCTTTACTCTTGGTATAGTTAGGTCGAGTGGAGTCGGTCAAGTCTTCCCTTCAACTTTTACCTTTGGAAATATAACACTAATCTTTTCATAAAAAACAAAGTCTTCCCTTTGTTTGTAGGAGTCAAGTCACAATCTACTGGTGATGGTGGGAATACTCTCTGTGATTTATTTTTTTCGTAAAATATATATTCTATGTGTGGGGCCACACAAATATAGTGCTATAGACCAAGCTATAAAAATAATAATAATTTCACCATGTCCACCACTTCCAAATTACTTAGAACCCTATCAAGAAATTACTTACCCGAGAGTTCAAGATGGGTATCTGACGACAGTATTTGAGTGCAGCGGGGCCCGTATTTGGGTGGGGCAAGGTCATATGTATGAGCAGTGACCACCTCATCACAATAGGCTCCTAAATATATATCCGCTCTTAGCTTAAAATCCCTCAATCTACAAGAGGATCTCCTTGGGTCTAATCCAATTGACACAATGAAATAAACAAATCTGAGAATGGGGAGGAGCTTACCTGATTCCATAGCTCTTTCTTGAAGATGGCAAAAGCTTCTTGAAATGACAGATGCTTAAAAATCAAATGGGATTTACAACTCCTTTGTATTTTCTATTCTTTCTTGCTTAGTGATGGAGGCCAATAAAACTAGCAACCAAAGGAGTTACCCAAGGAGTCCTTTTATAGGAGATTCCTACCCATCAAGGAACCAATAACCCCAAACTATCACCTAACCCTTTAATTTCAGCCCATTATTAGTTTGTTGGCAAGTGAGTTTAAAAATAACTAGGTCTCATAAATATGAAAGACAAGTGGGTATGATTAAATATCTTTAATGGGTTTGTGGTCATGTGGGCCACACCTATTTAATCCAACATTCTCCCACTTGGCCCATATGACCATGGAAATAAAAAACCAAAATTTTAATTTAAGAAAATTCATTTTCAAATAGTACTTTGAAAAACGATAAAACGACCTTGACCGATGCGCATCGACTTTAAAATAATTGCCAGCATGTCTCTTATGCTGAGCCTTAATATTGTGACTAAATTGGTTTACCAATGTGAACCATAGCGGTTACATGTCTTTAATGACATGCTCCATTCCATAATTACTCCACTAGCACCCCAATCTAACCAAGTCCTTGATAAGGGCAAATAGGACATTTTTCAATGGCCGTCCTATTTAATTAGGTACGATAATGCCATTCTCTTTAATATTCTTATTTTATTCACCTTAGTACATGTAAATATTTGACAAAATAAGAATTACAAAATCATTACTATAATGATGTCCTCAATAATAAGGCCCATATTTCTAACATGCTCTCTATAAGCTTTTGGCGCCAGTGCCTTTGTTAACGGATCCGCTATCATTTGGCTCGTTGGAGCCCCAACAATAGACACCAATCGATCTCGTACCTTTTCCTTTAATACAAAATACTTAACTTCCAAAAACTATGATTTACTGGAAACTTTGTCATTTTGAGCAAATCTTCTTGCTGCATCATTATCATAAAAGATTTTAATAGGTTTTGAAATTATATCCATAATTCGTAAACTTGTGATAAAATCTCGTATCCATAATGCATGGCCTGTTGCTTCAAAACATGCCACATATTCGGCATCAAATGTGGATGGAGTCACTAGGGTCTGTTTCGCACTTCTCCATGATACTGCCCCACCAGCTAATAGGAAAATATATCCTGAAGTCGACTTTCTTGTACCGAGGCGTCCAGCGAAATCTGAGTCTGAGTAACCGATCACTTCTAATTGATCGGACTTTCTATATGAGAGCCTGTAATTCCTAGTGCCACTAAGATATCACAAAACTTTCTTAACTCCTACCCAATGCGTCATTCCTGAGTCACTTCGATATCTACTAAACATGCCAAGTGCAAAACTTATATCAGGTCTTGTGCATGTTTGTGCATACATCAGACTTCCTACTGCAGCAGCATAAGGACATTGGTCCATTTGATGTCTTTCGATTTCATTTCTTGGACCTTGTTCTTTACTAAATTTGTCACCCTTAATTATTGGTGAATCTTGGGGCCTACATCCTTCCATACAGAATCTTTTAAGAATAGTTTTGATATAGGATTCCAGTGATAACCCAAGTAATCATCGAGATCTATCCTGATATATCTCGATTCCTATTACAAAGGTTGCTTCTCCCATGTCTTTCATATCAAAATTATTCTTAAGATATTCCTTGGTTTCATGAATTATTCCAAGGTCATTACTAGCTAACAAAATATCATCGACATACAGTATTAATATTATAAACTTGCTCCCACTAATCTTGAGATAGATGCAATGGTCTACTGGATTTTCAGAAAAACCGAAGGATGTGATAATGCGGTTAAATTTAAGATATCATTGCCTGGAAGTTTGTTTCAAACCATATATCAATTTCTTTAATTTGCAAACTAATTTATTAGTATTCCCTTTTATGAATCCTTCTGGTTGTTCCATGTATACCTCTTCTTCTAAATTTTCATTTAGGAACGTTGTCTTAACATCCATTTGATGTAGCTCTAAATTGAAATGAGATACAAAAGCTATAATTATCCTAAATGAATCCTTTTTAGATACCGGAGAATAAGTCTCATTGTAGTCAACTCCCTCTCTTTGAGTAAAACCTTTGGCCACGAGTCGAGCCTTAAATCGTTCTACCTTTCCTTTCGAGTCCCTTTTGCTCTTGAAGACCCATTTACAGCCTACGGCCTTAGAACCCTTGGGTAGTTCGATAATATCCCAAACCTCATTAGTGGCCATTGATTCTAACTCTTCTTTCATAGCATCCATCCATTTATCAGAATTCATACTTTCTATGGCTTCTTTGAATGTTCTAGGATCATCTTTTATCCCAATGTCGGCTTCCTCTAAATATACAACATAATCGTCCGAAATGGCAGGTCTTCTTATTCGAGTTGACCTCCTTAATTTTGGATCATTAGGAAGTGGATTATCATGATGTTCTGGGAGTGGATCATTAATGGGCTGGCCTATATTATGTTCAACTTGATCAGTTTGTGGTTGTTGTATCTCTTGATGGTCATTAATGATATCAAGTGGAACAAACCCATTTTGTGTATCAGGTAACTCAATATTTTCCCTGATTTCTTTATAAAGTATATCTCTTCCTTGAACACTCCCACTATTCTCATGATTTTTCAGAAATTTTGCATTTTCCGATTCTACAATCCTAGTGGTATGATTAGGACAGTAAAACCTATACCCTTTAGACATCTCAGGATAACCAATAAAATATCCACTAATAGTCTAAGGATCCAACTTTCTTTCATGTGGGTTATAAATTCTCACTTCAGATTTGCAACCCCATACTCGAAAATGGTTTAGGCTGGGTTTCCTTATGGTCCACAATTCGAATGGTGTTTTTGCACCGCTTTACTAGGGACACGATTTAATATGTATATCGCCATCTTAAGTGCTTCACCCCACATTGATTTAGGTAAATTGGTATTGCTTACCATACTCCTAACCATATCATTAAGCGTCCTATTTCTTCTCTTAGCAATACCATTCTGCTGAGGTGTTCCAGGCATTGTGTATTGGGCCACAATACCCTCATTTTCTAAAAATTTAGCAAATGGGCCCGGATTACGGCCCGATTCGGTGTACCTTCCATAATACTCACCACCTCTATCAGATCTCACTACTTTGATTTTTCTTTCTAATTGGTTTTCTACTTCTGCTTTAAATATCTTAAAGACATTTAAAGCATCAGATTTCTCTTTGATCAAATAAACATAACCAAATCGCGAAAATTTATCAATAAAGGTGATAAAGTATTGTTCACTTGTAAAACATGGCACATCCATTTTTCCACATATATCTGTATGGATTATCTCCAGGAGTTCAGAACTTCTTGTGGCACCTTTCTTGTTTGTATTTGACTGTTTTTCCTTTATACAGTCTATACAAACACCATAATCATTGAAATCAAGATTAGGTAATAATCCATCTTTCATTAATCTGAGCATTCTCTCCTTTGAGATATGCTCTACCCTTTTATGCTACAACATAGAGGAATTCTCTTTAATTGCCCCTCTCTTAGTGCCAATGCTCAGTTCACAACTAATGTGTGGTGTGTGCAATGATTGTTCATCCATAGAATTTAACTGTAATCTATATAATCCACCACATAAATAACCATTCCCAATTAAACATTCATTTCTAGAAATTCTCATAAAATTTTGTCCAAAAATAAACTCAAACCCTTCATGAACCAACTTTGAAACAGAAATTAAGTTTCTAGAAATCTCGGGAACAAAGAAAACATTATGGATGTCCAAAATAAATCCAGTGTCCAGCACCAGTCTGTAAGGGCCTACTGCTTCGACTCATGATTCCTTTCGGTTCCCCATGGCAATAGTCTTTTCTCCATCATTTGGTTTCTTGCTTGAAAGGAATCCCTGCACACAACCAGTTACATGAATGGTTGCACCAGAGTCAACTCACCAAGAACTTGGTGGAACATCGGTTAAATTGGTTTCATGGCATACTAGAGATAAATTTGTACCTCTATTTTCAAACCAATTTTTCCGCTTAAGGCAATCCTTTTTGAAGTGACCATTCTTTCCACAGAAGAAGCATTTCTTCTGTCCCAGTTTTTTCTTCTTTTCTAGTTTTGCAATTTGAACACTTGGCCTTTTCTTGTTCCTTTCTTTTCCCTTAGACTTGTTACGAGAAACGAAGTTTACCATCAGTTGCCCCTCAGCCTTAAGCCTCCTCTCTTCTTGATCACATCTAGCAATTAATTCTGTTATGGTCCAAGATGTTGGGGTTTGATTGTAGGCAACCTTAAATGGGCTAAAAGAGGAAGGGAGAGAATCCAAAATGAACTGTATCAAGTACTTTTCTATACACTCATATCCACTTATTCCAATTTTGAAACAATATTTTGCTTTGATAAAATATGTTCTCTCATTCCCAAAGTCCCATCATATTTAATGCTTGATAGACGACTTATTAGTGATGCCCCTACAGCCTTATCAGTTACCTTGAACTGCTCCTTTACAGTATCTAAGAGATCTTTTGCATTTTCTATTATTTCAAGGGATCCCCTAATACCTCTTGAAATAGAGTTCAAGATATTAATCTTGGTCGCTACCTTGTTAGCCTTGGTCTATTTCTCAAATTTTGTCTTTTCATTACTAGATGATTCATTTGTAGGAGTTAGGGGTTTAGGCTCATCAAAGACTAAATCCAAGTCCAAGAAGGTTATGGCTATCATTAGCATGTCCATCCATTCTAGAAAATCTGACCCATCTAAGGTAGGAATGGTTCCTAATGTAGAAAGTGCTGCCATTGACTTAGTTAGTGAAAATAAACAATAATATCAACAAGTTACAATCTATTCTTGATCATGAAATAACAATAAAAACAAAAGTAAGTGTACATCATTGTAAATCTACCTTTGGGTATGAAAAACAGCATGCATAATAACCACTTTTCTTTAATTAATAAGACTATGTTAATAATATGATGCGATTAAGAGGACTATTCCTTTGGGCATAAATCATTCTTAACTACATCTCATTACTAACAATATCTTATTCCAATTTCAATTCCATGAAGATAGAACCTTTGGGCCTCTCCTCATATCTTTTATGAAATCGCAATTTAGTGTTATTATAATCACACAACTATGGTGATGTTCCCTTAGTTCAATCTAGAAATCAAATAATTCTTCATGATTTGGTTGCTTTGGCAACTATCAAATCAATCCAAATCATTCATTTCTAATTGAAATTATAATAACAACACTTCCATCATTACACATCCTTAATTGGAATCTTTATTTTTTCTCTAATGATCTAAGGTGACATAAATAACAACACAACAACACATAATTAGCTAAGTTACAAACTATTGTACACTTTGATTGCATAAAATAAATCATCCATGATGCGGAAATAAACTTTAATAACTTATTTTAACATTTAAAAGAATATGCCAAAATACTAAAGATGCTCCATAATTGATCCAAACTATTCATATTAAAGATCTCATTAATATAAATTCATAGGAGAAAACGGATCGAAATTCCGAGTTTCCATGAGTCCGTTATGATCAAAACAAATTCTGGATCACCCATTTTGAACAATATGATCAATAATAATAATTGGATCAGTTCTGGAACTCATTTGGGCTAATTAACCATACCAATAGCCACCATTTAATAAGGAGAACATTCTGAAAATTTTCTTCCAAAACTGTACTGATCTCAGGGGGGTCCTTTATGGGTCAGGTCCGACCCGTAACCCGATCCGGCCCAACAGTCTTTGGCCAGGTTGGACTAGAGCAGGTCAGGTTGACCTGACCTGTCTGGCCAGGCCCAGCCAGTATACCAAAAGGTGGAAGCTTACTGCCTCTGCCGGTACACAGCCCACGCACTGTGTAACGATGCACAGTGCGACGGACTGTGCACTGTCCGCCTCAGTCATTTTTTTTTCTTAAAGAATATTTATAATATAATAATGAATCATTAACAATGATTAATACATCCTTCATTATCTTTTTTTTTTATGCCCAAAAATAAATTGACAGTAACAATAAAAATGATGACAATAAATCTATAAATATTCCAACTTCTATATAATTTCTTAAACCAAGATAATACAAATAAACAGAATATACTCTTTTATTCCCATCTTTTTCAGATTGGGTTGGGCACTATAATACTCATTTGTGAGTCACTTCTTTCCAATAAAATGGAATCCCTTTTATCAAATACCCAAAACTTCTTTCATTTGGGCATTTAGTTTGATTTCTGAGGAGAACCCGGAAAGCCCCAAAATCTAAGAATATGTAAACAAAATATGAAATGATCATTTGGCTATACCCAAAGATGGCTCTGATACCACATGTTAGCTTAAGATCCCTCAATCCACAGGAGGATCTCCTTGGGTCTAATCCAAATGACATAATGAAATAAACAAATCTGAAAATGGGGAGGAGCTTACCTGATTCCATAGCTCTTTCTTGAAGATGGCAAAAGCTTGATTTACAACTCCTTTGCCTTTTCTATTCTTTCTTGTTTAGTGATGGAGGCCAAGAAAACTAGCAACCAAAGGAGTTACCCAAGGGGTCCTTTTATAGGAGATTCCTACCCATCAAGGAACCAATAACCCCAAACTATCACCTAACCCTTTAATTTCAGCCCATTATTAGTTTGTTGGCAAGTGAGCTCAAAAATAACTAGGTCTCATAAATATGAAAGACAAGTGGGTATGATTAAATATCTTTAATGGATTTGTGGTCATGTGGGCCACGCCCATTTAATCCAACATCCGCACCATGTATTCATAAATAAATAAATAAAATATTTTTTTTTAAATTCTTTTATCAAACATGATCAATGGTTGTCCATTTAAGATATTCCTTACCTTGCAGATAAGGATTGATAGACAAGTCCTCTTTGTCCAATTAACTTCGATAACAATAATCACAAGTGCCAAATTAAGTTTTAGGAAAATTTAAGAACCCGTTGACCTTGGTGACCCATTTAGGGATAGAGACGGAAATAAGATGCGAAGTCTATTAATATAATTAGATAAAACTATTTTTAAAAATATATATAAAGGGGATTTTTTACAAAAAAAAAAATTATATATATATATATATCATCAAACATTCCTATACCTCCAAAAGCATCCTCCAATACACATGTAATACACAAAATAATCTTATACATTTACCCTTCAATTATCTCCCGCGAGTTCGAGACATGACTCACTAATATGAAAGAAAATGAGATTATGAATTGTTTTATTTTAATATTATAGCTTCTAATCCATATGCATACAACCAACTCTTTGAAAAGCTTTACAATTACAAATATATATATATATATATATATGGATGTAATCCAAATACATGTAAGTGGGGATG
Source organism: Litsea cubeba (assembly GCA_012931725.1). Classification (NCBI taxonomy): domain Eukaryota; kingdom Viridiplantae; phylum Streptophyta; class Magnoliopsida; order Laurales; family Lauraceae; genus Litsea; species Litsea cubeba. The sequence goes on along the minus strand of CM022946.1, from coordinate 682,606 downwards.
GCAATGGGTCCCCTCCAATACCACAATATCCATCAAACTAAAAAAATAAAAAGAAACGACCACAATATACAAAAGACGCAAACATAAAAAAGTATTGAATACGTTGGGGTCCAATTTTCATTAACCTATCTTTAATTCGGGTCTGATTTTAGGCCCAGTGAAGGAACCCTACAAGATTTGGGCCTGAATTTGGGCCAATGGGTTTTAAGCTTGAGGACCCAATACTAAATCAACAAGAGTTGCAGTCATTTATTTAACATTCAGAAAGTTTTATAACTCATAATCCTACATCATACATAATTCAAGCTAGCTCTGCCATTTATTCAGATAGTGTACGTAATAGTACCAACTAAAGACAGATTTAAAGGGAGCAGCACACTGATGGTAATGATCAAAGAGCCAAATCTAACAAGAAAGGTTAGCCCCTGGGTCCACACCAAAATCTCTGCAGAAACGTCTGTAATAGGAGATTCGGCTATTAACTTGTCCAGTATTCCCTCCATTACATTCCCCACTGTTGATAGCCCTGATGGTGGCCCCAAATCCACGGCCTGATACGATGGCATTGTGGCAGTCGTTGTTCATCCAAAACCAAAAGGCCGTCCTAAATGATATCGTTGGATTTTGGGCCACCATCTCTGGATTGTTCAGCCCATCAAATCCAATTGCTCGACCTGCTGCTCCGTAGTTGTAGTTCCTATTCAAGTCCATCAAACAACAAGTGAGTATTGATCAGAGATGATAAAATAAGCCATGGACACCAGTCTCAGATCTCTTTAGTAAAGTCTGAAATGGGTTTGGGTCCATGAATTGATTGCTCCAACCATGATTCTTGTGTCGATAACTATTCTATAGAATATGATAGTTGTAAAGTTCAAGTTATGACCTTGAAAAGAGTCGAAGTATAACTCACAATACTGACCCAGATTGGTGGGATAAGGGTCCAATGATGCTGATGATGATTTAATGGGCTATAATATTTGTTTTTCGTTACCTTGCATTCACTCAAAATCCAACCCATTTACGGTACCCGCTATTAAGGAGGAGTAAGCAGACTACATTCAAAAACTGAAAAACCCATGAAGCAGAGTTGAAGGCGATCTGCCCCAGTTGTAATGCTTGTAGGGCGCACAGTTCTTAAAATTTACCCCATTTGATCATAAGGCACCCCAACCCCCACATATGATCATCCGGTTCATGTGTCAAGATTATGATGGGTCGATCCCGGAACTAAGTTGTGGAAAATCATCATCAAAGACTTGTACAGATTATATTGGGATTGGTTACATGAATTACGTATCTCTATTTCCATCTCCCGAGAAAAAATAAATAAATAAATAAATACTGTAAATAAAAAAGTACCATGATAGTTGGATAGGTCCCCTTCCAAAGTAGCGTTTGCCAGCAGCACAAGGCCATTGAGTGTTAGAGCGGTCACAGTAGTCAGATTGCGGATTCCTTTCCCTTATGTAGCAAAGCCCTGCACAGTGCAAAATATTCTAGTCATCTTGAATATTCCATCTTGATCCATCATCCATCAAGAGCATGGAGTTTCCAAATTGAGTATTCAGTCTCACATTAGGGACGAAAATTGGTTAGATCCATGATCTACGGTGCACTCGTACATATATGGAATTGAATTACTTAACCCATAATCGCATCCGAATTTAAGTTAAAGACCCAAACCCAAATGAAAGGCTTGACCTTAATCCAAGCTGAGACAAACATCTTGCATCCATGATCCATCCCATACGGCCATAAGTGGTTTTTATTTTATTTTATTTTTTAACTAATGTCCTTGAGGTATTTGAGTATTCAGGGACCAATTTTGATCCCTTAATACTTACTGCTAGAATAAAAAGGGCTAGTACCATACCATGGCCCTTAAACCCGCCACGGCCCATTCCCCAGAGAAACAAGATAAAAACGGGTTGGGTTACGTCCACTGAGAGATGCTAAAACTTTGGACATTTCAAGTCATTCTTCACATGGACTTGAAGATGAAAGATCAATCTACAGCGGAGACACTGAACCAATGGTCTACACCTTCTTTTCTTAAATAATCCAGTAACGAGGATCCTACCAGTGGGCCTTTAAATATTCAAATCCATACTATTATGTCATACTTCTCCAACCCACTGACCAGGTTCAAAATAACTCCGGTCGAGTTGACCAGTAAACACCAGGTCAACTACATGGTTCATTAAATTAATGTAATTATTTTGTTAATATAAGTACATACATTTATAATAACTTAAAAAAATAAAAAAATAAAAACATGTAAAGAGCTCGTAGAAAAGTCAAGATAAATTTCATGAACTCTAATGAATATTCAAGTTTACATAATTTTGCATGTAAATCATGATAAGGACGTTAAAAAAGAATTATAAGATACCTCCAGTTTCATGCATGACATTGGCAAGAAATGCTGCAACTTCCCTCCTACGAACGACATCAGAACCGGTGGTGCCGAAGCCAGAGGCGAGCTCAGCGGGCCCAATGAAACTGGTATAGGTATAGAAAGACTTGCCTTCGCAGTTAGCTGCAACAGCAGACATGAGATTGTTGAAGTAGGCCTGAGAGACCACACCTCTTGGGGTACTTTGGCCCATGGAATGTTCTGCACATAGGCAGACCAATATAAGAGCCATTGCACCAATTCGCCGAGCCATATCCAGACCCATTTCTATTCTATAACACAGCTCAACACAGCTTGTTTTGAGTTTTGATGAGATCCTAGACAGACCCAGTGGGGCTATTTATAGGCACCAAAGATGACTATTGTGGCAGTAGAGGACTGACTGAGTCAAGTCTTTCCCATCCCTTTTTCGGAGGTGGGTGGATAATAATACTAGAATGAGAATGAGACAACCAAATTCTTCCACTGTTGAAAAATGGTTGTGCTGAAAAGTGATCACCGTTATGACTTTGAATTTTGTTGCGTCATGAACAATTTTCAGGTTTCATGACCATATAATTAAAGTACTACTAGAAGGTGCCAGTGATCACTTTCAAACCAATATATTTACATGATTATGATTATTTAGCATTCACAATATATTATTGAGTGCCATTAATAAATTTACTATTTAATTTGCTCAATTTTCTTAGAAAAGAGGAAAGACAAAATCTGTAGAATGAAATGAAAAGTGATATAAAGGCAAGCCTATTGAGGGTAGAATCTGCAAAATGAAATTAAAAATGATACAAAACCAAACCTATTTCAAGATTTGCAATATTCATGGTTTCAAAAATCATATAATCCTCATAGGTACAATCATTGGCTTTGTTTCTCAAATTCTTACACATTCAGCAAAGAAAGCCAAGTGATTGAGAGAATTATAATATATTTAGTTGGAAGATTTTGGATCTAATTTTTACTTTACTTTTAAGTTTTGACCAGAAGTTATTTTTGGATTTTACAACTACTAGCAAATTATTTTCGGTTTTTACAACAGCTAATGTACTCTCCTTCCACTTTCCAATATTCTGATATATTACCCCCATCTTCACCTTTTCTAATCATATATAGAATCATATCTCTTCATGTATACCCGTAATTAGCACGGATTTTTGTGCTAGTAATATATTAAAAGAGGACTTTAAATTGAAGGCGGGAGGGTAACATTAAGAAAGTCAATTGATTGGAGAAGTATAAATGTGGAGTTGTAGAGGTTAATGTGGGCTCTGTTGGATTGAGAGAAGTATAAATGTGGAGTTGTAGAGGTTAATGCGGAGTGGGCTCTATTGGAGAAAACAAAATGTTGTATTTGATTATAAATGTAGCATTTAATGGAGGAAATTATTGGAACACATTGTAAATACTTTAGATGCTTGGTAATGGGGTTGATAGTATCAATCCTCACCACTACCCCACCTATCAAATAAAAAGAAAATTGTCAAAGAGTCATACAAGACATGATTACTTTTTTTAGGAGTTTAAATTTGTCATAAATGGGCAACCTTGCGGAGCCGGCATCACCTATCGCATTTGTTATACCTTCACCATGAATGGACCAATAATACTCCGCCACGTCATCCAAAAATTTAGGTGATACGGATACTCAACCTTGCGAATTTTGATAATTACCAATAATACTCCGCCACATCATCCAAAAATTTAGGTGATTCGGGTACTAACCTTGCAATCTTGATAATTACCAATAATACTCCGCCACATCATCCAAAAATTTAGGTGATTCGGGACTCAACCTTGAGTATCTTGATAACCAATAATACTCCGCAAATTTAAGTGATTTGGGCAAATTGCAATTTTCATCCCTAAATACAATCACTTTCTCTTGTTAAAATCAAGTCAATGAAATGCAGATAATGTCTCTTCTTTTTACTTCTCTTTGCTACAGATCTCTCTATCTAGTAAACAAAAAATAAAAAACTATAGATCTCTCTTCGACCACCCATTTCATCCCAAAATTTTCATCATTATCATCAATTCCAAGCTCTTTCCATTGTAGATGATCCAAGACCTTCTGCACAGAAACTTTTCTCTCCTGTCGGTAGTTTTTTGTTCGGTTGTGTTTGGGCGTTATTGTTGGGATTAGAGCGTTTGGGGCTTGTTGTTCAAAGTAGGGCCTGTTTGGTTGTTCGGTCTGTTTGCTCGTTACTTCAGGAAGTAATGATAAAAATAATGCAGCTACGAGAACTTGCCGTGCCCGTGGGATTTGAGGTAACGAAAAAGACAAAAGACAAGACTTTAGGGCTGTGTTAACGAATTCAGGTTAGAATCACCTTAATCCGAACACGACCCATTAAGAAAACGGATCAAAAAATCAAACATGAACTCAATTCGTTTATTTAACGGGTCACCCGAATACGACCCGTTAACCTGTTAATTTTGAAAAAAAATGTTCATTAAACTTAAAAAAGTATCTCTTTTCTAAATCATGGAGCCATACTTTATGTTTTGAGGCTACGCCCATTTTCTAAGTAAATGTTGTATCTCTTCAGATTAAGTACATCTTCCACTGAAGAAAAGTCATGTCACCCACACTTTAATTTTTTTATATGGTAAAATGTGATACACACTTGGCAGCATGGCTTTTTGGCGGGTTATATCGGGTCGTAATGTGTTATTGGGTTTATTCGTTAACGACCCATTAATTTAACAGGTTAACGGGTCCGACCCATTAACGACCCGAACCCATTAAGGGATCACCCAAAACCGTTAATATCGTATTGGTTCGTGTCATGTTAACGGGTCGTGTGATATTTTGACAGCCCTAAGTATAGTGACAACAGAAAACGACTAACCAGAAGAGTCTATATATAGCCTCCTCTTATCTTAGTGGTAAGAGGCATCAGTTCTCACCTCGTTACTCGGGCTTCATGCCACCTTCCCTCCCTGAGGGATCCTTCTAAAAGTTTTGACCTAGGATCTCTAGGTCGAGGCTCCCCTATCTCATCTGATGTCTCCTCCCTCTCCGAAGGGCTCTCCCACTAGTCAATGAGTCACCATCCCTATAGCTTGGTTAAAAAAATAAGGTTTCATGCTAGGCCTAGGTCGTAAAATAAATCAATATATTTATAAATTTTAGAATTTTCTTAAATGATTAAAATAAGAAATAGAGCAATAACAAATTATAACCTTTCTTAAGATTATATATATTATTATATGAGCCATTCGAACACAACCAACATCTTGCATGAAATTCTAAAAGAAAATAAACAAATAATTCTCAAGATTGTAAGAAAAATAAAATAAATTAACAAAACTTTGTTGCCCTACCTATCTTTATTTAAAAGAAAAGAAAACTCCAAATAAATAGGTTAGTATTACCTAATCAGCATGAGGTTTGGCTTTGGCACATCAATATTACGACAAGCTAACGAACAACTTTAATCAATGTACTCAAAACAAAACTTAAAAAAAAGTGTTTAGGTTTATAATGGAACAGACCTAAATTTGAAAACCTAGCTCTGCTTGTCAGGATGCTTTGAAATCAATTTGAGGGTCTAAATCTGTTGGATACCGAATGAATATAGGCTACCAGGGCATGTAGGAGAGAGACATATAGGAGAGAGATTTGAGTTCTTAAGAAGATTCAGATTTAATTATATTAACAATATAATCTATAGCATAACTCAAAATATTAACAATGTATAAATATATAAAATAAAACTTGATAGAGTTTGAAATTCATTTTACTGCATGCGGTAGCATTGGCACAGCAAAGAGAAACAAAGAATGCAAATTGCTTTTAAAATTTTACAAGTAAAACGGAATTAGAAATCAATAGTGTATAATGGAGGATCATGGGCTTGTTTATATAGATGGAGGGTTGTATTTATAAAGAGAGGAGTGTTTGTACCAAAGGGGAGATGAATGAGAGAACATGTAGATTATCCATTTCAAAATTGTTTCTTTTTTTGTAAGATAAATTTTTTTTTTGAAATATATATATATATATATTTTGAAGTGGGATAAGATCAGTTGACTAAGAGAAATGGTGGATCATAAGTTTGAAGGGATAAGAAGAGAGAATTTGAAAGTTTGAATGGATAGAGAAAGAGATAAAACAAGAAGAAACCTAGAGACGACAAAAGAGGGATCCACTTACCTTAGTTTCCCTTGGTAAACTCTCTCAAGTTGTGAACACTAGAACGAGACATTGGTAGATTTCCAAACAATTAAGAGATCCTGTTTAACGATGAAACAGTCCTTCTCATCCGTATGGAAGAAGAAAGTTTTTTTTACTTGTAAATAGAATATCGATCTGATCACTTGATTCCTAATTTAATGGGCATGATTAAGGTTTATTAACTAATTGAGAATATACAATTTAAGAAATAACAAATGGCCTAGATATTATTTAAAATTTAGGGTCTAGGGTTCAACAAGAAGTAGTTATATTAAGACTTATGAACAGTAGTTTAGATTCTTAATATATATAGAGGAGTCGGCTCACCTATGCTAAAGCTCAATTGTGTGGTGGGGCCCACTTGGGGACCCATATGGGGATAGGGGTGGGAGGGATTTCAAGGAATCCCTGGGACCCTCCTTCCCACAAAAAATCCGTCCCAACCATGATTTCTATCATCTCTATTTGGGCATCAAAAGTTTAATGGTCAACGGTCTATTCGGATCGGTACACAGCCCATATATATATATATATATTTATAACGGAGGGTGTCCCAACCCTTTGAGCCGAACTAATCCCTACGGGCTCAGGGAGAGCCAGGTAAATCCCCTTGTGGCTCTAGTGTGATAGCACGGTTTCAAACCATCATCCTCCATGAGTAGATTGTGGTCCTAGGCCAATTAATCTACCCCGCAAGGTTAGACTCTTAATAAGTCGGATTTACTCTTTAAAATTTTTTGGTTAGGCCCGGCCTATAATGTTTCCAAGCACCAACTCCTAGAGAATTTATTGAAATATTTTGTTAAGCCTGTCCAAATCAATTGATGTGAGGTAAGTATATGTGGATTTAGATTTCTTAAATGACCCGAAGATTATAACGACTAATAAAGAATATATGTATTCCGGTCCAGAAAATATGATTCCTGATTATTATGTTGATGTGGAGAGTGTTGTTCAAAACTTACTCATTTCAACATCATTTTGATTGTTAATGCAAATAATGTTTCTTTCATAAACATTTAATGAAAGGGAAAGAGTAAAACTTGGTTTTTGATTAACGTTAGATAAAAAGTGTGTTCATTGACACTGTGAAGAGGATTGGCCTGTTACTGTTAGGCTTATCTTAGGCCGACGAAATCAGTTCAGAATTTGGGCCTAAAGGAAATCAAGCACGGCCCTTTGGCAGCCCTAGTAGCTCTTTGCTCTAAACATGGTGACCAAGATGGCTAATCTTGACCTCTCTCTTGAATGCCTAATGGCCCTAATCCATAGCGTGGAGATTAGCTTGTATTTACTTTCCTAAGTTTAAGATCAACTGTAAACAAGCAAAGCTTGAGCTCGGGCTCGGATTGACTTGTCTTCTTCATATATTGATGCATACAATTTATGTATATTAATGAGCCGAGCTTGGGCTTGAACTTGAGTTTAGATTCATATATAATGTCAGCATAATTGAGCTAGGCCATTAATCAACTTGAGCTCCAGACAAGTCAGGCTAAACGGACCCTTGTTTGAGCCTGGCTCATGAGTCAAGCTGAAAACCAAGCATATCGAGCCAAGTAAAGTTCACTTGTGGGCTGGCCCAACTCAATGTCGGCCCTACCAATTAACTTCTCAGGCAGTTCATAATTCATCCGATTATTCATCCAAAATATTTCTTTTTAAAAATTAATCAACAAATGAATCCATCAGCAAAAAAGAATTAAAGAAGAAAGAAAACGAACATCTAATTAAGTGGAACCAACAAGGTTGACATTTTTACTGATCCATATTTAGTTATTTAAATCCAATTAATAATCAATTTGGATCGTCCATTTGATTGTCCATTGATTGCATAATCAGAATCGTAATTATCCAAGTGGGGGTTGCAAAACTTAATCTGACCCATTTAATACCCACACCCCTTTTGGGTTAGTCTCAGGCCAAAAAATTCTAATCTAATCTGCAGGTAAACAAGTCCGACATGCGTTTCCCACCTTACACACCCCAACCAAATTATAGTTAGATCGCATTTCCAGGAAAACAGTTTTCTGTGTATAGTCTTCTAGCTGAGTCCGAATCACCCATCGCACTTATTATACCTTCACGTGATTATTATTGGTCCACTCACGGTGAAGGGGTAGGTGATCCGAATTCCTTTTAAGATACATTAAAATCAAGAATCTTTGGGGTCACTTTTCTGTGGCCAACATAATTCATTTGTAATGTCATCTGCATCTAATTGCACGAAAAGGTAAGCTATCCATTACATCCATAGAAGTTGTAGACATATATAATACTCGTATCCACTGGTGACATTTTTCAAGCTATAGCTTGTAAAAACTTGTGCATGTAGGACGCCAGGGAAAACCAGCTAGCCAACTATTATTATTGCTGCCATTATTGAGATAACATGGTACTAGTAGTCACTGAAGTGAGATGTATAGGCAACAGCACATAGATGGCGTGATGAGAGAACCTAATCTAACAAGAAAGGTTAAGCCCTGGGTCTACACCAAAATCTCTGCAGAAACGTCGGTAATAAGAAATTCGGCTATTGACTGCTGTGGGCTTCCTTCCCTTGCTATCATAGGTCATCGGATTGTAACAGATTGTAACATCCCTTAGTTTCTCTGTTTTGAATAGTTGTTCCTTAGAATTAGGATGCAGTTTCAAACTGCTCTATACTTTAGGATTTCAACCAAGTGTTTGTTATCCCTTTTGTGTATTTAACTGATACAAAATGAATATGAAATCAAGCATTGATTAACTCACTTATTATGGTATCAGAGCTTTAAGCCAATCCATTTTCATTTTTTTTTTTCCAGTTCATCAGCTGTCATGGCTACTGCGTCTGCCCCTGTAACTCATCCTCTTCCCACTCATTCCATGACTCACCTCTACCAATTACCTCTCATGGAAAATGCAGTTCCAAACCCTCTTCATTGGCTATGACCTTCTTGGCTATATTGATGGATCCAAACCCTGTCCGCCAGCCACCTTGACCCAAGACACACCCAATCCTAGTTACATTCTATGGATTCGACAGGACCAACTGATCCTCAACGCTGTTATTGGCTCCATTTCACCCACCATTATTCCTTTCATAGCTCAAGCTACCACCTCTAGACAAGCTTGGACAATTCTAGCCAACACCTATGCTAAACCCTCTCGTGGCCGCATCAAACAAATCAAAAACCAACTCAAAAACACCGCCAAAGGCTCCCTTGCCGTCACTGAGTTTATGCAAACCATTAAAACTAGAGCCGATGATCTTGCTCTTCTTGGTGCCCCACTTGATGCAGAAGAAATCACAGACAAAATCCTCGATGGTCTCGGTGATGACTACAAAGAATTAGTCCGCGCTGTCCAAGCAAGAGACACCTCCATCACCTTTGAAGAACTTCACGAAAAACTACTCAATTTTGAAGCTTCCCTTCAAAGCATCCCCACTGAGCCACATCACTTTCCAGCTACTGCAAATCCCACATACCAAACATCCAACAAAAACTGGCGTCCTTCTCAACCACAAGGCAATCCCACCAACAACTGGCGCTCATCTTTCAACTCCACCAACCGCCCACCTGCTACAACCATTACAGGAACCCCTTCATCACAGGGCTCTCGCCCTGCTTCCAGGCCATATCTTGGTCACTGCCAAATTTGCAGGATTCAGGGTCACACTGCCAAACGGTGTCCTTCATTTCGCCTCGTACCTGTTGCCACTTCCCCCACATCCAACTCTTCCCAACAAGGCACACCATGGCAACCGCAAGCTCACCTTGCCACCAATCCTTCAACCACGCCCTCCTGGCTTTTGGACAGTGGTGCATCGCACCATGTCACCTCTGATCTGAGCAATCTCTCCCTGCATGCTCCCTACATTGGCACTGATGACATCATGATCGGAGATGGCTCCAACCTTCCAATCACCCACACTGGTTCCACCTCTCTCCAAACTCCTCCTCACACATTTACCTTAAGCAATGTTCTTTGTGTTCCCTCTATGAAAAAGAACCTCATCTCAATCTCTCAATTTTGCACTTCTAACAATATTTCCGTCGAATTCTTACCATCCTCTTTTCTTGTGAAGGAACTTCAGACTGGAGCGACACTGCTGAAGGGACGCACTAAAGATGGTGTTTATGAGTGGCCAAACTCCTCCCCTTTGATTGCCTTCTCCACAATAAAGACCACGTCCTTCGACTGGCACCATCGCTTAGGACATCCTGCTTTTTCAATTCTTAAACATATTGTTTCTAGCAATCATTTAGGATTATCATCCTCTTTATCTTCTGATTTCTCATGTAATGCTTGTCTTTGCAATAAAAGCCACAAATTGTCGTTCTCCAGCTCTACAATTGTCTCTTCTAAACCTCTTGAAATCATATATTCCGATGTCTGGACCTCTCCAATTTTCTCAAATAATGGCTTTAAATATTATGTAATCTTCATTGATCACTTCACTAAATACATCTGGTTTTACCCACTCAAAAACAAATCTGATGTCAAAGAAGTTTTCATACGATTCAAAGCCATTGTAGAAAAACACTTCAATTCACCCATCAAAACACTCTACTCTGACAATGGTGGTGAGTACCTCTCCCTAGCCACATTTCTTTCTACCAATGGTATCTCTCATCTCACCACTCCCCCTCACACACCTGAACACAATGGTTACTCTGAAAGAAGGCACCTTCACATCGTCGAAACCGGCCTTGCCCTCCTCACTCATGCTTCCTTGCCCTCTCCTACTGGACTTATGCCTTTGCCACAGCCGTCTACCTCATCAATAGAATGCCCACTCCCACTTTAAATCTTTCCTCACCCTACCACAAAATCTTTCAGAAATCCCCACACTACTCAAAATTAAGGGTCTTTGGCTGCTTATGCTACCCTTGGCTTAGACCTTACACATCCCACAAACTTGAATCACGGTCCAAGCCCTGTGTTTTCCTTGGGTACTCTCTCACTCAAAGTGCATACTACTGCCTTCACCCTTCAACCTCAAGAATCTATGTCTCACGACATGTCAAATTTGTTGAATCTCAGTTTCCCTACTCTTCCCTATCTGGTCCATCCTCTAGCACTCATCCCAGCCCCATCAACACTTGGATTCCTGCACCCATTAGAGTTGTCTCACGCTCTTCCCAGCCGCCACTCCCTATGCCATCTGAAGTCATCTTTCCTCAGCAACCACCAAGTGAAGCTGCAACACACACTCCCCTACAGGTTCCCTCCACCAACACAACTCAGCCAACCCAACCAAGCTCATCTTCCTTGCCATCCTCAAACAAATCCAACGACCTTGAACCAACCACCGTGACTAAAGCCCTTCTAGATCCACAGTGGCGTCAAGCCATGTCTGCTGAGTGTGATGCTTTAGTTAGTAATGGCACATGGGAACTTGTCCCACCTGATTCTACACAGAATATAGTTGGGTGTAAATGGATTTTTCGCATTAAACGTAACTCTGATGGCTCTATTGACAGGTTCAAAGCACGTTTGGTCGCAAAAGGATTTCATCAACGACCAGGTGTTGATTATCTCGACACGTTCAGCCCGGTTGTCAAACCAACAACAGTTCGTGTTGTCCTTAGCCTTGCTGTATCTCGCGGTTGGTCCTTACGCCAACTTGATGTCAACAATGCCTTTCTCCAAGGCCACCTCTCCGAGACTGTCTACATGCAACAACCACCAGGTTTTGTCGATCAAGATCATCCATCCTATGTCTGCAAACTTCGAAAGGCGATCTATGGCCTCAAACAGGCACCTAGAGCTTGGTATCATGAACTTCGTACATTCCTTCTTCACTCTGGCTTCAAGAATTCTCATGCAGATACCTCACTCTTTGTTCTCACTACTGCTGGCCAGCGTTTGTATATTCTTGTGTATGTGGATGACTTAATTATCACTGGTGCCAACAATAAGATGATCGACTCTTTTGTTGCTGTTCTTGCTCATCGGTTTTCCATTAAGGATCTTGGCCAGCTATCATATTTTTTGGGTGTGGAGGTACTCCCAAATCAGCATGGTATTTTACTATCTCAACGGCGTTACATTTTGGATATTCTAGCACAAACACATATGACTGATGCCAAACCCGTGCTCACTCCCATTCCGACTAGCCCACCTTTGTTAAAATCGGGCTCTGCTTTGTCTGATCCTACTGAGTACAGAACAGTTGTTGGCAGCCTTCAATATCTCTTGATTACAAGGCCAGACCTTGCATTTGCGGTTAACAAGCTCTCTCAGTACATGCACACTCCAACACACGACCATTGGAGCTTTGTTAAACGTCTCTTACGCTATCTGTGTGGAACTATTAATGAAGGCCTCCAAATACATCGCCAGTCCCCAGTGACTTTACACGCCTATTCAGACGCCGATTGGGCAGGTGACAAGGATGATTTTTCCTCTACCAGTGCATATATTCTCTATCTTGGTCGCAATCCAGTCTCCTGGAGTTCTAAGAAGCAGAAAACTATTGCACGATCTTCCACTGAAGCTGAATACAGGTCAGTAGCTAATGCAGCAGCTGAGCTCAACTGGCTTTGCTATCTCCTAACTGATCTTGGTGTTCAACTACCTTGCTGTCCAGTCTTATACTGTGACAATGTTGGTGCTACCCAACTCTGCTCCAATCCTGTGTTTCACTCCAGAATGAAACATGTTGCCATTGATTATCACTTCATCAGGGACCAAGTCCAAAATGGTGTCCTTCGTGTTGCTCATGTATCCTCCGCAGATCAACTTGCAGATGCACTCACCAAACCTCTTCCCCGTATCCGTTTTCTTGATCTCAAATCCAAGATTGGACTTCTATCTCGAGCTCCATCTTGAGGGGGCATATCATAGGTCATCGGATTGTAACAGATTGTAACATCCCTTAGTTTCTCTGTTTTGAATAGTTGTTCCTTAGAATTAGGATGCAGTTTCAAACTGCTCTATACTTTAGGATTTCAACCAAGTGTTTGTTATCCCTTTTGTGTATTTAACTGATACAAAATGAATATGAAATCAAGCATTGATTAACTCACTTATTACTTGCATTCTCCACCATTGATGGCCCTGATGGTGGCCCCAAATCCGCGGCCCTGAATGATGGCGTCGTGGCAGTTATTCATCCAAAACCAAAAGGCCGTCCTGAATGATATCATAGGATCTTGGCTCACAATATCTGGATTATTCAGGCCATCGAATCCAAGTGCCTGCCCTGCTCTCCCATAGTTGTAGTTCCTATTCAAGACCCCATCAGAAGCAATCAATCAAAGTGTATTAAAAAAAAATCAAGTTTTTTGTTCCCGTTTTGGGTCAATTCCCTTTTGCATCTGGGCTTCAGAAGAAAACTCAAGATGGATTAGACCTTAGAAGTGGGACTGAACCCATGGCTGTAAAGCAGACCTGATACAGGTCAAGTCCATCAGTACCCGGAACTAGTTCAAATTTTTTATTAATGCTGCTTTCAGCTCTGGGTGGAAAGTCAGGATTTTACCTTGAAAATTAAAATAAGGTAAGGCTAGTCCATGATTTTGAATCCATTAAATAATGGGATCCAGATTTAGGTCTATCTATAGAACAGTATATCCTTCATTAGAAGGTTGAATACAAAACCGTAACCAACCAATTACAATAAAATGATACCATGTTAGCTGCAGCGGTCCTCTTCCGTAGTAGCGCTTCCCAGCCGCACAAGGCCATTGGTTATTGGTGCTGTCACAGTAGACAGACTTTCTTATTTCACTCACATAGCAAAACCCTGCAGAGTGAAAAACACTAGTCTTGAGTGGAAAAAAAAAAGAAGCAGCTACTCGTTATTCTCTATGGCATATATAATATAACTAAATGACTGGAAAAATAGATCTAACAAAGCCAACCTTACTTAGTCGATCTGATCACAAAATCACAGGAATGAGATCAACTAATGCATGGCCAATCCCATATTGCATGCAACATGTCAGATCCTACATCTAAGTCTACAATCAAGGAGATGACTGTGCCCAGCTGGTTTTTTTTTTTTTTTTCATAATTGATTAGTTGTCTTATATGTGTAGATTAAATATATTCTTTGATTTTTTTCCTTTGATCTGATTTTTCTATTAAAGATATTCTAACTGATATGTACACCACATGTTTCTATATATATATATATATATATAAACACAATCAATGTTTCCTATCTAAGCAAGAAAGAGAACTTCCAAAAAAATCTTGCTGATTGTTTTTTCCATTTTTTGGTATCAGAGCAGAACAGAATATCATCTCCTCGCATATTTGGATTCCAAGTATCCCTAACCAACTAACTAATATCAATGTAGCCAACTTTGTGTCATTGAAATTGACACACACAAACTATTTGCTGTGGGAATTATGCAGATTCTCTCATCTTATTGAAATTCATGATCTGCTTGGGTTTATAAATGGAGAGATGCCAATGCCGGATCCAAAGCTTGAATCTTCCAATTAACTAATGTCTTCTATAAACCTCACGTAATCGACTGTGCTAACACTGCCAATTATGAGTAATTAGGCTAAGTTGCATCTTTAAGCAAAAAAAAAAAAAGGAAGTTTATGTTGAATTACCTCCAGTTTCATGCATGGCATTGGCTAGGAATGCTGCAACCTCCCTCGTACGCAGGACATCCGATCCGGCAGTCCCGAAGCTGGTAGCAAGCTCGGCAGCCCTAATGAAGCCATCATAGGTGTAGAAAGACTTGCCCTCGCAGCGAGCTCCGACGGCGGACATGAGACTGTCGAAGTACTCCTGAGAGACCAAAGCCCTCGGAGTGCTTTGGCCCATGCAATGGTTTGCATTCAAACACACCATTATCAGAGCCATGGCAGCAACTCGCTGAGCCATGTTAAACCCCATTTCTATTATGAATTTTGTGTCAACACTGCACAACTTACTGCTTTTAGTTTTGATGATTCTATATAGACCCAAGTCGGGCAATTTATAGGCAGCAATGCGTATTCGTTACTCTTGGTACAGTAGTTTAGGTCGAGTGGAGTCGGTCAAGTCTTCCCTTTGTGAAGTCATCCTTTAATTTGCACTAACCTTAAAAAAAAAAAAAAGTCTTCCCTTTGTTTGTAGGAGTCAAGTCATCTTCTACTGGTAATGGTGGGAGTCCATTATGTGATTTTGAATCGTGTAGTTGGGATCTTGAATAAATAAATGAACAGTTTCGTCACTCAAGATATAAAAAGGGGAAAACACAAATAACTACAAAAACAGGAAATAAGAAAAAGGTGATGAAAGAGATAATTTTAAGGCCTGTTTGTTTGCATTAATTAAATAGGAAATTTTGATCAAATGAGCTGCAAGAGAGAATTATTAAGTGGCATTGAGATGGAATATTCCTGACTGGCATTGAGTGCAAGTGGGAGGTTGTTAGGTTGTATGTGCTCAATCCAATGGATAATATGGATAAATTGATTTGTTTCATTAATTAATTTATATTTTCATGCTTTATTTATGAGATGAATGGTATTTTATTCTATGTTTGTTCATGACCAATACAAAATGACATGATGGTTCATGAGATGAACCGGAGCCCGTAAGTATATTAGATGTGATCCATGTATTTGGATGATATCCACATACAGGAGACAAAGATCACAAATCTTATACTTAAATTGATTCACAGCCAGCGATGAGATTGGATATCTCATCTGATTATGTTGCAGCATTGCGATCAATATGAGATAGTGTGATATGTCTCAATCATCAGAGTATAAAACTCTAGGTCATTGTGCCGGAACATTAGATGTAATGAAGGATCATGAGTTGTAACTTGTACAAATCTGTCTTTGATAAAATGACTGCTCTCATAATTTCCAAGCAATAGGCTCTTAGACATGAGAGATTAATGGACTCAAGTTTTTACTATACATTTATTTTGAATTACCAATAAGTGAGGCCAATTGTAGGTCAACACATCGATGTCTTTTGTACATGGTAATATGGGCTATGCGAACTTATAATTCTCAAGATGAAATATATCCTCATAAAAATCTCATTTGTACCAATTAATGGATTTTATCATTAATGAGTGCGCATCATTCTCAATTAAGAGTTAATTGAATGGAACTAATGATTACTGTAATTAATTGGGTCACAGGGATGATAAGAGATGGATCCAATTTGGTTGGACAAATTTATTCCAATAGATTCAAGGATATAATTGATGGAGGGGCCTACTTGTAGTAATTGGAAAGTTTATGGTCTTCTTGTAATTATTCATAAGACTGGAGTATAATTACATTTAATTTGTGAACTTAATTGCAATTAACCGTGGGTCCGAAGTTCACATGAGATGTGGGGTCCAGATTCCTAATTGGAGCCAGATTCTAATTAAGAAATCCCTAGTGGTCCCTATGCTAGCCCTAATAAGAACAGGTTACTAATCACATTGAGCAGGACACTTACTAAGAATGAAAGTGAGACTTCTAATTTTGATCTAACAGGATGTGTGCCATAAACTATAAATAAGAGATGAGGGTTAGAGATCTAAACACACCATAATCTCTCTCTCTGCCTCCTCTCTCTCTCCCCTGGTTTCTTAGTAAATATCTAAGGTTTTCTTCTACTTGGAGATCCCACCATTCTCCTTTAGAAGTTCTCTAAGAGAGTCATAGCGTGGAAGAACACAAAGGCAAGGGAGATCAAATATTGCAAAAAGAGTTTTTCGTAGAGATCAAGTTCTCAATTAGAGCACAACCAACCTTCAAAGATATAGATCTATTATCTATTTGAATTAGTTAGATCTAGTTATGCTTATTGTTTCTTAATCTATCTTCTTGATGGATGTTTGATCTTAATACATGAGATTAGAGTTTTAGATCTTGGGCTTGGGTGGCCTTATGGATATTTGATCCTTGCATCAAGTGGGTCAAAAGTTTTGAATACTTATCCACGAGGCCCACTTACTTCCAACAATCAACCTTTAATTTCCTTTAGAAGTATACGCACTACCTTCTTCAAAAATAACAAAGTCTTCCGTTTGTTTGTAGGAGTCAAGGCATCTTCTACTAGTGATGGTGGGAGTACTTTATGTGATTTTGAATCGTGTAGTTTGGATCATGAATAAATAAATGAACAGTTTTGTCACTCAAGATATAAAAACGGAAAAACACAAATAACTAAAAAAAAGAAAATAAAAAAAGGTGATGAAAGAGACAATATTAAGGGCCTGTTTGTTTGCATTAATTAGATAGGAAATCTTGGTCAAATGAGCTGCAAGAGAGAATAATTAATGATGTGGGGTAAAATGAGAATAGAGGTGAAGATAAAAGGTTGCAATGTAGATGAAAACCTCGACTTTGCTAGGATTTGAATTATTAGGGTAATTGATGGGTATATATTCATTTCTCATCATCCATTGATTCTACTTCCATTGAAGTGGGAGTTATTTACATGTCATTTTTTAATATTCACTTTTCACTCTTCATTTTTAACTACTTATGGGAATGCAAATTACAATCCATTAAACCTCGTAATGTGATTATATATGTTTTATAAGATACTATATTATACATAAGAATATATATATATATATGGAAGCGTTATACTGCGTTCGGGCATTTTTAGGAGAAATGCCCCTCCTAGTTGGGCCCATTAGGATGCATGATGATGATGGAAACCCATTGGATGAAAAAATCTATGTGAGGCCTACCTATACGCAAAGTCTTGAGTCCATAAGATCATCCTAACCTTTTGATCCATGGTCCTAAAATTTAATGGTTTAGAGAAATCATTTTATCAGAATTTCAATCCAGCAGTGAGGAAAAGTTGGATGAGTGTCACACTTGGACTTATAACTATTCATGGGGGGGGGGGGGGGGGGGGGGGGGGGGGGGGGGAGTGTAAAAACCGAAAAGGCTAGATTGACTCAACATGGGCCCCATGACAGAAAAAAAAAGGGGGGCATAAAAAGGGGCATTTTTAAGAATAATATGTTCTAGTAGACAATTCAAGTGTTGTTTCAATTCCAAGTGCCATAGGGGTGTTCACGGGCCTGCCTGGGCTGGGCTGAGGAAGATCCAAGCCTGACTTCTGGACTCACACACTAAACCCAACCCAAGCCCAGATTGGGCCATAGCCGACTGGCCCGAGCCCGGCCCAACTGAAGCATATTAAGCCCACGCCCGGCCAAAGTAAACAATATAATAAAAAAGAATGTCATTTTTCTTTGCCTTGACCCATATCTCAATTGGTTTGGGTGCTTATCCCTCAATGAGATTCCATGTGTTCAGGGGCGGAACCAGGATATGGGGTTTAAATTTTAAGTAATCTAAAGGGCTTTTTTGCAATATAGGGGGCGGGCATGGCCCCTGCCAGCCCCTCCCTAGCTCCGCCCCTACATGTGTTAAAGTCCCGCCTTCCTCTCTTTTCTCACAATTACTTTTACGGTCGGGCCAAGCCGGGCTTAGGCTTTCTACCAATCAATCCAAAGTCCAAACCCAGCCCAACTACTAAACGGGCCAAGTAAGTTAAATAGTCTAAGCCTGGCCCAAGTGCTAAAATTTATGGTCCAAGCCCTGACCAATACTGGCTGGGCCGGACTCGGGCTTGGGGTTGGCCGGGTCCATGAACATCCCTAAGGTGCACCATGGACCAACCCCGAACGCAACCCGTTTTACAGTCTAAGATATGTTAGACTCTACATAGTGGTTTATTTCAAGGGGAGTGCTATTGGCACCGCATATTTTTCTCTCCCCACCACACTAGAAAACAGAAAAAATATTTTTCTAAACTACCCCTCCCTTCCTCCCTCCTCCTCCTCCTCCCTTCCTCTCCCACCCTCTTCCCTTCCCCCCCCCCCCCCCCCCCCCCCCCCCCCGGTCTCCGGCGCGGCTTCCTCCCCCTCCCCCTCCCCCGCTTCCTCTTTCCTCCCTCCTCTTCCCTTCCTCTCCCACCCTCCACCCTCATCTCCACACACACACCCCCCCCCCCCCCCCCCCCCAAAAAAAATCTCCCGGCCGGGGCTCCCTCCCCGCCGGAGATTGGGGGGTGGGGGGAAGATGAGGGAAGATGGTGGAGGGTGGGGGAGAGGAAGGGAGGAGGAGGGAGGAGGAGGAGGAGGGGGAGGAAGAGAAGGGAGGAGGGGTAGTTTAGGAAAACCTTTTTTTTTTTATTTTGCGATGGGAAGAGGGATTTTCGTGGTACCAATATATATAGCCCCCTTATTTCAATCTTGACACTTGTTTTTGGTCTATGAGTCTGAGTTTGTGGCCAAATG
Source organism: Litsea cubeba (assembly GCA_012931725.1). Lineage (NCBI taxonomy): Eukaryota > Viridiplantae > Streptophyta > Magnoliopsida > Laurales > Lauraceae > Litsea > Litsea cubeba. Next base: position 662,787 of record CM022946.1, on the reverse strand, counting down.
CTAAATTGATAAGGGTAGGTTTATGCCTGGTTAAACACTTAATTAAATGGTCCTATCTGATCAAACAAATGCAGCATGAATATTGGATCGAACATCTCACTAAATGGATTGGGACAAGACCTAACAAGTAGGCCCATGGGGTGGACCAATCTTATATTAGGCCTGCTAACCAAATTGACTGGGCTGATACTCGCTTTGGTCCGTCCTGCGGCCGGGCCAACCTAGGCTGAAACCTCTATTTCCTTTGGGTGAAACCATGTTTGAAACATTACTTTTTTGAGTCAACAAGCAAATGTGAGTCCACGGTCCACCCAAGAAAAAAGAGAAATGAGGCATGATAGTTTTTTTTTTTAGGACTTTGGTCCAGACCCACTATCCTATAATCTTTATCTTGGAGAAGACTTAGAGGTAAAGGGAATGGAGAAAAATGAAGTGGCCCGCCAACACCTTTCTGCTAAAGTTTAAAAGTTTATACAGATCCTGTCGTGTGGAGAAGATAGAGATGACTGGGAAATCTTGTACATATCTTCTCTAGACTTTGACTTCTTCATGTGTGGCCAAGGCCTTATGAGACAACCCATTGTTTCAATAGGCCCTCTGATGAACAATCAATATTCTAGACCGTAATTATATTAACTATATATATTTTAAGCATTATAATGGTCAAAAGACTTGTGATTTCTTCTATATCAATGATTTAAAAACTGATTTGGGAATTAGGACCGTAATAGCTTGGTCCAAAACTGTTATATTGCTCCATTTAATTCAGATTTTGTTTTGTAAAAAGAAACTAAAAAGAAGCAGCAGCTTGGTTAATTAACCACATGATAAAGTCAGATCAGATGAGCTCAAGTGGAAGACATGCACTTTGATCACACCTTTTTGAGATCCGAATGGTTCAAAAGAGGCATATACATTCAATCATCCTCAGTGGATCGAGCAAATCATATGACGGGGGAACAAAAGAAAACACCATCCATCAATCAACCATCGTCTTGTTATTTATGGGCTTCATGTAAGGAAATTACTTTTTGGTCCATTACTTGGACCACACATCCTTACATTTTCCGAAATGTGGTCATTATAGGAATTTTATTTTCATAAGATATATGCTATTAATTATTCAAAAATGGTTTCTTAATGAGATATATTTCATAATATTCTCTAACTTGATGGACGGTTGAGATTAAATCTAAGGAAATCCTAATTTTGGAAATTCGGTCCTCTCTTCACCTATAAAATAAAGCATTTCTTCCATCATAAAGGCTACTCACGAAACTCAACACATTAGGGTTTTTAAGTAAGGAGAGAGAAATGAAATCATTCACCTAGCCTCTTCTTAGACGGATCTCAACATCAATCAGTAACAGCACCAGACAGCAGGATCGAAAAGCTCTTCGCATCAAGATGTCTGGAAGTACTCTTCAATTTATTTAAGATTAAATCCTACATGTGATTATCATGATGTTCACGATCTTAGGGTTCATGTTAATAATAATACAACATGTGGTATCAGAGCATGGTTTTAGGATGTCTGGAGGTACTCTTCAATTTATTTAAAATTAAATCCTACATGTGATTATCATGATGTTCACGATCTTAGAGTTCATGTTAATAATAGCACAACATGTGGTATCAGAGCATGGTTTTAGAACACATGATCGTCCATTAATTAGGTTAACTTTGCATCGCCATAATCGGCAAATATAGATCCATTTCTGACTCTGTTTTGTAGCAATTTATCGATCCAACTATTATGACCTACATGAATGGTTTATATTTATGTTATACCGCAATTTTTATTTGACCACGACTGTTTGATCGTGATTTATTTAAAATTTTGAATTTTTTTTTATTCTGCATAAAACTCCTGCGTGAGTAAAAATTCAATGTAATAGTTAAATAGATCTGTAACTGGAACGTCGTGACAAAGTTCATGTTAATACTAGTATAACACTTCAACCCATGCAAGATGTACCTGCACGTTGAGAACTACTGGTCCAGAGGCAGCACAAGAAACCACAAACCACATTCCATTGCATTCTATTATCATTAATCTTCATATACAAAGCAACGTCATCCATCTTAATTTCGTCATCAAATTACAAAATAGTACTACAAACAAACACTAATAGCAAAGAGGAAAAGTCAAAATAAAACAAATCGGAAAAGAAATTGAAAGATAGAGAAGCGGAAATGCAGATCTAATCCTTGATAATAATAGCAAAATCAGCAGGTTAGATTGAGAGATTTGGAGACGTACCAACTACAAAAAAAAAAAAAAAAAAAAAAAAAAAAAAAAAAAAAAAAAAGACTCTTGCACTAGAACAATGGAACAGAGGAGCAACGATAGCATGCACACTAGTTTTTTTTTCTCTTGGGTAACAGAAGGTGGGTGTTGATGAAAAGAAAGTTCATTTCATAGAAGAGAAAGAGGCATATGAAACATTTGATTGGAGTTTTTTTTTTTTTTTTCTTCCTTAAAACTAGCTGCTCACAACTAATTACGTGGCCTTTTTTTTTTTTTTTTTGGGAGAAACAAAATCACATCAGTTGCTACTTTTGGGATTTGAAAAGATGCCAATTGCTTTAATTAGGACCTTATTTTTTGTGATTAAAATAAAGTGGCTTACTTTTTTTGGGAGCTTTATTTTTAGAGGGCCTAAAGCAAGGGCTTTTATTGCCTCTGTTGTATTACTGGATATATATCTCGTTCATCAGATCATTATATGGGGCCTAGTACATCTAACACATCCACCGAACCAACCACATATGTGAAGCTCATTAGATAAAACATGAAACCACCCATCAATCAGACCATCACTTGCCCATGCACTCATGTAGGTGAGAATTACTGGATATATATCCTACCCATCAATCCATATACACCCATCTAAATGGGATCTACTGGACAGTAGATCATACTCATCTTATATTATTTACATGTCTAGAACCAACTAGATTCAACCATCGATAATCAAAGTGACCCGTACACGTTGCGGTGCATTAGAAAATCAGGTCCTCAATCGTTTAAAAACCTGATCGACTACATGGGCAAGAAAATTCCATCCACTAAACCTGTACCTAAACCCAGATCTAAAATAGTTTCCACCTCAAGACCCACACCCTATTTTTCTTAGTCAGAGCTAAGCTGACAGCACTTAAAACCCATCAATTTTCTAGTCTGGATCCGCTGGAAGGCATTGTCTGTATGGACTTTGTAGAAATCCATGAGGATCTTCAGTGGGGTCTACAAATGAAAAATCTAAACTCTTAGAATAAATGCCACCTCTTTTAAGTGCTCTCGTAAATTTCACTCCAATAGAAGTCGCGCCCACAATCTGGCGGCAATGCGGGTTGAACTTCTGTTTGAGTGAAACTTGACGAAGGCTCTTGCAAGACTTGCATATATACATGTATTTTACAATGACCAATTTATCTTTAACTCTTATTAGAGTATAATTTGACAAAGATTTAAATAAATTAACAACATTTTTTTTAAGGTTTAAATTATTTCATAAGTGGACCCTAGTAATGTTTCTCAAGTTTAGGTGCGTCTGAACCTAACCGGATCCGTCCCAATCGCTGTATTGCAGAAAATCAAGTCAATGAAAATGCGGCGTCAAGACCTTGCCGTGGGATAATGAAAAGGACGAGCAGTTTTAGCAAGTAGAGAAAATGGATTGACTTGCCGTGAGGAGATGAGATTAATGAGTGGGATCCTTGACTTTTACATCAGGGCCCATAACTCTTGGTCCAAGTCCATTGGCCTAATAGGCCTTACTATGAATAGATAAGTTTCTCAACCATTGGTTTTTTGTTTTTTTTTTTTTTTAACTCATAGACTCATAGTTGAAAAAAGAAAAATCTACTAAGTGCAAGAAGAGGTCCATCCGTCCATGTAGGGGAGGGTTGGATCTGAAAAATCTTTAAAAAAAAAAAGATGAAAACTTTCACTTGCCCAAATTCTTCTTAGTATTTATAATTGCCTAAGGTTGGTTTTCACGACTATATAGAAAGCCGGTAAGATACCCAAGAATTTAATTGTCAAACGTGACCTAAAAGGTACAGTCTAATTTTCCTCAACCTTTGGAACTGCTCAATCTAGCTAGGTAAAATATGTTAAATTAATAAGTAGTGTCTACCTTGCAAAAATTCAAATAACCCGCAAGTAGGGGTGTTCATGGGCCGGATTGAGGACTGTCCTGGCCCGGCCCAATTCCAGCCCAACTGAAAATGAGTAAGCCTGGGCCCAACCTGAAATCACTTTTTAAAGACAAAACAGGGACTTTTATTAGATTTTAAGTGGTAGCTCAGTGCATGGTTTTGACACACATGTACATCTAAGATATATTGGCTTTGAATCCCATCACCGACACTCCCTAAAAATGTAAAAAAAAATTGATAGTCGGGCCAGGCCAGGCTTGAGCTTTCTAACATTAGATCCAGGCCCGGCCCAAATAATAAACGGGCCTAACTAAAAGTCCAAACCCGGGCCGAGTACGAAAACGTTTGGCCCAAGCTCTACCCAAGGTAGGCTGAGCCCAATCCATGCATGAACACCCCTACCCGCAAGTTTATCCATTCTATTTTTAGCATTAGCAGCAGATTCACTTGCAAGCAGTTCACTGCTGGACAGATCACATCATTTATAAATAATTAATTCGATAATTTATAAATGATTAATTCAACACACTATTCTAAGTTTCTTCGCCTATAATATTCAGGATGTGATCCATTGCCCATTAGTGATTTTCATGAACGGTCTGGATTTGGGGGAAAACAGTGTGTCCCACCTATAAATTTAGTTATGCTTGTAAACCTTTCTAGTGTCCCATTTATAGACAAATCAACATAAAATCGTTTATTTTGTACTAAAAACAAAGGGTCCATATGAACCGTCCAGATTTTCTGGGCTCAGACACACCCAGGTGGGCCAGACTGGTGTTGACGTAGCTGAAGCACGTACCCTAGACCAAGATTGGATAATTCAGTTTCAGCCCTAGCCCTCAAAATGCCACACGACCTGTTAATACGATACAAATCCACACGATATTAATGGGTTCGGGTGGCTTCTTAACGGGTTCATGTCGTTAATGGGTCGTACCCGTTAACCCGTTAAATTAGCAGGTAGTTAACGAATAAAACCAGTAATCAATTAACAACCCACCAAATGATAAATGACATAAATTATAAAATTCATAAGGGGTATTTTGGTAAGTTTGAAAAGGTTGAAGTAAAACTCTAAAACCCACGTATAAAAGATCATTTTTTAATTCCTTCACTCTCGTTTCATTTGCAAAAGAGTGTGTTAATTGACATGGTCTAAAATGTATAAAATCATTTAATGGGTTAACAAGTCATGTCGTGTAACCCGTTAAATAAATCGATCATTTTCGTGTTTGATTTTGGGACCCGTTTATTTAATGGTCCCAAACAAATAATCGTGGCCCTTGACAAATAAAACTACTTTTTTTAGTTTTCAGTTTTTTAAATCGAACGGTTGTGTGACCGTGGTTAATCTCAAATTGAGATGAGAAAGACTGAGATGGTGGTGCAGGTAAAAAAAAAAGTTTGGATTCATAATAGCTGATCTGCATTAAATTTAGTAAGTCTTTTGTTGCCAACAAACTAAATGGTTGGGTTGGATATGAGACCCAACTTTAACCTGCTTGAAAATATTGGGTCTGGGTTCAACTTTAAAGCTGATGGGTTTTGTTTAGAGCTGTGAAAAATACTGGGCTAGGGCAAGTAAAACGCCGACGATTATGATGATGGTGGACCTGACTCGAGCTTTGAATGCTAAAATAACAGTTCCAGTCTTAGCAAGTTACAACTGATTTGAGTTGGCCTGAGCCATTTTGGTCAAGGTATCGACCCTGCAGTAATGGACCCAACTTGGACATGGTTTGAGGCGAGTCTTCGACGATGGGTGCAATTTCTGGTCCGACCTGCGGACCCAACCCAACTGTCATTGTATTGGCTCGACCCTTTTTATTTTTCAGGTTCCCTACTTGCAAGATGACCTGTTGACGCAGCCATGACCAGATCCAGCCCCACCTAATTGTGCTTCGATCTAGCAATACAGGGTCTGGGTTTGTAAAGACTTGAAAATATTGAGTTAATCTCTCTTGAATGCTTGAGAGGATTTTTGCATTGATGTTTTATATATGTTTACACTGATAAGGATGGTTACAATTTAAAAATCTGAACACTTAAAATCATTTGAATTTTGAGTTTGTTGAGGATCACTTCTTTGCTAAGATGTTATCCTCTATAGAGACCTTATCTGCTGAGTTGGAAGGCTTATCTTTTGATATGCCAACAGGGTTGACCCTCTCTAGATTAAGGTTGCCGACGCATCCAATATCAATAAATAGGTCAGATTTTCTAAGAAACAGGGGATTGAGACTCTAAATCAATATTCTCCACATCTCCCTCTTATTTAATAGAGACCCATACATGTCATTGCATGTGCTTTATGATAGTTTACCATTCTTAGCAATTAATTCCATGTCAATAAATGTGCCACATTGCATAACTTAAAAAATCCAATTCAAGGGCATTTAGGCCCATTCTTTTACTAGAATTCCTGACAGGAATTTTGACTATTTGGAAATTCAGAATTCCTGTCAGTAATTCTATGTTTCATTACTATAATTCCTGAGCATTTGAAATTTCAGACATTTAAAATTCCAAAAAACTTAATATTTGAAAAACCACTTTAACAAAGAGGATTTGAAAAACCACTTTAACTAAGAGGATTCAGAATTCCTGGGGCATAATTTTTTTTCATCACAATCCAATTTAAGGCACTATTCAGCCTCCTCTATTTGGACGATATGGATTGATACTTGTATGTGTGCCACATGAACTATTGGGGAAAGATAAACATACAAGTGCTAGCTTGTAGCTTTTCTGAATGATCAAACAAGTCCCAAGAAGCTTAATTCTCTCTCTGGATTTGTATGAAATGGAAGAGTTTATGCATATTGGTGTCTCGATGTTATATTTTGTAATTAAGTGGGCCCATCTATGTATCATATTAGACTTTGGAGGGCGTTTTAAACTTGAATCTGCATATAAATAATACATATGTGACAAGAGTTAGAAATTTTTCTAGCCATGAAACAAGGAATTTGTGGAGACAAGATACTAGGCCTTTGGCGCTCTAAACATGCTTATAGTAAAGAGAGGAGGTATAGATGACCAAGATGGCTAATCTTAAGCTCTCTCTTGAATGCCTAATCCATAGCGTGGAGATTAGCTTGTTTTTACTTTCCTAAGTTTAAGAACAACTGTAAACAAGCAAAGCTTGAGATCGGGCTCGGATTGACTTGTCTTCCTCATATATTGATGCATACATTTTATGTATATTAATGAGCCGAGCTTGGGCCTGAACTTGAGTTTAGATTCATATATAATGTCAGCATAATTGAGCTAGGCCCTTAATCTACTTGAGCTCCAGACAAGTCAAGCTAAACGGACCCTTGTTTGAGCCTGGCTCATGTCTAGCACATGAGTCAAGCTGAAAACCAACCATATCGAAGCCAAGTAAGTTCACTTGTGGGCTGGCCCAACTCATTGTCAGCCAATGTCAGCCCTACCAAAAACTTTAAATTAACTTCCGAGGCAGTTCATAATTCATCCGATGCTTCATCCAAAATATTTCTTTTTAAAAATTAATCAACAAATGGATCCATCAGCAAAAAAAAAAAAAAAAGAATTAAAAAAGAAAAGAAAACGAACATCTAAGTGGGACCTACAAGGTTGACATTTATACTGATCCATATATAGTTATTTAAATCCAATTAATAATCAATTCGGATCATCCATTTGATTGTCCATTGATTAATTGCATATCAGAATCTTAATTATCCATGTGGGGTCACACCACTTTTGGGTTAGTCTCAGGCCAGAAAATCCTAATCTAATCTGCAGGTAAACAAGTCAGGCATGCGTTTCCCACCTTACACACGCCAACCAAATTAGAGCTGTGCTATACAGCCCGGGAACTGTGCCCGGGCTGTGGCACGGTCCCCAGAGGGGACCGTTGGTATGTCTACAACTTGTGTGGATGTAATGGATATCTTTCCTTTTCGTGCAATTAGATGCAGATGACAATACAAATGAATTATGTTGGCCCACAGAAAAGTGACCCAAAAGATTCTTGATTTTAATGTCACTCAAAAGTCAAAAGGAGTCCGATTCACCTATCTCAATTGTTATATTTTTATTGTCAGTGGACCAATAATAATCACGTGAAGATATAATAAGTGCCATAGGTGATCCAGACTCAACTAGAAAATTATACACAGAAAACTGTTTTCCTGTAAATACGGTCGAACTATAATTTGGTGAAAAAGTCTCCACAGCCCGGGAACTGTGCCCGGGCTGTGGCACGGTCCACAGCCCGGGCACAGTTCCCGGGCTGTATAGCACAGCTCTTGGTAATACTCGTATCCACTGATGACATTTTTCAAGCTATAGCTTGTAAAAACTTGTACATGTAGGACGCCAGGGAAATCCAGCTGGCCAACTATTATTATTGCTGCCATTATTGAGATAACATGGTACTAGTAGTCACTAAAGTGAGATGTATAGGCAACAGCACATAGATGGCGTGATGAGAGAACCTAATCTAACAAGAAAGGTTAAGCCCTGGGTCCACACCAAAATCTCTGCAGAAACGTCGGTAATAAGAAATTCGGCTATTGACTGCTGTGGGCTTCCTTCCCTTGCATTCTCCACCATTGATGGCCCTGATGGTGGCCCCAAATCCACGGTCCTGAATGATGGCCGTCGTGGCAGTTGTTCATCCAAAACCAAAAGGCCGTCCTGAATGATATCATAGGATCTTGGCTCACAATATCTGATTATTCAGCCCATCGAATCCAAGTGCCTGCCCTGCTCTCCCATAGTTGTAGTTCCTATTCAAGATCCATCAGAAGCAATCGATCAAAGTGTATTAAAAAAAAATCAGGTTTTTTGTTCCCGTTTTGGGTCAATTCCCTTTTGCATCTGGGCTTCAGAAGTAAACTCAAGTTGGATTAGACCTTAGCAGTGGGACTGAACCCATGGCTGTAAAGCAGACCTGATACAGGTCAAGTCCATCAGTACCCGGAACTAGTTCAAATTTTTAATTAATGCTGCTTTCAGCTCTGGGTGGAAAGTCAGGATTTGACCTTGAAAATTAAAATAAGGTAAGGCTAGTCCATGATTTTGAATCCATTAGATAATGGGATCCAGATTTAGGTCTATCTATAGAACAGTATATCCTTCATTAGAAGGTTGAATACAAAACCGTAACCAACCAATTACAATAAAATGATACCATGTTAGCTGCAGTGGTCCTCTTCCGAAGTAGCGCTTCCCAGCCGCACAAGGCCATTGGGTATTGGTGCTGTCACAGTAGTCAGACTTTCTTATTTCACTCACATAGCAAAACCCTGCAGAGTGTAAAACACTAGTCTTGAGTGGAAAAAAAGAAGCAGCTACTTGTTGAAATTCTCTATGGCATATATAATATAACTAAATGACTGGAAAAGTAGATCTAAGAAAGCCAACCTTACTTAGTCTGATCACAAAATCACAGGAATGAGATCAACTAATGCATGGCCAATCCCATATTGCATGCAACATGTCAGATCCTACATCTAAGTCTACAATCAAGGAGATGACTGTGCCCCAGCTGGTTTTTTTTTTTTTTTTTTTTTCATAATTGATTAGTTGTCTTATATGTGTAGATTAAATATATTCTTTGATTTTTTCCTTTGATATGATTTTTCAATTAAAGATATTGTAACTGATATGTACACCACATGTTTCTATATATATATATATATATATAAACACAATCAGTGTTTCTATCTAAGCAAAGAAATTAGAGAACTTCCAAAAAAATCTTGCTGATTGTTTTTTGACCTTTTCCATTTTTTGGTATCAGAGCACAACCAGAATATCATCTCCTCGCATTTTTGGATTCCAAGTATCCCTACCCAACTAACTAATATCAATGTAGCCAACTTTGTGCCATTGAAATTGACACACACAAACTATTTGCTGTGGGAAATGCAGATTCTCTCAGCTTATTGAAATTCATGATCTGCTTGGGTTTATAAATGGAGAAATACAATGCCGGATCCAAAGCTTGAATCTTCCAATTAACTAATGTCTTCTATAAACCTCACGTAATCGACTGTGCTAACACTGCCAATTATGAGTAATTAGGTTAAGTTGCCTCTTCAAGCCCAAAAAAAAAAGGAAGTTTAGGTTGAATTACCTCCAGTTTCATGCATGGCATTGGCTAGGAATGCTGCAACCTCCCTCTTACGCAGGACATCCGATCCGGCAGTCCCGAAGCTGGTAGCAAGCTCGGCAGCCCTAATGAAGCCGTCATAGGTGTAGAAAGACTTGCCCTCGCAGCGAGCTCCAACGGCAGACATGAGACTGTCGAAGTACTCCTGAGAGACCAAAGCCCTCGGAGTGCTTTGGCCCGTGCAATGGTTTGCATACAAACACACCATTATCAGAGCCATGGCAGCAACTCGCTGAGCCATGTTAAACCTCATTTCTATTATGGGTTTTGTGTCAACACTGCACAACTTACTGCTTTTAGTTTTGATGATATGTAAACAGACCCAAGTCGGGCAATTTATAGGCAGCAATGCATATTCTTTACTCTTGGTACAGTACGTAGTTAGGTCGAGTGGAGTCGGTCAAGTCTTCCCTTTGTGAAGTCATCCTTTAATTTGCACTACAAAAAGTCCATATTCCTGTTTGCACTAACCTTAAAAAAAAAAAAAAAGTCTTCCCTTTGGTTGCAGGAGTCAAGTCATCATCTACCGGTAATGGTGGGAGTACTTTATGTGATTTTGAATCGTGTAGTTGGGATCATGAATAAATAAATGAACAATTTCGTCACTCAAGATATAAAAACGGAAAAAACACAAATAACTAAAAAAAACAGGAAATAAAAAAAAAAAAAGGTGATGAAAGAGACAATTTTAAGGGCATGTTTGTTTGCATTAATTAGATAGGAAATCTTGCTCAATGAGCTGTAAGAGAGAATTAATAAGTGGGCATTGAGATGCAACTCCTGAGTGGCATTGAGTCCAAGTGGGAGATTGTTAGATTGTATGACCTCAATCTAATGGATAATATGGATAAATTGATTTGTTTCACTAATTAATTTATATTTTCATGCATTATTCATTAGATGAAAGGGTATTTTATTCTATGTTTACAAAATGACTTGATGATTTATGAAATGAACCGAAGCCCACAAGTATATTAGATGTGATCCATGTGGTTGGATGATATCCACATATAAGAGACATAAATCACAAATCTTATACTTAAATTGATTCACAGCCAGCGATGAGATTGGACATCTCATCTGATAAGGTTGCTGATCACTATGAGATAGTGTGACATGTCTCAATCATCAAAGTGTAAGACTCTGGATCATTGTACAGGTACATTAGATGTACTGAAGGACTGTGAGTAACACACCTTGTACAAATTTGTCTTTGATTAAAGGACTGCTATCATAATTCCCAAGCAATAGGCTCTTAATCCTGAGAGATTAATGGACTCAAGTTTCTACTATACATTTACCTTGAGTTATCAATGAGTAAGGCCTATTGTAGGTCAACACCCTCGATATCTTGGGTTGGGTTCTTGGCCTTATGGATATGTGATTCTTGCATCAAGTGGGTCAAAAATTTTGAATACTTATCCATGAGGCCCTCCTACTTCCAACAATCAACCTTTAATTTCCTTTGGAAGTGTACGCACTACCTTCTCAAAAAAAAAAAAAAAAAAGTCTTCCCTTTGTTTGTAGGAGTCAAGTCATCTTCTACTGGTGATGGTGGGAGTACTTTTTGTGATTTTGAACCGTGTAGTTGGGATCATGAATAAATAAATGAACAATTTGTCACTCAAGATATAAAAACGGAAAAACACAAATAACTGAAAAACAGGAAATAAAAAAAGGTGATGAAAGAGACAATTTTAAGGGCCTGTTTGTTTGCATTAATTAGATAGAAAATATTGTTGGTCAAATGAGCTGCAAGAGAGAATTATTAATGATGTGGGGTAAAATGAGAATAGAAGTGAAGATAAAAGGTTGCAACATTGATGAAAACCTCGACTTTGCTAGGATTTGAATTATTAGGGTAATTGATGGGTATTCATTTCTCATCATCCCTAGATTCAACTTCCGTTGAAGTGGGAGTTAATCACTGATCATTTTTTAATTTTCACTTTTCATTTTTCATTTTTAACTACTTATGGGAATGCAAATTACAATCCATTAAACCTCGTAATGTGATTATATATGTTTTATAAGATACTACATTATACATAAGAATATATATATGGAAGCGTTATACAGCGTTCGGACATTTTTTAGGAGAAAAAGCCCCTCATAGTTGGGCCCATTGAGATGCATGATGATCATGAAAGTCATTGGATGGAAAGATCTATATGAGGCCTACCTATACGCAAAGTCTTGAGTTCATAATATCTACGCAAAGTCTTAAGTCCATAAGATCATCCTAACCTTTTGATCCATAGCCCTAAAATTTAACGGTTTAGAGAAATCATTTTATCAGAATTTCAATCGAATAGTGAGGAAAAGTTGGATGAGTGTAACACTTGGACTTATAACTTTTCATGGGGGGGGAGTGTGAAAACTGAAAATGGTAGATTGACTCAACATGGGCCAAATGACAGAAAAAAAAAAAGGGGGCGTTTTTTTTTTTAACGGATGGTGTCCCAACCTTTTGAGCCGAACTAACCCCTACGGGCCCAGAGGAAGCCGGGTAAATCCCTGTGGCTCCAGTGTGATAGCGTAGTTTCGAAACGTCAACCACTATGAGCAAACCATGGTCATAGGCCAACTGAGCTATACCCCGCAGGGTTAGATTCTTAATAACTTTGAAATTTTTTGGTTAGGCCCAGCCTATGATGTTTCCAAAAGCACCAACTCATTAGAGAATTTATTGAAATATTTCGTTTAATTAGTCTGTCCAAATCAATTGATGTGATGTAAGTATATGTGGATTTAGATTTCTTAAATGACCCGAAGATTATAACGACTAATAAGGAATATATGTCTTCCGGTCCAGAAATCATGATTCCTTATTATTATGTTGATGTGGTCACTACAACATAAAATTATCTTCGCGGCGCACATTTTTCACCGTTAAAAATGAACAAAATCACTGCGAAATCTCTATCCCGGTAATTAGTACTATGTCGCAAAATCGCCGCATAAAATCCTTCACTTCTGATCTTTAGCGACTCAAATGGAAAATCGTCGCAAAAACTATTTTTTCGAGGCATTTTTTTCCGTCGCTATTAGTGCCAACATTCGCCCCAAAAAAACATTCAACTTTCAATTATAAGTGGTTGGCAATGTCTTTTTTCAGCGATCGAAATTTCCTTGCAGCAACTATATATCGCCCCAATTAAACTTTCCCAGTGTTTTTCAGATTCGCTGCAAAAAAAATAAATAAATTATACGGTTAAAACACAATTGAAATCGACGCAATTGCTGGTTTCTACCGTTATTTTTTTTTTTTTGTTTCAAAAAAGTCATTTTTAGCGACTATTTATCGATTGCTTCGATATCAAATCGACGTAAATGCTCATTTCTTACTTAAAAAATCAATTGCAGCGACTGTTTATCGCCGGAAAAATATTTTCGCAGCGTTTTTTAACTTCGTCGCTAGTTAAATGTTGTAACTAAAACTAAATTGCATCGATCTGAAATCGACTCAATTAATGCTCATATCTGGCTATGTTATTATTATTTTTATTGTTGTTCAAATGTCTCCGGAGAGTGTTGTTCAAAGTTACTCATTTCAACATCATTTTGATTGTTAATGCAAAAATAATATTTCTTTCATAAAGATTTAATGAAAGGGAAAGGGTAAAACTTGGTTTTTGATTAACGTTAGATAAAAAGTGTGTTCATTGACACTGTGAAGAGGATTGGCCTGTTACTGTGTGGCTTAGGCCGACGAAACCAGTTCAGAATTTGGGCCTAAAGGAAATCAAGCCCGGCCCTTTGGCAGCCCTAGTAGCTCTTTGCTCTAAACATGGTGACCAAGATGGCTAATCTTAACCTCTCTCTTGAATGCCTAATCCATAGCGAGGAGATTAGCTTGTTTTTACTTTCCTAGGTTTAAGATCAACTGTAAACAAGCAAAGCTTGAGCTCGGGCTCGATTGAATTGTCTTCCTCATATATTGATGCATACATTTTATGTAAATTAATGAGCCGGGCTTGGGCTTGAACTTGAGTTTAGATTCATATATAATGTCAGCATAATTGAGTTAGGCCCTTAATCAACTTGAGCTCTAAACAAGTCAAGCTAAACGGCAGGGGCGGCTCAACCATTGGGTAAGAAAAACCCTTGCTTTAGGCCCCCAAAAAAGCAAGGCCCCATAAAAATCATCTTTTCAAATTCTAAAAAAGCATTCAAGCAACTGTCATAATTTTTTTTTCTCCCAAAGCCCCAAAATAGTAATTAGTATTATATCTCATTAAAGCTATCTTTTCACATTTAAACAAAGCATTAAAGCAAGTGTCATCCTTGTTTTTCTCTATACAGTGTCTTTTTAAATCCCAACAAATCTCAATCCAACCTCCTTGCCACCTCACGAGTGAGGTTTTTTAAATGAACGTTTCTCTACCAACGCTTTTCCATCTCACGTACTCTTTACTCTTACCATCTCTCTCTCTCATAGATTGTCTTTCTCTATAATTACTTTTTTTTATTTCTAAAGCAATCTTCTTTAAAGATTTATTGATCTAGTTTTGTCTTCTTTTTAATAATATGTGGATATATTCTGATAATATATGTGAGTCTTTTTTATAATATATGTTAATCATAACCCACTAACTCAAACATAATCTATTTTTTTTCAGAATGAAAAAGCTGGATCAAATTCAAAATTCATCTACATCTATAATTTTTATGGCCAATAATGATAAATCACTAAATCAGGTTCTATTGTTTTATGATTTTAAGAATTTTTTTTTATTTTATGCTCGTATTATATGTTTATTATAGTTAGTGTTTGTTTTATTTATAAATATTATTAGTTATAATTCATAAATGATAAATGTATCTATTAGAAAATACGAATCCAGATGTTCAAAACTTTAAAAAAAAAAAAAAAAAACAGAGAGAAAGAGAGAGAGAGAGAGAGAAAAGAATAGATAATTTGAGGCCTCATATAGGATTGTCGCTTTAGGTCTCAAATTGTCTCAAGCCGGCTCTGCTAAACGGACCCTTGTTTGAGCCTGGCTCATGTCTAGCTCATGAGTCAAGCTGAAAACCAAGCATATCGGGCCAAGTAAAGTTCACTTGTGGGCTGGCCCAACTCACTGTCAGCCCTAACAAAAACTTTAAATTAACTTCCCAGGCAGTTCATAATTCATCCGATGCTTCATCCAAAATATTTCTTTTTAAAAATTAATCAACAAATGAATCCATCAGCAAAAGAAGAATTAAAAAGAAAAGAAAACGAACATTTAAGTGGGACCCACAAGCTTGACATTTTTACTAATGATCCATATTTAGTTATTTAAATCCAATTAATAATCAATTCGGATCATCCATTTGATTGTCCATTGATTGGAAAATCAGAATCTTAATTATCCAAGTGGGAGTTGCAAAACTTAATCTGACCCATGTAAGACCCACACCACTTTTGGGTTAGTCTCAGGCCAGAAAATTCTAATCTAATATGCAGGTAAACAAGTCCTACCTTTACATAATTATTATTGGTCCAGTCACGGTAAAGATATAACAACTTGGATAGGTGATCCGAACTCTTTTGAGTGACATTTAAAATCAAGAATCTTTGGGGTCACTTTTCTGTAGGCCAACATAATTCATTTGTAATGTCATCTGCATCTAATTGCACGAAAAGGAAAGCTATCCGTTCATCCACACAAGTTGTAGACATATATAATACTCGTATCCACTGATGACATTTTTCAAGCTATAACTTGTAAAAACTTGTACATGTAGGATGCCAAGGAAAACCAGCTAGTCAACTATTATTAGTGCTGCCATTATTGAGATAACATGGTACTAGTAGTCACTAAAGTGAGATGTATAGGTAACAGCTGATAGATGGTGTGATGAGAGAACCGAATCTAACAAGAAAGGTTAAGCCCTGGGTCTACACCAAAATCTCTGCAGAAACGTCGGTAATAAGAAATTCGGCTATTGACTGCTGTGGGCTTCCTTCCCTTGCATTCTCCACCATTGATGGCCCTGATGGTGGCCCCAAATCCGCGGCCCTGAATGATGGCGTCGTGGCAGTTGTTCATCCAAAACCAAAAGGCCGTCCTGAATGATATCATAGGATCTTGGCTCACAATATCTGGATTATTCAGCCCATCGAATCCAAGTGCCTGCCCTGCTTTCCCATAGTTGTAGTTCCTATTCAAGACCCATCAGAAGCAATCAATCAAAGTGTATTAAAAAAAATCAGGTTTTTTGTTCCTGTTTTGGGTCAATTCCCTTTTGCATCTGGGCTTCAGAAGAAAACTCAAGATGGATTAGACCTTAGCAGTGGGACTGAACCCATGGCTGTAAATTAAGCAGACCTGATACAGGTCAGGTCCATCAATACCCGGACCTAGTTCAAATATTTAATTAATGCTGCTTTCAGATCTGGGTGGAGGTCAGGATTTGACCTGAAAATTAAAATAAGGTAAGGCTAGTCCATGATTTTGAATCCATTAAATAATGGGATCCAGATTTAGGTCTATCTATAGAACAGTATATCCTTCATTAGAAGGTTGAATACAAACCGTAACCAACCAATTACAATAAAATGATACCATGTTAGCTGCAGTGGTCCTCTTCCGTAGTAGCGCTTCCCAGCCGCACAAGGCCATTGGGTTTTGGTGCTGTCACAGTAGACAGACTTTCTTATTTCACTCACATAGCAAAACCCTGCAGAGTGTTAAAACACTAGTCTTGAGTGGAAAAAAAAAGAAGCTACTTAATAAAATTCTTTATGGCATATAACTAAATGACTGGAAAAGTAGATCTAATAAAGCCAACCTTAGTCTGATCTCATGGCCAATCCCATATTGCATGCAACATGTCAGATCCTACATCTAAGTCTACAATCAAGGAGATGACTGTGCCCAGCTGGTTTTTTTTTCATAATTGATTAGTTGTCTTATATATGTAGATTAAATATATTCTTTGATTTTTTCCTTTGATATGATTTTTCTATTAAAGATATTGTAAGTGATGTACACCTCAAATTCTTTATGGCATATAACTAAACACAATCAATGTTTCCTATCTAAGCAAGAAAGAGAACTTCCAAAAAAATCTTGCTGATTGTTTTTTTCCATTTTTTGGTATCAGAGCAGAACCAGAATATCATCTCCTCGCAATTTTGGAATCCAAGTATCCCTACCCAACTAACTAATATCAATGTAGCCAACTTTGTGTCACTGAAATTGACACTCACAAACTATTTGCTGTGGGAAATGCAGGTTCTCTCAGCTTATTGAAATTCATAAATGGAGAGATGCCAATGCCGGATCCAAAGCTTGAATCTTCCAATTAACTAACGTCTTCTATAAACCTCACGTAATCGACTGTCCTAACCCTGCCAATTATGAGTAATTAGGTTAAGTTGCCTCTTGAAGCGAAAAAAATAAGAAGTTTAGGTTGAATTACCTCCAGTTTCATGCATGGCATTGGCTAGGAATGCTGCAACCTCCCTCTTACGCAGGACATCCGATCCGGCAGTCCCGAAGCTGGTAGCAAGCTCGGCAGCCCTAATGAAGCCGTCATAGGTGTAGAAAGACTTGCCCTCGCAGCGAGCTCCGACGGCGGACATGAGACTGTTGAAGTACGCCTCACAGACCAAAGCCCTCGGAGTGCATTGGGGACTGTTGAAGTACCCCTCACAGACCAAAGCCCTCGGATAGCATTGGCCCATGCAATGGTTTGCATACAAACACACCATTATCAGAGCCATGGCACCAACTCGCTGAGCCATGTTAAACCCCATTTCTATTCTGGATTCTGCATCAACACTACACAACTTACTGCTTTGAGTTCTGATGATTCTAAACAGACCCAAGTCGGGCAATTTATAGGCAGCAATGCATATTGTTTACTCTTGGTACAGTAGTTAGGTTCAGTGGAGTCGGTCAAGTCTTCCATTTGTGAACTCAACCTTTTCCTTTGGAAATATACGCACTAGCCTACTCCAAAAAAAAACAAAGTCTCCCCCATGTTTGTAGGAGTCAAGTCATCTTCTACTGGTGATGGTGGGAGTACTTTATGTGATTTTGAATCGTGTAGCGGGGATCATGAATAAATAAATGAATAGTTTCGTCACTCAAGTTATAAAAACGAAAAAAAAAAAGGTAATGAAATAGGCAATTTTAAGGTATCATTTGTTTGCATTAATTAGATAGGAAATCTTGGTCAAATGAGCTGCAAGAGAGAATTATTAATGATGTGAGGGGTAAAATGGAAATACGGGTGAAGATATAAAGGTTGCAATGTAAAAGACTTTGACTTTGCTCATATTTGAATAATGGTAATTGTTAGGTAATCATTTCCCATCATCCCTTGATTCAACTTCTATTAAAGTGGGAGTTATTTACTGGTCATTTTTTTTAAAATTCGCCTTTCACTCTTCATTTTTAACTACTATATGGGAATGCATGCAAATTACAATCTATTAAACCTCATAATGCGATTATATATGTATTATAAGATACTATATTATACATAAGAACACCTATATATATAAGAGAATGTTCATGTGCATCATTCCCTCACCATAGGGTGAGGGACACCCCCTTTGGAAATGAAAAGTACAAAATGTACTTTTTAAAGAGATACATTTTGTACTTTTCATTTCCAAAAAGGGGGTGTCCCTCACCATATGCATGTGAACATCCCCTATATATATATATATATATATGGGAGCGCTATATAGCCCTGAGCATTTTTTAGGAGAAAACGCCCCTCCTAGTTGGACCCATTGGGATGCATGATGATCATGGAAGTTCATTGGATGAAAAGAACTATGTGAGGCCTACCTATATGCAGAGTCTTGAGTCCATAACTCTTTGATCCATGGCCCTAAAATTTAAATGGTTTAGAAAATCATTTTATCATGATTTCAATCCAGCAGTGAGAAAAAGTTGAATGAGTGTCACACTTAGACTTATAACTATGCGGGGGGGGGGGCGGAAAAAGGGGCTTTTTTTAAGAATAATATGTATATGCAGAGTCTTGAGTCCATAACTCTTTGATCCATGGCCCTAAAATTTAATGGTTTAGAGAAATCATTTTATCATGATTTCAATCCAGCAGTGAGGAAAAGTTGAATGAGTGTCACACTTAGACTTATAACTATGCGTGGGGGTGGGGGGGGGGAGGGCGGGGGCGGAAAAAGGGGCTTTTTTTTTAGAATAATATGTAAAGGGGCTTTTTTAAGAATAATATGTTCTAGTAGACAATTCAAGTGCTGTTTCAATTCCAAGTGCACTAGGGGTGTTCATGGGCCAGGCTAGGCTAAGGAAGATCCAGGCCCTGCCTGACTTTTGAATTCTTGCACTAAGGCCGGCCCAAGCCTGGCACGGGCCATAACCGACTGGCCCGAGCCCGGCCAGTTGAAGCATATTAAGTCCAAGCCCGGCCCGAGTAAACATTATAATAAAAAATAATGTCATTTTTCTTTGCCTTGACACTTATCTCAATTGGTTTTGGTGCTTATCCCTCAATGAGATGCCATATTGCCTTGTGTTAAAGTCTCGCCTCCCTCTCTTTTCTCACAATTACTTTAGGGCCTGTTTGGATAGGCAAAAAATAGAGTAGAGTGAAGTTAAATGGGCGCTAACTGTCTAAAATTTCAACTCTACCCCGTTTGGATGAGTCTGGCCTAATAGATGAAGTAATGTTGTGAGGCATATGTACTCCATTTCACTTCAACTCTAACTACTTCCATTTCCTTGAGTAAAAGTAGATTCTACTTCAAACCTTAACTTCAAAATAAGCATCCAAATGGAGTGAAATGAAGTATTATATTTTAACTTCAACTCATTTCTCTTCACTCCACTCTACATGTAAAATCCGCTTTATTTCATTCCACTCCTTATTTATCCAAACAGGCCCTTACAGTCGGACCAAGCGGGACTTAGGCTTTCTACCGGTTAATCCAAACCCAGCCCAACTCTTAAATAGTCTAAGCCTGGCCCAAGTGCTAAAAAATTTATTGTCCAAGCCCGGACCAAAATGGACTGTGCCGGATTTGGGCTCTGGCTGGCCCGGACCATGAACACCCCTCGGGTGCACCATGGACCAATCCCGAACGCAACCCGTTTTACAGTCTTAGATATGGCAGACCCTACATAATGGTTTATTTCAATCTTGACACTTCTTTTAGGTCTATGAGTCTGAGTTTGTGGCCAAATCCTAAATTGATAAGGGCAGGTTTATGCCTGGTTAAACGCTTAACAAAATGGTCCTATCTGATCAAACAAATGCAGCATGAATATTGGATCGAATATCTCACTAAATGGATTGGCACTAGGCCTAAGAAGTAGGCCCATGGGATGGACCAGTCTTATATTAGGCCTGCTAACCAAGTTGACTGGGCGGATACTAGCTTTGGTCCGTCCTGCGGCCAGGCCAACCTAGGCTGAAACCTCTCTTTCCTTTGGGTGAAACCATCTTTTAAAGTTTAAACATTAATTTTGAGTCAACAAGCAAATGTGAGTCCACCCAAGAAAAAAGAGAAATGTGGCATGATAATTGATAGAGAGTGGCTACCTATACACTATGAGCAACTCTCCACACACTGCATTTAAAAAAAAAAAAACAAAACAAAACAAAATAAAAAATTTCTTAAACTACCCCTATCCCTCTCAGTCCCTGTTCCGGCCACCTCCGCCCATCCCCGCTGCTGCAGATCCCTCTCCCGCTCTGCCAACACGATTTGCCCATAAGCCTTAAAGATAAGGTCAAAGTAAATCCCTTCAATCAAGCACACGTTTAGCATAATCCGGAGCCGTTTCTCTGGTGAAGTCCACCCCTCCTTGGAATGCTATTTCTATGGCATGAAAGACTGAAATACAGAGAATGAAATACACAATAGAAGGGGTCGTGTGAGAAACCATATCGCATGCGATCACCAGCCCAGATCATGCCTACGCAGGGCTTTCACGTCCCTCTCCCCCCTCTCACTTCCTCTCTCTCTTTCTATTCACAGAAAAAAGTTACCCATATCTCCTCGTTCCTCCCTCCTCTCCTCTACTCGTCCTGCTCTTCACTCGGCCTCAACCTGAAACGGCAGCAGCAAGCTAGCAAAAGAAAAGAAAAAGAAAAAAACAACAAAAAAAAGAGGAGAGAAAAAAGAATGGAAATAAAAGGAGAGTGAAACCACATACCTGGCTCTCTCTCTCTCCCCTCCCTCTGCTCCTCTGTTGACTGCCCGCTTGGCTTCCACCTGAAAACGGCAGCGGCAGGGAGGTGAACCAAAAAAAAAAAAGAAGAAAAGAAACAATGGAAGATGAAGAAAGGGCAGGACCCGCATACCTGGACCACCTGGGCACTCGTTCTCCTCCCTCACTCTCCTCCCTTTTTTCCACTATTGATTGACCGCCTGGCCTCCACCTGAAACGGCAGCAGCAGGAATATAAAAAAGAATATAAAAAAAAAAAAAAGAAAGAAAGAAAGAATGGAAAATGAAGAAAGGGCGGGACCCACATACCTGATCCAACTGTTGAGCTCCCCGCTTCCTCCTCCCTCTTCTCCTGCCTTCACTCTCCCCTGTCTCACATGAAGCAACAAGAAAGATAGAAACGAAAGAGTTGATCAGTTGCTCCAGAAATGAATTCTTCGACTCAGAGGAGGCCATGAGAGAGAGGAAGAGAGAGGGAGAGAAATTAAGGGGGGTGAGGAATGGGGGGCTGCCCGCAGCGGGTGAGAGGGAGAGGGAGATGGGTCGGCGGCAGGTTGGGCGGAGGTGGCCGGAGCAGGGAGAAAGAATGAAAGAGATGGATAGGGGTAGTTTAGAAAATTTTTTTATTTTAAATTTTTTTTATAATGGAAAAATTATCGTACGAACGGTCCAAAACACGATATTTACTCAATAAAAGATGAAAGAATATAATTTACCAGATGAAAGATCGTATACAAAAAATGCCCAAAATTGGACGGTTTTAACCTTTTTCCAGCGATATCCTAGGGTCATAGGGCGCTTAGGATATTCTCCCGCCCAAAGCTTTCATCTTCCCGATTGACTTTTCAGCGAAGAAAAAACTCTGCTCCTCCCGGTTACTTGCAGTCTTTCGTCCCCGTATCTTTCCTTAAGTCTCATCTCCTCTCAAACTATCTTGTCTCCCCAATCCTCTTTTTCTCTTGATTTTATCTTGTGATAAACCTTACAAACCCCATGGATTCAAAAGAGCCATGGTTTCAACTTCAACTCCAGCTCCAGCCCCATCGCAACTGCCTATTCCATCACAAGTATATTAAAAAAAAAAACATGAGGAAGGACCCACACCAAAAAAGAGAGGGTGTGGAAATTCATCCTTGCTATAGCGAGATCAGGTCTCGCTACAGCGAGACTGTATTCTCACTACAGTGAGACCTGTTCTCGGTATAGCGAGAATGGTCCCGCGTTTCCTTATAATAAAAAAGTGGTTCATTGGGACTGGTGATTTGTATAGGTATGGCCATCATTCTGTTGAAGAAAGTGGTTCTTTGATCACATAAAATTTAGATACTTGAATGCATTCAAGTCTCACCAAGAAGATAATAGATCTGCATTCAAGTATCACCAAGAAGATAATAGATCTTTCTCTGACCCATTTGACCATTTTTAACACTCTCTCTGTAATTTTCTGGATGCACGCCCATTCTTCTACTGGTAACAACTCCCATATCCCGTCTTTCCTATTGTACCTTACTTTTTCTTATGTTCTTGCCATCTCTTGATTTTTTATTGCATAACCATACAAGACTAGAGTCTTATAGGTGATGCTTCTCCTTTGTATGTCAAGCCTTCTTGGACACACTCCTGATTTACTTCTCCTTCTTTGTGACTAAAATGTTTCATCTAGCTTTCTCTGTTCTACAGAACTTGTGATTTGTTTAAGGGAACCACCATTTTAGATCTCAAATACTTCTTTGTCTGCAAATGCAAGGGTTAGATTGGAGATGGCACTCATGCTTTGGAGCAGATTTAGGGGACACAGTATTTATTTGCATTAAGCCTTTCTTGTTTTGACCAGATTTTCTTTTTCTTTTTTTTTCTTTTTTTTTTTTTTTTGTGTTGTGTGTGGTTTCAAATTTTTGGCATAAGCACCTTCTCCTACCGATGAATGTGGTTTTGTTTAGCAAACATTCCTCCATCTTGGGAGTCAGACTTGCAATCAATCCCTTTTCGTCTTAGGCACACACTCTCTGAAATGGAAAGATAAAGACACTTTTGTCTACTTATTTTACCATTTTTCCATGGAAGATATTGTTGTTAGTTTAAAAGAAGGTTGAAGTGGGGACATGAAAATGGAAACAGAGCATATATAGTCTCGCTATAGCGAGACCTGTGAAAACTTGAAAGACCAATATTGTTTCAAATTAAAAACTGTAGCAACCCCCCAATTCATATTAAGGGATTAAGAGAAATGAACCTAGGAAATGTGTCTTGGTCCCAAAACTTGACATTAAACCATGGTGCACTAACGAGAAATTGTGACATTTGTGATCTCATCCCATTGAAGGGCAATTTGAATAGATGGCTTCACTTGAGATATAATAACAATCCACTGCTTCCTGACAATAAATTGATAATAATTCAGTATTACAAACTACTTTTCTGACTATCCTGTCCCAAATCAATTTCGATTACAAATTGATAGCAATGTAATGCTTACAAACTCATTGCACTTTCTTTAGCATCATCAAATTTTAGAAGGAAACTTGATGAAAGAAATGAAACCTGCTACATTGTGTAGAATACCCCAACACAACCACAACACAATCAAACAAAACAGCCCACAATCTTTTTCAACATTAACAATGCAATGACATTCAACAACAAATTGTTCAGCATTTACAAATGAAATCATTGATATTTTCCATCAATACAATGACTCAAACAGTCACTCAAATCATACCGTTGTAACATTTTCCCTTCTTGAACAATCACTCAAAGCACATCATGTCAACACCTATTAACATTGCTTAACATGCACATAAAAAAAAATCATCAAAACAGATTTACAAGAAAACTACAAGTGAAGAAAATACCACTACTGCATACATTGCATATATTGTTTAACGGAAGAAGAGGGTTGGATGGTGGGGACAGTACCGTATAAATTGTTTCCCAAACCCTCAAATCTCCACCACAAATCCTATAGTCCCCAATCCAAACCCTCAAATCGAACAAAACACAAATCATACACAGAAAGAAAAACCATGTAACAGGACATTGAACATCAGGCGTGGGACCAAAAAAATAGCAAACATTGAGAAGCAGGGAGGGAGGGAAGGAGGGAGGGCTCGATGTCTGCTGGATTTTACCAAGGAGGGAGAGAGGAAAAGGTGTTTATTAAGACCCTAAAACCCCAAATCCAATGGCGTCCTTGAAGATCATGTTGATTTAGACGATGGTGATGTTCGTCTTGGCGAAGGTACCGCTCGAGACGAGACGAGAGGGAGTTGTGTGAAGGAGAGACGAGTCGAGCGAGAGGGAGGAGGCTTTGTTGTGCGACGGAGAGACAAGAGAGAGAAGAGAGGGCTTGAGACTTGAGAGAGGAGAGAGCATCGATTTTCCTCTTTTGAAATACTTTCGGTCCTAGATAAAAAGTTTGGCAGGCTCCCAAAATCAGAAATCCTCAGTGAAAATGGAGAAGATAAAACGGACCTTTTGTGATGAAGGTACGCGATGGGATGAAAGTAGGTGACTGTGCAACATCCTACAGGTCTAGGATATCGAACTGTGCGATATCCTACCATTCTAGGATATCGAACTATGCGACATCCTAAGTTCTCGGGATGTCAAACTGTGCGATAAAGGGTATTTCGGTCTCATTTTGGGCATTTTTTGTGTACGATCTTCTATCAAGTAAATTGTAATATTTCATCTTTAATGGGGTAATTGTCGGGTCATGAGCCGTCCGTATAGTAATTATCCCTTTTATAAAATACGATGAGCTGGTTGCAATATGTACGTAGCACCACTCTAATTGATATTCTAGGAGACTAGGACTTAGCTCCAGACCCACTATCCTATAATATTTATCTTGGAGAAGACTTTAGAGGTAAACGGTTTATAATCGTTACAAAACTGTTTCATGTGTAAAAAAAATTATCCAAAAACCACCCATGTATACCGAACCTGCTGCATATATAAAAATGCCCTTTTACACGGTTCATAAATTTTTAAGAAGTCTCACACTTACATCCAATCAAATAATTTTACTAAAAGATAACATCACTAAAAGAACATATTGACATAAAGTAGCGTCTTTAACAATAACGACGAACAAAATAGTCACTACGTAAATAAAAATGAAAGTCAATAAAATAAAAAAATAACGAAAACCAAGTTAATAAAATAAAAAAAAGTTTAAAAAAAAACATTTCCCATATCATCAAAATGGAAACATCTACATCGAGGACTATTAATTTTGCATGCAACTAATCTGATCAAATAACATAAACAGGATAAGGGAAAAAAATGCAAATGTGCCCAGGAAGAACTACTTATAAAACAAATCACAAGAGAACAACTTCTTTCACAATATCAGAAAGTAAGAGGTAAAAAAGGCACCATTATCTGATCATTTAAACCGCCAAAATGGGAGCAGTAAAAAACAACTAAGTACCCATCCAAGGTTGCAAAAATTTACTTCCCAACACCAAACCTATATCAAGCAAAACCAAAGGGTGCATTTGGAAAGAAACCAAATTCCATATATTGAAGGGCCAAACCAACAGAATCACAATTAATTGCAACATATATATGTGATCAAGCTTAACATCCAAGTTTGAGTAAACAACCTCAACGAAGGATTAAACTTTAAAGTCATAGCAAACATTTTTGTTTATATGTAGCACACTACATAACTGATGCAAGAACTAATGCATTAGACCTATGTGGATATGTGACTAATCTCTCCCTGCCAAACATACATATAATATAAATATATACACGTTTGTGTGTATAGTCCAAATGGTTGCATGATTGTTCAAATGGCTGCAATAACTTAAGGAAAAAATTAAACAACAATCACAGGTTAAGAGCATAAATCATACCATGTCTAGATCTTCTTTTTCCACAATTTCTATATTAGAGATTTGTCCTTAATTCATAGCGTCGTCTGAGATATGATTCCACATCCATTTCCATTTTCTCCTTCAATGTTGATACAGATGTAACAACAAAAGAAAAGGTATTGGAAATAAGCAAAGATCCAAATTTGATGACATGAAACAATATAAAGTAAGCAGTTAACATTCTTTGTCATGAAAACAACTTGTGACTTGCCTTTGTGGCAGCGTAGAAATAAGGTGCGAACTTATATTTTGATTTAAAACAAGATCCATCCTGCAGCAAAGAGAAAAGACATTATGATAAACAAAAGACAAAGTCATGAAGCACTCTCACAATATCCAGAAGCTTAGACAAGTACACAAATATAAGATCCGGCATACAAATTCGTTTGAGAAGTTGTCTTAATTAAATCAGTCCATGACAAGATGTTCAATAAACCAACCAATATGCATCCTCTAACATCAGGGTGATGCTAACAGGTTCAAAATATAAACTCATGACAAATCTCCAGACAATAACTGAAATGTATTTGTATGCATCAGGTAATACACTAAGTCAATTATGAATTTTGAACCAATACATGTTGGGTGGGTGATTGTTGAACCGTAAGTACACTTGGTCAAAACAACAGATAAATTAATAGGAAGCAAAACAATAAACAATGAAGTGAACAGCACCACTGATTAAATACATGTCACATTAGCTTCCACACATTGCAATGGAAGAAAAACTATACTAACCAAACAGCATACCTGGAACTATCATAAATCTCAATGGCATTTGTGATTGCATTTTCGTCATAAGCTGTTCTGGAGCAGAAGCTAACTCCTGGTTGATCCAAATACTGCAAACAGAACACATCAGCTACTGTATGTTTCAATTAATTTGCAAACAATCATCATGTGAGCGTAGTAAAGATACACCATCAAGCTTTCCAAATTCAGTAGTTATGTCAAATCCAGGTTCATGATATGTAAACATTTCAAAAGAAAATGCTATAAGTTCATTTTCTAACATACTTTAAAAACTATTACCTAAAAAGAAAAAAAAATAGTTTAAAAACTCTGACGGACTAGACAATGAAGGCAAACCTCATGCAGGCATTTTTCAAGGCTAACTTAAAATAAACCCCTGCTGACAATGATGATGATGATTAGATAATAAATGACTACTGCTACATTTTTTTTGTGTGTGCCAACAATGATGTTTTCTAATAATGGCTGGATTTTCATGCCAAATCTGTTAGAATGGCATACGACTGGATCCACTAGGAGACTTCTATTTTTTTTTTTTTTGGAATGATGATCAAAGTTATCTAAAATGAGCTAAATAGTACAAAACACACACAAGCTCTGAAGATAGACTCCTTCATTGGCAAATCTATCAGCCACCGAGTTAGCACTCTTAACATAAAAGGATACATCTAATGGGATTTAGCTAACTCCTCCTCCATGACATCTGCAATAGAGCTCTACACGAATCAGAAGCCCAACACAATATTTCTTGAAGTCTTTCTAAGAACACACACAAGCTCTGACGATATTCTTTTAATAATGTTTTCTTATCATCAGAATTTCTAAGTTCCACCACAAGGTTCCCATGCACACACCCACTGCCTCCCCTTCTTCCACCACCTGCACACCCACCTGCCCACCTGCTGCATCACCCTGCACACACCCACCCTGCACAGCCCACCTGCTGCACCACCCAGCAGAGCCCACCTGCTGCACACACCCACCCTGCACAGCCCACCTGCTGCACCACCATGCATGGCCCACTTGCTGCACCACCCTGCACACAGCCACCTACACACCCACTGCCTCCTCCTCTTCCATTAATGTATCATTAAATCCTTAATTAATCTCAATAATGCTCAACTTACCAGAACCTGAACCAAACCGCAGTTATATTCATTCCGGTTCGGATCCGGATCCTAAGGTCTCAATTATATTTAATCGCATCTAACCAGTAGACCAGGTCCATAGTAACAATAAAAAATGCAGCAGCAGTAATATTAAAAATAAACAGTGTAACAATTGGAACATTCCAATACATCCGAAAGTAAAATTGCCAAAACACTTACCAAGGAAGAATTCCAACTTCCAAGGAAGAAAAAGTTTGTAATCAGCCTCCACACCTAGAAATGGCTATTAGAAATTAGTACTTATGTATGGAACATAGAACCAAAAGGTGGTGGTGGTGGCAATGTTGTTAAAAGTTAGTTCGTAAACGTCCAAGAAAAGGAAAATTTTTATTTGATCAAAACATTTGCAAGTATCGTAGCCTGAGAACTTGAAAATTTTGAAAATCTCCCATCGATAATTCTACTGAGTGTTTGTATTAACTGAACCATACCGTGCGGGGTGGTAGAGAAGCTGATCCATCTCTACTCCAGAAAGACGAGGACCGGCATCACTCAATAATTCAGTCTCACCGTTACCTGCAACAAAGGATCTAGCATTTCTCAGCTGTTTGTAGGAGCAAGCTATTCTTCAACTGTCACCAAGTACTAGTTTAAAACAAGGAATACTAGTACTGAATGGGATAAGAAAGAACCCATTGGAGTTTTAACAGAGGATGCCTTACCCTCATTCGATGGATCCCTCAACAGTGATGTTTCCCTGAAATGAAGACCCACCAAAAGACTGTAGTCCATAATGTTAGAAAACAAGATCTAGATCTATGATCTATAAAAACTTAAACAACCAAGATCCTCCATGTCAAATCATCGAGAGATATAAAGCGGAAAACATACCTTATCCATTGTGAAAATTATTCGCAGGTTGTTGATCTTCCAATCCAATATGGCTGCCCAGAGAAACCCTCTTGATTCTTTCTGATGATGGGATGTCAGAGAGAATAGGAACTTACCATATGAATTGGGGACCATAACCCTAATATATATAATAATGAGATTTGCTAATTCTAATTTGTCCCCTCATCAAATTAGAATTAGTATTCTGGTATCTACACATTAATCCCATGACAATTATACCCTTAAGCCTTAAGACTTTAAGTCTTAATTAGATCACTTCAATTAGGCTTAACCAAAGATAGCATAACACATTTAATGGTTACATGTGTGGCCCCACATGATGGAATTTTCCAACACATAACTCTCTCATGTTCAAGAAACTCGCAGTCCCGATCTACTTGCCTGCAAAAGGAGTGTTTCATATTTAATCCCCCACTCTCTCTTTCTCAAAGAAAAAAATGGTTGCGACTGTAAATCTCAGAAAAGATATCCAGTTTATATTGGTATTTCATTATTTTTTTTATCGTTTTACTTCTTGTTTATTTTAATTTTAAGCCTATGTTGCTTTACTAATTGAGAGGTTTGCTTCATGCTATAAATATGGGAACCCCATGTAAAAAAGATGAAGCAATCTAAAGTGACCTTTTTTATTTACTGTTTGTCATTTGATTAGATGAAACATAATTCTTTCCTGTTCGCCTTTTCTTTTTCATGTCCTATTTAGTTGGTTTGTTGTAGTGCCTTTGTGTTCCAACCTTTAGCATTGACATAACGTCCAGACTCCAGAGTGACCATAGTGACAACCTGCTGAACACTTCAAAGCAAAAAAACCTAGCCCATAGTAGCCAGGCATGTCCTTGATGCAGGCCAGACCATGGCCCAACTGGGCCTCAAATGTATTCAAGGACACCAAAGGAGAAGGACAATTCAGGGCTCAGACATGGTTGAAATAGAACCAAGGCAGTTCAATCAGGCACGATAATATCAGAAATTCAATAAGAAGATCCAGAGTCCAATTTAAAAGCATTTCGCAATAATCCTTTTTGGTCGTCCAAATTCCAGAATCCTACTCCAAACTTATGGAATATGATGTGGAACAGACAACTGAAATGAGATTTGATTCATTTAACCTCGAATAAAAAAAGTACATAACCAGCACAAATACATGTTACTAGATTAAAAAGAAACAGTAACATTCTAGGGTAATAATCTGTTATGATAAGGTTGAGGTTAGCTGATTCTGGATCAAGCATAAAATCTTTCTAGGACTAATAGATTATGTTCCATGCCACCTATATATAGTGTTAGTCTTCTTTCAGTTTACTACATGAATCATTAAAATGGAAGAGCTAAGCACCTGTGAGCTTCAACGACTGTAAATCAATAGGTTCAATGCCAAGCTCTAAGCCCTGCACAGACAACAATAAGTAAGTACCTATATTTTGATGCAGCAAAAAAAAAAAAAAAAAGAATTTAAAACAGGGGTCATATATATATATAGTCATTGCTTCTTCAAATTTGCAATAGCATTACCTTCTTAAAGGCGGTCGTCCCAATAGCATTATGTGGTTTGTAGGACTGTCCAAGGCACCACCATCCTCCCTCCTCCTTTATCTGGGCTTGGGACCAGCAGTTGAAACCAATGATATTGATTATCACTAGGCGGAGTTAAAAATGGGTTAATACATTATTGAACCTGAATATTCAAACAATCAAGCAATCCAAATTAATATTTATAAAATAAAAAAAATGCAAACACAACCAACTGAACAAGCCAATAAGTTCTTACATCCATATCAAGCAAAATGCACTCAAAACATAAACTAGCCAATATAAACAGGTGCCAATATAAACCATAAAATGAGACCACTGAGACCAATCCATGCCTTAGGACTGATGAAGAAGATATTCCCATCAACAGCATATCTATTGATGTTTATGGAGAAAAATAAAACTAAAAAGTCATCCAATGTGTAAATAATCTTTGAGTGCAACAACTAAAAAGTCATCCACCTGCACACCCACTGCCTCCTCTTCTTCCACCACCTGAACATCCACCTGCCCACCTATCGCACCACCCTGCACAGCCCACCTGCTGCACCACCCTGCACACACCCACCTGCACAGCCCACCTACTGCACCACCCAGCATAGCCCACCTGCTGCCACCCTACACACTGCACAGCCCACCTGCTGCACCAACCTGCACACACCCACCCTGCACAGCCCACCTGCTGCACCACACTATAAGAATATGCACTTTTGGCGACGAAAAGCAGGGTGGTGGCCCACAGTTCTGAATAAGCACTAAACTCAAGTTTACTATAGCTATAAAAACAAGTTTCATAATAGAAAGGATGGAATGTGAAGGTTATTTAGGACCCACTAGAATGAATTACTAGTTCTAATTTAATCAATCAATACAGCGGGAATAAACCAATCAGACAGAACTAGCAAATAAATCTACCAATCACACACCACAAGAAGGCAGAAACAAATTTTACCGTGGAAACCCTTTCCGGGAGAAAAACCACGAACCAGAAATCAAGAATTCACGAACAGTTTACAAGATATACTCACAAGCTCTTGTACCTCAGTCTGTACCTCGACCTCAGGACTGTAGTTGTTCTTGCACAGAATCCACTAACACGACTTCCACCGTGCACCGTTCTCCTTACTTGATCTCCTCGCACCTTGTCCACCAAGATGATCAATCTTCTACAAGAGAGTAGAAGCAACAAAACCTTCTAGAGCAGTCCTTCAGAACAATCTGTCAATGGCTCTAGAGAAACAAGAAAATCTCTCTTAGGATATACTAATCTCAGATCAAGAGAGATAATTAACTTCTTGTGTGTCTTGTGTGTATTCTTTGGGTTGAGAGAATCACCCAATAAATAGGCCCAAATTCGTGCATAAGTATTCTACTTAGACTCCAATCAGAATAGCACTTAGCATCAAACTCTTTAAAAGAGTTTGGTTCGGACTGGACACTCCCGTCCAAGCTCGCTATAGCGAGCTTGTGTCTTGCTATAGCGAGACACCATTCTGCCATTTGGGCAGAATTGGCTCTGTCATTATAATATTCTAACAGAATGTTTAAGATGAAAACAACCTGAAGGAAAACATATTACATCCCAGAATATGTACAGCTTCCTTGGAATTTCAGTTTGTATAGGTGTGGCCCACAGTTGAGTTTCCATAGTTCCAAAATGTTGATATGATGGGTTATAACAGATGGCCCGTGGCACAAAAACCTAGCAGATGGAAGAATGAAAAAACTCCAGGTTGTTGCCCCTAAATAGACAGTTAGGAACTATATTTTACATCAATCCCCTCATAGACCCCACAGATAGGAACCAAATTTGGCTCAGCATCAGCCTCTTAGCCAGGAAACATCAAAAGATAGGGATCATCCCAGCACTGCCACAGGCTATCACGTATGCAGAACTTTAACTGGTGATAGACAAGCATGCCGCTTTGGCTTTCAGGCATTGTCCACCCATTTTCCTTGCTTGTGCCTGATTTGTCAAGTCCATTGAGTGAGGAAAAAAAAAACAGACCTGTTGCCAGTCCATTGAGAGAGAAAAAAAAACCAGACCTGTTGCCAGTCCATTGAGGAGAGAAAAAAAAACAGACCTGTTGCCAGTCCATTGAGGAAAAATCAAGCCTGTTTCTTTATTCATACTGATATACAGCCATTCATCAAACCTCTGTCCCTAAAAATCAGGAATTCCAAATTCATGTATACTATATACATGTGTATATAAAGTCACTTCCTGACTTGTATCAAAACTCGCCTTGGCAGGGCCTATTTCCATGGAAGACACTTAATCGTCTTGTTTGTTAACCTCTTGCAAATGTTTGAGCTGAGAGTACGTTGGGTTTGAAGACTCAACAACATTAGGAACCCCATTAAAAGTAATTGTGTCACCATAATTTCTATTGGTACCAAGATTTAATTGATAAGGATAAAGGATTACCATTCGCATCTATTAAGAACCCAGGGAAGAAACTCGCGCTCATACAAGCGGCTGAAAGGGCCATGACCAATATCATGCAATAGTCCTATAAATTGAAAAATCCACAAACAATCAGCGATTACCAATCACCAAAAGTAAAAAAAAAAAAATTGAATCATTAAAATGGAAGAGCTGAGCACCTGTGAGCTTCACTGACTGTAAATCAATAGGTTCAATGCCAAGCTCTAAGCCTGCACAAACAACAATAAGTAAGTACCTACATTTTGATATAGCAAAAAAACATAAAAATAAAACAGGGGTCATATATATAGTCATTGCTTCTCCAAGACATAACCCTTAGCAACCACAAGACCATTCCTATCTAGTAAGGTTACATTCGGTGGAGAACCAAGCGTCCCAGGAGAAGGATTCACAGAGTCAAACATGTCCTTTAAGTTTCGTTGAGTCTAATGGCAAATTGAATTGGAACCAACTTCAGTTTCGGGTGGTGTTGTCCCGCATGCGGCTTGAGCACTCGAGATTCCATTTTTTTTATGAGCTTAAGTACATCCTGACACAATGGAGATAACAATTAGTTATATATAAATGGTATTAAATGCAAGGAGGCACAAGTGACACTCACCGTTAACACACCCATGACATTACAGATGGAAGCCTTCATCTCATTCAATTCCCCTTTCAACTCAGAATTAGATGAAGAGCTTGCTTGTTGCAGTAATGCCTTTGAGATAATTGTACGTTGCAATTGGTTCTTAGACTTGGTCAAGCTGATTCCACGAGTTCTACTGCTTTTATCGGGCCCAAAGACTTCAGCCAATTCATCGTTATCCAAGTCTGCTTCAAATACACTACACTCACCGTTCGAGCTTGCCTCTTTTCTTCTTTTTTGTGCAACCTCAACTTGTTCCTATATTATCAACCAATGATATGAGTAGTAATATAAATTAAATGAATTAATCTTCTTTTTTTAGAACTTATGTAATGAATTCGAGCACTCTCCAATATAGTCCCATCACGGCGCTCATGTCCTTTTTTCCAACTATCTACCCGTATATGTTTTCTGCTAGGATCTTCTTTATCCTACAAAAACAATCTTCATTAGTTGTTGGGATAAAGAGAATAGAATTTAATGGTGTAAGAATAGACACCTACCATTTTATCCAACATATGGGCGTATGTGCTCCGCCCATTAGTATGCCGATATTTATTCTTTTTCGCATTCTCTGCATTCTTTGCATTTCTAGCTTTCACTTCATCAGTACTCTCATTTCTAACAAACATTGCCCAATGATTTAGATCTTTACCCAATGGGCATGCTGCAATAGCTTCTTCCACATCCCCACACTTACTCAAAATCTCTTTCCGTAAGGCATACTTTGCTGACCTGAACTTTTGGGGAAAGTCCTTTTCTACTGCTTGGCGTGCCGCTGATTGGGGAACATTAGGCTCAAATTCTTGCTACATACAACAAGTAAAAAAGATTAGATCTTCAGCACTTATCTTCAGGAAAAAAGATTAGTCATAAGCAAATGTCGGATACATGTATCCAAAACATCAAAAGTACATGTAAACCTTACCATTAATTCATTCCAAATATCATTTTTGAAGCTTCCATCTATTTTCCTCTAGTCCTTGTAATGAATTGGAATACGAGCTCGAACGTAATAACCAACACGAGAATTCCATTTGGCATGGTTAGGACCCACGGCAATGCCGTCCACATTGAACTCTATAGGTAACTTACTAATGGTTCTTATTGCTGGTGAGGCTCCCGAAGTTGAATTATGAGATGGAAGTGGCGCTGAACTAGAAGGTTGGGAAGCAATAAGGCGTGATTGACCTGATGCCATTGCAAAATAGCCTACTATTTGACAAAGGATTGTTAGTAGAAACTATTACATGAGAAACTTATATCTAAAACAAACTGAAAATGAATATTTATATCTAAATGTAGAAAATGAGAAATTTTGCATGTAAAAGTACGTCTCACCAATTAATAAAAGTGTGCAACTATTACAATCAGGTTAGACTTTGTATCAACGACTCCAAACTAGGTTGGTCGTCGAGAATAGATTGGAAGACAGTTGGTGCATCTAGATCATCCACTTCACATGTCAATCACCTAGGCGAATGTATGACTACCCACCAATTAGGATTTCTCAAATCCTTCAAGTAAAATACTTGACTAGCCTCAGATGCAAGAATCACCGGCTCATCAAAAGAATTATTGATACTCTTTAGCCTATTGAGATTAACCATCACCAAATTAGAATCTAGACAAAGTTTACAACCATTGGTCTTGTCCTCCACCCTCACCCAATTGCAGTAAAAGACAACATGATGAAAGGTTGTATAGTCCAACTCTATTATCTCTTCAATAACCCCATACCAATTGGTCGATGCATTAATGGGATTTTTGTCGTTCCTACTTGATGTAAATGCAGTGATTGCATTCATACAAACACCATTGTCTTTTGTGGCAATTGTTTCGTCATGCGACCTAGTAGAGAACACAAAACCATTAACACGGTACTTTTTATACGTTTTAACTTTGAATAATGGTCCCACAACAAATCGCCATAAGTCACAGTCCGTGTCTTTTGCAGCCAACAACTGTGAAATGACAAAAACCGCCATTTAGAAAGATAAAATTACTAGATGTAAATTCATATTAAGCGTAATATATTTAACAATACCTTGTCATATAACCAGGCAATGAACTCAGTCTGTATCTCCACTTCTGTCTTTGCTATTCCTTTTCTTTTACCACGAGTAGTTTCTTGCATGGCACGATACTCACTGCAAATTGTTCATACAATTTGACACAAGTATTTACAACTTTCTAGAGTAGTAAGTTTTTAAGCCAAATGTGTCAAGAAATCAAATCTGTAGTATTCATCAAGCTTTTCAACGTCTAGTCGAAAAAGGACCCATCTACGTATTTGTATCCATTGTTCCTTGCGTAGGGTCACAATTTTACCCTCAAGTATTGGCCCTTCATCACTATATACTCGCCATCTTCATCTAGAAATGCCTCACTATTCTAAGTTTCTTCGCCTATAATCAGGATGTGATCCATTGCCCATTAGTGATTTTCATGAACGGTCTGGATTTGGGGGAAAACAGTGTGTCCCACCTATAAATTTAGTTATGATTGTAAACCTTTCTAGTGTCCCATTTATAGACAAGTCAACAGAAAAACGTTTATTTTGTACTAAAACAAAGGGTCCATATGAACCGTCCAGACTTTCTGGGCTCAGACACACCCAGGTGGGCCAGACTGGTATTGACGTAGCCGAAGTACGTACCCTAGACCAAGGCTGGATAATTCAATTCAAGCCCTAGATAGGGCTATCAAAATGTCATACGACCCGTTAACCTGACACGAATCCACACGATATTAATGGGTTCGGGTGGCTTCTTAACGGGTTCGTGTCGTTAGTGGGTCGGACCCATTAACGCGTTAAATTAGTAGGTCATTAATGAATAAAATCGGTAATCCATTAACAACCCGCCAAATGATAAATGACATAAATTATAAAATGCATGAGGGGTATTTTGGTAAGTTTGAAAAGGTTGAAATAAAACTCTAAAACCCACGTATAAAAGATCATTTTCTAACTCCTTCACTCTCATTTCATTTGCAAAAGAGTGTGTGTGTTAATTGACATGGTCTAAAATGGAAAAAATTATTTAACGGGTTAACAAGTCGTGTCGTGTAACCCGTTAAATAAACGGATGATTTTCGTGTTTGATTTTTGGACCCGTTTATTTAATGGTCCCAACAAATCATCGTGGCCCTTGACAAATAAAACTACTTTTTTTAGTTTTTCAGGTTTTTAAATCGAACAGTTTTGTTATCGTGATTAATCTCAAATTGAGATGAGAAACCAATACTTACAAGAGGAGACTGAGATGGTGGTGCAGGTAAAAATAAAAGTTTGGATTCATCATAGCTGATCTGCATTAAATTAGTAAGTGTTTTGTTGCCAACACACTAAATGGTTGGGTTGGATATGAGACCAACTTTAACCTGCTTGAAAATATTGGGTCTGGGTTCAACTTTAAAGCTGATGGGTTTTGTTTACAGCTGTGAAAAATACTGGGTTAGGACAAGTAAAACGCCGACGAATATGATGATGGTGGACCTGACTCGAGCTTTGAATGCTAAAATAACAGTTCCAGTCTTAGTAAGTTACAACTGATTTGAGTTGGCCTGAGCCATTTTGGTCAAGGTATCGACCCTGCAGTAATGGACCCAACTTGGACATGGTTTGAGGCGAGTCTTCGACAATATGGGTGGCAATTTTTGGTCCAACCTGCGGACCCAACCCAACTGTCATAGTATTGGCTCGACCCTTTTTATTTTTCAGGTTCCCTACTTGCAAGATGACCTGTTGACGCAGCCATGACCAGATCCAGCCCACCTAATTGTGGTTCGATCTAGCAATACAGGATTTGGGTTGACCCTTTCTGAATTAAGGTTGCCGACGCATCCAATATCAATAAATAGGTCAGATTTTCTAAGAAACAGGGGATGGAGACTCTAAATCATTATTCTCCGCATCTCCCACTTATTTAATAGAGACCCATACATTGCATTGCTTGTGATTTATGATGGTCTACCATTCTTAGCAATTAATTCCATGCCAGTAGTAAATGAGCCACGTTGCATAACTTAAAAA
This sequence comes from Litsea cubeba, assembly GCA_012931725.1. Classification (NCBI taxonomy): domain Eukaryota; kingdom Viridiplantae; phylum Streptophyta; class Magnoliopsida; order Laurales; family Lauraceae; genus Litsea; species Litsea cubeba. The sequence goes on along the minus strand of CM022946.1, from coordinate 625,005 downwards.
TCCAATTCAAGGGTTCTTTTATTTAAATTCCTAAGGGGTCGTTTGTCTTTTACGCATGGGATATGTAAATACAATTTACACATGTCAAAGATGAATATTAAAATTTTAAGTATGTAACGTTGACACATGTGTTTCCTTTTACAACGTTTGTCTAATAACACTATTTTCTCATCATTTACACGTGTGATTCATTTTTCTATGTTTGTTTCAATGATATGTGTATATGTAATGATTTTGTAAATGATACTTATTAATCATCAAATTATATTCTACTATAATGACATGAAAAGAAGACAAAAAAATGTCTGATTTATATCAAAGCTTTCATTTGCATTTTAGATCCTTAAAAAAGAACATGCTTTTCAACATGAAATATATTTTTCACAAATAGATATTTCTATCAATGATCATCTTTAAAAAAATACATTCCAACATGTTTGGTTAAAGAAATAAGAGTTTATAGTCGGATGGTTAAGAAAAATAGGATTATTATTAATTTTTTTATTAATTAATATTTAGTTTAATATTATCTTAATTCATTATTTGATTTGCATAAAACTTAACCCATGCATCTCACCGGTTTTATGCTAATATTAATCAATTATAGAAAGTTCTTAAAATGAGTATTTTATTGCTAAGTCCAATTATATTAAAAGTATGACAAATTTATTATGGTTAGATAAAATTGCTTTTATACATTATTTTGAATGATACCATAATGCTATATAAAATACATTCTTCCTTTTCTCTTACATTCGTTTATACATATTTAAATATTTTTAAAGTAATACAATAATAAATAATTTTAGAAAAGTCATTATTGAGATATTGGAAGAAAATCTAATAAGAGAAGAGAAGATAGAGAATCAAATTCTGAAAGAATAAACCTACAAAGTAAATAGATTTTATAAAGTTTTTTTTTTTTTTTTTTTTTTTTTGGTATAGCAAGGCAAGATATATAAATAGAGAGGTTACTTTCATAAAAGGGGATGAGATGCAGTAAGGGTTTTCATTCATAGGTTTCATCGGTCTTGATGCATCTTTTATTATTATTTTGTAAATGCGTTAGAGGGGGGTTTCGAACCCAGAACCTCTTTGATGGAAATGTCTCTTTTATTATTATTTTTCGAAATGAGTTAGAGGAGGGTTTCGAACCCAAAACCTCTTTGATGGAAACTGCCCCAAAACCAAACCGTCCGCTTCTAACGGGTATTCTTTGAAATCACATGTCTTTGGTATTTTCTTTTCCCACCTGAACAGGTGTTCAAATCTTGGTGTGAAAATGGGCTCATTTTCACACCATTTACACATCTGATTTACACACAAGATGCGTAAATAGTTGTAAACAAACATTACTGATGCGTAAATATTACGCATATTCACCATTTACATATGTAAATGGGTGTAGACAAACGACCCCTAATGGGAATTTTGACTTGTCTGAAAATTCAAAATTCATGTTAAAAATTAGAGAATTTTATCGGAAAAAACACTTAATCCGAACGTGTTACGCAATCAAATATTTTAGCAAGTGGTGCACCAATTAGAGCAATTGAAGCCGATTTTTATTTTTTTTTACCAAAAGAGCACATCGTCGGTGCCGACCTTATTTACAATTGAATAAGGTTGGCGCCGACCTTATTTACACTGAATAAGGTCGGCGATGACCCTGTCCGCGACCCATGGAAAAGTTACAACGTTTGGTCAAAAATTAAGATTTATGCGTCGGTAATGACCTTATTTTACAAAGGCTAAGGTCATCACCGACCCTATATTAGCATTTTAGCCAAAAGTTGTCTGGAAAAGTTACAATTTTTGTTAAAAAAAAAAAAAAAGAATGGATTTGATGGGTTTGAAGAGATTTAAAGCAAAGATTCATGTTTTGGAAAAAACCCAAAAGAAAATTTGGTTTTGGAATTGATCATCAGCAAAGATTCCTGAAGTGTTTTATAGAAAAACCCAAGAAGAGAGGAGGAGAAGATAACAGTTTTTTTTTTTTTTTTGTAGACAACAAATATATTTTCAAGAATATCATACCTATCGTTAATAAGAAAATGGAGCACATACTGCCAAAAACTCATGGTATTCTCACGTCAATGATTTGTGTAGACATTTCAAATCAAAAGAACAATGAGCAAAATGTTAGGATTAAAACCTTACTTTTTCGAAGGGAAGGTAGCAGTATTATGATCCTCCATGAACCTGTGAGATGGAAAACACGAGCTGAAGAGAGAACAGTATTTCAAATAGTTCGAATCAATGAAAAATTAAATGTACATGATAAGTCTACTTTGTGAACAGTTCTTAACAGAATACAGTATACTCAATGCAAGAAAAATAATCAAACTGGTGAAAGGTAAGTTGCTTACTCCTTGAACATTTGATTCTCTTCCCAGTTTTGTAGACTTTCCAAGTTAACCTGTAATTCGGAACTCAAAAGGGGATTATAAATTCACGGAAGAATCTCCAGTCCACATATTTAAAAAATTAGCAACACTGACTGATTTCTTTATTAAAAACAAAATATGGATATGGAACAGAACAAGGAAGCCTTACAGTCTACACTTAAACTACTGTCAAAATTAATAGTTAACAATAATAATACTAATAGTTGACCCCAAACCATTGTTTCCAACACCGCTAAAGATCAGAAACAGGTACTCCGACTAATTAAATATCATTACCCTTAGATGAGAGTTATGCTACGCCCCACAAACAAAAATACCTAGCTCATCAGTACATGTGCAAGAGGTTGGCTAATAATCTGTATATTCAGGCCAAAAGATCTAGTCATTCATCTCATTACATGGGCCACATGTGTAGAAAATATATGAACAGCTTTAAGTATAATACCATTGGTTCAACATTTGAAATTCAAACTAATTACATGGTTCGCCTGATGGGTGGATCTGCCAGATCTTTAGGCCAACTCATTTACAAAGTAGAGGTTCCATTAAGTTGTGTCGCATCCACAAAGTAGAGAATGAATTTTTTCTTATAAAATCCTTTTAATCTTATGTTATTATTGTTAAATTAAACTGGGGTGTTTTTTTCCTTCTCCAATTCTCTGTTGTAGCAAACATGAATTCTCCTGCAATCTTTCCATAGCTTTCCTTTGTTTTCACATCTTCTCCAAAAGCTGTTATTTTCTCCTCCTCTCTTCTTGAGTTTCTCTATAAAACACTTCAGGAATCTTTGCTGATGATCAATTCCAAAACCAAATTTTCTTTTGGGTTTTCTCCAAAACATGAATCTTTGATTTAAATCTCCTGAAACCCATCAAATCCATTCTTTTTTTTTTTTAACAAAAGTTATAACTTTTCCAGTCAACTTTTAGCTAAAATGCTAATACAGGGTCGGTGATGACCTTAGCCTTTGTAAAATAAGGTCACTACCGACGCAAAAATCCTGATTTTTTACCAAAAGTTGTAACTTTTCCATGGGTCGCGGACAGGGTCATCGTCGACCTTATTCAGTGTAAATAAGGTCGACGCCGACCTTATTCGCTGACCTTATTCAAGTGTAAATAAGGTCGGCGCCGACGATGTGCTCTTTTGGTAAAAATAAATAAAAATCGGCCCCAATTGCTCTAACTAGTGCACCACTTGCTAAAATGTTTGATTGCGTGACACGTCCGTATTAAGTGTTTTTTCCGGTAAAATCCTCTAAAAGTTATGTGTTTCATTATTATAATTTCTGGGCATTTCAAATTTCAGGCATTTGAAATCTCAAAAGACTTAATATTTGAAAAACCACTTTGACAAAGATGATTTGAAATACCACTTTAACAAAGAGGATTCAGAATTCCTTGGGCATATTTTTTTTTTCATCACAATGCTTAAGGCACTATTCAGCCACCTCTATTTAAACGATATGTATTGATACTTGTATGTGTGCTGCATGAACTATTGGGGAAAGACGAACATACAAGTGTCAGCTTGTGGCTTCTATTATCTATTTTTTCTTTTTTGAATGATTCTACAAGTCCCAATAAGCTTATTTTTCTCTCTGGATTTGTATGAAATGAGAGAGTTTATTCCTAGTGGTGTCTCAATATTATATTTTACAATTAAGTGAGCCCATGTATGTATGATAATAGACTTTGGAGGGCAATTTAAAGTTGAATTTGCATATAAATAATACATATGTGACAAGAATTTCAGTTAGAAATTCTTCTAGCCATGAAACAAGGAATTTGTGGAGACAAGGGATTCAAAATTCTCATACAGGAATTCAGGCCATGAATGAAATAAAAAAAAAATTAGAATTTCAGAATTTGACGACATTTCAAATATCAGTATTAAAATTTTCAGACAACCACAAGACAAAAATTCTATGAATTTTAGTAAAGAAACAGCGACTTAAAATTCCACCAAAAGTTAGAAATCCTGCTATTATCATCTTGCTATTATCATCTTAGGCCCCGTTTCTTTAGTGGATTTTCTGCCAGGAATTTACCATGTTCAGGAATTCCTAAACACGATGTGACAGGCTGTCCCCTGGAATTTCTAAACATCATGTTTCTTTTCTAGCATTTCTGGATTCCAACCACCTTTTGAGCTTTGGGAATCCAGAAATTTCACTCCCTATGCATTTTTGTGGAATTCCTGGATGCTCAAGCCTAAAGGGGCATCCAGAAATTCCACTTTGTCTGAGAATTCAGGAATTCCCCATACAAGAATTCCTGAAATTCCACCAAAGAAACGGGCCCTAGCGTGTCCCATGGAATTCCAAAGAGGAATTTACTGGGGAAAACCCCATAGGACGCCATACGTCCGTTGAGGACTTAGTAGGATGTTGGACACAGGAGGGATCCTTTGGCCTCAATTAGTCTTTTTTTTTTCTTTTCTTTGAGATGGTCGATATCGACCATCAACCATCATGCTAAGCCTCTTGCATATGTGCGCCGAAGGGTAGATCAAAGATGGTAGCAGAAGGGACATGGAAAATCTCCATTTTTTCATCCAATCCCCTTTTCCCCAAATCCCCTCCCGCTTCATCTCGGTAATGTTAGGAATTTTGTGTATTGCAATTTGATGGATGCATATCATTTTAATCATCATTTGATTTCTCACACTTGCATTATTTTAGAAAACATTGAAATCTTATTTTATCCATGCATTGTTTTTAAATATGGTAAAACTCATGTTTTATGCATGAATTGGTTTTAATTTTGGATGCAATTGATTTTGTAAAAGGAATTTCAAAATTCAAGCTTAGCCTAAGTTTTAAAGTTTCAAATGATTTGTGGCTTTTTATGATTCATGATTTTAAAAATACTTAGATTGATTTAAATCATGTTTCAAGCTTGATTTAATGGCCCCAACAAGTCCCACATCAAAAATCTTTGAAAATTGCAAAAGTATGCAAAATGGGAAAAGTGACCCAGGGCCCAGTGTACTCGGTCGACCGGGTACACATCTCGGTCGACCGCGTACACTGCGGGTCGACTGGGCAGAGAGCCGTTTGGCTCTCCAACGGTCATTTTTCTGACCGTTAAGGGTCGGTCGACCGAGCCAAGCTGGGGGTCGACCGGGGACACGCAGAAACTCTGTTTTCTGTGTATAAAAAGGCTTCATTCCCTTTGGAAAAATGTTGGAACTTTTGAGCAAACTTGGAGCCTTCTTGGAGGTGTTTGAAGAGAAGATAAAGGGGATGAACCAAGGGGATTAAGAAGGTCATTAAGGAAGCTAAAGCTTGGATCATGAAGTTAAATCTCCAAGTAAGCTTTGCTTAATTTAATCATATGTTTCATGCTTGGTTTTAAATCTTTGGTAAATGTTTTTAGCATGATAACTATGATGAAATGAATTCATTACTTCCATTCAATCTTTGATATTAAGTTGTAATGAATTCTTTTCTTTGATTCAAACTTAGTTTAGTTTTAAACTTTGTTAAACATGTTATGGTTGAAACTTTGATTTCTTTATAACATGTTAATTTAACTTGTTTGAATCATCATTGTTGTTTTCAATCTTTTCAAAACCTTTGTTAAATCTTGTTTTTGAAAACAACACTTCAAATGCATCACATGTTTAAGCCAAATTAATTTCATACAACTTGTGAGCCTTGATTTTTTTTAAATCATCAACAAGTTAGTATTTGTTCATGTGATTTGCATTTAAACTTCAATCAATTCTTTCTATGTGCTTTAATCTTTGAATTGCTTTGAGCATATATTCATTGGACTTTACTTTTTAAACTTGATTGAAGTTGTCACACACACACCTCATTAGCATACATCTTTGCACTCATTAGTGTGTTGTGTGAGTTTAGTTTTCACTTTCAAATTAGCCTATTAAAGAGGCATTGTAATTGTGCTTTAATTGTAATCTCTTAGAGTGTTCTTTGGAAGACACTTTCTTTGAGAAATCATTTCTTTGTAAGGTTATTGCTTAGCCATATAAAAGCATAGTGTAAGGGTTGTTGTTTAGCCTAGAAAAACATCATTGTAAGGTTATTGCTAAGCCTTGAAAAGCATACATTGTAGAGGTTATTGCTAAGCCTTGGAAAGCATCTTGTAAGAGGTTATTGCTTAGCCTATTTGAAAAGCATATTAGTGGAAATCCGGTGGGGTGTGAGGAACACAAGCCGGTAGTGGATGTAGGCACGTTGGCCGAACCACTATAAATATTGTGTTGTGGTGCATGCTCTTATGATGATTGTATGTATTTAAGCTTCCGCATTGTGCTTGTTATCATCACTAGTGACTAGTTAGTTTATAGAAAATTAAAATTGGTCATAGTTAGTCACTATTAGTAGCTCACCCTATTCACCCCCCCTCTAGGGTTAGGATCCTCAAGGACTTTCAATTGGTATCAGAGCAAGGTTACTCCATTTAGGGCTTAAACACCCGGAGTTGATCCTCTCTATCTAGATCAAAACCCTAGTGTTGTTTTTCTATGAAAATCATTAGAATGGATTCCACTAGTTTAGACTTTGTAGATTCTTGTGTAGATTCCTCTAGACCCCTCCTTCTTCCATCTATTGGAGATTCTAACATTAAAATTAATGAATCTAAATCTAAATTAAAAGAAGAAGAATATGATGAAAATGAAGCTTATGAGGAATTGTACACATGGTCCTTAGAGCTTTCTAAGAAGAATAAAAGATTAAAAGAAGAATCTAAAAGACTAAACCAAGAATTAGTCTCTTCAAAAGATGAACTTAGAGAAAAAGAAGAATTAATAAATTGTGCAGAATCTAAGTTCATGATCTCTTTGCATAACCTATATAATGCTCAAGATGAATTAAAAGATTTAAAGATAGGTTATGACAATCTTAATAAGGAAAATTCTAAATTAAGAGATCAAAGGCAAGATAAAGACATTAACAATCTTGAATCCAAGTTAACTATCTCTAAAGAAAATTTATCTAATGCTCAAAATGAACTAAATGAGATTAAGATAAATTGTAATGAGCTTAAAAATGAAAATTTAAATCTGAGAGATACTTTAAAAAGACAAGATGAAAACATTGTCCATTTAAGATCCAAGTTGACAATTTCAATGGAAAACTTGTCAAATGCTCAAAATAATTTAAACACCTTAGAACTTGGATCTAATGTTGTTAATGAACTTGAAATGAAGTTAAAACTTGCCAATGAAGAGCTAATCAAATTTAAGGGAATTGAACAAGAACTAACTAAAGTTAAAAATGAGAATTCAACCCTTAAAACCAAAGTCACTCAACTTGAAACATACAAACAAAAGTATGAGTGCAAATTTACCCAAAGTGAAGAAAGATTGGAAAAGTTATTTAAATTGGGTAAATCAAAAGGAGATAGGACGGGTCTTGGATTTGATAGGAATACCTCATATGACCCTAAATTCACCAACACTTTTGTGAAAGGTGAGTCCTCATTCTCTAGCACTCACACTTCTTTGCCCATGTCTAAATGTAATTATTGTGGCATTGAAGGACATTTTAGGTTTGAGTGCAAACAAAGAAGAAGCAATGTGTCTAAATCCATATTTGAACCAAAGAAAGGTAAATCAAATTCCATGATGGATAAGACACCAAAAACCAAGGAGAACTCCATGAAGCTTAAACAAGTCAAATCGATTAAGAAGGAGTCTCCTAAAATAGATTCTAAAAAGATTAAACAAGTTAAATCAAGTTTAAAAGAATCTATAAATAAAATGGTTCAAACCCCAAAGAAGCAAACTCACCAAAAGACTAATCACCAATCTAAGCTAAACTTAGGTAAATCTATATCTCATGGTGATAAGTCTAAGTTAATAATTTATCAAGTTAAATCTCCTAGAGTTGGTGAGAAGTTTAAGTTAGACCTCAAAGTTCATCCATCCCAAGACCTTAGGTGGATTCCCAAAGTTAGACAAATAGACAAACCTTAGGGCCTTAGACCTCATTGACCAACCTAACCTTAATAGTTAAATCTTTTTGTTGGTCATGATTGCATTTGCATTTTATGTTCTTTCTTAGTTACATTTTTCTTAAAATGCTTTTGTTTCTTTATGATCATTTGATTTTGTCTTCATGTACTTCCCTAAGTCACATATCATGGTTGTCAAAATCATTTGATTGTATTTCTCACATGTTAGATTTGCTTTTTATAGTCACATCTTGTTTGCATTTCTACATGTTCAATTGATTATGGGTTCAAAGCTTTCATAGCTAGATCTTTCATAATCGATTGATGTTGCAATATCATTTGTTTGTATATCGTAGTTAGATTATTTTGAAAAACAAATGACTTAAATCAATTTAATTTTTCCATGAATTTTTAAGTTATACTTTCACATGGAAAATTACTTTGAAAAGATCAACTTGTATGTTTTCCAATTAAGTTATATCTTTTAAAATGCAAGTTGAATGGTTTTTAAATCAAATTGTATGATTCTTGGTAGTGATATTGCTTAGAATACAATTTGATGTTTGATAAGGTGCTTTCTTTATTTTCATATACATTATGTCCATTGTTGGATTTTGTTTATGATTTGAAGATTGTTTGAATGGAATTGCTTTAAAAACATTATTAGTTATATTCATCAAAGCATGTTCCATGTTTTCATTTCCTTATGCTTTTGCTTATGTCATCCTTTAATGGAAATGAATGTTGTGATAGACTATTTGCATGTTTGCTCTTTTAGTTACATTCTTTATGCAAATGTTTTATTTGTTCCATGTATGGTTGTGTTCTTTAATTTTTTTTTTAACCATACTAGAACCCAAATCCATCCTTTATGCTTTCTAGTCATTTTTGTGAAATGGATGGTTATGATGTTTGATTCATGTGTATTTGTCATACTTATACATGTTTCAACCTCATAGTAGTGTTTGATCATATGAACCTCTTTGAAATTCATTTCTTGAATTACATAGTTATATCTCTTGAATGATGGATTTCTTAGATGTTGTATTCATATGATTGACACTTTGGAAATTGCATATTCTTATAAGTCATATATTTTCAAAATGCAATTTCTCATGTTCATCACTATGCTCAATAGTTATATCATTAAAGTGATGAATATTCATTTATGTTGCTTGTTGGAATTTTGTGTTGTCACATGCTTGCTCTTAAACATGTTCCATATTCAATTGGTAATCAAATGATATCATTTTCAATTAGTATAACTTCCAATTGATGTTATATATTTGTGATAAACCTTGTGCACATTGGATTAAACTTGATAGTAATATGTCTTTGTTCCATGTCACATTCCATTAGCTTCATAAATGGTCATGTTTGCCACCTCTCTTGCTTATTTGGTTAAATCTCGTGACCACCATGTTTATGTGTTAATAATCTTGGTTGGTTAATGATTGAGGTAGGCATCATGGTTTGAATTTCATTTCACTCATCTTACACTTAATAGTCATATTTTATGATTGAGTGAAATAATTTCAAAATTTACATAGCATATGATTTTCATAGTTATATTATTTGATGCTATGTTTAGTAAACCCCTTATCATCATGGATAGCTCTAACTTGGATTAATCCTTCTAGTTACATTCCTTAAGTCCATTTTAGAGTGATTGAGCTAATAAGTCATACTCTTAAATCTCAATTGATATGGTTCTTATTTCAATTGGTATCCATGATAGATTAACCTTTTGACCTTGCTCTTCAATTTCCTTAAGCTTATAGGTCAATTGGTTTCTCTCCAATTTGGTAATTTGATCATTGAGCCTTATAGTTAATCATTATCAATTGGTATCTAATCCTTCCCTTGAAGTTATCCCTCAATTGGTTAAACCATCTTCTTCTTGCATCTAATAGTTATATTCTTGTCAAAAGTATGACAAAAGAAGATTATGGATTGAGGGGGAGTAAACCTTCTAAGGAAGCATTAGAGATGATCAAATTCACCATTGCTATTCCCTTATAACTTACTCACATGCATAATAGCCTGTTAAGTATTTCATTTTCGATTTCATGTGTTAACAGGTGCTACTAAAGGTATTTTCCTTGTTTCATGTGTGTAGGTACATTTCTTCAATTGCTACCTTTGCAATTTAATGGCAAAGGGGGAGAAAGGATTAAGGGGGAGAAAATGCTCTAGCTACCCAAAAAGGGAGAAAGATCAAAAGGGGAGAGAGCATTCAATGGCAAAGGGAGAGAAAGACCAAGGAGAGAGAGTGCTTGGTCTAAGGGGGAGAGAAGATAAAAGAAAGAAAGCTTGGAGCTAAGGACAAGAAGAATGAAGATCAAAAGAGCTAAAGCCCAAGCTAAGTGAAGGAGCATCCGAAGATTTCAAGTCGTGTCAAGCCAAGGAGCTGAAGACTTAGTGTGAGGTTTAGTGTTAAGTTAAGGTTTGCCATCAAATTGCAAAGGGGGAGATTGTTAGGAATTTTGTGTATTGCAATTTGATGGATGCATATCATTTTAATCATCATTTGATTTCTCACACTTGCATTATTTTAGAAAACATTGAAATCTTATTTTATCCATGCATTGTTTTTAAATATGGTAAAACTCATGTTTTATGCATGAATTGGTTTTAATTTTGGATGCAATTGATTTTGTAAAAGGAATTTCAAAATTCAAGCTTAGCCTAAGTTTTAAAGTTTCAAATGATTTGTGGCTTTTTATGATTCATGATTTTAAAAATACTTAGATTGATTTAAATCATGTTTCAAGCTTGATTTAATGGCCCCAACAAGTCCCACATCAAAAATCTTTGAAAATTGCAAAAGTATGCAAAATGGGAAAAGTGACCCAGGGCCCAGTGTACTCGGTCGACCGGGTACACATCTCGGTCGACCGCGTACACTGCGGGTCGACTGGGCAGAGAGCCGTTTGGCTCTCCAACGGTCATTTTTCTGACCGTTAAGGGTCGGTCGACCGAGCCAAGCTGGGGGTCGACCGGGGACACGCAGAAACTCTGTTTTCTGTGTATAAAAAGGCTTCATTCCCTTTGGAAAAATGTTGGAACTTTTGAGCAAACTTGGAGCCTTCTTGGAGGTGTTTGAAGAGAAGATAAAGGGGATGAACCAAGGGGATTAAGAAGGTCATTAAGGAAGCTAAAGCTTGGATCATGAAGTTAAATCTCCAAGTAAGCTTTGCTTAATTTAATCATATGTTTCATGCTTGGTTTTAAATCTTTGGTAAATGTTTTAGCATGATAACTATGATGAAATGAATTCATTACTTCCATTCAATCTTTGATATTAAGTTGTAATGAATTCTTTTCTTTGATTCAAACTTAGTTTAGTTTTAAACTTTGTTAAACATGTTATGGTTGAAACTTTGATTTCTTTATAACATGTTAATTTAACTTGTTTGAATCATCATTGTTGTTTTCAATCTTTTCAAAACCTTTGTTAAATCTTGTTTTTGAAAACAACACTTCAAATGCATCACATGTTTAAGCCAAATTAATTTCATACAACTTGTGAGCCTTGATTTTTTTTAAATCATCAACAAGTTAGTATTTGTTCATGTGATTTGCATTTAAACTTCAATCAATTCTTTCTATGTGCTTTAATCTTTGAATTGCTTTGAGCATATATTCATTGGACTTTACTTTTTAAACTTGATTGAAGTTGTCACACACACACCTCATTAGCATACATCTTTGCACTCATTAGTGTGTTGTGTGAGTTTAGTTTTCACTTTCAAATTAGCCTATTAAAGAGGCATTGTAATTGTGCTTTAATTGTAATCTCTTAGAGTGTTCTTTGGAAGACACTTTCTTTGAGAAATCATTTCTTTGTAAGGTTATTGCTTAGCCATATAAAAGCATAGTGTAAGGGTTGTTGTTTAGCCTAGAAAAACATCATTGTAAGGTTATTGCTAAGCCTTGAAAAGCATACATTGTAGAGGTTATTGCTAAGCCTTGGAAAGCATCTTGTAAGAGGTTATTGCTTAGCCTATTTGAAAAGCATATTAGTGGAAATCCGGTGGGGTGTGAGGAACACAAGCCGGTAGTGGATGTAGGCACGTTGGCCGAACCACTATAAATATTGTGTTGTGGTGCATGCTCTTATGATGATTGTATGTATTTAAGCTTCCGCATTGTGCTTGTTATCATCACTAGTGACTAGTTAGTTTATAGAAAATTAAAATTGGTCATAGTTAGTCACTATTAGTAGCTCACCCTATTCACCCCCCCTCTAGGGTTAGGATCTTGGACTCCCACAAGGACTTACAGGTAAACCCTAATTTCTCTCTCCGTGATCTCTTCCTCTCCCTCTCCCTCCTTTCCAAAACCCTAGACTCCTTCTTCTTCTCCATCAATGAGCAAGAGGGATGAAAATAGAGAAGGGAAAGACCTCTAGATCTTTTATTGCAGCACAGATGTACGTCACACTAAACTAATCTGAGATGATACTTTGCCCTAAATGAATCCAAATCCTCTAGAACTCCTATTACAACACCTCATCAAGACCCTCCTAACCAAAACCCTCCCATGCGATTTCGCCCATGAAAAACTTAATTTTTTTTTTGTTCCTGCAGAATGGTCAATATCAACCATAAAAATGGTCGATATCGACCATTCACTAAACAAAAAAAAAAAAAAAACTTGGGTTAGCGAATGGTCGACTGCGGGAATCCAAAAAAAAATTGGGTTTTTCAGGATGGAGATAAAGGGAGGAGGAAGAGGAGGAGGAGGAGGGAGGAGAGGGGATTTTTCTCTTTTGATTGCTGGTGCTGTTCTAGAGCAATACCCTGCAAAATTCCCTCTCCTCCCTCCTCCCCCCTCCTCCTCTTTTCTCCATCCTGAAAAGCCTAAATTTTTTTTGGGTTTTCGCAGAATGGTCGATATCGACCATTCGCTAAACGACAAAAAAAAAAAAAAAAAAGAACTTTGAAGACCTTATCCATACATACGATGTTTTCAACTCTTCAAAAATAGTATGAGGTCCTACCGGGTCGTATGGGGTAAATTCCTCAATTCCAAATGTATAACAATACTTTTGGCCAAAGACATAATGATAATAGTATAAAATAGAAGATTCTCTCGAGCTGGGAAATTCCATGCTATTGATATTTCCACACCAATCCCCAAACATGAATGGGCCCAACTCCCTTCTCAATTACCAAGGCGCCACCAAAATCACAACCCTCCCCCCCCCCCCCCCCCCCCCCCCCCTCTTTCTTTCTTTCTTGATCCTCGTGCCCTCTTCCATCCTTTTTCTTTCTGCAATTTCCCCTTCTCCTCTATCCCCAAACGAAGATTTCCTTCGAATACACGAATCTGAAAAGATCTTCGGAACGCGGAAAACCATCGTTAGGAGAAAAAGAAGGTATTCAATTTGCATTCTCATCTCTTAGACACCCCAAATTCCCAATTCTCATACATCCGTGTCGATTTCAAGGGAGTTTCATTCCACGCATTGCTTCTCTGACTGATGTTCTCACGATTGTTGTTTTTGATTTGATCAAGATTCAATTTGGGGGCTTTCTGTTTGGGTTGCTTTCTTGATAGGTAATGTATGATTTAGTTAAACCTAGATTCATCGGTATCTGCCGTCATCTTGTGGGCCCTTTAGAGGATGGTTAACGACGATTGAGGAAAGGCGCGGATTGGGCGATTTGAGTCAATTGTTTGGTGGATTTTTGATGGATGGTGAGAGATGGAAGTTGTTGATGATTGAGATTTATCATGGAGAAGGTTCATATCGGTGCTTTGATAGTTGGGCATGGTAGATGTTGGGTGGAAGTAGGAGATATTAACTATTCTGTTGAAAGCACGGAGAAAAATGGAGGGAAGTTGAGTATAATGTTAGTTTTGGGCAGTAGTGGGGTGGTTCTGACTTAATACATTTGCTTGATTTGTACTGATGTAAGTTCTGGCTGTGAAGGGTCTGCCGAAACTTATGTGTGGTTTAATCTTGTGGTGGGGGATTCTGATTTGGGGTTGAATCAGTGATAGAATTATTAGGATCCATGAACCAGTTTTGCTGATTTATTCGGCACCCATAGCCCCAGCATGGAATTGGTGGTTTTTTTCCATTTTTTAATCTGTTGTTTCACGAAGTGTTGTTAACAGCTTGAAGTTAGACTATTTTGAAGCATGTCCAGTTGTCTAGGTTTTGGCAGCAAGAACAATCTGGCTACTTGTTTTTTACTTGAATGGTTATTTATTTCATTTTCCATTGCATTAGATATTCTTGCTTCTCCATGAGTTTTATTGCCACTCTTTTTCTTTTTTAATTCACCAACTTATCCTACGCTTATTAGAATTGAAGCTTAAGAGATAACTGAAAGAGGTTTATTCTGACACCTTGGATTGATAATTAGTAAGGATGGAGAGATTTAGAAAGACATCAAGTAGAGGATTAGAGTAGTATGGTTGAAGTGGTGACATATTTTGGAGTACTTTGCAATTAGCACATATCTACAAGATTGAAGGAAAAAATTTAAAGGAAGGTATTAGACCAGCTATGACCTATGGAGTAGAACTTTGGCCAATCATGAAGCATCAGATGCACTAAATGAGTGTAGCCGAGATGAGAATATTAAGATGGATGTATGGTAAAATTGGGAAAGTTTAGAATAAGAAATGAACACTTACAGGAGAATTTAGGAGTGTGCATCAATAGGTGACAAACTAAGACTCATTTGAGATGGTTCATACATGTTCAATGTAAGCCCGCAACGACACTTGTGAGGAATTTTTTTTCCTTCAGGTGATGTCCCACCAAGGAAAATGGGTAGGTCAAAGAGGACATGGATGGAAGTGGGAAGGATGGATCTAAAGAATTGCAACCTAATGAGGATTTGGTGTAGGATAGACTGAAATGGATAAATATAATTGGGACAAGGCTATGATGGTGGTGATGATTAAGATCCAATTTTGAATGCCATTCATGGGTTATTGGACCGGCAGTGAACGATAAGTGGATGTGTTCCACCTTCTGAACTCAGAAATGATGCAGAGGAGTATCATTTTTAAGCAATAAATAACAATGATTGTGTGAGATCATTTCAGTACTCTTTGGTGCAGCTCCATTAGAACTTTTGTACCATTCCACAATGTCACTTAGTTTCTTTAGCTGTACTTTTAGTACCTATCTATCTGACACGAGCAATGATGTCGTCATGATTAATATAAATTTACTTTCTTAAATGAGTCCTCTCCAATGACATGTTATAGATGTTTTCCGACAGTTCTTTCTTTCTTTATTTTCCCCCACTGTAATACCTGAGGGACCCTCATAATTTACCTTAACTAACCTAACTTTTAGTAAGAGGCGAGCACTTGCTAGGCAAGTGGACATTTGTTCAGGTTTATATTATATTATATATATTTTTTAAGTTGTCTTTGAGAAAGATATGGTCTTGTGGACTATATGATGAAAGAAGACTACATTTTGCCAATATCCTTATGGATTACCTTATTTCTATGATATCTTATAGATTTAAATTAGATTATGTGACGAGTTACCCACTATAATTTAGCCCTAAGTATGGGATTTTCATGTTATATAAAATAGTCAACTCGTACAAAGATGGGAGTGACACAATTGTATTTTTAGGTAACGGTAATTCAGTGCTAATATATTAAATTATAGTACACATTGTACATGTGTGCCTATGATGCCTGGACACTAATATGATTACGAACATGGATATGAGGATTGGGGATATGACTTGGCACTTTTGGAAATTTGTGACACGGATATGGATATGACTATCCTAAGCTTTTTATGGAACTTTTTAAAATTAATTATCATTATTTACATTCCTTTCTAATATTTTTTACATAAAAAGTAAGAGAATTACTAGAACTATATGAGATAATGGACTTAATATGGTAGGATATACTAGCTTGCACCCTAGAAGTATCAGTGCTGTATCAAGTACCAGTACAAGTGTTATATCGGTCTGACATGGATGTGCAAGGCACGTTCAAATATTTGGGTGTCATAGGTGTGTGCACGTTCCTTTGTCAAACACTATTTACATAAACTACTCCAATCTAATACAGCTTATGCCGATATAGTCCTTGTGAAATTTAATTCATCTATTTATTTTCCTCTTGATCCAAACTCATTTCCCCTGGACGCTGCTATCAATTTCATCTTCTCTAGAAACAGTCATTATTTTAGAGCTATAAATTGAGAGATTTCTCTTATTCACTCATTCCTAGTTCTGTTATCTCTTGTTATTCCCGCTCATAAATCTTAGAATATGCATGTTGATAACGGATATAATCTTTCATTATATATCTATTTCTAGAGGAGAACATGTCACCTCTTTATGTTATGGTGTAATACAATAACAACTCATTCTTCTGTCATATATGATATTTAATAATACATAAATACTGTTTTCTCAGAATTCTACAATATGCACTCTGAAGAGGATAAACTTTCTGCTGAAGACAAAAAAAGAAGACTGAAAAACTCCATCACAGGTTGCAGCTTTGGAGGAATTTTATAATGGTATGGATGGAAACTCTATTATTTTTTATATGTATTCTGGTATTCACTATTGCCAAATTACTTGATGGAAGTAGTTACTGTGGATAATCTTTATTGTCTTCAGAACACAAATATCCGTCAGAGGAGATGAAATCAGAGTTTGCATTAAAACTAGGATTGACAGAGAAGCAGATTTCCCGATGGTTTTGCCACAGAAGGTTGAAGGACAAAAACCGATTGAAAGATGATACTTGCATGAGTGGGAAACACGATCTTTCAAACAGTGTCTTACAGGACCGAGGCAGTGGACTTAGACAGGATTCATGTGGCAGCACCAAACAAGGGGACTATATGCATTTTGATCCTAGAGAAGTAGAAAGCCGAAGGTTTTATAGACAGGATTATCCATCTGCAGTTCTTGCTTCTGAGAATAGAGGTCAAGATAAGCGTACTAAAGATTATGGTACTGTTTCTGATACTTCATCAGGAAGTAGCTCTGGTCCACAAGATAGGCTGTTACCTTCAAGGTACTCATCTTGGGATAGCAATTCGATGTTGATGAATACCAAGGGTGTAAAGGGCAGAGGATATATGATGGCATCGGAATATCTATATTTGCAGGATGAGATTGAAAACCCTGCCATTTCAGCCGTTAAAAAGCAAATAGGGAGGCGCTACCGTCCAGATGGCCCACCAATTGGTGTGGAATTTCAGCCACTTCCTCCTGGTGCATTTGATGCTCCACTTGGGGATTCCATTCAAGGTATGGATTGTTTGGTGGTCATTTCTTTTGCTTTTTTATTTTAAAGAAGAAGAGAAATTCCTTCTCATTAGCCAATGGATGTATTTGATCCTGTTTGGAAGGAATAGTTTAGGGTCGATTTGAATATGTGCAGTATGGAATATTTGCAGATATAACAATGTCATCTTGTATTAATACATAAGAGAGCAGTGCAATATTGAAATATTTAGTTTTTATGCTGTTTGATGCTCTTTGATGAATATCATGGATTCTTAGTAGAGCTTTTTGGCAGTTGAAGAAGATTTCAATATATGCTGAAATTAAGTTTTGACTGCATTTATCAACACCTGTTTGAGAGGGAACCAAGAAAAGACAAGATAAATTGGACAAGTGTGACTGGAGCTTTTCAAAGATGACCATAAACCATTCATGGTGTCTCTAACAACTTTATATTTACTATAGATATTAGTGCCGTATTTTTGTATTTGTATTCACGTGAAAGGTCTAATATTTGAAACAAAATTTTCATGTTCCGTTTTATATAATTTATCACTTTTTGTTGTATTAAGCCATCCGCTACTGCTATATATATTTGTTAAAACAAACTAAAGGTGCTTGATTTTAATGCTTGGATTAGATCATGAGTCTCCATAGTATCCATCAAGTTGTTATAACAATTCAAAAGATCCAATACAGAAAACAAACTTTTATATGTTATTACAAACAAATAACTACAAGGACAAGTCACCGACAAAGTAAAGAAATTATACAATACAAACCATTCATCAACCAATGCAGATAAACTGCTACTCCGCCTAGCCTTGTTGAAGCTTCAGGTGTGAGGTGGGGCCCACACACCTATTTTGCTAGGCTGCACCTGTAATGGGAAAGAAAAAAAATTGCATATTTATCTAAGCTATTCCCAATTCTTTTTACATTGCTAAAACAGCCCTGGATCTGTGAATGACCTATTCCTCAATGGGTTTTGGCCGAATCCATAAAGGATGCTCTGATATGGACCAAGCTCGAAATAGAGCTTGGCCAAAAGCCCAAGGGATTCAACATGAGCATTTTCAAACTGAAAAAAAAAAAAAAAAAAAAAACACTTACACACAACCAAATGAATTTCTTCATTCAAGTCACTTCTAAAATCATATAATTTGAAAGGTCTCTTATTAGTGCAAATTGTTTGTCTATGACTTAGCATTCAATGGGTTGTTTGGGACCTTATTCTTTTCTTTCTTTGAAACCCTTCAACAGAGCCATACTATGTTGGAGATCCTAGCTTGCAGAATTCTCACAGCATCTCAAGAGTTAAGAAGGAAAACAGTGTTGGCATGGCAAGTGATTTCTTTATCTCAGTTTCTTATATATTCTTAACTAATGCATATAGTAACTCAAATTCTATCCTTTTTTTTTTTTTTTAAATTCAGTAACCTTGGAATGCTATCTTGCTAGAATATTTGACATTGATGTGATTATATATTAAACATAGAACTTACAGAGACATGGAAGATATTAGGATAAGATTACTTGTGAGTGAATCTTTAAAGCACATTTATGAGTGATCTGAAACTACCATTCAAAAAAAAAAAAAGAGTGATCTGAAACTCCAAATGTATATGACTTCTCCCAAATGTACAAAATGCACTTGTTATTTATTATCTTATTAATTGAAATAATCATTACCACATAATATGGCAATCCTCATACTTGTTCCAAAAAGTGTTAGGTGGCTCAATAAAAACCTTTGTCATTTTTTAGCTTTTGACAGAATGCTGCAAGAAACTCCTTTTTCGTTTTGTTTTTTTTTCCTTTTTTTCTTTTTGGCTTGAGAATATTCTGAGCTCTCTCTAGGTTGATGGTATGGATGAAGTCTGGCTTCTTATATTAAGGGTGTAAATGTGTCAAGCTGAGCTGAGTCTAGTATGCGGCCCAGCTTGTGGGGTAAACCTGAAAGCATTCCAATCATCAGGGTAGGGGGGTGGAAAGGCCTTATCATGTATTAGGATTAGGCAAAACTTAGCTTCATCAGATATTTTGATCCCTATATTTAATCACCAAGGGAGGGATAAGGGGGTGTTTAAGTGAGTGTGAAGTGGGGTAGACTGATAAAAGTTGGACCCAAGTGGGCCCCCATATAGCTTGATGATGTATGAACTGTAGGCGGTTTGCTCTTAGATAATTTTATATGCACACACCATGAAGGAGATGACTGCACGCCTTCTCCAAATAAGAGGAAGAGCTCAACTTTATTAACAAAATAAACGTTCTTTTTTTATTATTATTTTTATTTATGGACTTATGGTAATGGCCTACATATATTAGATACTGCTTACCGCATGCAGTGTCTGGAATCATCTTTTACAAGAACAGTCCACCACTTGCAAAAACTACCAAAAGCATCTAGGATTCGTATAACTAGGACTCGACTCTAAAACAACAAAAACTTTTCCACATATGTTTCCATTAATACTTGGACTTTTAATGGGCTCCTGTTTTATAGGAGTAATCTGCTGATGGACTTTAACTAATAGGAAAACAATAGAATACTCTAATTGGGACTTGCCCACAATAAACACAGTTCATGGGTCAGGTGTATTACAGTGGGGTCAATCACGGCTCTCCTTAGTTCCTTCAAGCTTCATATTGCATTACCAATTATCTGCCTTGGTGTTCCATTAAGGGGCCTGCATCTTTGGTAGTTCAGTTGCTCTCACTTAAGATTAACTTGTTTATATAACCCTAATCATATACAGTAACATACAAATGGAGAATTTAGATAGATTACAAAAACATGCAATGATCGAGCTGAAGCTTGCACTGTCAATCCCATAAGTGCCCCTTAGATTACATTGCTACTAAAAAAAAATTGACTCTTATTCTAATAATCTAATCAACCTTGGCCAAAAGGATGCTCCAAGTCAATTACAACGTAAAAGTTCGATTATGAATTGTGATCATCTGATAATCAGTCTTGGGTCTTTCATCATAAATTGTTGACTTTTATTTCCTTCCTCCAGGCACACGGCATACACAGAAACAAATCGTATCCTCATGGCTCGTGTACTGAAGGGTCAGGTCTCAGAAGAACTGTTTGGGAATCAGATCATCAGAAAGAGTCCATTAGCTACCCATCATCTCAGAGATCTTTCACCAATTACTACTATCATGGCCCTGATAAGAACTCTGTCTTGGAGATGGATGCAGATTCTGCAGCAGAAGCTTCTGTGTTCAAGAGCAACAGCTTCAGGACATCGTCTAAGCAAAGGGTGGAACAAACATCTATTTCCAGCAAGGGCAGTCTTCGTCTCTATGACAGAAACATTAACCCCAATGAATCACATTACTCTCAGCTACGGAATGATGATATCGGTTCTCATGAATTTAAAACACGTGAATACTTCCAGTTGGGAGCTTCTAATTCGGTACTTCAGCATAGTGAACCTCTTGATGCTGATGATAAGTTTAATTCTAGAAAACCGACAAAGGTTCGACTAAAAAAACTGAATTCATGACATGTTGATATGTCGTATTGGGAAGTTGCTTCCATTGATGAATTTTGATTTTATGTCTATGCAGTTGGAACAGCGTTATTTAGAGAAGAGAGTGAATGAGCACAAAACTATTAGCAATCCACTTCGAACAAAGACACTGAGACAAGAGATGAAAGTAAGTGGAAACTTGTGTGTTCAGATTTTCATTTAGGTTGTGACAATGCAAGTGGTTTCCTTGGCCTAGCCGGTTTATTTAGGGGTCCCTACGTCAGCCCACTGGCCAGGAACTCATTCATTTGTCCAGCCTGGTAGCCCATTATCAGGAGTAAATTGTGGTGTCCTGGGCCATCCTGAAAGCTTTAGACCTTGAGTAGGATTGGGCCCAGGCCGGTCCATTTGACTCATACCAAAACTCAAAACTGAACCCTGCCCATAGATCTTTAGAATTAACTGAATTTAGCCTAAAAGTGTTGGGCTAGGATGATATGGCCCACTTGCAACCCTATTTCGTTGTGTTCCTTTGTTTTTGTTTTGGTTCTGACCATTTTAACTACATTTATTCTGTGAAGATGGGAAAGCGATTGAAGGGTACTGAGTTTCCGAGACTGGATTCTACATTGAGAACACCGTCACAGGAGCAGCCATGGAAAAAGCCAATCAAAGGGTTAGTTTTACTGAAGTTATTATGTGAGACACATGCAATCACTGCAAATTTTCAAGGCATATTGTTTGCATATAATATGATAATGATTGATTGCATAGTAATAGTCACAATGCAGTGAGACAGAGAAACCCTTTGCTCTTT
This sequence comes from Litsea cubeba, assembly GCA_012931725.1. Classification (NCBI taxonomy): domain Eukaryota; kingdom Viridiplantae; phylum Streptophyta; class Magnoliopsida; order Laurales; family Lauraceae; genus Litsea; species Litsea cubeba. The sequence continues at coordinate 603,120 of CM022946.1, read as the reverse complement.
TTGCGGACAACTCTGGAAGAACCATACAGGGGGCTCATCCCCATGACGTAATCTGTTTTCTTTACCTGTGGATTAGCTTCAACATTTTGTTAATAAACAGAGCATAACATTCTATTCATCTCTCTCTCTCTCTCTCATTGGTATAGATTGAATAACGGAACCAACTTGGCCCTCTGATAATAGGAACTTATTAGTTTATCAACTATAGGTCATCCATCACCTTGGAACCTTGAGTTTTGCATTCAAAATTTGTTTAAGGAGCTATGCCTTGGATATCTGCATTTATTTTCCATAACAAAAGCAAATAAATCGAGGCACAAAATGGGTAATTGATGCAAACCGATTCTAAGAAACTCAAATGCGGCCCCATGATTAATGAATGCCGTTTTTCTTCAATATTAATCACATCAACTTTCTTGACAGTGTAAATTTTTCCTCTTCGAACATTTGCATGAGTTGTTTAGATAATTAGAAAATGGCCCTCGTAGTGGACCTGCTAACAGAAATCTAAACTGGTTCTCTACAGTACTAGATTCTTGTCTTCGGTGTTTCTCTATTGCTCTCAAAGTTTCATAGTCTCACTTGAAAGTTTTATGTTTCTATAATATGTACGAACTTTTATGCTGGAGGAAGTCCCAAGCCGAAACTTGAAGTTGTTTGGGTTTCCACACATGCAGAACATTTTGCACACACTTCAAAGGAGAGAACTCTTTAATTATTCGTAAAATTTTCATTCCTCAAGTAAATGAGTACATCTCTTTATGTAATAGCAGGTTGGCTACTCTAGGCAACTTCCTTTAGCAGCTAATATCATTTGGCCTTTCTTTCTAAACCTTATCACTTGAAAACTTTAATTATCCTCTTTCTAATCTAAGATTCCAAATAAAAACAACTTTCAAATTTCTACTTTTTAATCGTGCATGTATTTTCTGCATCACAATTAAAGAAGTGGACCACACTTGAAGAAATGCATCTGGAGTATGCAGAATATTGAATGTGGGGCTTTCCTTTGACCTTCCTCATGCATACATCAGCCCAGGTGGGTCATGGGCCTGTTGGGCCTATGCTGATGGGATCCATGGACAGCCATTATTTGGTTGTGGGTTTGCCCTTCATTATTTTTGAAAATGTACTTTTGTTCTTAAAGAAAAGGGCATTCTTATACTCAATTTTGTTGCACAATTTGGCTATGATGCACGGATACTTCAAAATGGGCAACGTATCGTATCCGATACTTCACTTTTTACATGTAAAATCCGTGTCCCCACCATGTCTATGGCGTGTCCCTGTCGTATATGGGCATCAATTTGGTTGACCAATCCATACCTGGAACCTAGTGCCTAGTGCTCTAACTTTTTTCATCCTAGCTAAGGCATTCTTTACTTGTAGTGTAGACATTTCATTGATCACTCCTTGATTCTGGTTCAAAAGATTTACTTCGCTTGCATACTTTGCAATTCAAATTTCAAAGTACTTGAAATACATTCCCCATTTTTTTACAGACTCCATTTATTTTACCAAGGCTAACATCTTCATCTTTAATGTTCCTGATAATATGATCAAGATCTCTATTTTTCCTTTGATTTTGGCAACCTTGCAAATTCCTTCTCCTCTTTGAAATTGTTGTAGGCTTCGCGTGGTTTTGCTCGTAGTTTTCTTATGGATGTGTTCTTTTTGCTAGCTCATGCCTTTCCAAGTCTTCTCTTTGGCCATTTTTCAAGTATAATTTTCTTTTTAGTATAACCTTTAGATTTGTCGGTTCTACAACCAAATTTCTATTGAGAGAGTGGGCTCCACTCGAGGAGGAGTATTGAAAAGTATTTATGCAGCCTCTACTAATGCCTCCAGGTTTTGGTAGGAATGGTTGGCTAAAAAAATTTAAGATGGTATCAAAATTCAAAGCCAACCAGTTGCGAGTTCGAATCCCAGAAGGAGCTACTCGGCGCGAAAAATAAAATATGTGTCGCCAAAAGTATGCCGACCGGGTTCCACCTGAGGGGGAGTGTTGAGGGAGTGGGCTGCACTCGAGGGGGAGTATTGAAAAGTATTGATGGAGCCTCTACTAATGCCTCGAGGTTTTAGTAGGAATGGTTAGCTAAAGAAATTTAAGAGTTTCCTTATCTCAGTTCTCCTTAGATTCCTTGAGAAACTCGTTGATGACTAGTTTTATATGGTTTACCATCTAATACCTCGCTTTGTTGGAATTAATATCCTAGTTTAATTTGCTTTGTCTTGAGAGTCTTTCTTTTAATGCTGTTAAATTTTCCCCTTTTAAATTATGGGCCCTTATATCCTGGTAATTCCTTAGTTTCTCGATTGTCAGCAATATCCAAATCAGATGCCAACGCGGTGCAGTAAGACTCTCCTTGTATGACTTTTCAATCTTTGTAGCTTCTACCATTCTCTAAGCCTGAGTGACTAGTCTATTTGCATTCTATTTAAAACATTTGTTGAGTACTAGCTAATTCAAGATCAAAGGCCATAACAAAGACAATATAAACTTCCCTCATTTCGTTCGTTTGCTTAGAACCATTTCCATTACTGTCATACCCATCTTCTCTAATGATCATCATCATCAAAGCCTTGTCCCAACTATTTTAGGGTCAGTTACATGGATTATGTTTCTTTATTCCAGTCTATCCTTTCTTCTCAACATGCACAACAAGATTTTCCTTCAACTATGGTATTTTCTCAATTAGTTATTTCTTGAACTACCCCATCCATCACTTTCAGTTTTCTTTTAATTTTTTTTTAAATCCTTTTTACTTGATCCGACACGAGGTGCATTGGCACTAACAATGATTAGGATATTTGTATTTGGTACAATCTTAACCATTATTACCCTATTATTCTCTTTTAACCTTTGCAATCTTCTCTTTTAGATCACCATCGACTACTATGCTTTTTCTCAATTCTAGCATTACATTTCCAAATAGAAGAGCTTTGAACCCTTCTCCAAGGTTCTTGGCACCTCCCGCCCTTCCACTTAGTCTCTTGTAAACAAGTTGTGTTTTCCTCTCTCTTGTAAACATGTTTCCTTTTTTTTTCATAATATCTACCAACCACAGCTCTTCCCTATTAAAGTTCCCATGGTTCAAGTTGGACCAGGTTCAGTTGCAAACTATGGACAAGGGGTCATGGCCCAACTTGAAGTGACCCGTTTAGTAAACCTACCTAAATCAAAATCCTAATAAATATTTATAACCTAAATCTCAAACCTAGTCATACTCGTAAGTGGGGAATTATCTCTCTTTTTTTTTAATGATCTTCATCCAGTGCTTACATTGAATTTACTTATTTACTGGGTTTGTGGACAAGAGGTCATGGCCCAACTTGAAGTGACCCGTTTAGTAAACCTACCTAAATCAAAATCCTAATTAATATTTATAACCTAAATCTCAAACCTAGTCATACTCGTAAGTGGAGAATTATCTTCTTTTTTTTTTAATGATCTTCATCCAGTGCTTACATTGAATTTACTTATTTTACTAGGTTTGCTGGAGAGTTGCCTACCAGCTTCAGTGAGGATGAAACTGCCAGCTCTAGCTCCTCCATGGATTGCTGAGAACAAGAATATTTGACACGATCCTTTCCAAAACCATGTATGTGATCTGTATATATCTCAAGGTAATAAGTAAGGTCCCATTCAGTACTTGGAAGAAAGCTTGGGATAAGAATTTATGGGGTTTATTCTATATGGGATATTTCCATGGGCGTACCCCAACATAGTTGGGACAAGGCTTTAATGATGATGATGATATTTCCGAGGGCCTTTATTTTTCCAAATCAGAATCATAGACGGAGAAACTGTACAAATGTGTTAATGTGGGATAGCAGTAGCCCCCACAAAATGGCCACCAGTTGAACCTGGAATTTTCACTTCGATGCAACAATCAGGTCCTGGGGTCACTCACACAATTATCAGATGGGAGTTGGATTGTAATGCCCTATGATGTCCAGATACGGACATGGACATGGACACTGATATAGGGATTGAGGATACGACTCCTTATTTTGAAAAATTTAGGACACGGATGCGAATACGGGTGTTCTAATTTTTTCTTTAGATCACTTTTGAATCAATGAGATTATCATTATTTTTATCCATTTCTAACATTTTTTTATGGTAAGAAGTAAAAATATTTAAATAACAATATGAAATAAAGAACTTTATAAGTATGATATGTTAAACTTGTTCCCTAAAAGTATCAGTGCAGCATCAGGTACTAGTACTAGTGTCATCAATCCGATACGGATGCATTGGTCTTGTACAAATATCCGGGTATCATAGGTAATGTCTAGTCGTGGAATTGAATTCAGTGAATCAAGCCAATGGTGAACTAAACTCCGCAGATTTGTTTCTTGTCATGTGAATTGCTAATTACAAATGATGAATCATTTTGACTCGAACCTGGTTGTTATCCACGGGCACGGGGCACTGCTTATTGGACATGACTTGTATCTGTGGGTTCTTCTTGCAGGACTTGACCTGATTCTGCATGGGTATGGCTTTTGCAGTTTATTTGGAGAACACGTGGCGGCAACTAATAGATTGCCACCAATAACTTGGGACTCCATTTTGGCTGATACAGCTTGCGCAGGCCTATGGCCAATCCTCATTATCTTTCCTGCTGCCTCCCAATTTGTAGATAGAGATAGATAGATAGCTGTATATATTGCTGCTTTCATGGTTATGAGACAAAAAATGGTGCATGGTATTCCTGTAAACTTGTATAGTTCTGAAACCTTGTGAGGAGAGTTTAGTGCTTTTTTTCCCATCCTGATCAGGCTGCTTGTAGCTCACCTTTTTTTTTTTTTTTTATCGGTAACTGAAAATATCATAAAGAGCAGTAGAGAATACAAAAGGACAAACAACAAAGAGGCAAGAACATAGGAGAAGAAAGAGAAAAGAAAATCAAACTAAAGGGTACAAGAGCATTGTACCCCTCCCAACACAATTACATAATAAAATCCTCCCAAGGATAGCTTCTCTCTACCACGTTGCTTGGCTAAAGCATCAGCCATACTGTTGGTTGTTCTAAGCTCGTGACGGAAGACAATATTAATGGTAGTAATGAAAAATCGATTTTTGTTAAAGAGGAATTGAAATTTTCAAGGAAAAGGCTTCATATTAGACACCTAAGCAATTGCATTAGATGAATCACTCTCCACCATAAGATCACATTGGAAGCGTCTTGAAAAGCATCAGAGGGCTTCCAAAATAGGTAAAACCTCCGCTTCATTAGAATCATAAACACCCACAGCTTTGAAAACATAAACAAGACCTCCCCTTTGCTATTCCGAAGAACACCTCCAATTCCTACCAACTCCGGTTTACCTCTCGCAGCACCATTCACATTAAACTTCAACACACCAGGAGAGGGTGGAGATCAAAGAACAATTCTCCTTACTTTACTCAATCTGGAACCCATGCATGCTTCCCAATTTAGAAGGATATCATTAAGACTAAAATTAGAGCGCTCTTTTCTTATCAAAGCTCACTTAGCGATCCTCAAAGTTATTCTATCGATCAACACCGAAAGGGAAGAAAATTTACCCTTAAAAATTCTATCAATTCTTTCCCTCCAAATGGACCATAAAATAACAAAGGAAAGCATCCTCCAAACAGTACGACCACTACCAAGAAAATGTCCTCCATCCACGCCTTCGCTGGCTCTGCAATATTCTCCGGGTAACACCAAGCAACACCGCACCTGCCAATGAAGTGACCCTAAACACCTGCCGCCACCTCACAGTGAAGAAAGATGTGGTTAACTGATTCCTCCTTCTTTTGACACAGAGATCTGGATACTAGACGACTGCTGTAGAAACCTTTCCTGAGATCGCTAACCAACAAAATACTTCCACCTAGGGAGGAACCAATCCTAACCAAGTATGAGGAAAATAGGTAGTAGAGGATAGGTTCCCCTCCAATGCCATGTAAAAAGCCTTCACGAAGAACTCCCCTGAAATGGAAGGCTTCCAAATTCGAGAATCCTTAGAGTTTTCTGCACAAGAATACGTTAAAAAGAAGACTCAACAACTCCCCATACAACTCCCCATACTGCACTTCTTCGGAAGCACGAAGACTTCTCCTACAAGACACACCCCACAGAGTACAGCCCTCCCTCTCCTCAAAGCAATCACTAACAATAGCCTCTTTGTTGGAAAGCACTAACAATAACCTCTCCTCACCTTTTGCAACATTTAAGTTTCCAGCATTATTTTTCTTGCAAAGGTCTGATTCTCACTGAGATAGTATTTCATATGATAAAATCATCTTGAAGCTTTACACATTTTGGTGTCCATCCACTTTTCACTTTTGTGGGGATGATCCAGCCCGATTGCGTTGATCAGAGCCTCGTACTGGATAAAACTCAAATTGGCAGCCCAGGGCCCAAATTTAAAATCCGACCCTAAGCTGGGTGATAAGTTTATAATGCACAATACATAAGAGTTTTACTCCAGTTACATGAATTCGTCTTTGGGACTCATATGTGTTCATTCCAATATAGGAGGAGAGGTAAGAGAAGAAAAATATGGCTTTCGAGATCATCGTTATTTTTTTTTTTTTTATAGATTTCAATTCAATGATAATAGTTGGATGAGTGTGGAATTTAGGCATGTGGCAATTCATGCACTTGATGGGTGGTAATGTTGTGAGGGGTAGCTTGCCTAGCAAATAGGGTAGACCATGCATAAATGCCATGTGAACGAATGCCATGTAACATTTCTCGGAGAGAGTGATTCATTCTAGCCTTTGGAATCTAGTCGGGCCCATTCCTGGAGGAGGCAGATGGAAAGATTCAAGGGATCTAGGGGGTGGGCAAAAATGAATACGTAGGTCAGACACCGTAATCTTTTTGCCTTTCTGAAATTTCAATTCTGACAGTGGGTAATGGTTGGATTCCAACTGTTTGATTAGTTCCATTTGGCGCAGAAAATAGGGTGAATCAAGCATAAGAACAGTGTCGACGGATCTCATCTGAATATTTCTGCACATGTACCTATGTACAATGGTTGACGGCTTCTTTCCTTTTTTTTTTTTTCTTTTTTTTTTTTCTTTTTTTTTCTCTTTGAAAAAGATTCAACCTCATGCACTCTCATTCGTGAGACTCCTTTAAATACATGTTCAGAACATGTGATTGACTCTACTGAGACATGGCCACTCTTGTTCAGAGCACTCAATGCCCTCTAGCTCAGGAAGCTCACAGAGCTGCCATGGGCAGTCTTGGTTAATGACGTGGCAAGCCCATCCTACCCCCATTTTGGTTTGTTTTTAGGAAGAATACCAGCCTGCGGGTTCAATATTTCTGGTCTGCCCACCCCCATCATTCTCAGCTGGATCTAAACTCAGTCTGGAATTGGGCCTCGATTGCAAAACTAAAAAGACCCTAATGCCATGCTAGGCCCACTTAACCCAGTTAGACAATCAACAACTTTACTTCCAATCTGATTGCAAGGCTGCTTAAACTCTGTCTTAAACTGTAACCCAGTCAAGTAACTTGGGTGAGTCAGGCTGAATAATTGAGCCCGCCCAACTTGGCCACATGCTTTTCAGGCCAAAATTCCAAACAAAGTCGTGGACAGTGACCAGAACAGAAGAGGGCCGAAGAAAATAAGATTTTTACTCTTTCAAATCTCCTATTACTTTCGGCTGGCATCTTGTTGGTAGGTAGCGGTCATGATGATTTACACCTTTAGATCAGTGGAACATAACCCTACATGAATTGACAATTTATAGAAAGCTCAACACTTTTTTCAGACCAAATGGATCCAATGACAATGTATTTAACATAATCATAAGTTTTCAGTGTGTTTTTCGACTCTTATAGGCTTTTATTTATAAACTTCTGTTCGGTTGAAAAATGGACTATTAAGTTTTCGGCCCATCATTTACATTTGTTTATACGTTAATTTTTTTGCTACATCGGATATTAAAAATCAAGTAATGTACTAACACATCCATGTCTTTAATCAGCTAAGCTAAAATTGAAGGTATTTATACTTTAAGTCATCCAACCATTGCTCATTTTTATAGTTTATAAGAAAAGTTATCATGTGGAACCCACCTCAACAAGAAATGACCATACATGAAGGGGGCTCTGCACGTGCATGAACTTGGATATTGGCTTAAGTTCTTTAACCAGTTCTTTATATGGTGTACCATCCATATGGAATCTTTGGATGACCAAGATAATCCTTGATTGTTGCTCTTGCTGGTTAGAAACTTCTATGATTCTTTTGTGGGTGCTTAAGGACATTGGTAAATCCAACATATTTGGGAAGGGATTTGTTAATGATGATAATGAGTCATGCATAAAATGGTTAAAATGATACAATGAAGTTGATATTTTATAATATAAAAAAAAGCCCGGCATCAAATAGATACGCATAACCATTTCCATTTTAAACATACAAAAGGGAGCTAAAAACAAAGGAAAAACAAAAACCCTTAAACTCATTGGGAAAAAAAGTGGAGGACCCAAATAATTCATGAAGATCTCAAAGGGCTTCCTCCCTCTTTTTTTTTTTTTCTAAATTACACCCATTCCATGATAACATTGGGATTTTCTCTTGAAGTTTGCATGTCCATTATTCTATAATATTATGAAATGTTAGGTTATTTAGTGTACTGTGGAATGGAGGCCCTCGCTACCCCTAGAAGTGTCTGGCCCCTCTACTGTCTTTCTCGAATTTAATGAAAATATTTACGTGTGAAGTTATCGTACGTGTTCCATTTGGGATGGGACCAACCATGTGGGACCACCTTACATATCAAGTTTGGCCACAATATCATGTCCCCCGGCTCTTTTTTATTTACGGTCCACAAATTTAATTGCTTCATATTAAAGAAAATAAAACTTCCAACCTTCCATCCAACAAGTTCGGATGGTTGCCAAACTTGCCAAACTTCGAGATCAATGACTATTAGAGGGTCTTATTTATTGCACGATTTGGGTTTGCTGATACGTGGGGCCAACCTATCAACCCGAAGATTTAAAGTAATTTTTTATAAAGCAGTATATATACTATGATCAGAACTGAGAAGTGGGTCCCAATGCAAAAATCATGACTTAGGTCGCCTGCATCTAATTATTCCTAATCCCACCTTTCTCACACTTTTCTAATTTGGAGTGACCCGCTATCATTTGCATCGCCCACTCACGCTCACAGTCATTTCAACTGATTCTCTCTCTCTCTCCCTTCCTTCTTCTACAACTCTTCCTCTCAAAAACCAACACCACTCACTTCATTATACCAAAACAATAAAAACACTACTCTCTCTTTTGCATCCTCCTTGAAACCTCAATTAACTCCATCATAGACAGAAAATGCATGCAGATTGGAAGCCCTTCTGCTCTCTTTCACTCAACAATAGCCAGAGGCATCGAAGTCGAGCTTTCTCGAATTTTAATGGACGCTTCGATCTTTAGTTGTCAATTCTGAGAATGGAGATGATGGAGATGGACCTTCCAAGGAGTGAGAATGCCGAAAGGAACGTCGAGCAGGTAATGGTCCTTTATTGCTCAAGATATCATGTTGTTTTTCTTCCAAGAAGTAAGCTTTTTTTATTTCCTTATTTGGGTTTCTTCTGAATGAACGTTATTTATAAATTTCCTAACATGTTTAGCACTGAAAGCTTCCTAATATGTGATATTCTCTGTCATTTTGAGTAGTTTGTGAGTAGTTCAAGGAAACCCCAGCATTGGGTTTTTTCTTTTTCCTTCCTCTGTGACCTTTTATCTTAAAAGGAACTCATTAGCCATGCCTGCTCTTTTGGTACAATGGGACCCACCATGATGAATTCAAACCTTCCCACACAGGCCTGCTCCTGTAAATTGGCACTGACCCGACTATTATACACCATTGGATTGATCATGATGAAAATGCGCTGGTAGAACTGACATACTTTGAGGTGTTAAAAATGAAGGGTTGGTATTATCTGGCCATACTCTTCTTTACATCCATGTTGTAGATTGATAGATGGTTGATGTAGAGCAGAGAACTTTTAGAAATGAACTAGCTGTATTTACTACCTGTTTGCATCAAATTGAAATGTCTTGCATGCCCACAGAGGAATTACAGGACATGGTATAGTAATATGTTGCACAATTCTGATCCATGAATTTAAGCAATAATAGGTGGGCACCTTTGATTTTTTTTTAAATGAATGAGACATACCTTCGATCTTTCAGTACTTCGATTTTCCACAAAATGTGATTTTGATCTTCAAAAACCAGTGCAAATGGACCCCTGAATCCTCCAATATCAACTCGCAACAAGAAAATTGTGTGTGTGGGTGTGGGTGGGTGTGGGGGTGTGGGTGGGTGGGTGGGTGGGTGTGTGTGTGTGTGTGTGTGTGTGTGTGTGTGTGTGTTGTGGTGGGGGGGGTGGGGGTGGGGGGGGGGGGGGGGGGGGGGGGGGGGGGGGGGGGGGGGGGGTGGTGGGTATTAGTTTTGATCAATTCCCTATGACTTGACGGAAGGAGACGCTGGGGGTGAATTGACTCAATAGGTGCCAAGTCCAAGTTGACTCTATTTGCCGTTTTTTAAAACCATATAATGGCCTGTGGGCTGATCAGAAGTATGTTCAATATGGGGGGTAAAGAAATTTCATGTTGACATTCATGATGCATATGCAAAAAAGTGGATACTGTGTTCTAGAACAATACAGTATAGTTCCATTGATTCCAGCAGCATTTGATGTACATGCTTCTGATTTGCACAAATGTCATCCCTAAGGGCTAAGAATGACTTGTGGCCTATGGCCTCTGTTTTTCAGGTCTTATTTCAATTTTACTTCCAGCTCGTTGCTAGACTGCATTTCTTATTCATGGTTGTTGCTTCTTGTACAGAAGTTTGTTCATAAGATAACGACATAATGAGATTGTATTCTTTCCCAATATATAGACATTGGCAGCTGATTTTTATGTTTAGTAATCCAGTCTTCTCTAAACACTAAAATATAATGCTGAGGCAAATACCAAGATGCCAACTGCAAGAGTAATTGCAGGTGCTTGTCCATGAGCATTGTGATATAGTTCGGTTGCTTTACAAATGAGTTTCTCTTCTATATATTTCCCAACATCTCTGTTAGCCTCATCTTAGGTTGCCATGTAGATGATTTTCTGATAATTGACATGCTATGCCCTACTGCTGCATGTCCTATTAAAATCATCAGCCTGTCATCTAAATTTTCACGTGGGACATTTATTTTGATCACTTTACATACTTCTCAGGAAAATTTCAGAAGTATCCACAGCCTGAGAATGAATACTGGTAATTTCTTTCATATACAATGATAAGTCACTTGATCTTGCGAATAGTCCTTTGTTGCGATTACTTCTCTTTTTTTTAATATACTTTCTAATCTAATACATTTTCCCCTGGACTGTTTCAGAACATTTTGTGCATCCCTTCAAGGTTGATGACATCTTTCATAATCTAGTGATCTTTCCTCTTTATCAGATATGCAACAATAAAGATGAAAATGAAGTCTGGTTTGTTGGCTTAAAAGCATTGGTTTCACGTGGTCGGCATCAGAAATGGAGAACAGAATCAAGAAGAGATAGTGTTTTATCTGAAACAGATAACTCCATTAAATATGCCCAAAGAAGTTTGCCTTTTGCGTTCATCCATTGCCTACAAAAATTGGTTTCTTTGAAGTTTTGTTCATTGAGAATGGAGGTACCCTTGGGGTTCATAGCACATATGAAATCCCTTCTAGAAATGTTCTAATAATTTTTTTTCCTTCTGAGTTTTCATATTGGGTGCCTTCCAAGGGTTTCTTTCCTCCCACTTTTGTCGGTTGTTCAATTCATTCCTTTTCATCAGGAGAGCCACATAGCATAAATGGGCACATGAAAGGCACTACAATGGATGCTTTTCGGGTAAGTCTATCCAGTGCAATAAGCTCATCAAATCAAGGTTCAGTTCATGATGATGGTGGTGCTTTTGGAGATGTATACGTTTGGGGGGAAGGTATAGGGGATGGAATTCTTGGTGGTGGCCCTGGAAGTCCTGCTTCTGTAAAATGGATTCACTAGTGCCCAGCCGCTGGAATCTGCTGTAGTACTTGATGTACAGAATATAGCTTGTGGTAGAAGACATGCTGCTTTAGTCACCAAGCAAGGAGAAACCTTCTCCTGGGGGGAGGAAAGGGGAGGCAGGCTTGGCCATGGAGTTGATATTGATGTATCGCAGCCTAAGCTGATTAATTCTCTGGGCCGCACGAACATTGAACTTGTAGCATGTGGAGATTATCATACATGTGCTGTAACATTGTCTGGAGAACTGTACACATGGGGTGGTGCAGGGTACAATGTTGGACTCATTGGTCATAACAGCAAAGTGAGTCATTGGGTCCCAAAGAGGGTCACTGGGCCTTTGGAGGGTGTGCATGTATCATCTGTTTCCTGTGGACCTTGGCATACGGCTGTTGTAACCTCTTCAGGACAACTGTTTACCTTTGGGGATGGAAATTTTGGCGCCTTAGGTCATGGAGATCGCAGAAGTGCGTCAGTTCCCAGGGAAGTAGAAGCTCTCAAGGGACTTCGCACTGTGAGAGCTGCTTGTGGTGTTTGGCATACTGCTGCAGTTGTAGAAGTCATGGTTGGAACTTCAAGATCCAATAACTGTTCCTCAGGAAAGCTGTTTACGTGGGGAGATGGAGATAAAGGTCAACTTGGGCATGGTGACAAGGAGGGAAAACTTGTACCTACTTGTGTTGCTTCTCTGGTCAAGCCCAACTTTTGTAAAGTTGCCTGTGGTCACACCTTGACAGTTGCACTAACAACCTCAGGTCATGTCTATACAATGGGCAGTAGTGTTCATGGTCAACTGGGAAATCCTCAGGCTGAAGGTAAACTTCCCATCCGCATTGAAGGAAAGCTCCTGAAGAATTTCGTAGAGGAGATTGCATGTGGTGCTTATCACACTGCAGTTTTAACTTCAAGAACCGAAGTGTACACTTGGGGCAAGGGAACAAATGGCCAATTAGGTCATGGGGATACTGATGATAGAAGTTCCCCAGCACTAGTTGTAGCTTTGAAAGACAAACAAGTCAAAGGTATCACCTGTGGTTCAAATTTTAGTGCAGCTATCTGCCTTCACAAATGGCTGTCTGGTACAGATCAATCTCTGTGTTCTGGGTGCCAATTGCCATTTAATTTTAAAAGAAAGCGCCACAATTGCTATAACTGTGAACTTCCTTTCTGTCATTCATGCAGCAGTAAAAAGTCTCTCAAGGGTTCTATGGCACCAGACTCCAACAAACCTTATCGTATTTGTGATAGCTGCTTTAGTAAGCTGAGGAAATCCATTGAGACTGGTTCAACAGCTCAGTTTGCAGTGAAAAGAATAGGAAATACGAACAAGTGTTTCAGTGAATTAGTTGAAGATTTGGACCCTAGATCCCATACGCAACTCTCTAAATTGTCTTCATCAGAATCCTTCCTACAGGCAGAACACAGATCTTCCAAGCGAAACAAGAAATTCGAATTCAATAGCAACTGTGCCTCACCTAGTCCAAATGGAAGCTCCAAATGGGCTCGCACCAACATTTCCAAATCCCTCCATCCAGTTTTTGGGTCATCTAAGAAGTTTTTCTCAGCTTCTGTTCCTGGATCAAGAATCATATCTCGAGCAACGTCGCCCATATCAAGACGAACCAGCCCACCTCGTTCTACAATATTTACACCGCCTTTGAGTGGGCTCTCTTCTCCAAAAGCTGTGGTCAATGATGTTAGAAGGACAAATGATGGCCTGAGCCAAGAAGCTCTTCGATTAAGGGCACAGGTACATCGTTATCTGCTTGCCATTGGCCAACTTCTCATGCTGTTTTATGGTCGACAAATTGAACTTATTCTGGAAAATACTAGTGGTAAACTGATCTGATTTTTTCATTTCATTGTTGATGATATCAATGTTGTGGACATTCACAGATTTTGATACAAAGCTCACTTCCAAGATGCAGAGTTATTAATTGGAATTTGGAAGGAATTTATGTCTCTTGTATTGGTGTATGATGATGGTATATGCTTGATTCAAAATTTGAACTTCACGCCTATGATATAGTTACTTTCAGTTATACTGTCAAACTTAAATAAACAAGATCTAAAATGATTGATCATGAACTATATACTTTTCCAAAAAAAAGAAGATTGAGGGTGGGGATTGTCAGGTTTTACTTAGGAATGAAAACTGTTGTTGCTTTCAAAAGAAAACATAGCATTTGTTGGTGGTCTAATTTGCAGCACACATGAATGATTATCTGATTGGGGTTTTACATAATGCATGATGATTTGTGAACCTTTTTTTGTAGGTTGAAAATCTCACTCGTAAAACACAATTTCAAGAAGTCGAGTTGGAAAAAGCAACTAAACAACTGAAGGAGGCAATTACCATAGCTGGGGAAGAGACTGCAAAGTGCCGAGCAGCAAAAGAAGTGATCAAGTCTCTTACTGCCCAAGTATGATCATTCTCTATTGGCCTAGTTTATGTGGAAACATCCATTGGTAACATGTTACTAAGTTGGATCAGATTAAACATGATTGGTTGAGCAACAATTTCCAATTGGTTGTCCAATAGTAGGGATCCATAGAATTTTGAGAGGTTTTAGTTCAATAATTAGAATCGATATTTTAGACCTTCCAGCTGGTTGTGCATTTGAGGACAAACACAAATTTTCGTTAGGTTGAAGGTCCCACTAGTTTAGGCTTGTCTCTCAAGTCTCAACTTGCATAATGGTTGGTTGTCTAATTGACTTACTGTTTTGTTCACTGCCATGCTTTATGATGGTTTGACTTGAGTTCCATTCTTTTGGTCAACAACTATATGTTATTTGCCATGATGAAGCAGGGTTTCACCGTAGAGAAGTTTGATATTCTGTATAGCAATTCTTAGGCCATTTCTTTTAATATTTTCTTCTTGGTTTTTATTTTATTCACATCCTCAACTTTGCCGTTTCAAAATTTCATCCTACCTTCCCCTGACAGTCAATGCATTAGTCTTTCTCATATATTTTTTTTTTCAAATATTAAGATGCATATCTTTCTAAAATCTTTTTTTTTTTTTTTTTTGAGATGGATGGTAACTATGATATCTTTGGACCAATGTTCTATATCAAGTAGGAGAAATGTTGATGCAGCGTAGGAAATTCCAGAATTTCACATTTATCTGTTTGTCTTTGCCTTCTTGCTGCTGACATGTTTTGGTGTTTAAATGAAAAAGTTGAAGGACATGGCTGAAAAGCTACCCATAGGAGCTGCTCAAAGCAAATCTCCTTCCCTTGTGTCTGTTAGCACGTGCCCTGCTTCTAGTGATGCCTTAACTTCCCCTCTCAACCAACTGAGCAGTACAATGAATCGCCATGAACGACTTTCAAATGGGTTGAACAGAATAGAGCTGACTAATGGACAAAACGGCATCAGCAACTGGAGTCCAAGTCGCAACAAATCCAGCCTGATGGAAGCTGCAACAAGGAATGGGAGCCAAACGACAGAAGTGGATCCTAACAATGAGGGTGAATTGGTTGAGCACGTTGAGTCCGGTGTATACATCACACTGGCAAGTTTGCCTGGGGGTATCAGAGTTCTCAAGCGAGTTCGCTTCAGGTATTGTATAGCAACTTAAAGTTATCAAATAGGAAAGATCTTGGATTTTACTGATGAGTGAAAAAGTGCAACCTATTCTATTTGATGTGTTAATCA
The DNA here is from genome assembly GCA_012931725.1 of Litsea cubeba. Lineage (NCBI taxonomy): Eukaryota > Viridiplantae > Streptophyta > Magnoliopsida > Laurales > Lauraceae > Litsea > Litsea cubeba. The sequence goes on along the minus strand of CM022946.1, from coordinate 587,408 downwards.
CAGGGCTTTATTCTTATTCCTATTTTGGGATTTGTGCAGTCGGAAGCATTTCAGTGAGAAACAAGCAGAACAGTGGTGGTCAGAGAACCAAGCAAGGGTATATGAACAGTACAATGTGCAGATGGTTGATAAGTCTAGTGCTGGCATTGGGGATGTTGATGCAAGTCACTTGTAAGCAACCTGTAAATAATATGGTATTGAAGAGTTAACGACAATCACGTGTGGAAGATATCATCCTAGTGACCATGCAAGGGCCATCTTCTTACATCCTTGTATAGAGAGAGAGAGAGAGAGAGAGAGAGAGAGAGAGAGAGAGAGAGAGAGAGATTGCAGAAGCTCACACTTGTATGATGGATCAGGTTACATGGGTCCATGTGTAGAAAAGGAATAGGCACATTGGAAGTTTTTAACCATCCAAGGCTTGGAAAGGAATAGTTGTGAATGAGCCAATGAGGAGGGAGTGTCTATTTTTGCCTTTTATTTTACTTTCCATTTCAAAGTCTTAAATAGATTGGCTAGAAACTGAAAAGAATTATAGCACTCTTAAAAAGTATGGACACCCTAAACTACACGCCCAAGATCGGAGTAATCCAAGGAAGACCTGCAACTAAGAACAAAAGGAGACACACAAATGGGAGAAGACAATTGCTTCACTCAACAACAATGGAGAATTTTACATCTAGAACTCTCAATTTCTCTAATGCGATGGAAACGACCCCCTGTGCCATTTAAAGTACCCAGGGCAAGTTCTAGGCCTGGAATGGAGCATTTATATAACTCATTACAATTTTCAAAGAAATAACAAAAAGGCAATTTTGGCTTTCTCAAGCACCTCCAAAAGAAAAAATATACAAAAAATAAAATTACCACTGTAAATTAGCACCTAGCTCTACATTTTAAACAGGAACAACCAGTGGGCTGAATTTTTCTTTTTTGCATCATTTTGAATGCCCCTATATCTGGTGAAGTCGGATAGGTCCCACAGACATGCTACATAGCTATGAGGAAGTGTGTGAACGTCTACCCATATCCAACCCAAGATGCCCAAGATTGATGGCTTCCTTGGAAGGAAGGAAGCCTTGAATGATAATGAAGAACCTCCATAGGTCTGAAGGAGTAAGGAGAAGTATAGTATGGTCTAGTTTAGACTAGAATACTGAATAGTATGGTAGAAGGTTTTAGACCAGTTTGTTGTTTTCCTGTATAATTATGATGTGTATAGTATTCTATAACAGCATGGAATAAATTGGCTAGTAAAAGGGCTTGTCCATGGAAAGTTCTGGGGTAGGGTCTAGAAAATTTGTGTCCAATGAATTGCAGGTGCTTTATTAGATTTCAGCATCTCAGATATTGATTTGTGCATTGCAGTTCTGAAAATAGGGGTAGAATCCCTATTTACTTATAACCAAGAAGTAATAAGTTCTCCATAGATTCATAAAAATCTCTACCTCAAAAGACCAATTGATGAAGCCTTAGACATTGGGTTAGATGAAGCCTTAGACATTGGGTTAGACATTGGGTTAGCTTCACTAATGACTTTTTTCTCCTGCGGAAAACTATTACAATAGTTCAGCAGTCTATATCAAGGTCCATTTCTTATTCCTTTCTGTATCTGCCAGCAGAACTTCTGAAAGCAAAAACACAATAAAAAGCAACCGAAAGGTGGTTGGAAAAGTTCTGCGAATCTCCTTACTAATTCCCCCCCAAAAAAAAATAATAAAAAAATTCCATGTACATGCATCCAATCATCAAGAAGAAACAACAATACCAGTCACTTTCTTTTTCTGTCCACTTTAAAATAAAATGTGTAACCTACTTTTTTTTATAATTTAATTGCTTAGTTATTTATTTAAAATAATTTCTGATGTAATTGTTTAAATATTCATTTAGAATGAACAGCACTTTTTTTTAATTATTTAATCACTTAATAAATACATCAAACCTAGTGGCCAGTGGTGGGCTCTACTCCAAACATAGTGGAATTTGGCCCACATTGTGAAAGAGTGGCTTTGGAAAGAAATTTATTAGTAGAATTCTGGAAAGAGATTGTGAGCGGTATTGTTGGAAATAAATGTAGTTTATTAGATAAGTATGCTTTAGAAGAAGGTTTTAATAAGAAAGCCGTTTCAAATTCTTTTAAAGAGGAGTCGCATGTGTAAACTCTGAGATTTTCATGCTTGATTTGTAGTGTTCATAGTCTTTTTCGGAAAATTGCTATTTTTATACCAACAAGCAGGGGTAGTAATGGGCCGGGCTTAGTTGTATAATCTGTCCCATTCAGTAATTGGGACTGGATTGGATTAAGTTAAAAAATTGCTCAAAACCTGGCCGATTAATGACTGCTTGTAATCAATTGGTAGAAAGCCCAGTTTGGCCCGGCCCGGCCCAATTTGATTAATGGACGGGCTTGGACTTGACTAAAAAAACAAAAAGACATTTTAGTAATTATAATATATATATATATATGAAAAACAAATATGGGGCCAGGTTGGGTATTGTCCTAGCTAAGCAGCCATGATATAAGAAATTTGGAAGCCAAAAAAACATCTTTGGGGGTGGGGGGTCCTTAGATTTGAGCACTTACAAAGAAGAACTATTTACAGACGTGTCGTGTTCTATGATATTCTTGCTGCACTAAACACACACTTATTGTGCTTTTGGAGGAAGGAACCTTTCACTTTCGCCAAAAAACCATTGGACAAATGAGAGAATTTCGCTATCTGCGGATTTTCATTTGCATGAGAGTGAAATTCTATATCTTTACCCTTCATATAGAAAACCAAAATCCTTTTTACTAAAAAAAATATTAATTTTTTTTGTTCCTTTATCATAAAAAAATGTATTACGTTAAGAAAATTAAAAAAATGAGTTGTGTAAAAAGAGTAAGGCTCTCTTAAGCTCAAGCTTAGGAGAAAATTTCATAAGCTCATGATTGTGAGGCTCACCTTTGGCCCATCCAAATGGACAAAATACATGACCCTTCTAAATTGCACATGTCTACCAACCTTCAGTCAGATTCAAATTTACCAATCTGAATGGAATCAATGGATTGTTGACCATAAAACTTTTGGGTCCATATGAAGATGATATAAATCATAGTTAGAGCTGATTTTTTCTTTAAAGTGGAGAATTCTGGGAGTCCTTGAAATCCCCCATCACCATCTCCATGTGGTTCCCTAGATGGACCCCACATATATTTGAACTTATTTTATTTTAAGCTTGAGTATAAAAAAATTAAAATAATTTTCTCGAAAATCGAAGAGCTCTGATTTTGTGGGCTTTCTAAGGTCCGAGCCGACGAGTATCCATCCTCTTTGGGAGGGCCCGATTGAGAGACCCCGCCATGACACGCAGCTTCTCTCCTTTAAATAACCCGCATCACTCTGTTTCTCTCTCTCTCACCCTGCGAACGCTCTCTTGCCCTTTGCTTTGGTAAATCTCTTCATATGTTTTATCCTTTTCTACATCTGATCGCCTTGAAAACTACTTCTGTTTACATGATTTTCTGTCTTCTCTAATGCTTTTCTCATATGGGTTTACATGATCATGTCTTTTCTAGTGTTTTCGTATATGGGTTTACATGATCCTGTCTTTTCTAATGTTTTCTCATGTGGGTTTGTGTTTGATCATCCGACTTATGATTGGGGTTCATTGAATCTTTGTTGGGATTTGGGTTTTATCATTCATTCCCATATGTTTTTTGTGGGATTGTATTCTATTATGTGATTTAATAATTGGGTTCATTAAATCTTGTTGTGGTTTTTGTTTTATAGTCCACATCTGTTTTTGGGGTTTCTTTCTTTCTTGTCAATGCTTCTCAGGTTTCTTGTCAATGGTAGTAGATTAGGCGGGTTTGGAAATTATAGATGGGTAGTCTTTTTCATGTCTGCTAGATGCCCAGGAAAGATAATGATGGTTTGAAATGTTTTGAACATTGTATTTAGATATTGCAAGTGATATTGATCGGAGTATTATGTCTGGAATTCATGGGTAGAGCCAGACCTAATACAGATATTTGTCTTGTAAGATGAGAAATAAAATCTGTGATGAAGCTTTAAGGTTGTTTTATTCAATGAAATAAATTAATGTAAAAACGTTTTAGGACCTGGCCTCAGTCCATTGAATCATGCAACCAGCCATGCACATGCACATTGGCTTTCAGTTTTCCAGCAATTTAGATTTCAAGCTCATCCACCTCATGCACACCCCAAACTCCCGTGCATAATCCTCATCCACCTCATGCATATCCCAAATTCCCGTGCATAATCCTATCTCATCCACTTCATGCGTCTTCAATTTCCTTGCTCTTTTAGGAAGGAGAGAGACGTTAAGAGGAGTAATGCGAATTTATGGCTTGATAAGGCCAAGCTATGTTACTATTTTGAGAGGCTATTGGCCTTATAAGTATGAACGAATGGGATAGTGAAAGGTATCAAATGATTCTCTTCTTTAAACTTGCACAACCAAGAGGAAGCCCTGGCCCTCTTTCTTGTGGGTGAGTTTGGGTCTTGGAGCTAAACAATTGGCATCAGAGCCAACCTTTATAGGGTATGTCAAGGAAGGAAAAAAAATCAAGCACAAAATTTATTCTAATGAAGAAGCACGTGGAAAACATGGGATTATATGAGCATCAGGTTCGATTAGATCCAACAAATTCTAGAACGTCTCACCTTGCAACTCCCTCCAACAAACAAAGAGGATCATTCGGCTATGGGCAAAACAAGCTGAAGCACTTGCGAACAAGTTGATGGAAGTTCCAACCCTGATACGCTCAGATATATTTTCCACGCTTCAATTGGAGTGGCCCACTTGAATTCCTTTATGAGCGCGAACAAATTTTCTTGTTCCATTGGGGCCGTCGAAAACAAGAAGGCTTTGTTTGCGTCCTTCCACATGGATGGCGTGTCATTAATGTGGTCCCAGAGGTACAATGGAGAAGTGATTATGTTTTTTTTTTTTTTTCCAAATTCTTGGCCAAAATAGCGAACACATTTCAGTTTTAGCCATACTTGTGTAAATGCCCCAAATTTTACTTGAGTTTAGAGATTTTATCCTGTCACAACCAATCAAATGGCCCTAAATGGACTGTCATTGGAAGTGCAATTAGGGTTTTTGCCAAATTTCTAGACAAATGTGGTGCATCCCTCCCTATCCTTTTGGGAAATATAATACATTATCACATGATTTCTTTTTAACTCGTTAACGTTTAGGACTTTATGAGTAGATTCATATATTGCAGATGATCTTGCAACTTGAGCAGTTTCTTAATGATGTGATGTGAACCAATACTTGCAACTAACTTTTCGCTAATACTTCTGTTTCCACCCTGATTAAAATTTTCAGTCACCTGATTTTATGATTTTTTTTCTGACATAACTAGGCTATTCATCATTTCATCTGCTTACATCTTCTTTATTATTTATCGACAGGCAAAATCGAAAGAATTTATTGCACTGATCTCATCATCTTGTGAGACAAGATACTTGACAATACCAATTTGCATTAAAGCCGGATTTGAAGTTTATGTTTTCACGTGAATTCTAATCAAATTGTAGTCTAAGAAATGTCTAGTGGAGAGGTTAGAAGGGTCTTGCATCAAAAGATACAACTGGTAAGAAAACTTCTGAATTTGTGCTTTTTTAATGTAGTATCTCCCTTCAATTGCCTGGACATTGTCTCTCCCTTCTGTTCTGCTGGCTAGTTTTGATCTTACATTGTATTTTTTTTTTGTTCATGCGCTCTTTGATATTAATGTCTTAACATTCATGCGTTTTTCTTGTTTTAATTATGGCATTACTTACTAACTGAGATTTCAATTGTGAAATTGGAGGTGGATCTAGATCCTTTTCTGTTGAGTATTGCTGAAAAGGCAGATGCTCAATGAAATGATAAATCTTTGGTTCTATCTTGAGCTTTCTAATTTATCTAGATCTATTACCTTAAGTAGTATGTACTTGAAACTACTAGACATGAGCTTTTTTTGGACATGCTTGCTGAGCCTTATTGCAGTATTTCCTTTTTTTTATTGGAGAAGTCATGGAAGGCTATTATGAACATTTCGCATTCACATTGATTTCAGAATATCAAAACCACTTTTTTTTCATTAAAAAAGGTCCAAGCATTTGAAATTTTCGTGGTTGTATTCATCCAATTGTATTAAATAAAATGTGGTTACCTGTAACAACTTAAATTCACTATTAGTGAATGAATCACAACAATTCTTAAATTTCTTGCTATTTTTCACTTTCTTAAATGTTGTTGGAGCTTGGGCACGGCTTGGCCTGACTCCTGGAGTCCCATGTGACTCGGCCAAGTCAATTGACTTTAGGGTGATTGAGTTGTGCCTTGAGTCCAATTTGTAAAACCTTTTTTTTTTCTTATTCTTTGTCGGCTCCATGTCATGTGTATGCATGGAACTTTTACACTTCCTTTGATAGTGGACAACTTCCATTCGGAAACAATCATCGCATACAAGAGCCAAGCCCGCAGCATATGAGGTGCTAATTCTCACAACCATGAGGCCATTATCATCTACGAGCCTTTCTGTGGGCCCACCTGATCATCCTAACCCATTTATCACCTACCCATAAGTTTAACCCCTTAAAAAATTTGACCCGTTGATCCAACGATGCAATCCATTTGGATGGGTGTAAAAAAAAAAGAGACCAATGCAATTCAAGAGGAGAGAAGAGGGAAAAAGAGGAGGAGAGCCACCCGGGAGAGGGGGGAGGGGGGGTTGTTCCTCTGTGTGAAGTCCATTTGGATGGATGATCCCATGAGCCCCACTATGGATTGTCCACAAAAAAAAAAAAAAAAAAACCTATGTGCTGATATATATCTATATATAGAGAGAGGAGTTATCAAGTGCGCAAGGCCCACCTGGTGGCCCATCCGAATGGACGACACACACACCCTGAATTTCACATATGGCCCACCTTTGCACCCATCCGATGTACTATACACCGTTGGATCGACTGCACACCCATCCAAATGGACTGTACACCGATAAACTTGTGACCCAGATGGAGATGATAGAGGTGGGGCATGGGGCTGATTTTTTTGTAGAGATGAAGGGTCAGGGGAGATCTTTCGATCCCCCCTGTTCCCAGTACATGGGGCCCCATGTTGAGGTGCGCACATTCGCGCACTGGATCAGTCCTCTATATATATTATCATATGAGCACTCATATGAACACCTTTTTTTGTGGTCCCAACTGATGGTCATCTAAATGGACCACACACAAGGAATGCCCTCTAGTCACCATACCTCTGGGCTTGCACCCATCCAAATGTACTGAATCGTTGGATCAACACACTATTTTTTAACGATGCAAATTTGTGGGCCGTTGATCAAGGGGTTAGGATGATCAAGTGGGCTCCGTATTTTGTACATTGAAAGGCTCCAACCAGATCTTTCAATCCCCCTAGCCCTATCCCCTATGTGGGCCCCACATTGTATCGCATCTAGTCATCAGTGCGGAGTCGCGCACTGGCTGACTGTGTGCACCTCAATGTCGGGCCCACATGGGGCTCCACCTGGGACTGGGATCTGAGGTGGATCGTAAGATCTCTTGGGCCCCTCCTCTTTGCAAAAAGTCAGCCCCAACAGGGCCCACAAATTTAACGGTGTACAGTCCATTCGGATTAGTGTACACTCGATCCAACAATCCAAGCCATTCAGATGTGTGCAAACCAAGGGGATGTGTGAAGTCCAATCGGATGGACCATAAGGTGGGCCCCACTTTGGGTGCACTTTGCACAATGTGCATATATATATATGAGAAACCTCCGCCGAGCACCGGTGCTCACGATAAGGTGAGCACTGCATGCCTAGACACCTAGTGGGGCCCACCTTATGATCCATCCGAGTGGACCATAAAACAAGGACCCCTGATAGTCCCTGATCCCAGGTTTGGCACCCATCCAAACGGACTTGACGGTTGGATCGAGTGTGTATTCATTTTGGACGGTGAAAACTTGTCGGCCGTTGATTGAGTGGTTAGGAGGATGATTCGAGCCTCCTACGCCATACACACCCACCCCAGTGCCATGTGCTCACCACATAAGGTGTGCATGGAAGTTTCCATGCTCACCTTGATGTAGGGCCCACATGGGGCTGGGGAATTGAAACATCTGGTTGGGGCACTCCTATAGTCCTATGTACAAAAAATTAACCCCATCTGATCATCTTTACCCTTTCATCCACAGCCCATAAATTTTCACCCATTTCGAACCAACCATCCATTACATCTGGACGGGTGCAAACACAGCGTTTTGGTGACTATTGGAGGGTGTACATGTGTGTGGTCCATGAGGTGTGCACAAATTGCACCTGATAACTGGATTGTGCATCCACCTCGCACAGAGCTTACCATATGGGTAGCATGTGGGGCCAACTTGATCACTAATTGGAATTGGAGCTTCCACACCCCCCCCCCCCCCCCCCCCCCCCCCCCCCCTCTGATCATCTTTACCCTTTCATCCACAGCCCATATATTTTCACCCATTTCGAACCAACCATCCATTACATTTGGACGGGTGCAAACACAGCGTTTTGGTGACTATTGGAGGGTGTGCATGTGTGTGGTCCATGAGGTGTGCACGAATTGCACCTGATAACTGGATTGTGCATCCACCTCGCACGGAGCTTACCATATGGGTAGCATGTGGGGCCAACTTGATCACTAATTGGAATTGGAGCTTCCTACCCACACCCGCCCCCACCCCCCACAAACCCCCCCCCCCCCCCCCACAACCCAACCCAACCCAAACACCACGACCACCAAAAAAAAAAAAAAACCAAAATCCTCTTCTCCCCCTATATGTCACCGGATCCCATGGGTTTGCACCAATCCATTGAGACTGGACCCTTGGATTAAGGGTTAAAAATATATATAAATCAATAAAATTGTGGGCCATGAATCACGGAGTTAGGATGATCATAATGACCTGAAATTTGATACTTAGGGGTCGTCCCACATGGATCTTTCCATCCCCCATTCCTATGATGTGTGGGGTTCCCCAATAGAATCCTCCTTGCATAGTACCATGTGAGAGAGAGAGGCTTTAGGAATGGCCAAGCATCCCTAATCATGGAGCGACCTGGCTTGCTGGCACATCTGGAACATGAAGTCACATGGGGGTTTGAGGTTTGATAGGTCTAGCATTGCCTATGGCTATGCGATAAAGGGAACCTTTTGTTATAGAATTGTTTTGAGGGCCTCAAACTTATCCAAATCTTTATTATCAAATAAATTGGGATGGTTACCAAATTCTCATGGTCAATCCAAGGGCTTGAAAAACTCAAATGAGGGTAAAGTTTCAGTGAGTGCTAATTCATATGGGTATATAAATATTGAATATGTGAGGTTTTAGATTGATCATAGGGTAGGCCAAGTGGGCCCCATAAGCCAAGCCATTTAGAGGTGGCAAAATATGACCCGACCCGACCCGCATATTACCCACTTAACCCTACCCGTTTAATAGGTGGGTCGATCACGGGTCAAGTATTCATGACCCGCCATTAAGCGGGTCGGGTTAGGGTTGACCCGCTTATTTGAGCCAAAATTGAATTTGATTATTTTAATGCATAGGCTAAAAAAAAAAAAAAATGGATCTTAACCAATTCAACCCCACGCTTTTTATTAATGGAAAGCAAGGTAATGCGCATCAAATGATTGTTGAAATGAGATTAGACCAAATTTGATCTTAAAAGTCAGTTTTGGTCAAGCATGGAACCATAGTTGAGTCGATTTATTTACTAGATGGGTGTGGGTTATGCGGGTCGACTTGACCCGTATAACCCGCAATGGTTATGCGGGTTAAGCGGGTCGGGTCGGGTTGACCCGTGGTGGGTGCGGGTTAGGGGTTTCTTAAACGGGTCGGATGCGGGTTAGACTTGTGTAACCCGTTTAGTACAACCCGACCCGATTGCCACCTCTAAAGCCATTCCATTCTCCAGGTGTGCTAATAATCATATCAATATCTATCTTAGAGTCCCAAAGAAGAAATGACATAATAATATTTCGTCTATTGGAAACCAATGTTTAAACTAGCACCAGATAGATGTGTATCTGACATGGGTATGTGGATTATTCCAATGAATTCATGTAACATGGTTTGAAGGGAGACTCTTAAATATCTTTACCTTGTGCAATGAGATGGATGCTTGGCTAGGGAATAATCTCTTTCTGTAATTTTTTTCATTTTCCTTTGGTGTATCTACTTATATACATGAGAATTAGGAAGGCTGAAAATTAACTGACATTTGGGCAGAGATCACCCTAAAAGAAATGAGATGCCAAATAGCTAAATCAAAGATGTGAAGGGAAGTGAAAACAAGAATGTGCTCATTGTTGCAAACATGAAGTTGCAGGTGTTAGTCATATTGCCGGTAAAAGAAATGTCCATGAAATAGATGTCAGATTATAATAGCAGTCCTTAAATACTGATGTCTTTATGAGAAGTGCCTAGAAAAATAGATAACTTTAATGAGAAGTGTGGAATGTGTATACTTTTATGTGCATATTTTCTAGCTCCATGATTTCTGCTCATGCTTTGTGATGATTTTATTATGTATTTATAGGTAACTTCATTGGGAAGTCTCCACAAACATGTTATTAGTTCCTTTATGTCTCATGTTTTTATTTTTTTGCTAATGGATGTAAACTATTTTCTATCCATCCTGTGAAGATTTTTATGCATTCATTTCCTTATTACAGGTTCAAAATCTTATAGAGCGATGCCTTCAATTATACATGAACCAGGAGGAAGTTGTTGGGACCCTTCTGGTTCAGGCAGAAATAGATCCTGGCTTTACAGAACTTGGTAATTTATCTCCTCTTACTTATCTCTTACTTGTTCATATCATTATAATAATAATAATATTTTTGTACTTCTTCATTTATCAATTTCTAACATAGGGGTTGCTATAGCGCCTCATGAAGCACACCATCACCCTGTCTCTATGGGGCCAAACTAGATTAGGTCACAGGTCTCAGGCACATTTGATGGACCCACTACAAACCCAGCTACAAAGCACCTCATTAGGTCGAGCCAGTAAATAGATAGATCCGACCTGACCTAGAGCCCCATTCATAAGCGTCCAAAAGTAGAAGCGTAGATGTCATCGGTTTGTCTACCGCCTTGTTTGACCAACGTCGAAGATTCATTCATATTCAATCGCATATTTTGGAGTTGCCATACTTGGATTTTCTCTGTTTTCACCTGTACACTCCTGAGAGATCATCACAGCAAGTTCGTCCTTTTTTATTTTTAGTTAATTGCTATGGATTATATATATATAGAGAGAGAAACCAGTGGGACGACAATTTTAACCCTGGAGCAAATAAGTGAGTCAATCTAAGATCTGACACAACAAATGGATGAATTGAAAAGGGGATAAGATCAGTTAGCCCCCAAACTCAACGTAGGCCAACTAACGGTTCAACACCAACTAATGAGAAGACATGGTTACAAAATAACATTCCCTGCTCTATGCCATGTAAATGACAGATCTGTATGATAGTGATTGATGGTGGAAGCTCAGACAATAGTGTGACGACTGACGAACTCTTGGATCGCCTATCGCTAATGGTGCTCAAACACCCTCGACCCTGTTTTGTTTGATGATTGATTAAAGGCGACTAAACTCAAATTCGACATAGAGGTCAAGCCAATTTTGCCATAGGTGACTACTACAAGGACAAAGTATGGTGCCATGCAGCACTGATGGATCCTGGGGATGACCTACTTGGAAGATTGTGGATGTACGGTAAGGTTGGAATCCATCAAATGCGGGATAATGCATACACATTTCTTAAAAATGTAAAGGAGGTCACACTGTATCCTAGGAAGTCAGTACCACCAAAGAGAGGTTCAGATTCAGATGCCTTGGTGGAATCATTCCAAGTACAACACGTCTATAGCGGAAATGCAAATAGGACATGAGCTTGAGGTCGTGCTCTATGCAAATTATGTGACTGAACTAGCCAAGCCCATGATCCAAATTTAGAGCCCAAAAGAGAGGGTCGCATGACTAGCCATCCAAGGCCAAACAATTCCTTTATTCTTTAGAATGTTGTTATTTATTTGTTTCTTTTTGATGATTTGTTATTAGGACCCTAAGTTACAAATTTGGTTAGATTAGGATATAGTTTCCAATATTCACCTGAAAACTTTTGATTATATATATAGGGAGATGCTCCTATGAGAGGATCTCTCACCTTATTATGAGAGCTAGGGTGGGGGCCCTCACATCCATATCCAATGCCAACAACTTAAATGTGAGGGCCTCCACCCTAGCTCTCATAGTAAGGTGAGAGATGCTCTCTCATAGGAGCATCTCCTATATATATATATATATATATAGGGAGCTTTCAGCTGAATCGTGTGTGTCCAACGTGTGTGGGCTGAGTTATGTTTTGAGTGATCGAAATTTCAAGTGGCCCGCTCATTTTTTAGTTCCCCCCCCTTCTTACACTCGGACTTACCTAATCACCTAAACAGCGCCTCTCTCTCTCTGCAGGAGATTTTTTTGTCTCTCTCTCTCTCGCTCGCTGGATGTTCTTCACTCTCCCGGACGGATCTGCCTCGCTCGGCTCCCTCTCGCAGACGGCTCCCTCTCTGTCTCGTCTCCCTCCCCCAGACGGATTTCTTGATCTCGTCTCTCTTCCGGACAGAGATCAGAAGCGGACAGGCCCTGCGTCTCTCTCTCATCTGGCCTCGCTGCTGCGATTTCTCTCGGAACACTGCCGGATCTCCATCGAGGGAGCCTCTCTCTCTCTCGCTGCATCTCTGTTTTCCTCTTTCGAATCTGAATCCTGCTCTGCCTAGAGATCTTCGGTTTCTTTCGATCTGCAAACGCTGTAAAGACGTTGGAAAGATTAACGAGAGGACAATTATCAGTACAGCACGCCCGTTCCCAGTGCCAGCCAACTCGACAGTGCTATCAGTCTTTCCTAGATTTCATGCACAACAGCAGGGCAGTTCTGATGATGATGACAGTTCATCTTCATCTTCTTAATGTTGGATACTTGAGAGGGGAGCCTACATACTACAGGTGACACTCTCACTGGTTTTCAGCCGAAGCCTGCTGATGTGCTGCATCCTTTGGTAGAAGAAGTTGGGTCATGGAGCTGATTTTTATGCCTCTTTTTGTACTTATAGGATTCCATCTAAACAATTTTGGAATTGTTTGTCTCTATATATACATGGAGAGGAGCTTAAAATGCAGAGCACAATAAGTTTGAAGTGCCAGATTTGTTAACCGATCATGTAAATATGCCGAAAATGGGAATGTTGATGTTCCATGATGAACATAGTTATGCAGTAAAAAGTATTATCATGGGTGTTGATCATCTCTCAACCTTAGCTTAATTGTGTGATTATTGTATCATGTAATGGTTGAATGAGCTTGAATCAATTTCTGTTCACTTACTGGACTGTTGTCTGAAATAGAATTTCAGTTGTTGTAAAGATTTGGTAGATTGAAATGATCTTAGTGTTGGGAATTATCTGATGGTTCCCTGAGGATGTGCATAACCTTTGGCCATCAATACATCTGGAACCATTATTTATTTATTTATTTATTGATCAGCCTGGAACCACATTTATTCGTTTCTTAATTCTCCGTTAGCGGGAAATTAATCAAGAGTCCACTCTTTTAATTGGAGGATTTTCAAGGGCAACCCATTTGATTAATTACCTGAATAATCAAATCATAGACTTTACAAAACCTGAAACTGGCTGATAGAGGATATTTTCAAAGGTGGCCTATTCAATCAATGACCTGAATAATCAAATAACGGGTTCCACATGTAGAAACTGGCTTTTGAAGGTAGGATTTTGGCTTATTAAGCAATGACCTGACCCTTCACATGCAAGGATGAAAATAGCGGTAGCGGCGGGCGTAGCGGCCCGCCGCCAAACCGCTACGATGCGGGCGATACGTAGCGTAGCGGGGATACGTAGCGGCGTAGCGGTGCGATTTGAAAAAATCGCCCAAAATATCTGAAAAAATTCCAGAAAATCCAGAAAATTGTAAAATGAAAGAATATGTGGTTCTTTTGCAAAAGTAAATAAGAAAAGGGGGCGTAGCGGTCCCCTCATTGTATGAGGTCCTGTATCGCCATATAAATAGAAAATAATAATAATGATAATTTTTTTCACATGTGTTCATGTTGTTTAGTTATGCTAACTTAGAAACTAATGAAAGGCTCATAAAAGAAAAAACGTCATGAAGTCAAGACTTAGGAGTACCTAGAGAAAAAAATACATCTACCAAAGGGGGTGTCTAATAGGATGTACTTAGAGAAGAATCCTTAAGAAAAACTCTCTGTATCGACTGTAATTCGGCGAGATCCTGTGCTTTTTGGTGTTCTTTTAAACATAAAAGGATAGAAGAATTGTGTAGAAATGTTGTTTGGAAAGAAGAATAAAAGAATTAAGTATTATCATGCATTTTAAAAAAGTTTGAAAAAAAAAAAATTTTCTCACCCCGTAGCGGCCCTGTAGCGGCCCGTAGCGGCCCCGTAGCGGAGGTAGCGGCCGCTACGGGTGTGACAGGCGATAAATCGGCCGTAGCTTGGCGGTGGCCACCGCTACAGCCGATATATCGGCCGCTACGCTACGTAGCGGCCGATATTTTCATCCATGTTCACATGTAAGAACCCGAGGTTCATGAATACTTTTATTGTCCTTTGATAGAGAACCAATAATCCATCCGGGTCCCTCGATGCAGAGCACGATTCAGATTCGAAAGAGGAAAACAGAGATGCAGCGAGAGAGAGGCTCCCTCGATGGAGATCAGGCAGTGTTCTGAGAGAGATCGCAGCAGCGAGGCCAGATGGGAGAGAGAGAGAGAGAGGGTCCATCCGCTTCTGATCTCCGTCCAGGAGAGACGAGATCAAGAAATCCGTCCGGGAGAGGGAGACGAGAAAGAGAGGGAGCCGTCCGCGAGAGAGAGACGAGCGAGGCAGATCCGTCCGGGAGAGAGGGAGATGTGTCTGGTGAAGAACATCCAGCAAGCGAGAGAGAGAGAGAGACAGAAAAATCGCCTGCAGAGAGAAAGAGGCGCTGTTTAGGTGATTAGGTCAGTCTGAGTGTATGAAGGGGGGGAATAAAAAATGAGCGGGCCACTTGAAATTTCGATCACTCAGAACATAACGCAGCCCACACACGTTGGAGACGCACGATTCAGCTGAAAGCTCCCCTAAGCTTCAGCTTAGGGGAGCTGCTCCCATATATATATATATATATATATATGGGGAGAGCTACATAGCACCTAGGCATTTTGAAAAGAAAAACGCCTCGGGAGTTTTACCAATGAGAAACGGACATTTACTTGCATTGAATGGGTTGTCATACCAAAAACAAGGAAACTAAATAGCTTGAATGGCTCCTAGTTTCTCTCTCTCCAAGAGGATGGAGTCCGGGAAACAGGGAGATACTGTTTCATCCAAACACAGCCGGCGATTGTGGATTGGATGAAACAGTAAAGGATAATGTATAAGTCCTATTTTTTCTCTAGATGGCTCCTGCTTTTTCTCCAAATGGTTTCCACTAACGTGTTGTGGCATTGAATACTGTTGTTATGAAAAAGGTGTGGCCCGCAAGCTAGAAGGTTGAGATTACATATGCTGGTCTCATGGTCACACCAAGTTGTTAGCAGGGCATAGTTCTCAAAGGATAGCCGAATAAATCTATCAATAGGGCCCTCCACTAACCCAAACCGCTCGAAATCATCATCACTTCTTTTTACTAGGGGCGGTCTGATTTTGTCCAATCAAAGTTGTGATTTTTCATGAGGGGCCCCTAACACCCATTCATCACATGTAAGTCATATTTTTTAGTGGGGGCCATTTGTGAAAATAAAAAAAGATCATTACATATTTGGCCATAAAAGAGAAGGCCCTCAACTCCCACTCACCACACACATGTAAATCATATTCTACAGTGGGACCACTTATGAAAATAAAAATGATCATTACATATGGCGATTTGGAAGGTTGTTATGGGGGGCCACTTATAAAAAAATCCAATCCAATCAAAATAAATGCTCTCAACTTATATGGGCCCCTACTAGAGTTTCGTTCAAATAGGACTTTAGCATATGTACGTCCAAGCTCTAGAGAATATATCTCTCTCTTTAGAAAACAAGTCTCTTAGTTTATAGCCTTATATCCTATTTCCTCTCCTACACACTTTCCTAAAAAGGTGTGTTAATAAAAGCTGGTAGAATGGTTTTAATATGCTGCCACAGGTGGCTTGCTTTCATTGGATGCAAGAAAGGGGCAAAAACGCTCCACTCTTCTAGAATTCATATATATATATATATATATATAGGGAGGTGCTTCTATGAGAGCATCTCTCACCTTACTATGAGAGATAAGGTGGGGGCCCTCACATCCATATCCAATGTCAACAACTTAAATGTAAGGGCCCCCACATTTACCTCTCATAGTAAGGTGATAGATGCTCTCATAGGAGCATCTCCCATATATAAATATATATATATGGGAAATTCTCCAAAATGCCCCATTTGGAAAGGGGCGTTTTTGCCCTCTTTCACTAATCCAATTGACTAATGCCACATCAGCTGACATTTAATACAATAAAAAGTGAGCCGAGAAACAATGGAATGAGCCGTTTAAGCCATAAATTCCAAACCTAAGGTTTCACATCCCAGTTTCTTCTTCTTCCCATCTTCACATTTGATGCTGCTGTTTATGATATCCCATCTTCTCATTCACAAGGCTTCTTCTTCCCCAATCTTCCGGTCATCTTCTTAAGTTGCTTCTTCTTCCCCTGTCTTCCCATCTCTCCACAGGGTTTTTTTGGGTAAATCTCCACCATTTAAAACACAAGAAGCAACCTCATTTAAAAAAAAAAAAACTCATTTTTGTTATCTATGGTGGGGCCCAATTATGATCAATTCAAATCTCAAAACCTTATTTGACAACCACAGCATTCATTTGTACTCTTCTCGGTGGGAGTATTTTAGAGATAAAATTTAAGAGTTTCAGTGTTAATCTCGTGCATTTGTTGTGAGAAAAAATAGGGGCCATATGGAGAAAAGGTAGGAGCAATTCCTTAGCCCTTTTGAGAGAGGTAGGGAGAGAGAAAAATTAGGAGCCATTTAAGCCATTTGCTTTCCTCTTTTTCCAGATCACCACATCAATGCAGATAACCACAATCAATGCAAATACAACTCATTCCTATTTGATTGGTTAAAAGGAAGGGGCGTTCCTCTTTTAAAAACGCCTGGGCATCACCTAGCGTTCCCCTATATATATATGGGCATGCAAAGCAATGGAGAGGATAAAGTATTATTTAATTTTCTTTTTCTTATGAGGATTTTCTTCTCCCTTTGCGGAAGTCTGTAACAGACGTATTACGTTTTTCGGCACCTTATTCAACCTTTATCAAGGCTTCCTAATTCCTATAGGGCTTGCATCACAAATGCATTTCTGTTTTGTGAATGTCAGCATTAAGATATTTTATTATCAGTTTTCTTTCTCCCACCAAGGGCAACGAAATAACTAGAAAATATGAACAAGAACAAAATAATTAAACAAGTTGATGGCAATTATAGTGAAACCAACCATCACTGCCATCATTAGTCATTATTGGCCCTTGTGGTGTATTCTCAAATATGTAATATGAAGCAAGACAGAATCGACTCTTCCGGACTCAAGATGCACATGGTCAACAAGAAGCCTAGTATCTAGCTAAAATTCAAAGGCAAGGATAACAGAAACCAATTTGGAGACAACCTCTGCAAGAGAATTGCCTGCTGAATATCAGAAATCATCAATGCTAGTTTGATTGGGCACCTCTTAAATTTCGGAGAAGATCCGGTGTCAGTGGTTGTACACTTGTACTGTTGTTAATCTGCATCTACCAATATGAGATCCCTGGCCAAATAGAAAAGGCAACTTCTAAATCTTGCAAGATCAATTCTATAATTCAAATTAAATACCATACTCTTAAAAATATATTACTAAATTGTTTCATGTGGTTCCCTGAATGAGCTTGTACACCCACAACCCACACCAATGTTCATGGTAGATGGTTGCAACTCTTTCCTGTTCTATATTTTCCTCTCATCCATGCATATGTCCAGACTCCAGTCCTTCAGATTTGAACAGGCTTGAATATAAATGAATTTTATCATTCCATCAATTTATATCAGAGTTTACAAGGAAACGAGAAATAAGCACTTGAGCAAGCAGGATTAAATATTTTCCCTGTAAATCCTTTTATGTAGAAGTCTCTTTGTTTTATCTTGAGGCACTTTATGCAGTTATTTTCATCATCTTTATTCTTCTTACTTGTTTTTAGTTTGGCAAAAGCTGGAACAAGAGAATCAAGATTTTTTCAAGGCCTACCGCTTAAGACTGATGTTGAAGCACCAGATTGAATGCTTCAATACATTGCTTGAGAAACAAGTTGAGCTAATGCTGAAGACACACCCAGCTGGAGCTGCTTCTTTACCTATTTCTGATGGATCTAGTACCTTCCCATGTATGGCTACTGTATTATAGTTTTAATACTTCCTAATCTTTATTGCTGCTCTTTTGTTAATTAGAAGTTCTCTCTCTTAAAAAAAAAATACATCACATCAATGCAGCCTAGGTTAACCATGGGTTAACATGAAGGACCAATGTTAATAAACCAAAAGCTCTTGTTTTTTCTTTTTCTTTTTCTTTTTTTTTGGTTGAGGTTGGGTGGGGAAAGAAGAGACTCAATCATAAAGAGTAAAGGCTTCTATACATGTCTTTGATTTATCTCTTATATCATTGATTGAATTCATGTTTAGAGGAGAAGTGAAAAAACTAGGGTTTGAGGAGGAAGAGGAGAGAGCAGATGAGTAATGTTGTCGTTTGCTGAGACTAACAACTGTCTTTATAACAAAATTGAAAAAGCACTGTGAACAGCCCACAGTGCAATTACTATAATCACGTGTATAATTAATGTGCTCACAAGGTAGATCATAAATATGAAGCATGTTCAGCTTGAAAAGATAATGATACAACTAACTCCTCATAACTCCCTTACCAAGATAGCAACTCAGTCTCCTAAATAGCAACTCAGTCTCCTAAATTCTTCTCAAACATGCACATCTTTTTTTAATGCCGCTTTTCCTTGAAAAAATGTACACATTGTTGTTAGTGCCCTGCACCCTTGTTAGTGCCATGCACCCCCCCCAACCTATCTCTCTCTCAGAAAAGTGCCGAAGCACAATAATGTCTCTGCAGTGACTTTCACAGAACAAATCCCACAATTCTATTTATCTTCAAAACTCCGAGATGTAATCTGTACAATGCCATATAATATAAATAGGAAAAAGAAATCCTAGGGTCTAAGAATCCTAATAAAACTAGGAAAGTAAATAAAATTAGAAACTATACTAATGACAACTCATTAAATAAAATTGACCCATAAAAAAATCCACTTTTTTTTTCTGTCCCCTTGCATTTTTGGGCCTCAAATTCAAGGCTAGGTAGAAGACTGTCGGATAGTTTAATGTCAGCCTAAACATAGTGAGCTAGTGAACTGCCAACAAGCCGACTACATGTTATGATCGGGGATTTCTTTTTTTATTTTTTTGGGTAAGAGCTAGGAGATTGTTAGGCAGCTAACAAAATGGTTAGCTACTGAACCTTAAGTAAGCCGACAATCATCCAGGGGAATGTTAGGCACCCAACCTAATAACATTGTTAGCTAGCATTTGCTAGCGTAAGCTTACAATCACCCAGGGGATTGTTAGCCACCTAATAACATAGTTAGCTAGCCAACTCATAAAGGCAAAAATTAGCAAGGTGATTGTCAAGCAGTTAACAACATGATCTTTAACGGGATCATCAGCCACGGGACTTTCAGTTCGCCTGGATAGTCCGCTAGTATTTGCCTATAAAAGCATTTGAATTTTTTGTTCAAGTGGAAGAGAAAATTATCTAATTGCAATCACACTCAATTTTCTGCAAAATTTTCTACTTGAAGTAAAGTTAGCAAGGAAGTGTTGCCGAAGCAAAGCAAATACCTGAACCGTGAGGGTCAAAGCATGTTAAGGAGTAAGGACTAGAATTAAGCCTATATCATAATATTAAGCACTTTTTCTAGTTCTGAACTTTTGTGTCTTTTTATTTTATCTTAGGAAAAAGGGAGAAATGCCGTCTAAATTGTAAATATAATTTTCATATTCATGAAAATGAGTTTGCAATTATTTTTCTTTCATAGTGAACTTGTCTTTACAGACCCCACCGAGCTTCTGGCTTCTGCTCTAATATTAGGTTATAAATATACTTGTTGTGTTACCATTCAATATATATATATATATATATGTAGTTTTACCCTTTCACTTAACCATCGATCAGGAGTTCACTAACCTGTGATAGATCATTTACTAGATTTGGACCCAGCTCAAACAATTAATACATGCTTTAATATCAAGGTACCATTAGTTAATGGGTATTAGGGCTGTCAAACGGGTCGTGTTAACGAATTCGGGTTGCAGGTCAAACGAATTCAGGTTAGAATCACCTCAACCCGAACACGACCCATTAAGAAAACAGGTCAAAAAATCAAATACGAACACAATTCGTTTATTTAACGGGTCACCCGAATACGACCCGTTAACCCGTTAATTTTGAAAAAAATATTCATTAAACTTAAAAAAAGTATCTGTTTTCTAAATCATGGAGCCATACTTTATGTTTTGAGGCTAGGCCTATTTTCTAAGTAAATGTTGTATCTCTTCTGATTAAGTGCATCTTCCATTGAACAAAAGTTATGTCACCCACACTTTGATTTTTTGCATGGTAATGTGATGCACACTTGGCAGCATGGCTTTTTGGCGAATTGTATCAGGTCGTAATGGGTTACCGGGTTTATTCGTTAATGACCCATTAATTTAACGGGTTAACGGGTCCGACCCATTAACGACCCGAACCCATTAAGGGGTCACCCAAACCCGTTAATATCGTGTGGGTTCGTGTCGTGTTAACGGGTCGTGTGACATTTTGACAGTCCTAGGTATCATAGCATGGAGAACTATCTAGATTACCAATGAGTGCATTATGCTGCATCAGGTGACCTATTGGAGGAGAGTGCTAACCACATCGACAACATAAGCTATTTGGGAGAATTGAGGAATATTTTCAGAAAGTACACATCTGCTGCTGTAAATTTTCTTGTATTCTTGTTTCATATGCATTGCATCCTTGGATGCAAATCACACTTTATAACTTTAGCATTCAACCTGATTTCATGAGGCTTTTGAACACGGGCAAAAAATACAGGAGAAAACCCTTAAGGTAAAAAAAAAAGAAAAAAAAAAGAAAAGATAAGGAAACAAGAGGAGCATATGGCTGGAAAACTAGAATTATATTTTTTTTTTAATGCAAAACACAGAAAAGCATACAATTACTCAAGAATGAATGTTTGAGAATCTAAAACATACAGTAAAGTTAATCTTGAATGAAAGGCCCGGATCAATCTAAAGGGGATGCATGTCCTTCACTGCAACTATTTCATTATGTTGTGGAGTGTATGCAGGAGCAGACCTAGAAAAGGCGTGAAAGGGCCTATAGACCAGACGGCCCATGCCCCATAAAAAAATAAGTTCTTGCCCCCCTCAAACGTTAAAATAAAGAAGAAAATAACATTATGGTCATCATCCGCCCCCCTCAAATGAAAATCCTTGGTCCCCCACTAATTATTGGACGGATAAGTAATAAAAGAATATAGAAAGTTCTCTTGCAACTATTTTCAATGTACTGAATATTCTCCATGGTTTTCAGACCTAAGGTTTTAATAATTACACACATTGTAAATACCATCTTATAAATATAAAAGAAGTTTCTCTTGGGATTTAGAAGTTAGATCCAAGTAGTTCAAGTGCAACTATCGATGAAGGATAACTAGTAAGCATAAGCAGAAATAGATGCCATCAACTAAATCTCCCATGTATGGTCCATTTGCTTTACCTGATGACTGCATCTTCTTCATTGACTGTATTGCCCATTTGATTAGATGGGGCATGCACTAGTTTTTTTGCTTGAAGTTGTAACATTGTTATAAGGCCTCACCCATCTTCATAGGGGTTTGGGCCCATCACATATTACTACATACGAAGAGGTCATAACAAGAGGATGTGTTTGGTTCACTTCCTGACATTGTTTTTTGAGCTTTTAGCTTTGAAATGCCCTTAAAAGCTCGTTTGGTTGTTAGATTTTTAAAAGGGCTTTAAAGAAGTAAAAGTCAAATTTAAAGCAAACCTTGACCGACTTCGCTTTCAAAGGGCACTTGTTCATTTTGCATTAAGTGAGCAGAAGTCTGACAGGAAGTGTGAATTTCCCCCTTTTCTTTTCTTTCCATGGGGTCTACCTATAAAATCTAAACCGCTCAAGATTAAGATCATCCTGTGTAGTGGTGCTGAGTTATATTTCATATCAATGCAAGTTAGTCTAGTCATCAGATTGATTAATTGCTAAAAGTGATTAAAATACACAAATTAGAGTAAAATGATAGTGTTTTACATGTGATAAATCTAATGATTGGCCAAATTTTTATTGGAGTGGAGTTTCTCCTAGAAGCAGTACAAAAGTTCTCAATTTCAAGTGATTTGGATTTTGTAGATGAGCTCTACTAATAGATTTATATGCTTGAACATGGAGAACCAAATGCTGCAAGCTTTGACTCATCTCATTTTTTTATGAGATAATAGCAGTGATGCCACATAACATGCAGGACAGAAAATTTTACGTGAGGCCATTTAATACCTATGGGTTTTATGTATAGTGTAATTATTTTCTATTTGAAAATTTTTAAGATATTATTTAGTTATAATATGCTAAAAGCTTTTTTTTTTTTTTTTATCATAACCAAACAATCTTTGGTGTTTTTTTTTGTTAAAAAGCATACATAAAATTCGCACTGACCAAACAATCTTTTCTTCTAAAAAGTTTCTTTAAAGAAATACCTTTTGATTGCTTACACTGTGTGAGGGTTGTTTAATTTTTTATTTTTTTTTCATGGGTATAAGGCTCTTATATCATTGTTTTGCCTTTGTGGCTCTGTATGTTCATCTTCTAATTAATATAATGTTCTTGTTATTATTCAATAAATAAATAAATCAAAGAAGTAGCTGTCAAGAAACTACTTTTGGGAAAGCACTTATGAGTTTTGACTCTTAAGAAGCCAAACCAAACATACCCTAGAGCAAAAGGCCATCACATCCTTGTACCAGAATATGTCACTACGTTAATTCTATGAACTCCCGAAGTCAATTTAGTATGTGTGGACTATGGAAGGTGTACTCATGGTCTCCATGGATGCAGTTCCAAAATGTGCTGGAACTCTTTTGATCCATGGAACAGTCCCTTAAATGTGGTTGCTACCTTTGGATGGCTATTTGTTTCATGTAGCATAGCATATGTGCTTTTCATCTTGTGAATGGGTCAAATATGCTTTAGTTTTATCTAGACATGACGACTTTGGCATTGAATGTCCTCAATCATCAAATCTTATGCAATGCCTGTCAAATATAGTGCAGCAAACTCCATCCTGCTATGTTATGGAGCATACAGTAACTCCTGCCAGATCAGATAACATGCACCACACAATGCACCCTTCAACTGCTGTCAGAAATGCTGGGCCATCAGTGCATCAAAGCATGGATATATCTGATGACATGTCTCATTCAGGGACAATGCATCACTATCCAACATTCCTCTCAGCTCAGAACACGAGAATGGACATGCTACAAGGAGTGAATGAGACTGCAATGAAATCAGTACCCAGGCCTTCAAGCTGTCCTGTTTTTACAATTGATGGCGATGGCAACATACTGGATTCACACCCAACGGTTGAGGCATCTGTCACATCTTTCAGTAGTGCAGAGTCTAGCTCACAACCCTTGATTGAATCACCCCTGGATGCTGATCTTGCGTTCTTAGGCCGGATTCCTCGCATGTTCAGTCTTTCTGATTTTACAGCTAGCTTTCCTCAGAGTTTTGGTGAGCATCCGCCTCCTCTTCAATCGTATTCAGAATTTTCAATTCCCTCCATCCTTCAAACAGATCCAGGTGACTTCCCAGATTCCCCTGTAAATGGTTTCAGAGGTAAAAATCATTTCAATTGTCATTTTATTGATGGCATTTTTTCAGATTCTCATATCCATCTCATGTGTGCAACAGAAGAGACTAGGCAACTTGACACCAAATCAGAAGGCCCAAGTCAGTAGTGATTGATTCAGTATTCCCATGGTAAGTTCCATTACTTTACATTCTGGTATAAATCACGTTGAAGGTGAACATCATTAATAATAATGATAATAATAATAATAAAGTGAACATCTTCCACCAAGGAGGAGGTTCTCAACTTTGGTCACAGTAGCCAGTTGATAAGTGGGACCCAAGAATCGATTTCTTGTAACATTTATTTCTTTATTTATTTTAGAAGGCATGTTTTTGAGAAACCCACAAAATGGATAGTCCAAACATTCGTAAGCCTTCATTCCTTGTTGATTTAACCAAAGGTGGGCACAATGCTGCACACACTGCTTCGGTTGGATAATTGAGCTGATCTGCACCCCATTAACATGCAGGCCTCTTTTTTTATTGTAGATGGGGATCACCATGGCTTCCTTTTTTTTTTTTTTTTTTAAATGGTCACTGTGCTTCTAGAAATTGATGGTTCATTCTGTATTGGCTGATGTGCATTGGTTTTTACAAGGAATTCAAATTAACGCACTCACACACGCTGGATGTCTCTAACCAGCAGAGCAACCGTGAGGGACCAAAGACCGTGGTAGTTACTGATTTAAAGCTCCAAAGACTTAATGCATGTTTTTAGAACCAGACGGACTGGCAGGTCTGGCCTGGTCTATGCAAGAACCGCACATTGTAGTTTGGTTCCACAGAAACTTCTTACCTCTAGTTGAACCTTGTGGGCTTTGTGGGTCAACTGTTGAATAGTCCAAACTTCAAAAGCGGCCAGTTTTGGAAGAATCTGCCAATGAGTAAACTTGAAGGAGAAAAAAACTGATAAATCTACATGTAAAACTTTAACCTGATATTGGATGTTGCATTTTAAAAGTTTTTATAATTTGGACAATTATTCTAAAAATCTTGCATTTTTATATAATTTTTTATTTTTTAATATATTTATAAAAAAAAATTTATTTATCATATAATTTTGATGTCATGCTGATCTTACAGTTCAACACTTAAATTAGAAGGAACTAAAGGTTGGACCAGAATTGACTGAACCTTAGCCTTATTAAAACATTGTATTTAATGATATTAACCTAAGATGCTTCAATCTAGTGGTTTATCACACTGATAATGGTTAAAATTTGGATCAATGTAGTACATGGTTTGTAGGTGAGAGAGGGTTGTATTGACCACAAGTGGGCTCCACAGAAAGATTTCTCATGCACTTGGCTCATACTGTATGGTTTATCCTGGACCATTCCTATAATGTTAGTATTTTCTTATAGGGAAAACTATTATTTTGTTTTATCATTTGTTTAAGTTTGGCTATGTTGCAAAATGGAAGAGCTTTATTCCTGAGAACTGGTTTTGTAGAGTGATAATAACTCTCTTTCTCATGCAGTGCATTTTTTTCTCGCAAAAAACACTTGAGAAAGCAGCTCAGTTGTTTTCAGTAGATGTTTTTGCTGCAACATGACTTCATTGTGTTTAACATCCATGGGCTTTTTCAAACAATCAATTCTCTCCATTTTGCTAAACAGACTGTTTTAACATAGTTTACATTTTGTGACATCTCTTTGAAGCACCTTGTCCGTATCTGTTGCCACTATGCCATCATTGCATGGCAATTACCTCATTACCCTTTTCTATATCTGTTGCCACTATGCCATCATCAGGTCTAATTTGGTTGGGAAATCAGTCACATATGGTACCATCCCATGGGAGAAATTGGGAATCTTGTAGAACATAATCCATGATGATATCATATCTTCATCAAATTTATTCTTGAAATGAGGCAAAAGGTAAGTATTAATGCAAATCTCGTTGAATTCATTCTACCATGATATGATATCTTCATCAAATTGATTCTAGAGATGAGTCAAAATGTAAGTGTTATTTATGAAATTCTGAAAACAATATTCAATCAACGAATCACGATCAAAATATGAGAAATTCACACCAGCAAGCAAGCCCATTTTATTGCACAGTAGGGCAATGCCATTCCAGAAACTCATATAATATTTTTACCAAACAGGCCCTTAAGAGTTAAGAGTCAGTTGTGTATTAAAATGATTCATGGTTGGTCTTGTGTTATTGGTGCTCTGCAGGTTGAGAGTTTGACCTCAGGATGGAAACGGCTGTACATAGCAATTTGGGTTGGATAGGTCTCAAAGTTCTTGAAGGTTCAGGCTGTGCCGTTGGGATTTTTATTTTATTTTTTTTAAATGAGAGAATTGGTCTTTTAACTCAAGGAATTGTATTGATGTTGCTGTGATTTGTGATGGTACATATGTAATAACAGGAGCTGACAATTAGCTAATATTCGTTTGTCAACAGATATGCCAATGCAAGCTGTGTGTTTTAACCACCAAAATTTGGAATGAGTTAATATTGTCAATTTCAGAAAATAAACAATCGAATACTGTACTGGCCTTTCAACTCATTTCAGAATAGAAGACTTTAGTTTTGAATGTTGGTACAAATTTTACTTGTACCTCTCTGATGTGTTCCATTCATTTTTTATTTGCATCCCCACCCCAGGTATGGCCACGGGTGGTTCTGAGGATTCTAATTCATTCCTCCTGCGCATGGAGCTAGGGGGGTGTTCATGGGCTGGAACTGGGCTGAAGCATATTCTGGCCTACCTGGGATCATAAGCTCCCAACACTGGCTGTAAATTTCCGGTCAGGCTGGGGCCTTGTTTGGACAAGATATCACTAAATTACAAGCAGTCCTTATTCTGGCCAGGCTTTGAGCTTTTCTATCACTTTAAATATGGCCAAAATATTAAATGGGCACAGAATGATCCAATAAGGTCTAATTTCAGTTTTTATAATGTGGTTGGTACCCATGTCCTCCGGATCCAAATCTTTGTGATGAAGCCGTCGGGAAAAGCAATATAGCAGCAGATGCTAAGAAAAACTCCCGCTCTCGTTCTCTATAAGATCTGTAGGGGGATGGATGGTGTTGCTGTTGCCCCACCAACCTGTCACTGTTAAAAAATACACTGACCGTCTTAATTAACAGAACTACAGTCTCAAATATACATTTGAAGGGATCCATCTGATCAAGATGGATGACTATTATGCTCTGCTCTAGTAGGCTCTAGCCAAAGAAAGCTCAGAAAATGGGCAGTTCAGATTTCTATAATAAATCAGAAGGATTGGCCCCCGCAGCTAGCTCTGCTAATTAGAGACTAGCACAAGTACCCGTGTTGAGCACGCGTATGTCCATACAGTGCAATTCAAATATTCACTTATATAATATAAATAAAATATTCATGCATAGGAATGAATTTTTAGAAAGAAAAAAAATGATTGTACCTATTTTTAGAATTGAAAGTAGGGAGAGTAGAAAGGGAATTAAAATGTAGTGAGGTAAAAAAAGTAGCATTAGAAATGGATTAGGAGATGTGGGCAAAAAGGTAATTTTATAAATATTAAAAAAAAATAGAAGAGAAAAAGTAGTGGGTAGTTATAAGAAGTGGGCAGTAGTTATAGAAGTGAGTAGTTATATGTAGTTATGGTCAAAATTATCTAAAAAGCCTCTAGCTTAATATAGTATATAATAGGGGGGGTCAGGTGTCCATGAGTTTGACTACTTGGTGTAGCCAAAGCGAGGAAATTAAGGGACAATTTCAAATTAAGCATTAACCTTTTGCCTTATTTCAAAAAATGATACAAGTTTCAAAACTTCTCAAACTAGTCTTTAAGTTTTTCAAGAAATTTTTAATTAAGTACATCTATCCAAAAATAAGCTATTTTTCCCTCAACTTTTTTAAAATACCCAAATTACTCTCTATAGAAATAAAAACCTCATTCATTTCATCTATAATCTACTTATTTCCTTCATCAGCCTACTCACAGTGATCAAGGACAACCGGTGTCCTATAGCGATCGGTTGCATATAGTAGCCGTCAAAACCATGTCATGGCTTTAAAGGAAAGTTAATTTGGATATTTAAAAAAGAAATTCAAAAAAAAGTCACCAAAAACACTGACCAGATGTCCTTAGTTGAAAACTTACTAGAAAACTTAGGGACTAATTTAAGAAGTTTTAAAATGTGTTTTCTTCTTTGAAATAAGGAAAAAATTTAAGGCCTTATTTGAAATTTTTCCTGAAAAAATAATAAAAGAAAACATATGGATTCTTCTACTCATGGTAAAGCCTGCATTGCACTAAAGATCATTTCCTTCCATGTTACATAACAAAGCAAGCACTGCTCAAAGCTCTATCCCGCACCAAAATGATTCCCTCCTCTCCCGTACGAAATGATTGTGTTCAAGTAATAGCTCATATTCTTCCAATTTCAGAACAGAAGAATCAATATGCCAAATAGTATAAAAAAAAAAAAAAAAATGGCAAGTGCAGAAAATTGGAGACATTTCCTAGCTACCGAGGAATCCACGGCATGGCACAAGGGGTCCCTGAAAGTAAGGAGATATGAAATCATTTGCTCAGCTTGCCTAATCTAATCCTCTTTCTGAAGGAGAATTCATTATCAACACCTGATCTTTCAAATCAACTTACCTTCGTCAGGGATGAGGGACCATTGGTAATATTATGTGACCATTGCTAACTAATGCAAGGGTCCATAAAGATGATTTTGGGAAACTCTTACCTACCTACACAATAATAATAGGTTGAGGTTGATGGTGTGCCCGTAATCTCTGCCGTGTGCATCAGGGCTAACTTCTAGGACAACATCTACCGGAAGCAATTGGATGAACCCTTTCAGATAACATAGATTGTACAAAAATTAATATCTGCCTATTTTTGAGCTTGTAAAAAATTAAGCCTAAAAGAAGCTGCTTACATGAGTAATTAAGATGATCTATTCAATGAGGTTTTCCAATAACGTTCAATCATCCTTGCAGTTAATATATCTATTCAATAGTATGGATAGGTGAATACATGCAATGATTTTCTTGGGTTAGTTCAGCACACCAAGAATGTCAGCATAACACACCTTTTCGTACACAGTTCATTTCTCCAAACAAATATATATATCTTAAAATGGGGAAAGAAGAATTGAAGAAGCATTATATGTTTCCCAAAAATAATGGGAACCACCTACAAATGGGTTGAAAATATATTTATTGGTCCTTAATTCCAAAATCTGTTACAAGTTCCTGTTTTTTTTTTCCGTTCTTCCACTAGTTCTTTTAGTTGTCAAACTCCTGAGGCACCAGGGTCCTAACATAAGAAAAGGGATTTCTTACCCAAATTCGAAATCTTGGCAATGGAACTCAGCACCAGGGGCGTTTGTGATGCCTACTGATCTTTCTTGCTGGGTTTTTCATCACTATTACTTGTCTCTCCATCTTGCACCGACGTTGTGTCACTACTTGAATCAGCAGTAGTCTTTGACTCATCAAACTCCAAAAGCTACACGAGATCACACAAGTTAATCAAATGCTCATGTTGTAACACAAGTGACTGGCTCAGGCCCAACATGGGCCATTCCCAAAATATACAATAACAGTAACAAAAAAATATCTACAAAGAGATAATTATTCTGATTCGCGATCACACTTCCTCGCTCTACAATGACATGGGAAACAAAGAAATAACTACAACATAAATATAACAAACAGTCAGGCTTTGAAATTGTTTACCAACATAACCGGGATTCAGAAGTTCCTACTCAAATCTTGATACATCCGTGATCTTAACGAAAACTATAGTTGGGAAAGAAAAACAAAGTTCGAATGGCCACTCAACAGGAAATTGCAAAATAGACAATCCACTGCAAAAAATTCAAGATGTATCTTCCATGAACAAAAGCTGACTCGTAATTGGTTCATTCAACGGTATTTGGATTCTATGGGACTGACTGATGGCATAGGCACCTTTTCACAACCTCAACTCCCAACTTCCCCTCTACACTATGAATGTCAGAGTAAAAGTGCAAAGAAATCAAATGGAGTCGCTCACATTGTCCCAACTATGTTGGGAGAAGTTGTTCATATCAGAAAACAAATGGATTAGTGTTGAATTTAATTTATTGCCACCTTTTTTCCTAAAAAAATTATGTATATCGGTATCAAAAGTATCTTTGTTATCTCAGACAGGTGCATTGTTGTTTCTCAACACAGATACAAGGTGGATACCCAATGCAGACATAAGAAACCTAGGAAAATCCAACAAGTCCATCTGTATAGGTCTAAAAAATAAAAAATAAAAAACAAATTAAAAATACAAATTTTACTTCATAAATATGCAGAAATATGTGCAATAAATAAAGATGCATTCGAAGTAAAAAGAATAAGTGGTGGCATGTCATACAATTAAAATAGAACAAGCAGGGATTTTTATTTTTTCCATATAGAATCTTCAGCATGTCCAGCACTTGACTCGATTTTTTAAAAAACTGGTTATGTCCCTAATCCCTATGGTCAAGAAGTTGCAAGCTAAACAGGCAACAATATCAAACAAGACAAGTGCAATATCTAATGTGGCCCGCAACACAGATTCGGAATGATATCAATGATCAATAAGTCATGGCAAAACTCAGAAAGCAAAAAACATCCTATCGGAAATGGCTAGTATAAAGAACAAACCGGTTTACTTCCCCATTCCATATGCAGTGGACTGCAACAAATCCAGTGACAGCAGGTACAATATATAGAAGTGCAGGCTGCAAATGAAAATACAAATTCATAATTCTTAAAATAACAAGCTAGGTCACAAAACAAGAACACATGCATTTTGAAAAAACAATGACCTGTGCAGCTTGAAACCAATTCATGACCACAATTGTAAGGATCAGACCGACTGTATAACCAGAAAATGCACTTCTGAAATATCGATTTTCTTTTCCTCTAGACACATCAAAACGCAATGCTAGTGCCACAAAAATACCTATAAAATGTGCATGTTAATCAATTTAAAATCAAATTCAGATAAGGGAGAACTGCATACAAAATTACATATCCAACAAAATACAAGCAGATACACCAGCATAATTTCTCCATTGCTAACCTTCACAGGAAATGAGTTAAAAAGCTATACGGCTAATAAAGGCAACCAAAGGCTAGAGTTTTTTTGAAGGCTTCACATGTGGAATTGAAGAGACTCAAGATGTATAGCAAGAATTCAAGATTGTGTCTAAACATATGCATAAAGCAAGTGCAGAAGTCAATTCCTAGGGAAAGGGAGTAGGTTGTTCATTGATAATTATCTCTCCACAATAACGGGTCACGACTTATGTTGCAGATTTTCCTTAAATTGTTTCTAGTAGGTTGTTGTTGCTGCTGCTGCTGCTATTTCCACTACTACTCCCAGAGCTGTGCCGTAACTAGGGAAATGTGTTAAGATTTATGTCTTTAACGTTGCATGATCTCCAAAGGACTTGCATATAAAAAAAAAAGGATGGGGCATGGTGATGTTTGCCAGGGAGGAATAAATTTGAAGAGATGCTGGGTTGGCCCTGGTAAAACATCCACATATAATTGCATTTGCTTCTAATTCTATCATTTGGCACTGTCATAATAAAGTGGTATAATCGCATTTCCCATTGGCCTCAACAACAATACCTTGGTAATCATTTACAGATAAAAGCAAAGGAGTTCTATGGTGTAACATCTCAGATATTAATAGGCATTGCTTGGCGGCTCTCAATAATTCAGAAGCGGCCCTCACTAAGGAAATCATTGCTGCATTTTTCAAAAGGTTCCCCACACTCAATATTGACCCCACTAGCACAATTTGAAAGGTCCTCATTGTCACAACCATAGGGTCAGTGTTGTGAAAGGCGCGCCCAGGCGCAAGGCGCTGG
Source organism: Litsea cubeba (assembly GCA_012931725.1). NCBI lineage: Eukaryota > Viridiplantae > Streptophyta > Magnoliopsida > Laurales > Lauraceae > Litsea > Litsea cubeba. The sequence continues at coordinate 555,411 of CM022946.1, read as the reverse complement.
GCCTGCGCCTCAAGACACATGGGGCGAGGCAACTTCACCCAGGCGCAGTAAAAGCCCATAAGTCACACGCCTTTGGATCAGGCCCAAGGCGCGCGCCTAGTGGGCTTCTTTCAAAGAGGCCCATAACTTAAACTTTTTTAAAAAAATCAATGGGCTTAAAAAAAAGGTCCAGCGGCTCCAGCCCAACACAGAACAGCCCAGCAAAAAAGCCCCTCTTATATTCGTGCCCCAAGTCATCTCCACTGACTTAGGGTAACGAAACGGAAAAAAAAAGAGAGAAACGGAAGGAGGAGGAGGAAGAAGCTGCCGGCTGTGCAGGTCGTCCGGCTGTGCTGTGGTCTTCTCGCGTCTGGTTGTGCTCTTCTCGCGTCCGGCTGCGCAGGTTCATCATTTCCTTGCTTTCAAGCTGTTTCTACTTCTGCTTTTGGTTTTTGGTGACCTGTACTTCTGCTTGTTTCTGCTGCAGTTTTTTTTTTTTTTTTCCAGCAACTGTTTTTTCTGTTTTGTTTTCTTGTTCTACTGCTGCTTTTTGGTGACCTCTACGGCTCTACTTCTGCTGTTTCTTGTGCTGCTGCTGTTTTCTTTCTGTTGTTGTTGCTGCCACTGCTCAATTTTTTTTGCTGCCACTGATTTTCTTTCTTTTCTTTTTTTTCCCGTTCTTCAATCAGATCATGCTTTCTTTCTTTTCTTTTTTTTAACATTGTTTAGCTGCTGTAAATCTGACTGTTAGGTCCTCCTTAGGATCATCTGTGTTGTTGTTTTGACTTTGAAGTTGTATTGGTTTTGATGGATTTTGGTACTTTTGTTGAATGTTTAACATTTAGAGTGATGAATGCTTTATGAAGTTTAGAATTTTTCTAATATCAAAATATATATTTTTATATACAATGTGCGCCTCGCTTCAATGAAGCCCGCGCATCGCCTTGCGCCTAGGCCCCAGGAGACCTTAGCGCCTGATGCGCCTCGCACTTTTAAAAACACTGCATAGGGTCGCAGAGTTCCATTCAACCTTCAAGGATCAGAAGGACAAGTGAGAACAATAATGGAGAGTTGGCTCCAATCCTTTCCAATCCAATTAGAATAGGAAATAAGGATCTCTAACCATCACGCTTTGAGTCCTGTTATTTAGAAGATAACTACATCAATGTACAAGAAACCCTTGGATATTTTATTATCATCAATGAAACTAAAACCCTATGATTATCTCTGTGGACATCCTTTGCTCAAGTTCATAGGCAGGCAAACAGAGAAGGGCTCTTTTGCTAAACTAGGGGCAGGCAGGAATGAATCCTTGGGATACACAATGCCCTTACCCCTTTTTTTTTTTTTTCCATCACCTTGATGGATCAACTCTAAGTAGGTTTACTTGGTAAATTTCTACATAGTTTCATAAAAAACAGTGTCATTTAAAAAAAAAAAAAGATACTGCCTAGTCCTCAGGTCAAATACGATGAAAATTCATGGCTAATCAACACTTACCTGGGATTACAATGTCCCCAAGGCCAAGCATAGAGTATGGGCGTGTAGAATCTGCAGTTGGAAATAAAAGCTGCAGGAAGCCATTTAGAAACTTTAGACTAGACAAAACTGAATACAGGTTCTGATTTCGAATTCAAACAAAAATGATTAGTAAACAGAGAATTTAAAAAAAGGAATTATGGTAAAATAATAATTGTATAAGTACTACCTTAATAGGAGCATCAAAAGATTTTGCAACACTGACCATCACAGGGGTAAAGAAGACCCAGAAAATATCATACACAAACAACCAGCCTGCAATTAAAAAACTAGAAGCTTAGACACCAAGATCCAAATTGCATGAATAATTATCAAATGAAAAGAACCATCTGTAAGAAGAAAAGCAATAAAAGCATTGAAACTTCAAACAAAAGAAAACAACCACTAGGACAGTATTTAAGCATTTGGATAACGTCAATGAAAATGATAGCTACCATGTGCAAGGTGCTATGCTTAGAGAGCAAAAAACTATCATATCAATTTTGACACCCAATTTTAATGCTGATAAAATATCCAGGTCAAAAGCCACCACTTCAAAAATAACAGAAGCTACCTCTAGCTGTAAGAAAGTCTGAAAACATCAACTACTTCCTGATGTAGAAGTAAGATTCAGCTGATCGTTCTGATTATAATAAAATTAATACAACAAATTCCAATGCTTTCTAACAGTACAAAAAATAAAATTAGAGAGATGAGTTGTTCACCAGTTAGATGATTCACTATAAAAGGGATGTAATTGTGGTTGTTTCTTATGAAAGCTGCTCTAACTGTATTTGAATTAGTTCCATATAAGAAGAGGAATACAAGTAAAAACCTTGCAGGATCATATTTTACGTATTTAAATAATAGGAGAACAGGCATTAAAAATTCAAATATCTGAAAAAGATGTATGTGTCAAATAGATGAATTTTCACTTTAAGTTACAACATTTACTTAAAGAGCATTATATTATAAATAAGGGTTGAGATTTTAACAAATCAACAGTAGATTAGGATTGTTTGGTTTCAATATCTTCCATGTGTATGTTAGCCTATTCTGGGCTTCTGGAATAAGAATATGCGGTATGGAACATTTTCGTGGTTTTTATACTTGATTTTTTTTGCTTTGGAGATTGTGCGCACTCTTTAATGCTGCTTTTTTAAAGATAACTGCAGTACTTATGACAACTGAATCTACACTTTGGGCTGGTTACTAATTTTGGCTGCCATTAGGGTTTTAGACTGAGGTTAGGAGACTCTCTGTCATTGTCCAACAATATCGAACAGCCTCGTGATGTCGACAGGCATCTGGCTGAACAAGCTTGATCATACAATTAGATCACGCTGAATGAATTGTGACAATGATCCAGTCGGTGTGGTTTGTACCAATTTGGCAAAAATCTCAATAGTGGGATGGGTTTTGAAGATCAACAATGAAAAGGGTGACGGAGATTGGTGAAACAAAGTTGATGGGCTCACGTCATCATCCATGTGTTGGGAATAATTAGGTCAACTCTTAGAGGCTTACCAATTTATCTTGAAGAGTAGAACAAATAAGTGCCCTGTATTATAGTCCTGGACAGACAACAGATGTTGCATGCAGCAAAGCACAATATGGAGTAAACATCATGGATACTAATACGAAATGCAGAGTAAAACAGTACACTGTACTAAAATTAAGCCAATGGCAGTGATTATGCTCTTCCGACCAACTCCCTGTTCCATCAACATGTCTCCTTCATTATATTCTCTCATGATGTAGCTGAACTCATGCCTAACTTCATACAGTAAAGGAAAAATGCTAAGGTGTGCCCAGAATTCCTTGAATTGCTTCCAACAACATAGGACCATGGAGATAGCTACACTAGTTTCAGCTCTAATGTTCAAAGCTCTGCCCTATTTGAGTCATCCATGCTAGCTGACCCTGAAAAGGAGATCACAATCTCACGTCTGTATCACCATGCACCCATTCCAAATGGGGCCTGCTCTGAATAAAAGTGTGGCGGAATTAGAAAACTTTTCTTGAGGGGACCATATGTAAAATGTCCATTGGTTGGCCAACCCCCTCCACTTTTCAGTTCCACCCCTGACCAAAAAGAGGCCTTACTATTGGTGAGCCTTTCCAAATGGGTCTGAGATGACAAAAGGAGCCCTAACCATTATGAGCCTTTTATCCTAGCTAAGTCTGATAAGAAAAAGGAGCCCACATAGACTATCAAATTCATAACCCTCATAGACCCTTGCAAAGTCATTTGCAGTGTGTTACTCTCACTATTGACATGGTGAGATGGAAAATTGGCAATACAATTGAAAAATATCTCAGGTTTTTTTCTTCATCCGTTCATATTTCAAAACCTTCAGTGCTAATTTGTGTTATTGTAAATTTGTTATCACATTCTCACTAATAGAATCTTGACTTATGAGCTTCAATCAAAGAGCCTTCAAGTCAAGTCGACGCAACCCCCCCAACTTCTGGTGTTTTGGACTTTTTGAGCAATGCTCATTCTAAACACTACTAGAAGCAACACTTTGTTCAACACAAGCCTGTACTCAGTTATAAAATAGAAAAGTAAATTAGCAACATGACATCTGGGTTTAGAATATTAGTGAAACACAAAATTAAGAGTACAGTTCAGTAACAAACAAACCAAGGGAATATCTAACAATTATAATAAGATTAGCACAATTGGAGAGTTGTACAACATACAAATGGCTATAGATCAAGCTCGTATCTAGATCACAGTAACAAACATATTTCCTAGATGAATGTATTAAGACTCACCAAGAGAATGGCCCCAGTTTTAAAAGACCCCAGAGACAGCATTTCAATTCCCTACAAAACAGAACTCCAACGTTTTAATATATAGACACTGCCTTTATCAAATGATCTGATGTTAACATTAAACATAATAAAACCTAATTATCATTATTAATTTGTCACATCATTGTTGTTTATTATTAAGCAGATGATGTCTGCCCAACTCATTTTTATCAATGATCCTTTACGCACATAAGGGGTTGTTAGTCTTTACACATGGTATATGAAAATGAAATTTACATAAGTGAAACATATTATCATGTTGTTTGCAAGCATCATGATAAGAAGCAGAAAAGAGAAAGAACATGAAAGGATCTATATCAGTTCAAACACAAATTTGGTGGCTTCAGGACCTTAAAACTATTCTGTGGAGGAAATGGTCTCAACACATTGAACGGTTCTAATAATGAATTGGGGGGTCCATAAAAGTGCAGAAAATTAGAAAATGGGATTGCTGTGTTTTTTTTGCATATTTCTCAAAATCCATGAGGATCTAAGATATGAAACTTCAAGCATTGGGTTTTATCATATCTATGAGAATGCTCAACAGCTTGACTAATGAACGAGGGCCCAAAAAAAGTGCAGATGATCAAAAAGTGGAATTTAGTTGCTTTTATGTTTTTCGCATGTTTCTCAAAATCCAAGGATTTGATATATGAAACTTTATGTCTTGAGGTTATCATTTATATGAGAATATTGAACAGGTCAAATCATGAATTGTGGGGCCCAAAAAAGTGCAATAAGTCAGATTATAGGTTGGACTTTTTGGGCCTTCCACATATTTCTCAAAATCTACTAGCAAGTAAGATATGAAATTTTACACCTTAGGGCTTGCTAAATCTATAAAATATATATACATGAACAAATTCAGATTACAAATTAAAGGCACATGGGACTGCAAAAATATAAAAGGGAATGGGTAGGATTTGAACCCCTGACCCACTGCAGGAGGAATGGAGATTACTTTTCACTTGCACCTCTAGGTGTGAAAAAAACCTTGGTAGGTGGAAGATTTTGGTGTCTAGTGGCCCTATTTTGCACTTTCATCTCTAGGCAAAAAAAAAAGTGAGAAAATTTTGGTGTGTAAATGGCTACACAACAAAATTATATTAAATTATTTATGTTCCATCATTTCTTGCAATAGATTGTAGTCAGAACTCAGGACCCAAGTTAACTGAAGGGATTGAACAGAACTCTCTGGCGGCAGGACCTCTCTTACACACTTTACCAAGCTGCTCCCTCCCATTCAATAGCAGGGCCATAGGTTTTGAATCATAATTGTCAATTTCGTTTTGGACCCCGTTTCGGTTAGGCTCCAAACTAGAATGATTCCGCCAATATTGGAGTTTTAGTGAAACATTTTGAAATTCTATTTCAAAAAATATAAATATATAAAAAACTATATAAAAGTATAAAGATATTAAAATTATTTTAAAATATTAAAAATTAACTATAAATTATATAAATTTAATTTAATCTACTATATCAATAATGCAATATGTTATTTCAGCATGCCAAATCAATAATTTTTAGTAGTTTAGATTTTGTATAAGTGGGCCTTATTTGAAGGTACAAGTAAAAGAAAAAGGTCTGGATAATCGAAGGCTTGGACTTGAGAGAATTTTGTTAGCCCATAGTGGGCCCACGTATCGAAGATCTAAATTGCTCGAAATGAATGTCCCCCTCATGTATGGGCACTAGGAGACAGGACCACGATCAGATTGATCATGTATACTTATGATCAGTACATTCAGTACATGATCAATCGGGCAGTGGTCAAATCTTATATTAGAGTGAAAATTCACTAGGGCTCATACTTGAGAGGGCACTTTGAGTGAATTAGATCTTGAATAGGTGGGCCTGCTGTGGATCCCACCAATTTTGCATAACCCAAATTTCACCTTTGCATGGGAAAAAAACAATGAAAACTTAGAAAGGGCATTCGGCCCTTTCAATGAGACAGAAAAAGAGAGAAGGGAAAAGGAGAGAAGAGGAGACCACAACAGCTTCACCCAGCCCTCCCTCCCTCCCTCCCTCCCTCCCTCCCTCTCTCTCTCTCATATTTAGAGAAAGAGAGACCTTTACACCCCATTTAGACTAAGAGACCTGTTGAAATTTGAATAGAAGCACAAAATCTAGCAACCTTAACACAGGATTACTGAAGAAATTCTCAAATCAAGTCTACAAGTTAACAAGACAATATCATGTACTTTCTTGAGCACCATCACAAGGGATTGAGAAAAATATTGGTCCAGTTTGTTTGCATGGAATAGAATTCCTAGGAATTAATCGTAAATGGGTTGCAACAAAGGCTTGATAAATAGGTGAAGTTTGATTGATATGAGGTGGAAATGTAGATGAGACCCTGACTTTTCTTAGGATTTGATATATTAGGGTGATGGCTCAGGATACATTTTCCATCCACCTTAATTCATGTTCCATCAATGGGAAGATTATTTAATGCCCACCGACGGATCTTCATGTTTGTTTCTTCAATTTTAAACACTTTTTTTTTATAACCTAGTGTATCTCCTGCCCAGCCTAGCCCAAAAGCCTTTGGCCCTGAGACCGAGGGACACTCGATGACTCGATATTTTAAACACATTTAGGAATACATTTGTTAGAATTCCATGCAAACAACAAGCCCATAGAGAAGGTTATGAGTAGTGAGAGATTGAAGGAAGATAATTATGCTTCAATTGAAAATTTTATGAAAGTTACAAGAATAGCACCACACGACTTCTAGAAGCAATAGAAATAGAAAAAAAAATTCATAAGTTTCGCAAGTATATAATGCAATTTTGTATGGAGAAGGTGGAGGCGGACCTGTACGCAGAATGCAAGCCCCAATATATTGTTCGCTAGCCAATGCTTTTGTGAAGCATACCATGCACAGAAGAATGTACCAGGAATTGCTGCAACAATCTGAGACTTTGTAAACTCCACCTCCAAAGCTGTGTAAGAAAGACACGGATAATATCATTGCCGAAAATGATTGTCAATTTCATTTACACAACAAATACGCGAAAGTAAGCAGGCTAAATATGATGCAGAAGAAGTTAATCTTGCTTTCAATAATCGTCCCAAACAACCCACTTTTCAACTACCATAGACTCTCTATAACCCTAAAAATTGTATTTAGCGAATTGCGTCAGAATAGGAACTCTAAGAACCTGATAACAAGAGAATGAGTTTCCCAGTGCCAAATTGGAGCATGCGTACGGAAGCAATAAAGCTGGATAGGCCACACTAAATTGGTGTCAGGCCAGTTCATTGCCTCTTTTTTTTTTTGGAAGTTCAGACCAGTTCATTCCTGCTGCTGTGAAAACATATGAAGACCATTCTCCATCACAGAAAGACCAGAAATTCCAAGTGCAAATTACACCAAAACCAGTTCTACCTCTCTTTCCTCCTTTTTCCATATAATTTTGAAAAACTCCATTTCTAAACTCAGCCCCTGACCAGCCATCCATCAGCATTTCCGACATCCTTTACACCCATTTCAGTACCATTTCACCTCAATCCACCTCACTTAGTATGTACATCACATGCCCATAAATATCCAGCAGGACCAGCACCCATCCAAAACAATTATAGGAGGCACATATCAAGCACCCATCCAAAACAATTATAGGAGGCACATATCAAGCACCCATCCAAAAGAAAATACATATACCAAGAAGAGCAAGGAAGAAGCTAACAAAAAGTAAGTATCACATAACTCATCCAACATACAAAGCATTTTTGACAACTCCCTCTTTGGATAATAAATATGCAACCTCATTAGCCCAACTTAAAAGTATGTTGAAACTCTACCGCCTCATTAAAATTAATATACAGCCTCCAAGGCTCCTAACCATTGATTACCAAGTGATAGCAAAACCACATTATGTGGCATAAAAAGTCAGCTTGAATATGAACTTTGAAATGTTTGTAATGCTCCCTATTAGCCAATAGGCCCAGTACTGCTTAATTTGGATCACTAGCCCCTAACGCATCCCAATTAGCCAATACTACCACTTCATCCGAATCACTGACCCCAAATGAACAGAAGAACATCTCCTCCTCCTTTCTTTTTCCTCCTTAAAAAAAGTAATAAATAAATAGATTTTTATTCTGCCTAGTCCTGGTTTTCCTCTTGCCAAACGATCAACTCTGAATTTAGACATCAATTGATGGAGGAATCCAACTTATAACTTCCTTCTTCAACCTTGCAATGTACAGGCCTCTCAAATTTTAGCCACGCCATGCATTGAATATTAGCAAACTACTTTCTAGTAGAAGCCTGAAATTGCATCCTTAATTTGATGACACAGCATGTCTCAGTCCACTTTATCTCCTTTCCCAATAAATATTTTACCATTCCTTTCCCCAATAATGTCCATAATATTTCTTCCAACACTAACTCCCAAAGAACTTTCAATCACTTTTAGAAGAGACTGCTAGTCTGCCACCCCAACTTTTTATAAGATTAAAGATTTGGGAAAAACCAACCCAAACCAAACAATGAGATGAAGTATCTATACAGCTTTCTTGGAATGTAGAAAATGATCAATAGTCTCCGTATGACAACAAACTTAAAGAACAGGATTAAGAGTGATCAACTAGTACAACCAATAAATCAGTAAAAGTTAGATGAGAAACCAACATGAAGCAATATAGAAATGATAGAAGCAAACTGGATCCATGAGCAAATTAGTAACTATCAAGTGCATAAGTAAAGTTGCAAGAATAGTAAGGGGCACACATACAACGAAAATACGGAAAACGCCAAATAATCAGGTCCTCGTTCCATTTCTCTGGAAGAAATCTTTTAGTTGCAGGCAACAATGTTGCGCTACACAATAAAAAAGAGTTAAAACAAAAAGAGACAAGAGGCATATGAGATACCAGCCACCAATTTTGGTATTAATGTTAATAAAACAATGTGATATAAAAAAAAAAAAACATACAGTTACAGAAAGAACGTACGAAAGTGCGAAGATCCCAAGAATAAAGAAGTAGCACGTCAGTACAGCATTAACCAAGTCCTTTGAGAGAAACTTGAAAAGAAGAAACAGTGACAAAAGCATTGCACTTCCAACCAAAGGAAAGCGCATGGCATGTTCGTTTGACATCGTCTCCTGCATACATTAAACATGTCACAGTTAATCCAAACCAGAAAGATGGGAAACCAGTTAACCTATACTATATCACAATCATTGCAGAAATATGACTATCCTCACCGTTGGCGGAGTTGGTTTTACAGATCGGTAGCAACCAACATAAACAGTTAGACTTGCTGTCAAAATTACATTCAGGTTTGGATCAACCTTAACGACAAGGGGTGCCAAAGTTAAACCTGAGAAAGAAATTAGATATCAGTAGCATGTCAATATGCTTTTAAACGCTTCACAAACAATGAGTACACTAAGGGGGCGTTTGTGCAGCGACTATTTCCGCGGAAACAGGCAGAGACAAGGATCTGGATTTTCTGGCACCTTCCCACTCACGTTTGGGTGCAGCGATGATATTGGTTCGAAATCCAACATTTTAGCCTGACAATCAGTGTTAGAGGGGATCCAGAAATCCGACCTATCCAGGTCGGATTTGCGATGCGTTTCCTCTTGCACGACTGGTTACCAAACGCACCCTAAGTCCCTAACTTTTCAAGGGGAAAAAAGAGCATTGGGCATATTAATGAACTCTAAGAAACCCTGACTTCCAGGCATTATTTTTCAAAAAAAACAAATAAATAAATAAAAGGCAATACATTGTCTAAAATAATATTCATCCACAAATTTCAGTTATTATCAGTACAGATTCTTTCAAATCTTCAATTCAAAGAACAAAACCCATTACAACTCGGGCACCATAAAACCATTACAACTCAACCATGTCGCATTGTTACATTCAATTTGAAATGACTAGTTGCATTACAAGTACAACTGGACCAAGTCACCTTGCAACCAACCAGAATCTATTGTCATGTTTACATAATGGATATTGTATTTGTACACAAGGAGCACACTCAATGTACGTAACTTTAAATGAAAGATAGGAAAGAACAAAGAGTCAGCATTACATGCCATTTTGCAGGTGAACCCATGTCAAACAACTGTTCACAAGAAAATATTGGTTTTTGTTTTATTAGAAGATGTTTTCCAATGCAATTTCCATTATGTTTGTGTAGCTAACTCCAGTAGCAAGTTAAATCCAAATCGAGACCATTTGGAAGAAACCCGAGCCTGATTCAATGACCAAACAACACCCAGACCGAGATCAACCCAACCCAGACCAGAGATAAGGACTTTACTGAGTATGGAGTGGAAAACACCAACTCATAGATTGAGAGGCGCATAAGGACAATCTAAACTCTTATTTTACAAGACAATAGTCTAAAATGTAAGAAATGTCCAAAATCGAATTGACATCACCTTTCAATCTCCTTTCTAATGCACATGGCCTGGTTCTAATCAAATCAACTGCCAATGGTCAGAACTAGTTAATAATCCATGCTCAAATCCTAACTATATTACAAATTCAGGAGATCCCATGCATTATGCAGGTATGACGAAGCAATTAAAAGATAATAAATAAACCATTTGTGATTTTATTAAGCAATTAGTTGTTTAAGTTGTGCAACAAAAAAGAAAAAATAAATAAAAGTGATTTTATTGTTTAGTCAACTTTATCCATTTGTCACTTGTCAGAGAGAAAAATCTAATTTTATCGAGAAATCTTTCAAGGAATAAGTTTCTCCTCTAGAAATTTTTCAAGGAATCCAAGTTGTCTCAGGAGTTTGATTTGGTTAGCTGAAATTCTGGTTCTAACTAGATTAGTTGACCAAGATAGGCTTTGTTTTATTTGAAAAATAACAAAAAGAGGCCAAAATTATCATTTTTCTAAAAAATCAATATATGCGAAGATTTGCGCCTATTTGCATGACTCTTTCCCTTCTTATACAGGTGCAGTGTGACTTCATTGCCACCTCCTAGTGTGGCCCCCCATAAGAGCTAGAACAGGATGATTCATTGAAGCGCGAATCCAATGTCATCATCCTGCACCATCACGCTATGTGGAATTTCTTCTTTTAGCACACGTTATTGAACATATCCATACTCATTGCCAGGTAGTCCAACATCTGAAGAATTTCTTCTTGTAAATTTTCTCAATGTCCTAGGTTCTCTTATTTCTTCCAAGTTCAACACCTTATGGATGGGTAGTTCTTGAACCCTTCAAGGCGAAAGGTAGTCCTTGGGTCTTTTTTAGGCAAGAGAAACGAATTCTTTGCAAAAATTGCTTAAAGCATATAGAAATAGCAAGACAAAAGTATCTTCGAAAATATCCATGTACACTGTTGCAGAGAAAACTAAAATGTGGATTTGAAGTTTGGACTTGAAACCAAAAAAATATCTACAAGCTTCCATCTTATCATCACCATCAATATTGTCGATGATTAATTTGTTCAGTAGTATTTTACGCAACATTTCAAAATTTACCACTGTTGCCTTGTTGGTTGTAAAGTAGTTTTGGGGGCATATTTTCAATAAACCACATTGTTAACTTGTCGAAGAAGAGAAGCAGTGCAACTGTACAACTTTTTTGAATGGTAACATGTACAAGAAAACTTATGAATTGTTAATTGACCGTTTGCATCCACAAGGGAAAGGTGATTGGAGAGTTTTCATTGTATTCAATTATGAGTACAACAAGAAATCATCTTTGATTTTTCATGCCCCAAAATAAATAAAAAAGTTTGGAATGGTTGTACCCCCCAGGTGCCATAGTCCATAGATAGTGGATAAATGTACAATGCGCCCCAGAACAAACAGAAGATAAAAATGTGAAGGAAAATAACAAATACCAATACAATTATACTCCATAAAAACTGGGAAAAAAATTTTTTTTCTTTTCATATAAAGCAAAGAAAATCACCTGCTAGAGCCAAATTTGCAAGAAGCTCACAGGTCTTCATTGTTGACAAGAGGAGTCAGTAAATTCAAATAGGACTTCTGGTGTGATGAGGAGAAAATATATAATTGCTTTGACAAAATTGCATGCACCAAAACCTTCGCTGTTGCTAGACACGCAAGATGCAAATCTAAACAAGGTGCAAAAGCTGAAGTCTTTTCAAGTTTGCACCTCTTGAAACCCCAATTCAAGCCTGAAACAAAACAATAAAAAGCGCACACGTTGAAAACCAAACCATCCATACAAGGATATAAAACTATCATGCATTGCTTGATTCCACGGATTGTACGAAAGAACAGAAACAAGGCTAATTGTTGGAAGATGAGAGAGCTCATGATTTACAACACTACCCTAGGTAGTATTCTAAGTCTACAGAGGGAAAGGGCATCCTGGCCGTTAATCAAGAAGGCAACAAAATCATTGACATCCCACCCATCCACAACTGATGGGCACTCATCAATTCGGATCAACTGCGACCCATGGAGAAAATCAGTCCCAGTGGGGCCCACATGTGGCCAGAAATCAAACCAACCGTTGACATCAGAGAACTTGGGGAGGGGGGGAGGGAGGGGTCTTTCATCTGATGGAAACATGCAAGGCCACCACCCAAAAGGGCAAGATCGCAGCCTGCACTCTTGCAGTACATGGGTCCCACCAGGAGGAGAATCAGAATCACACCCATCAATCAAGCATGGCACACTGTAATTGGCAATTTCCAACAATCCAATTGCCTATGGCGATCCTCGTTATCGGGCCCACGCCTAAAGTGGGAACCAAAAAAAATCCCGATGGGACCCACCAGTCTGCCATGAAATCAAACCAGACAATTGGGGGTGTCTTCATGTGATGATGCAAGACTGAAAAGGAATCGGGAGACTGGAGCTGATACTGATCTAACCAACATGATCCCCAGAATAAAACACAATAAAGAAAAGGAAGATGAAACTAGGGTTACAAACAAACCCAAAAACAAAAACAAGCAATCAATGGAGAAGAAGAGGAGAGTGGGTTTTGCGAACCTGAAATGGGAGAGAGACGAGATCGGTTGCTTGCTTGCTTGCTTGCTTGCTTGCAGATCGGAGGGATGTCGCAAGTAACGTGGGGGAGGAGAGACGGATCCTTCCTTCCCAATGCTAGCTAGGGTTTTGTCTGGTCTGGATGGAGACCAGAGACTCTTTCTCTTGTAGTAGCGTCAGAAAGATCGTAAGATCAGATCGGAAAAGGGTCCATGTCTTAGATCATTTTGATAAACTTATAAAAAATACTAAAAGAGAAAGATAAATCTAAATCCCACATTCTCACTATATGCCCTTCGCTTTCAATTCATGATCCAAATCATTAGTTGAGGACCACCACGGTTTGTATCTAGAGGTTGTAGGTTCGAAACTGCGGTATCATATAAGGCTACAAGGGAGTTTATTCGACTTCCCTCTAGGTTCAAAGAAATTCGTCCGATCCAAAAAATTAAAAACCTTCGAGATAAAAATAATAATAATAATAAATAAAAATCGTTAAATATGTCATGCTGATAAACCCCAAATGAATGAAGTTTCATGTTTTAAATCCCGGGGAATTTCGAGAAATGTGAAAAAATTAAAAAACTTAACCCCATTTTTTTATTTTCTAACACTGTTATGTTTGAAAAAAGGTTTTGCGGTTTGGACATGCTAGATTTTATAAAACTAATATAGATACTTTCTTTTTTTTTTTCTTTCCCCACTATAAAATTCACATATGTAAATACCTTTTGCTATCTCATTGGGTGGTGAAAAAAAAAGGATTCTGAGTTTCCGAGTGAGTGATAAATCTGAGAGTGAGCCCAACTCCTTATTGGGGGGGGGGGGCGGGTTTTGAATCCCATTTAGGAGCGAGCCTCTCTAACGTTCTGATGGAGTAATGTAATTAATAATTTCATAGCAATGCTCCAATCAAAGCAATTGATAATTCTGGACTAATTAAAAAAAATAAAATGCTCATGAGTAATTGATAAAAATCCTCAATGGGCCCAAATCCAATTAGTTAAACTAACAACTCCCATTATGATATATTAAGTTAGGAGGTTTTGGCTTCAATTTTGACCAAAACTTCTGATTTTATAACTCCCCACTTCCAATATATAACTACTCATCTCCACTTTTAACATGTAACCATTCATTTCCTCCACCGCATGCAACTACCTCTTCTTTCCACTTTTCACTTTTCAACAAAAAATAAATAAATAAAAAATAATCATTTCTATCCCTATCATAATCACCAAATCATTGTCATGAGTATTTGAGGATTGATTTTGCTTAATCTGAGTTTTCTTAATAAATGAATAAATATATTTTTCAACTATTGGTGAACATGCCCGTTCCCGTGCTAAGAACGGGTTGTTGTGTTAGTTATAATATAATAAGCTATAAGGTTTTGGATCTAATTTTACCTTTACTTTTTAATTTTTACCATAAGTTATTTTCAGTTTCTACAACTACCACCAAGTTAATTTCGGTTTATACAACTATTAAGATACTCTCCCTCTACTTTCCAGTAATATAATTTCCCTATTTATGGACTACAACCCTCCCCCTTTCTAACATACATAGAATCATATCTTCATGCATACCCGTGATTAGCACGATTTTTTATGCTAGTCTTATATTACTTCATACCAGAGTTTAACAAGAGTTAAGTCCGCCGTTGGATTAGCCAATATAGAACAAATCCAACATAAATGTCGGCCTACCTTGGCTTAAAATTTGACAAAGTTAATTTCAAGCAGTACAGATTTCACAAGTAGCTTCCATTGAGATCATCTCCTCTCTAATATCTTGTGTTGGGTTCGTTTTAATTAATCCATACCAATGCTCGTTGACATCTTATTAAAACAATTGATGGTATAGAATGATTAAATAATCCCTCGCAAGTTATTAATAATAATAAGAATCCTCAATGGACCCTACCTGTAAAAATATTGGACTTTGGATGGGATTGAGAAGGAGTCAAGGTGGTGATGGATTTGTAGTAGAGTTGCTATGGATTATGTTGATATATTCATTTTGAATGCTGCTTTTTTTCCTTTTTTGTTAGGGGTTGCATTTGGCATGATATCTCACAATCATTATTGTTGTAAATTCATTCTTTTTAAGGACAAAATGAACTTATTTAAAGCATGTTTGTTTTGCAGGATTTGTGTTTATAGAGTTTCCAGTTTAATAGGATATTACCAAGAAGAAGAAAAAACTCATACTTTTTGTTCAGAATTCTCATTATTAAATAGGTATTTTCTAGAATTCAAACTCATTTGAATTCTCAAACATGAAATTCCAAGACGAATCAAGTAGGGAATTAAAATTTATGAGGAATTTAAGAGCATTCCAAATTTCAACATTCCAAACATAAATTCTCCAAATTATAGCAAACATAAATTCTCCAAACTATTTCAACCCATATGCAAAGGTAAGATATGTATAATATTCATTTAGTGGTCTGGTTGAAGTGCATCCACAGGTGGCTTTAGGAGGGTAAAGGTAAGATACGCAAAATATTCATTTAGCTGTCTGATTGAAGTGCATCCACAGTGGCTACGGAGGGGAGAGAGAGAGCCCTTTTTTTCTTGAGAAAAATACACTTTTAAGGTATGAGAGACTACTGTGATTAACATGATCTTATTTTCATACATGTCTTATCTTAAGGTCGACCCATCTAAATAATATAATCATCGTAGGATAGCATAAATAGTTATCGACAGTTGAGTCATCTTAAATGATAAAGGGCCTACATGATACCCCACTAGATCCAACTAATCTATACTATTAGAACCATTGGTAAAATTTGTGAACAATGGATTCCATGGATCGATGAGTTGGACAAGACAAGTTGAAAAAACAAAGGGTTTCAAGAAAAATTTTATATAGCCCACTTGATCATGTCAGTTACATTCAGAAGTTTAAACTGCAACATGAAAACTAAGATGAGTAACTCATGGGAAATTTCCCCTACCATAATCAATGGATTTTTAATTGGACTTCAACAAAAAAGATAAAACATAAATGAACAATAGAACTGAAATTTCAAACAAATCCTGTCAATGGAGAATTTCATTTGAAATATCAGCCAAAGAAATACAACTTATTCATCTTTTGAAATCCTAAATAAGAAGCAGTCTCCAGGAATGTTTGCACTAGAAACTCCCGGCGACATGTTAGGACTTCTGTTGTTGCTTATGGGCGGCATCTCCATTGATCAAACTATTTAAGTTACCATTAAATTCAGAACCATAGACATGGCCCATCTTCAACCTCTTTGTCTCCAAATATCTCCTATTGTCGGCTGTTATCGTAGTTAATAAAGGGACCCTGCCAACTACAGACAAACCATAACCCTTCAGTCCTGTATACTTGGTGGGGTTGTTAGTCATTAGCTTCATTGTGTGGACACCCAAATCCCTTAGTATCTGCAACAAAGGATAAGACTCAAATGTTAGGTGACTATTTTTAGCGAAGGCAATTGTTCATTAAAAAAAGGGAACAACAACGGTTGTGTGCGTACAATGGGATTCTCATAACACTAGTATGAAAATTTTCATCGAAAACCCATCATTTTAAGTATGCAAAACCTAGGCAACAATGCCAAAGTTGTTCTACCTAGTACCTAGGCACAGTTACACAGTCCATAAAGGTGGTATGATGCTTCTAGAATGAGTCTGATGTTATAAGGCCAGCATGCCAAAACAAAAGCAATGATAAAAAGAATATTTCAATTATGCAGTTGCATACAGGCATGGGCAGCCAACCCCCTTGCCATTGGGACTCTTAGAGACAATCTCATTAAATATCTTATTACACTGTTTCACCATTTTGTTACCTGAGCGCCAATGCCATACTCTCGTGAATCAACAGGCAATCCTAGTTCCTCATTAGCTTCCACGGTGTCGCGTCCATCGTCCTGCAGGTTGTATGCTCTGAGTTTATGACCAAGCCCGATGCCCCTCCCCTCGTGCCCACGAAGGTACACCAATACACCTCTTCCGGCTTTCTCAATCTGATGCATGGCTAGTGCCAGCTGGTTCCCGCAGTCACATCTGGCTGATCCAAAAATATCTCCCGTGAGGCACTCGGAGTGTACCCTCACAAGAACATCCTGCCCGTCCCCAATCTCACCCTGTTTCATCATGAACCAACAATATAACTCAAATGTAAACAATATTTTACAACAGTTTTCTGCCAACTCCACCACCTGAAAAAGGATCCTCTTGTTCTTTCAATTTAAAATATAATGATGGTCATTGGTTTTACAATAAAAATCCTTGCAATAAGAGCATTATTATTACGTAAACAGATGACATCGGGATCCATTACTGGATAAAGCCAATAGTAGTAGCACACATAAGCAGAACATATCCCTTCCCAGCTGGTTGACATTCATAAAATATATTTTCATTTATACAAATGTGTTATAATATTAAAATACAGTCAGTAGTATATTGCAATTATTTTAAGTTAAACAATCTCCAATATGAAAAATAATAATAACAAAAGAATTGCCAAGAAATGGCGTTGCGTATTGTTTAACATCATTCTAGTCGCAAGTGCCCTGGAGTATATAATACATGCTGGTGTAGCAGTAACACTATTGTAGCTAATGCAAACAAAGGGAGGGAAGCATAATCCATATAACACCCTACAGAAACCTGGAGAAAGCCTTAAAGGCTTTTCCGAAAGATATTGCAGGAAAAAAGGTCTAGAAAGGTTAGACAGGGTTATCTCAAGATGGTAGATAAGGATTACAAAAAAAGGTATCTGCATAACATTGATAATCTTGAATTTTCAATGACCAAAGAAATACATCCCAAAGGAATTGGGCTTACTGTATTTCAGTGTAAAATATACAATTTGAGTTTTCAATAATTTGTAAAATAAAAATTGACTGAATTTCCTCATTACTAATAATGCTTACCTTAACCATGGCAATATGTTCAATCCCGTCTAAGTGTGATCGGTAGCAATATGCTTGGAATGGCCCCCATGTTGTAGGTATGGGCGCATGAGCAGATCGCTCCACCAGCTTATCTCTCTTCCTCCGGTATCTGGAAATGGTACTCCATATCAGCAGTCAACATTGATTACCTTTGTTATTTGAATCAATTTAAATTACAAAATGCAGGATTATACGCAGAACGGCAGACTAGCAGAAGCTAATCATATTGAGATACTTTGTTTTTGTTATCATCTTTTTGTTCTCCCACTTTACTACTTTAGTCTCTCTATAATTTAGTCAACATGGATTTTCTCTCACTTTTCAACTTAGTAAATTCTCTTTTATTAAATTCTTTAAACAAATGAAAGATATCTATATGTCCATTTCGGCTATACAGCTAACGTAAGTAGCCTTGTGATGAATGGTTTCATTTTATCATGAAGACCTACTCCTGTTGAAGGAGTATTTTAGGGGAATATATTCATTTTTTTATAGCATTTGAAGGGAGTTTTACTGGAAATATAAGGAAGATCTTACAAAAACTCAAAAAAAAAAAAAAAATCTTTTTGTGATTCGCTTAATATGATTAGGCAAAGGACTTATATCCAATACCCCAATACTTTTCTTTACAAGATCCAAAGAAAATCTTACACAGTTTTAAGACTTTCTCTTTTCTTTCTAGGGCTATTTTACCAAATAATCAGATTAACAAATTGGTCTCCTTTAAATGATTGCCTCCTGGGTATGAGTCCTTTATCACAACCAAGTCCAATTCCACTCCAAAACACTTTTTTTTTTCTCCTTTTTCCTTTTGGATGGTAACATGGCTCAAACCCACAACCTTGCGGTTATATTCCAAAAAACTTAATGATTAGATAATCCAACTCGGTTTAAGACTATGGACGAAAAATATGCACAACTTAGAGAGACGGAGACTGGGCAATGATTGATGGTTGGGAAGCAAAGCAACCGGTGGGATGCAAATGAATGCTTAAACACAACACCCATCAAAGTATTTCTCACTACAACTCTGGTTTTGTGGGGATTTGTTCAAGCCAATGCTTTCGACTATTTAGATCTGTTGCTCCTCTATTGCTAAACTTAATTAAAACCAGTGGGACAGTAGCCATATGCTCACAATTAGGCTAGTATGATGGATAAGCGTTTTATTCAAGCCTATGGTGTCAACGATTGAGAAACTTCAGCCCTTACTGCAGGTAGGTTTTATTCATTTGCATGACTATCCATTTGGGTTGTTCACAACATCAGCTGGAAGTGGATAGAAAAAGATGCATGGGATGGACATTTACTAGACGGAATCTACATGGCTCCTACTAGTGTCGGGGAGGATGAGAAAGTTTGTAACATATATAGAACTTTCTACAAATGGTTGCAACCTGTATATCCCCTACACTTCGATAAAAATTTGATACAAACCAACAAGGACCTTGATCAAACTCCTGACAGCCCTAACCAATTTGGTCCAAGCCAAACTAACCTGAAAAA
Organism: Litsea cubeba; assembly: GCA_012931725.1. Lineage (NCBI taxonomy): Eukaryota > Viridiplantae > Streptophyta > Magnoliopsida > Laurales > Lauraceae > Litsea > Litsea cubeba. Next base: position 535,680 of record CM022946.1, on the reverse strand, counting down.
ATCCCAAACAAAAATTCATACACTCTGATCTGCTCTACATACCAAATTTGGCACGGTATGTGCACTATTGGAGTAGTCAAGATTGATATTAGTTCATCTCGAATGGTTTTGCAGAAGTTTGGACCAAATAGAAACGACCCACAAAATTTGACCATGCCCAACAATCTAAACCCAAGAAATAATAAAGGGATCAAAATCACCTTTAATGAATAATATAATGTCTAAAACTCAAACAAACCCTTCAAGCTTTACACTTGAAGGCCATAGCTTCAAGTTTTACACATCTACCACCTATAAAGAATGTGAAAGCAAATCAAGTAGAAGCTATATCTCATGCCCAATAAATACTTCATATACGAAACTACTGGGCATAAAGTTCCTTGCAAGACTTTGTTGTACAAACATACTCAAATAGTACCTCAAACTGAATTGCATAGGTAGAATATGTATAAGAAGGAAAAAAGCATAATGAATTCACATGTAAACCAACTTTCTCCTGTAAACAAATTTCTATCCATTATACCTTGTTTCCCTGTATTACACTATTCTATATGTATGAAATTTACTCTTTGATCTTCAGATTTCCGTAGAAAAAAAATCCTACATGTCTTGAGAGGTTATAGGTTATGGTAGACATTCACGTGGCACCTTCAACTTTTTCAGCATTCAGTGACACAACTGAGTGAAGGCCAATGACCAAACTAGATAAACATGCAACACATAACACTGGTTCACAAATTTAAAATATGATGCAAAAAGATTAACAGTTGATAAACACACAAATGCATGCGTGTGTTTCTGTGTAGAGAGAGTTTAGTGATTTCTAGGGGTCAGTTTTTATATTTTTTAAAGGATGTCATTTGAATTCCTTCCCTGTACAAGCCTGCCCATTTCAAATAGTGATGATCAAAGTTACATGAATCATCCCCGATATACTAAAGCAGAGGCAATAATACAAGAATATCGTGGTACTTGGTCATTTTTTTAAATGATGATAATTGTAACTACCAAGGAAACCTACAAGATATATCCAGTAAAGACTAAGAGGACAAATAACTTATTTAAGTACCCAAAGATTATTTTATGAGTTGAAGACAACATGCCTGATTAAGTCAGCGATTGATACAAGTTTCAAGTTCTCCTTCTTCGCAAATTCACGGAGCTTTGGTAATCGAGCCATGGAACCATCATCATCCACAATCTCACATAGTACTCCAACAGGGTCACACCCAGCTAGCATGGCAAGGTCGACAGAAGCTTCAGTGTGGCCAGCTCTCTTTAGAACACCCCCCTCTCTATACTTCAAAGGAAAGATGTGACCTGGTCGGTTAAAATCCTCAGGTTTCGAATCATGAGATGCAAGAGCCAAAATTGTTTTTGCTCTATCTTTAGCAGAGACCCCAGTTGTTGTCCCCTCTTTTGCATCCTACAGAAGCCCATTGTTAATGTAAGAACACATAAGACAACAATTACCACCACTAGAGAGAGGCAATATGTTGGCTTAAGAAGGACTATCTCCAGTGATCAATCAATGCAAATTTATTTTATACTATGTCAAGTAACTTTTTCCTAAAATTAAAATAAATTAGTAGACAAATAAAAGATGTAACACAAATGGTCAAGTTATGAATTTACGATGCAATGATGGGATGAAACTAAAAGAAATGATATGATTGATGACACCATTACTAGGAGTAGAAGTTTGAGAGATCCATGAGTGGATTCTCCCATTCTACTACACTAGATAGTGAATTGGCAAATTCATGAGCCACTATATTATATCAGCGTTGGAAACACAGGAATTGCTACAGTAACATGAAGAAACCCTGTCTATCCAAGTTGAGTTGTGGGTTGGAGTCCTGTGTTTGCTTGAAACACGTGCACGCACAAGTTCGGACCAATTCAAGAGAACTCCTAGCAGTATCAAGGCCACTTACTGAAATTACTAAACCAAAGTGACCAAGCCATCCCCAAGACCCATGACCCATCATAATTGAACTCTAAACATAACATATACACTGGGACAAAAAAGAAAAGAACTTGAGCAAAATATGAACATATGATTTTAGAGAAGAATATCCACATCAGACTTTTTGATAGGGGTGGTAATGGATGGACCCCATTTACCAGATTACGTAAAGGACTTGATCTAAACAATTCAGTTCAGACTCTGTTCTTTGCTCCTTAAAGATTTTGGTCCATGTTCATGTCTAGGGCCTGGACCCAACTAATAATTAGGTCAGATTTCAGTCCATAAAGATCCAGTCCCTAACCCAAGTAACGGGATGACACTTTCATAATAATGTACATAGTGCTTGGCTATTTATATAATTATATAAAATTTAATAGCTAATATACTCAAACTACCATCTTAGATGATGCCTACATCTCCCACCCACTGTTATTAATGATATTATAGTTAAGCATGTATATTTACCGTAGCTAGAGATTCAGCTGCTTAATAAGTGCATAAAAGAAAAACTTCAATTGCTTCTTTATTTTTGTCATTTTCTTCTTCTTCTTCTTTTTTTTTTTTTTTTTTTTTTTTTGAATTGCTTGAAAACTGCATTGTATGACAAGACATTGTTCTTGTTAAATAGCTTTTGAACTTCAAAGGTGGGGGGGAAATTCCAACTCCTCAGGCTTTAGATTGCACCTGGATCTGGACCCAAATCAGTCTTAAAGTCAAATAAAGATTTAGTTCCCAGTCCTTAAATCAGTCAGGTTTAAGTACTGCTGAAAGCATTCATGACAGATGAGGATCAAAGACCTTGGATTCAGTTGGTCCAGGTCTAACCCCAATCCAATCTGAACCCAACCAGTTAACACACCCTTACTTTTCAGGGGCAATTTATATTATAAATCTCAAGTCCATATAACACGGAGGGTGTATTTGATTGATGTACACCAAGTTGATGAGAGAAGCACACACTGCAGCGGAACCTCAAAAGCATAACCAAGTACACATCAGATATAAGTATGCACCAAAAAGTTTTTTTTTTTTTTTCAAATCAGTGTTGCAGTTGAAAGATGCCAAAAGCCGTAAATTCACCGAAACTATGATTCTTTGTTGCTAGACTAAGAAGTTAGAAATTTTTGTTTTCAACAGAAGCATAACGGAGAATCATTATTTTCTTTTAATCCATGTTTGAGTTGAAAGATGCAAAAAGCAGAGATTTTTTACAAGGAACCAATGTCTTGCACTGAAAATCACGATTCTTTGACATTGTAGCCAGAGTGCCAGACTAAGAAGTCTAAGATTCTCTACTTCAAAAGAAAGGACAACCAAATAACTTCCTCACCATGATTACTAAAGTCCAGATAACGCATAAGATGGACTTTTATTATGATACATTTCACTCAATCTGCTTAATTTGTGCTAACATCAAACAAAGAAAGAATAAAGAACCATCTTCTAGTTGAATTCCTAATGAGATAATGGATAAGAAAGCACTGTACTGATAAATTACGGATAGACTAACATACCACTGATACTGTAAATGCTGTACTGAGTTTCTCCTCATTTTCCTTTTGTGCAACCATCAAAGGAAGTTGTAACCTCTCTAAGTCTTCTTCTTTCATGCTAACACATACAATTCCAGTTCCATGTTTTACAAGAAAAGCCATGTCTTTTGGTTTTACTAGGGATGCTGCCATTATAAGATCTCCCTCATTTTCTCTACCTTCATCATCTACTACGATCACAAACTGTAATATCAACTATGCAAAGTTAATATGCTGCAAAGAAAAGCAAAACTATGAACAGGGTAAAACTAGACTGTGAAGAGGAAAAAACTAACCTTTCCTTGGCGAATGTCTTCAAGGGCCTCTTCTATAGAGTCGAAACCTTCTGTAGGACAATCCAAGTCAAATTCACCATTATCAACAAAAAACTCATCAGCTTTTATCTCATTGTTGCTAGACGACAATCCATTAATAGAAAAACTTTCTCCTGCTATTAAATCATCCCTTATAGCACCTTCTTCGGATTTTTGTGCAGCTACTACTCCACCATCACCCTTTACACTAAAACATGATGTTTTTCTCAAACCAATAGATCCTAAGGTTAAACCATTTTTATTTGTTGCGAGTGGATTCAAAAAGCGAAATCCTCCAAACTCCTTTGAGTATTTGTGTCCCCTATAAAAAAAAAATATGGTAAAATTAGCATATGGTGAAACCAGGGGGAAGGAAGCATAGAAGAATAAATATAAAGCATATGCAATACCCTCACAGCACATGATTCACTGAAATTCAGTATTGCAAGAATAGTTTATATATAGGTTTTGGAAACAAGGAAAATAATAACCCTACTTTTTCTACAATAGCAAACAAATCCAAAAGAACAAGGAGCTAAAACCAAAACAAAGAAAGCTATTAACAACTAGCAGTAGGTCCTTGAAGAGTTGAGCACCGCAATCAGCTAAAATAGGATCCAAGCTTCATACTCAGTTCCAGCACCCACTTCAGCTACGACCAAAACCAATAAGTAAAAACAGAGTAAAAAATTACTAAGCCAAGTAGTGTTCATAAGAAAAGGCTCCTAAGAAAAAAGTACAAAAACTTGAAATTTATCTGGTCCACAGAGAAAGTACAACAACCACACAGTTGATTGGACCATTTGGTTGATATATGAGAAATATCAGACAGGCCGTGAGCGTTGGATATGAATCGCCGGTTAGATGGGTAATTGGTGACTCACTGGCCTCTGAAACTGAGTCAACTTGGCAAATGAGATCACTATTAGTACCCAGAAAGAAGCATGCATGGAGGATGAGGAATTCTAAACAGAAAAAACCAAAGTCGATAAATCATTCGGAAATTTAACTGTGAGCATCAGCCAGTACAACTAAAATAAATCCCATCACATTTTTGTGAGATTTAGACTTTTGAGCGATATTTAGTACAATCGACAAGCAGAAGCAACGACTTCAAATTTAGAACAGCCACAAAATGAGAAAACAACTAGATAGAGGCTCACACTGGAATTATTATATATTAGAAATACATTACAACAAAAAGCAGTAGCCTTTTCTTTTTACAGATGAATATTTACTCAATTTGGCTCAATAAACAAAAGTAGGACACAAACAAAATAGTGAGCAATTAAAAGTCAAGATGGGAGTTCAGCTTGCACTCCCATGTAACAGCACTCTGCGGAGCCTACACTCTTATTAACTAATATCATCATTTTCAGCAGGAAAAAAAAAAGTCAAGATGATAAGACTTTCCCCATATCAAATTTCCAAAGCTGTGATGATAGAAGCTAAATCAATACCCCAAAGCCCCTTAAAGAACGTAAATGAAAATAGAATAAAACACCAATCCAATATTGAATTCCTAGGATTTCAAAGCAATGTCTTTCTATCAAATGAGCTAAAAGTTAAGATTTAAAAGGAGAATATCCACAAGAGACATCAAATAATCTTCCCTTTAATATAAAGAAAATGGTCACCTACCCATCAAACTTAATTCTAGGGAAGCGATGGTCCCATCTACATCTCCTCTCCTCACTTCCATAATCCTTTTCTCTAGAACAGCAAATTTTATTAATGAAAAACAAAATTATGTACAAGAAGAGGTATCTATTGAGTCAATAAGTCCATCTCTATCCAAGAAAGAAGAACCATTACAAGCACTTTACATCTCCCACCACTAAAGCATTTCTAGTTACTCCTTTAGCCAAACAGTAGCCTCCTCATTCCATTCTTTTGGGATATGATGGAAACTCACAGTTGAGAAGTTAGCTTCTTCCAAACTTCCTGACAATGGGATCTAATCTCCAAGGAGGAAAGGATAGAGCTTCCCAATTTCCTTCACTCTCAAATCTAATATTCACTTCTTTAAAACTCTTATGCTCTTTGATTAAATAAATAAAAAAAAAAACATTTTTTGCTACAAAACTCCCATGAATTCAACTGGAAGAGTGAACAAACGGGTCCTCCTCATGACCCAAAATCCCAAACAAACAGAAAATCAAAACCCATACAAATTTCATACAGGAAACCGTCAAGCCACTCGTTCCCATACAAATTTCATTACAAAAAGAGAAAACAAACAAAAGAAAAATCAAATAAATCCCACTGTACCCCAAAACGCCAAACATTAACAGACAAAACCACAACACCCAAACCCGTTTCAAACATACATAAAAAAAATAAAAAAATAAAAAAATAAAAAACCACATGCTCCCAATCTCATTGCAGATTTAGAGCAATCCATGGAACAGCCCAAAAGAAGAAGAAAGAAAATGAAAGAGAAAGCGTACTGCAATCGAGAAAGAACTGCTGTGTTGCAAGAAAAGCTGATGGAAGCCATCAATCTGATCTGATTTCTGAAGCCCCAAGAACCTCAACCAACGCACCCCTGCCTTTTTATTACACAAGATGATGATAATATAGCAGTAGGAGCGAGCCAAAGCAATGCACCTACGCTTTCTTTCTTCTATCTATAGTATATATAAAATATATATAGATGACCAGTTCATAAGCCTCTATTCTCTAATAAATTGTACTGCACGTGAAAGAGTCCCACTTTCTCTGCGGCTTCTGCCGCCCCACTTCATCTCTTTCTTCATAAAATAAAATTTTGACACTCAAAAGAGAGATGTGGGACCCATCAGCGGTATGGTTGTTTTGGATATTAGACCAGCTAGCTAATTGCCAATGGTCTTATTCTTCATTATTATTATTCTTTGATATTTTGAAACTATTTTTTGCCCATGAGCTGATGTTCCATGATATCATAAAATAAAATAGAGATTAAAAAGCATATACATTTATTATTGAATAATGTTGGTTCCTCGGTGTCGAGTACACTCACAAATCGTTCACTGAAAGTTTTCAGGTTGATAGTATTATTTTTGATAAGTCACTTTAACAAAAAATATAAAGAGAGATTTAAAAAACTTAAAAGAGAGAAAAAAAAAAATTGATGGAGGTCTTCTCTTGTCATTTTTTAATGTTTGGGCTTATTACTCAATTTTGAAGGTATTTTTTTTCATAAAATTCTTTAAAAATTAAAATAAAATAATAAAATAAGAACTTACGAATTCTCTTGTCAGTTTTTTACCGTAGATTAGATGAATGACCATGTTAGAGTTATCTTGCTAATTCTAAAAGACTATGGAATGTAATAGGGTGAGTGGGTCCCACGTGATTTGGGAAAATTGATTGATCAATGATGAGAGGTTGGTGAGTTGAGAATTGACGGATGAGATTGTGTGGCTTTATATATTATTATATTATCCTATGAAATGAAAGATAGTGATTCGCTTTTGGATAATCTCAATTATCATTAAGCAATCAGCATAAGCAGAGTTGGGTCTTCTTTTACCTTCTTCCTACTTTATTTGACCGCTGAATGAGGTGGGGCCGGGGCGACCGGAGCTGCAGCCGAGGATCTGCCTTTTGTTGATTTCTTTTGTATTCCACGAATGTTCTCGAAAGAAAATCGATCGTGTGTGCGCTTTGGTAACAATTAGCGTGCTTGACTTTGCGTGTTTGGTAACGTGTTTTTCTTGTCCATTGTATCGATTTGACCCGCGAAAATCAAAATCTGGTGTGCAACCTTTAGAAATTGCAATGTCAGCCCCCAAATCAACTGAAACTGCGCCCCTTGGTTGCAGGTTTCCATCCCTAGTTTCAACGAAATAGAAAAATACTGTGTATGCCTTTTATTACCATCCGTTACTTATATAAACTGTCATCTTTTACTTTGCAGATTTCAGCGCATGGATTTATATTTGACCTTGTCCTTGCTAAGTTTTCTCAGCTATGCACATCAATAACCAATTACCCACCAATATCAATGTCAAATGCTCTACTGTATAAATAATTGATGAAGAATTCATATTACAAAGATTGTAAGAAATCCCCGCTTTACAATTTTATTTTTAAAATCAAGTGAAGTGCAGAATCAAATCAAAAGAAAATAAAATATAAGTGGGTTATAATGGTATTTTATTTTTAATTATTTTATATGAAATCTTTTTTACTTTTTATATAAAAAAAAAGAGTATTTTTTTATATCTTTTAGTGGATAAAGGTGGTTTTTTTTTTTTAATTTTAAAGGTGGATGGAGTTTTGAATTAAAGTAATATTTATGTGATCTCTTGCATGAGGAATGGATGCTTTACTTGATTTTACTATTCTAGTAAAGGCATGTTGGCATAGCCAATTTTTCCCAAAATAAGTGAGGATGACGGATAGGCTAAAGTTTTTTGCATTTTCTCAAAAAATAAATTCCTATGGGGTTTTGAAAAAAAAAAAAAAAAGTTTCCATATAAGAGAACATTTCCAGCGTGCCCAAAATGCATGAATTCCTCACACATTGCTTGCCTGCCACCAAACGTGCCCCATGCAACATACGTGCACAAGTTGGCTGCATCCAACCAGGAATGAGAACAGAACACTCCCCATATGAACAGATGAATAGATGTGACAGTCATCTTAATACACACAGACACGGCCACAGCCACGGCATTACTGTAGTGAAAACTGATGTTTTCATGCATCCTGGATAATCTTGATCCACATATCAAGAGGTAGGGATTTATGATTTTAGTGGTCCAAATCCGGTTCGGTCCGGACCGGATTTGGAAAACCGATTATATCTGATCCGGTCCGGTCAATGCCTTTTGGGATCCGGTCTGGACCGGACCGGACAAGATTTATTAAAATAATAAGTATTTAAAAAAAATTAATATAAGATGATGATAATTATTTAATTATTCATGGCCCACCAAAGATATAGAAAAGCCTATGAAGTAACTACAGGACCATCTTGTTTAGAAGCACATTCCATCAAGTTAATGAAATTCAGCTGACTTGGGCAGGTTGGGCTTTTGGGCTGTGCAAATGGTTTCAAGTGAGGTAAGTTTCAGATGGTCAAAACCTGCTTGTTCACACTATTGAATTAGAGTCCTGCTACATGGACTAACTCATGGACAGAACCATGGACTAACTCCATGGTTTTCATCCAAATATTGGATGTTCTCATCCAATATTTGGATGAAAACCATGGGGTTAGTACATGGACTAACTCATGGAGTTAGTCCATGTAGACTTTTTGATTGAATTAAGTTGGGATTGGTGGGGTGGGGCAGAGGCCCAGAACTGAGTATGGCTTGCAATGGGCTGGATTTGGGCTCTTTTTTTAGGCCCGTTGGCTGGACATAGTTTTCTGGCAGGACTCTCTATTATTCCAATAATACTCTTACCCAAATGCCAACTTAAATACTCTTTTGCTGAAAATGAGCCCTAATTTAAAATGATCTTAACCATCCAATAAATTAAAGAAACGTACATCCTTTATAGGCTTAAAGTAATAGTTGACCTAGACCCATTGCAAGCCAAGCAGGAGTTAAGATATGGGTCTATTGTCTTGGACTCATGGGCTGCATCTCCTTTGCATCATTTTCTGCAGTGGTTTGATGAAGCATTTGCTATCAACATTCTAATCACAAGGTTTGACAGCTACCCTGTTCTCCTTGTGACTCTGCTTAGTTATGATAAACCAAGCTAAAATTCTAAAAACCCAATTGAGGAGATTCTAATCACAAGGTTTGGATGGTAGTAATTTGAATTTAGCCCATGAGCCTGAGTTCAGGACCGCGCCCAGCCCATTTGCAACATACATACACTGAAAATGAAAAAAAAAAAACTTAGGAAATTTTTTTTTTTAAAACCGGTCTAAGTGGTTCGATCTGGTCCTTCATTTTAGGACGGACCGGAAATCTAATCCGACTAGAATCCAGTCCAAAAACGGACCGAAAATCCGATTGTGCAGTCCTGTCAAGAGGTAGATTGTAAATGTGGCTTGGCCTGAGTCCCTGAGATGAGACAAATAATCTCAACCACAAAATTGAGGAGCATGGGATGACAGTGGCAAAGTTAGCCGTTCCTATGCCAACTTTTAATTTCTTCCACGAATTTGAGTGGTTAGAATCATCTGTTGGATCTGATCTGACCAGGTTCCATCATTACAAGGGGCCTACATCACCAACCAGAGTTAACAATTAACCACATGGTCCTTGAATCAACATCCATGAGCCTTCATTTTTTGAATGAGGTATTAATATCATGAAGTAATTTGTGTTCTACCTCATCGATGATTAGGGCCGTGCATCAATTCATTTGGGGGAGTAAAACCAGCCATGACATTTATTAGCATTTGGTTAAGTTGTAGGTGTTTTTGGGAGCCTCAAGTTGCAAGGGATATCCAAATAATAATAAACCAAACCAAATCAAACATTTTCCCACTATGATATCCAAACAATAAAGATTTAAGAATTCTATAAGCGATAATATTCAGGTGAGAACTGGTTCTCACATATTAAATGAGAACTTTTTTATATGGCCCAATTGTAGGCCCCATTTGGGGATAGGAACGGGGGATGGAAAGATCTACGTGAAACCATCCCAAGTATCAAGTTTGACCCCAAACACATGCCCTTAACCCCTTCATCCGTGGCCCACAAGTTTAATGACTTCATATTAAAAAAAAACATTCATCATTCGATCCAACGGTTCAGTCCATTCAAATGTGTGACAATCCTTAGGATTAGTGACTATCAAGGGGTTCCCTATTAGCTGCTAGGTTTCGATTGGTTGTTAGTTGGGCCCTACAAAAAAGTTCTCATATAATATGTGAGAACTAGTTCTCATTTGAACATTTTCCTTTTATAAATATGTAAATATGCAATGGCTTTTTTAAAAATTTTGGGTGAATCACTTAAAAGCATGTAAAATAAAATATTCTCATTTAAAAGCAATGATAGTAGATTCAAAGTTGTGGGGTTTTTTCCTTTTTTTTCCACTCATTTACACATGTAAATATTGCCCTAGTAACACTTATGCATGTAATTTTTTTATTTCTCTCTTACTCTCTCTCTCTCTTTGCATTCTTATGTATGTGAATGATTTACATGTAGAAAAATACGAGAGGTGTCTCATCTCTCATAATTAATGTATACCACTCACTTAAATAATAAAAAAAAAAAGATTCACATGTATAGGTTTTGTGGTGTAAATGACCATTTCTTATGTTGAAGTTTTCACACCTCAAACCTTGGTAGAATGATACACATGTAAGACTATACATTCAACACACATCCTGTCTGACCTAAAATTCATATAGAGCATATCTGTCTCCTATGTACACAGGTTTGCAGTATTTATTTATTTTTTGCCCTTCTTATTTATAATTCAAATGAGCCTTGTTTAATGGAGCCGTTTCTTTACATCGAACTGAAAGATATGTGTTCAAATGGTCTCCTTTTGTTATTTTGCTGAAACTGAAGCTTTATATTAAAAGGGACTCAAACACAAAGATGATTGTGAACAGTCTAGTGTTCTTTACATTTAGATTCTGGTAGCAAAAAGTAAGTAGCAAATCAACAAAAATATAGAGGGTAATCCTCATTCTTCATCCCTGCTCCAAAAGTTGTTGCTCCTGAGTTTCTGTAGTGTGACTCCCTCTCAGCATTTCCTGCATACATATCTCAAGTAAGTAAATATTCCATATATGAATTGGTAATGAGGATTGAAACAGCATTTCCACCGGGGGACCAAGTTTAGCAAGGCTGTCCGCCACCATATTCGCTGATCTGCGAATGAGGATTGCCTTCCATCTAGGCAAATTAGTGAGGGTGGCCTGAATTTTCCTCCAAATATTCATTAGATTTTATGGGTATCCGTCTGAAGAATTTAGAGAGTTCCATATAATGAAGGAATCACCCTCAATGATGACATCGGTAATACCCATATCGACACATAATTGTATGCCTTTGAGGAAAGCCTTTAGTTCTGCCTCCAGGGGAGAATTAGCGACAATAGCACAGGCAAAGGCCTTGATTAGCTGGCCCTGCTCATCGCGCAGAATCCCCCTGATACCAGCAGCACCATTGTCGTGTAGGACCCATCAATGTTTAGCTTGTGGACTGCGGGGGGAGGCGGCATCCACTTTTTTGAGGGCAAAAGTCTATTGGTTTGATCATGAAGAAGTCTGTTAGCCATCTGCCGTTCATGCACTGCATGGAGAATTTTTCTTAAGATGGAATGGGAATGAAGAGGCTCAGACTTGAAAATCTTTGCATTTCTCACTTTCCAGGTATACCACCAAGTCCAAGTGCTGATTTTGCAGGATATTCTTATTCTGGTTCCAAAACCAAGGTGATATAGATTCAGTTGGAAGACGAAAGTGCATTCTATCCTGGATCATATTCCGGAGGTTTCGAGTAGCATCGCAAGAAGTGAATAGGTGATCTGTCGATTCATGTTCTTGGTGGCAAAGAACACAAATGGGATTAATGTCCTGGAATATCCTGTGTAAACGGTCCCTTGTTGGCAGATGACCCTGTAAGCATTTCCATAAAAAGGATTTTTGTTTAGACTGGACTTCAAGGGACCATATGAGGAGCCATGGAAAATTGGGACCATGTTGAGGAGTCCTCAGATGCTTGTAGAGAGCTTTTATTGTGCAGCTTCCTGCGTTTTCACTTTTCCAACAGGGAATGTCATGGCCTCCCAGGGGAATGGAGCAGATCCTCTCCACCAAATCAAGCGGCCACCATCGGGAAAGAAGTTGAATGTCCCAGCAAGGCTGGTTGTTCTGGTCTTTGGTGATCAGGTCGCTAACATGATGGATTTGAGAAGGACCTTGTGGAGGTATACTGATGGATTGAGGCATGTCAGGACTATTTCTCGGAATCCAGAGGTCCTAAATAACATTAATAAGGACACCATTTCCAACACTCCATTGCAAATGGTCAAAGACATGGTGTTTGAGAGCCAGCATTTTCCTCCATAAGACTGAGTCTTTAGGGGTTTGGTTACAATTTCTAAAGGTACCGAATCGAAGGTATTTCTGAGTCAAGATTGACCCCCAGTGTAAGTTTGGTTCCTTGATGTCTCCACACCAGGTGAGTGAGATGAGCCTTGGACTGGGTATCAATCTCTCTGATGCCCAGACCTCCTTCTTGAATGGGACAAGTAACTCTATCCTAGGCTATGGGATGTAATCCTTGTCTGGTTTGACATCCAGACCACAGGAAGGCTGCATTTGTGTGGTTTATTTATTTGATAACCCGTCTAGGAATAGATAAGTGACCAAGCCAATATAGAGGAATTGCCGAGTTGACCAATTGGATCAGAATTCGCAGACCAGCTAGAGATAGAACCCCTCATTTCCATCCAGTGATGCGATTATGAATGCGCTTCAAGGTATTGTGCCAAGCTGGGCGTTGAGTTCTCTCCAGGGCTAGAGGGGTTCCCAGGTAGTCAAAGGAGGTAACAGATCTAGAAATCTGTAAGATGTCCCTGGTTTGTCGGGCCAGAGCCGGGGCAGTATTTTTGGAGAACAAGAGTTGGCTTTTGATCTTGTTAGTGCGTTGTCCTGCTTCTTCTTCGAACAGCTGCAAGATCTTAGATAAGTTCACCAAAGTTCGATTGTTGATGTGGAGAAAGAAAATCAGATCATCAGCAAATTGAAGGAGGCCCACCCTTTGTCCTTCTGGGGCAATTTTAGGGAACAACATTTTGTTGGTATTACTGAGGGAGGAGGCATGACAAGTAAGAGCTTCTTGCACAAATAATGTACAAATATGGAGAAAGGGGATCACCTTGGCGGAGGCCGCGAGAGGGCGAAAATAGGACAGGGTGTTCCCCATTAACCTTGATTTTATATTGTACAGAAGTGATACATTTCATTATCTTGGCCACGAATGAATCATGAAAACCGAGTCTGATCAGGCAGGCTTCCAGGAAAGTCCAGCTAATATAATCATAAGCTTTTTCAATGTCAAGTTTAACCGCCACCATAGTTCTGGATCCTTTAAGTCTAGACATCCCATGAATAACCTTTTTAGCCACCACTCTTTGGTCCAGAGCTCGCCTACCATGAATAAAGGCTCCCTGGGAAGGAGAGATAATCCTGGATAGGATGGGTCGGAGTCTATGAACCAAAATTTTTGATATAATTTTATAAGCAACATTGCACAGGCTGATAGGTCTATAGTCTAAGCGGAAAGGGCGGCCGCCTCACCCGATGCGAGCGCGCCCTGACCGGGGACGCATCATCGCCGTGGGGATCCGCCGCCCGTCTGTGAATCTTTTAGATGATTTTCGGCAACGGATATCTCGGCTCTCGCATTGATGAAGAACGTAGCGAAATGCGAAACTAGATGTGAATTGCAGAATCCTGCGAACCATCGAGTCTTTGAACGCAAGTTGCGGCTGAAGCCTCTCGGCCGAGGGCACGCCTGCCTTGGCGTCACGCCACCCATCGCCACCCCGCGACATTCCAATGCCCGGCCGGGGAGCGGAGACTGGCCGTCCGTGCCCCAGTCCTCGGCGCACAATCGGCAAAAAATGAGGACACCATGCGGTGCGACACGGCGTGTGGGGGTTGAGAGGCGATTCGTCGCCGATCGTACGTCGCGCCCACATTCCGCCGCGCGTCTCCTTTGTTTGCATGAAATTGGCTATATGAAAAGTCATTGTTGATAGGCATGTTTGCATGCACTAGACTTGATATATGAGAACCAATATTAGGGGTGTCAGTGGGCCAGGCTAAGGCATATCCAAGCCCGTCCAGCTTTAGAAACACTGGCCCAAGTCTGATACGGGACATAAAAGTTAGGTCTGAGACCGTCCTTTTAATCAATCGGGTCGGGCTGAACTGGGCTTTTCATCACTTTTGTGGGCATTAGAGCACTAATTAAATTAAATTACATGCATTTCTTACACAAGCTAAGTGTGATCGATCAATTTTATGGATGTTAAAATTCTTATATGAACTTGACCTCATTTACATATAATTTTCACAACTAATATGCATAGATCATGCATAATGAGCCCGCATAAATGTGCATATTCATTACATTTTTATCCCGCTAAAGGTAACACTTTGTATTGAGAGGAGAAAGAAATAAATACACGGGATTATAGCCCCCCAAAAAGACAATCCTGCACAAGCTCTGAAGAGCCCAATAAATTAGCTGTCAAGACAACAATTAGAGCAAGTAGCAGTAATTAGAGAGGTATCTCCCAAAAAAAGAAGAAGCGCATCATTAGGTGGTCTCTGAACATCCCTTGGCAAACTTCGGATTGAGTGAGAGAGGTTATCAATCAAACGTCTTCTTGCCCAATTATAAGAAACCAATTTGCCTTGAAAAATGGCCAGATTCCTACAATACCAAATCAAGAAAATGACATGGAAGAAAACAAGAGCCACCCATATTTCCATTGAACACTATCTTTACTTGTAGCTATGATTGACCAAATTCTCGACGGAGAAGGAGGAGCAGGAAGAGATTTGCAGATGAATGATAGAATCCAACTCCAGAGGCTAATGGAAAATGTGCAAGAGGAAAAGGGGTGAAGCTCTAGTTCCTCATCATCACAACATAGGGCACATCTAGATGGGATGCTTACTCCAATTGTCTGGGCCAATTATTAGTTGGAGTTTGGCTCTCCAGATCAAGCATGATATAAGCCGGGCCGGGGAGGGGGGGGAGGGCGCTTGATGAGATTGTTCCACACCAAGGGGGTCCTAGTTCACTAGAGGTGCTCTAGATCTAATCACTTGCCATATTTATTGAAGAAAGAGATTTTCATTTAAACAACCAGCCCACAAAAGAGAATCTACAACATTAATGGGGGTGAGGGGTTTTCTTCCTAAATTGAAACCCGCCCCATTGCCATAAATGGATAGTTATGTTCTGCCACGTCATGAAATTTGGCTAACTATACATTTCACATTCCCAGGGGATGACTGTACCTCTTTTGGATGGTATAAATATTCGGTAGTACGCGGGTCACTCAAATACTTGTAGTCCGCGTTTATCCATACGTGGCGGTGGCGAGACTTCAAAGGCAGGCAAGGCCCCCGGTGGATATGGATCATTAAAAGGCAGGCAGGCCCCCAAAATTTTTGAAAACCACTTTATTCTTTACAAAAGTTTATGAATTTTTACATAAGGACCCTCCAAATTTTTCTAAAACCCATTTTTTCTTTGAAAGATTTTATGAAATTTTATTTATGGACCCCTAAAATTTTCAAAAATGCTACTACGTATTTTAAAAACTATATGTATTTTTCATATGTTGGATTCCAAAGATTTCTTTTTACATAGTGGCCCCTCCAATGAAGAATTTCTCGGTCCACCCTTGGATATGATCTTATGCATTATTTTTTATCATATTTTTGTCAAAAGGTTAATTTTACAATGAGACCAACTCTTATTGGTGGAATTTAAAGATATTTAAGAGAGTATTTATTTCTAGCTACTTATATTTTTAATAGGTGAGCTCCACTGTAGATTACCGCATGAATAACTAAAGGCGTAAACCATGAATCAGCAAAGTACCAATAAGGGCGGCTTGAGACAATTTGAGGCTTAAAGCGAAAATCTTAAATGAGGCATTTTCTATTTTGTAATATTATTGTAAATATTTTATTTAAAATTTTTTTTCTCGCCTTTTGAGTTTGAATTAAATCATCTATTTTTATTTTTTTTTAAGTTTTGAATACCCGGATTCGTATTTTTTAGTAGACATATTTATTATTTATAAATCATAACTAATAATATTTATAAATAAAATAAACACTAACTATAATAAACAAAGAGTATGAGTTTGGAGTTTAAATTTTTTTCAAAGTACAGAACAATAGAACCTGATTTAACAATTTATCAGTGTTGGGCATGTTGGCCACAAAAATTATAGAACCTGAAAAAAAAAAAAACAGATTATATAATTTGTGTTAGTGAGCCATGATTAACATATATTATCAAAACTATATTATAAAAAGAAGTTCCACATAAGAACAAAAAGAAGAAGGAAAAAAATAATATATAAAATGCATGCCTTTTGGCTTCAATCAGAACAAAACTAATTCCTTTCGGAGTCCAAGTTGTAGTGATAGCAATTGTAGAAGTGCAATTAGGAAGGAGTGTAGGGAGAATGGTGTCTCGAGAAAAAAAAATCCCTTGAATTGAAGAGATCCAATAAGAACACAGAGGAGATTGTTCTCTTTGGATTGCAAGCAAATGCAGGAAAAAAAATCTATAAACATGAAGAGTTTTAAAACTCAAAAGGAATTTGTTACTTATTGTAATTGCAAGGTTTTCTTTTATTTGTTTTTAATGACTACAACTTTTCTCATGTTTTTGGAATGTGTATAAACCGTATGCAGGAGTAGTCTGTTCGAATTTTTTTGAATGTGAACTGTTTTAATGGCTACAATTTTTCTCATGTTTTTGAAATGTGAAAAGTTCAATTTGTTTTGGAATGTGAACATTTTTAATGAGGCCTTATTTTTTGGGATTTGTTGTGAGGCCTTCTTTTTGGGATAAACAAACTAACTTCATTGCTTTTTTTCTGAAAGTTGAGAAAATTTGGGGCCCTAAATTTTTTGGGGCTAAAACAAGGGCTTTTATTGCCTTGTGCTTAAGCCCCCCTAGTACTCTTTGGCTCTCAACTTTATGCATAAAAGCATTTAAGGCAACATCACTGACACCTGAATTTCTAACATCCCACTCGGTCTGAAATGGAAATAACCAAAAATTATTGACCCAAACCTGATCTGATTCCAAAGTTCAAAGTGTTTATTTGGATTTTAAGTCTGGGTTCAAATCTTTAATTTAAGATTTAGCATGCATGGGTTTGCCACCTAAATCCATTCCAATCTGAAATTCATGCATGGGTCCTCTATAGAACCCATATATTCTCATCCTTTTTATACTGGTCCATCATGTATAGGTGTCGATCAGTCACCAATGCAGAGAGAATATATCCAATGTCGTAATCATTATCATGACCATTATTTTGGCTCATCCTTGCTATATGGCTAAGCATCTCAGTGTCTTGTGAAAGGATCTGACCTGAAGAAAACTCCCTTTCCTCTGCTAATCATCCGTTTCAAACACATCTTTGCGAGCTCTGCAGAAGTGGTCAAGGCTGGAACCCTTGAATTGGACCCCCCTCCCTGTGCCCTTCCATGTAATTAACTTCTTAGGAATTCTGAGATTTTGCATTACTGCAGCTCTGTAAGTGGTTATAAATAAAATATAAATTCAATATCTACAAAAGACCATCAAATGCCTCCCTTTCAAGAAAAGTAACAGGGGGAGATCGAAATAAAAACCTAGTCAGCAATTACCCTAGTAATTGAAATCTTAGGATTGTAATGTTCCATCTTCATGGCTTCCTCCTTCTATCACCTCATCTCCTTCAGCCTCACCTCTCTAATAATTAATGGATAGAACTAATTTGACTATAATTTCCAATATAATTTATCCAAACAAATATAACTTAAACGCCGTCTATATAGAAAAGTAGGAATTGCATATTGATAAATACTATATGGAATTCTTTTACCAAAAAAAAAAATCTATATGGAATTCGGATCTTCTGAGAATGGAGCTAAAGTGGAAGTTCATAGTGTGGCCCACCTAATAAAATTTTAATTGCTTAATATAAATGCCCACTGGGTATATGGGCATCCTCGAACTTTACATCAATCAAGCTTGTTCCATGGTTGAATTAACTGTTTTATAAAAAAATGTGATTAAGACGGTCTTATGCATATTCATTGTCACAATTTCTATCAAATGATCAATACAATAGTAGGACAAACTTCAATTGATATAAAATTTAAGGATACTTCATATACCTATATAGCATTTATTTATAATGATTTGGATTTAAATAGGTGGTGCCAATACGGACTCTCACTCCTAGCTTAGTAGTTCTCTTGGCTGAGGCCTTAATAGAGGATCCAGCCTCATATTATATGATAAGTTAAAGGGGATTTTACCAAAAAAAAAAAAAAAAAAAGCTTAAATGTCCACTGGGCTCAAAAGGTAATATTAACCTCCATTGTATCGGATCAGTCACTTTTCACGAAATGGTATTTTTTTTAGCACTTTCAACTAGCGACCCTAGTTTTATAACGTTAAGGGTCGCTAGGGACCCTGCGATGTATACGAAAAGTATAACAAAAGAGGGTTTTTTTCCCTCTTTCATTGTCCAGGTCTTCTTCTCCAAGCTGTCTTCTCCAAAATGTCTGCTGTTCCATTCTTTTTTTTTTTTTTTTGTGTAAACTTTTTTTTCTAGTTTGGACAATGGTAGGGTACTGGAGTGTATCATCACCGCCTCCGACAGTCTTGTCACCAAGCATTTGGCCATCAAGCTGCAAAACAAAACAGACAGCAAAGAAAATAGGAACCAGGCATTAGAATTGGTATGACAAAAACATAAAACAATAAGATATCTCTTAAGATCTGTAAGAGATTACTCAAAATGTGTGGATCTTAGTAATCCATGTCAAAAGATCTATCCAAGAAGACAACATTAAAACACAAATCAAATGGATTCCACTATATAATTAAATCCGATGAAGGCGTGAAAAATAGATCTGATATAATGACTTCATACTACAGAGTTGTAGATGCTTAAGCACTAGATCTGATGTTTACTCGCATCAGAAGCCTGTATTTTAATAACTACACAGATCTAACAAAGAATACAATCATTTACCAGAATAAATTCCTAGGTCTGTAGTAAAACTCAGAAAATGAAGAAGGAAGGTTCTTAACAAGCGGATTTAGTGGTTGCTTAGACATAAAAACAGAATCTTATGACTACAAAGATTTTGTTTTTCGTTTCATTTTTAGTAAGAATAGCTTAATCGAACAACAGGTCCAACATCAAGTGAATTCGAGCTTTTCAAAGTACATTTCTCTAAAAGAAAAACCAAAACAAATGCGGATCTATATAGGTAGATCAAATGCTTGCTCAGGAACACATAAATGAAATACAGATCTGAAGATCTACATATAAGAGAAATGACTTCAAGCAACAGATCTAACATTAAAACACATTTCAGCAAAAACCTTTAATGTCCGGGAGAAAGGGCGAGTTCCAAAACCCTAATCGTTATACAGTGGGGTTGGGGTTAAGGGAGATAGGATCTGGGAGGGATGAGTAGTGGAGGAGAAGAGAGGAGGAGGAGGAGGATGGTGGTTGTTGGTGGAGGAAAGAGGCGGATATGGCTTCCCACAACTGGAATTGGAAGGATATGCAGTTCCCTAGGGACCATTGACATCATAAAATCAAGGTCGCTAGGAACGCTATTTAAAAGTGCTAAACGAAACATGATACCGCAGAGTCTCTAGCGACCCTTAACGATATAAAACTAAGGTCGTTAGGGACGCTAGTTGAAAGTGCTAAAAAAAAAAACACCATTTCGTGAAAAGTGACTGATCTGGTGCAATGGAGGTTAATATTACATTTTGAGCCCATTGGACATCTAAGCTATTTTTTTTTTTTTTTTTGGTAAAATCCCCTAAGTTATAAGAGAATAGCAAATTATAATTTATAAATTGCAATACATAATTATGACTTTAGTATATTTAATTCTAATCACATGAGGGCCCATCCAATGCACCCGGAGGCTTCCATGGGGGCCTCACTGTGGGGCCCACTTAGGGATAGGACGGCGGTTGTTCATCTTGGCGGGCCCTATTATTAGTGTATAGTAGCGGGGCTCAAGCGATCATCCTAACACTTTGATCAACGGCCCACAAATTCTTATCCCCTAAAAAAAATCATCCATTAACCAGATGGTATAGCTCATTCCGAGGGGTTGTATGTGATCCATTCGAATGGGTCATCAGGTGGACCCTACTAAGTAAGAGGCGTGCATAAGATAATCTCTACTAATCACATGATAAATCCAATTCAACATTATCCTAATGTAACCCAAAACAATTCTATCCAACTACATTTTAGGAAATATCCGTTATTAGTGTTGACGTATACAAACTAATAATACACCTGTGGGCATCATTGCAAACATCCGATTACCTGTCACCAAAGTAACGACCTGCGCTCTGCACACTCAATTCTAGTCTCCATCCCTCCAACCCCTCACTCTTTCCATCTCTGTCTCAACCCTCAAAGCCAAAAAGAAAAAAAAATGTTCAAACTTGTCTTAAAAGCTGCTGCTGCGGATGCTGATGCTGATGAAGAGGAATTTTAGACGCACTCGCAACTCTAATGGCAGCCATGGCTAGGGTTTTCAGAACCGCTTTCGCCAACAAGCTCTCGCGCTTCTCATCTTCGGCCTCTGCGAAGGAAGCAGAGATCGTGGGTGGTTCGAGAAGGCTAGGGCTTGAGATCTTGGGAGCGAAGGACTACGAAGACTACAGGAAGTCCCGATACGGAGAGATCACTCACAAGGCGCTGCTAGTCGACGCGGTCGGTACCCTCCTCGTGCCGGCTCAACCCATGGCGCAGGTTAGCTGCTGCATCTCTTTGTATATGCGTAATGCTTTTCCGATTTCTAGGGTTTTTTTTTTTTTTTTTGTTGGGGGGGGGGGGCGATTTTTGCTGCTGTTCTTGGTTCTGATGGTTATGTGGATTAGATTTATAGGAAGATCGGGGAGAAATACGGGGTAGAGTATACGGAAGATGAGATCTTGAATCGGTATCGGTGGGCGTATGAGCAGCCTTGGGGTCGATCTCGTCTAAGGTTCGTTTCTCACCACCACCATCATCATCATCATGTAATTTTTGTTTTGGACTAGTGATGTTTTTATTCCTGTTTTTGTGATCGAATGAGAATTTTTTTTGATCAGATTGCGTTTTTTTTTGGAGTAAAATATACAATGCATAGCCCGAGTGAATCTGGGGTATTTATCATCCAATGAAACAGGGAAGTTCCGCGCTTGAGAGTGGTGACCATCTGATAATTGGAATGGAAATGGGTGGTTGGAGGAAAAGCATAGCGAGTGATTTATACTAATTAGAAAAGTAACTTACTTGTAGGATGATTGAAATTATTGAATGGGGATTTTTTTTTAATTGCAAATGTACAGGATGAATGATGCAGATTGCTGAAATTTGGTTCACTGGTTCCGGAATGATTCATTTGAGCAAACTGTGAATTGTTTCGATTTGTGTGTCTATGTATTGTGTGTATTTCCTCATTGTCAGCCTTTGTATGGATTTCTTTGAATTGCTACCATGCTCATCCCTTGTGCGTTTGCCATTTGGTTATTGAGACCATTTATTTAATGGGTCTGGTTGCAGGTGATATCCCAGTTATTACATGTGTATCATCCATTCATTCAATGAAAAGGGATGGTAAAAGACACATGTATGGATTGCGTGACCTGGAATGTCTTAGTGAAACATCAGTAGATAAAGAACATTGGAATTGCAATGTGGATGTTCTAGCAAAACTCCAAAACTGTTGCTCCAAAACATACTATTGTTGAAAGGTTTTAAACTTCAGAGTCATCCTAATAATGTCTAGAAACGATTTTTTTACAAAATTGCATAAAACTATAATAAAGAATGTTCCTTTTAAAGATAAATTAACTTAACAAAATTTACTGAAGTGGTCACCTTGTTAAAGCTTATCTTTTCCTTTTTTGTAAAGTACATGTGCTTGTCCTGAGCCTGCAGCACAGTGGGAAGGTGCTCATTGTTGCAACCGCTCAGTGATGACGCTTCTTCTTTAAATTTAATTAGACCGGACTTCCTGTTCAATAACTCCTGATGTTTGTTAGCTCTCTCTCTCTCTCTCTCTCTCTCTCTTATTTATTTTTTGGAATGACGTGTTAACCTTCCCATTGTTGCAACCGCTCTGTGATGATGGTTCTTCTTTAAATTTAATTAGACCGGATTTCCTGTTCAATAACTCCTGATGTTAGTTAACTCACTCTCTCCCTCCTATTTATTTATTTTTTGGAATGACGTGTTCTGTTATTTCACGTGATCAGTGATTCAATACATTATATGGAATTGAATCTTAGGATTTAAAAGGCAATTAGTGTCGGGCCTTTCTTCAAGGCTCAATCAAATCAGTTTGAATTCATATGGGAAGAAATGAAATTTTGAACAATTTCCTCTTTTCTTTTTTCAAATGTGGAATTATTCATAGATTCAGTCTTGTTTCTTTGTGAGATTCCTTCTCTAAAGGAAAGTGTGAAATCTCCTTGATGGCACAACTCATTGTGATTGCAGATATGTGGATGATGGAAGACCCTTTTGGCAATATATAGTTAAATCTTCCACTGGCTGTTCCGATTCTCAGTATTTCGAAGAACTCTATCAATATTACAAAACTGACAAGGTCTGCTAAATTCTATTTCAATGTCCCCTTGATGCTTAAGGTGACTTACTATTATTAAAACATATTGAGATATATTTGTAGGCTTGGCGCCTGTGCGATCCAGATGCTGAGAGAGTATTTAAAGCAATTAGAAAAGCTGGTGTAAAAGTGGCTGTGGTTTCGAACTTTGATACACGATTACGACCTCTTTTGCATGCTTTGAATTGTGATCACTGGTTTGATGGTGTTGCAGTGTCAGCTGAGGTTAGTAGAGGATAATGTTTCACATTTCTGTTCTTAATAGTATAATATTTAACATTTGGCCCATCAGTTCATATTTTATTAATTTTTTGGGGCCAAGGGCTCAGTATTCAACAGCTACTGTCTTTAATTGTTTAGGTGGCGGCGGAGAAGCCAAACCCGATGATATTTCTTAAAGCTTGTGATTTGTTGGGAGTAAAACCTGAGGATGCTGTCCATGTAGGGGATGACCGTAGGAATGATATATGGGGTGCTAGAGATGCAGGCTGTGATGCTTGGTTGTGGGGAAGTGATGTTTATTCTTTCAAGGAGGTAAGTTACTTGCATCAGCTTGCATTGTTGCTTGCTTGCTATAGTTATAATCACATTCAGGGTTGCCTTGCCACCACCACCACTTAAACGCCTTATCCTGTCTATTTGGTATCAACTTTGCGAACTCTCCAATAGTCACTTTTTTGGGCTAAGTTCTGTCAGTCCAATATTGAACATCTTTCATTTCACTTACCTCCTTACAATATACACTTGGTTATTGCCAGAGTGAATAAAAAACAGTCAACAAAGAAGAGAGTAATGGCTTATGCTAATTGTCATGCCATCCCATATGCAATATGCTCCCTTTTTACTTGTATGGATAGAAATCGGGGTATTCCATGTGCTTTTGGATTGGACTAGTCATCAAATGATTTTTATTTTCAGTGTGCTTTTTCAATAACTATCCAGGGTAATATATTCAAACTTCATTTCACCGCCACCTCCCAACTTTGATGTTTGTGCTACAAAATCTCACTTGGGACCACACTTTGGTGGAATGTAAAGCAGAAGCTTCATTTGGACTTGTCTTCTTGTAATAGCATCCACAAGCTGAGAGAATGCTGCCATCTCTAATTTGTATTTGAGATACTCAAGTTGGCCCTTAAGCCACTCATTTCTGAGTTTTCATGGGAAATTAACAAATTGCAAATGATGTGAAGATGGTTAGGTCAACTAAACGGTGACTCCTTAAGGCAGTATAGATGCCAGCTTGTGGCAGCTTATTCACCATACACATGCTGTAAATGAATGCCCATCTATGTTTTCGAATTGTTGAGCCCCATCATTAAGAGTTCTAGTTCATTTACCATACACTTGCAATACATTATGCCAGTCTAGAATGTCCAAATTGGAGGTGCCACTTTGAATTAGATCCTAACCATCTAATTGGTGCCCATCGATTAAGTTGTTTAAAAGAAATCTGGGGTTCACGATCTTTAGAAAAGATAGAATATATGATTGTTCTGACCTTTGGGACTAATTAGAAGGTAAAAAAAAGAAAAAAAGAGGGGATCCATGATTAGACGATCTGGATTGGCATGCATATATAACTTTTGTATAATAAGCGAGTTGTGACTACATTCTCCTTTGTGGAAGGAAATCTTTTCGTATACAATCAACTAGATTTCAGTTGCTTGGAACCTGATGCTGTTATTATTTTGCCTATGCATTGTTTGTTGTTGATGCAGGTTGCTCAAAGGATTGGTGTGCAGGTCTAAGGAAGAACTAACATGCATAATAATATCCTTGGGAGAGGGTTCTCATGTTGCACAGGTTCCCGAATGTAGACTTTAGTTATGCCTGTAGTTGTATATTACAAAATTAGAAAAATGATAGTAAGAAGAGGATCTGTCCCAAAGTGTCTTATGTAAGTGGTGTGCCATTGATATTTGTTGCATCATTGGCACAAGCGCTGGTATCCAAGGTTTGAATAACTAAGCTGTTCTATGTTTCTTTTCTTCTACATCCTTTTAAAAGTACAAGCTAATGCCAGCAAAGCTATATGCTCTGTGGTCCAGGACGTGGACTGAGAGCTTAGGCTTAACCATAGCAGACACAACTGTTTGTTTGGATCTTTGAAAACTGAGTGTAGGTTAAATTTGGGTTTAGACAAATAGTGTCGTGCGTGGATAACTTGAGATACCTACAAGTTAAAGTAGTTCTGATCTTTGACATGGCTTGAGTTTCAAAGATCTGTTCAGGGCCAGGGGTTTGATGAAGATATCCGTGTCAAGTCTCAGAGACACACAGCCATTTATTTGAGCGGACAATGATGAGTCCTGGCCAGTGGGCAATGCTCAATCGCTCATTGGCTAATGCTAGTTTGCATTGATCCAAAAAGTTTTATAGATGGGATGGCCAATGCTTGCCGCAGTTTGCTGGGCACTGGTCCTTCCATTGGAGCCCAATGGAACTTCACAAAGATGGCAGCTGCATGAGCGTCGGCTAACACCATAGGATTCACCTAGTGATGGGGTTTACAATGGTGGTGTCATTGAAAGATTAAAAAACACTGGTTTGCATAATGATTGAAGCATGCCGGAGCCCCACCCTATATGAAAAATTAAGACGGAGATGAAACTTGATAGCCCTACCAAATACTAATTTTTTTGGATAGTATATGCCTGGCCTGACCTGGCCTGGCCCACCTATAAAGTAAATATTGAACAAACCAATGATGAGATGGAAGCTTATTTTCAATAGTTTAAGTGTTACCCGTAATTTTCAACGTAGTATGCATGGCATCACGCCTGTCATTTTTCGAATGAGCCAGGCATTGATTTTCATTATTCTATAGGTATATTGATCGTTAAATCTGTTAGGTCGGCCCCGACTTGGTTGCAATAAATTAGAGTTGACAAGTACGTCTTTGATGATGACGTTGAGCTTTGTTTGTGGTGACTGGTGAGGGATAGGGCATTCGCTAGCTGAATGAAACTTCTAAAACTCATTGATCTCCAAAGGAAGACTACTCAAGTTCAGGGCCCAATGCCGATCCACAGTTGGGTATCATGCCCCTCCTCCATGGGAACAATGCCTCTCTTCTACCAGGAGAATTTCTCCTTGGAGGGGATTGAATGTGCAGACCCCAGTTCTATGGAGCCCACTTTGGCCTGCCTTTGATCAATTCTGCCCCTTATACTCTTCTCAACCTATGATCTGTAATTAGAACTAATTTTACACTCATTGTACCTTCACTCACCGTTGGATTGAATCTAAAAGACCAATCTAAGGTTAAGATGGCATTCCATCAACTTGAAGGATGTTAAATCAACAGGTAGAATAATCTCTGTGGCTGATTTTCTGGCTCCTTATATGGAGACCTTTCCATTTGCCTTTCTTGAGCTGAGCTGGTAGACATATATCTAAATGGACCCCATGGGATGGATGAACATTATTTTAGCACGTCACGTGAGAACATTGGTGCTCAACTGTCCAAATCATCGATAGAGTAGCTGAAGGGGTTGATTGACACCTGTCACAACTAATGACACTGTAGCTATAACTAAGCCATCTGGGCAACTCAGTGTAACGCATGTGAGTCCTAGTGACAGTTGTAACTAACTCAGTCTAAGAGATACGGATTTCTCTATATATATATATGTATGGTCATCATTCATTGTAACTATCTGATCAATACAAGTGGTCCACTAGAATCCCCTGTTCCCTCTTTATGTCTTTCTGTTCTTGATCACCACTACATCATGGTATCAGAGCTTCTAGACTTGCGTCATACGATCCCTAATTCATCTTCTTGACTTCTACTGCAAGCTTTCCAGGCGAATCTCCAAGTTCTGCTTGGTGAGGAAGTTGTATTTCCTTCTTCATCTCAGATCATCAACAGACAAGCGTCCTTCTTGCGATCAAGCGTCTTTGCTGTGATCCGGAGCCCTTGTCTTCTTCGATCGCCTGATCGTTCGCTGACGGATCTGTTTGTTTCTTTCGATCTGTTGCTCGCGAGTTGCAGTTTGCTGGATTTCTCCTTTTTGGAACCGATCTGCTGTTGATCTGATCTTCCAGCCTCGATCGTCTGATCTGAGCGAGAGGTTCTGTTTTCTCTCGATCTCTCTGTTGACGACAAAGTTCTTGTTCTGTGGCTGCAACTGTAAGCGGATTCTCCCTGTTCTTGAGGGTTTTCGCTGATCTTGAACGAATTTTCTCTGATCTTGAGCATTTCTCATGTTCTTGAGTGATTTCGCTGTTCTTGAGTGATCTCTTTGTCTGCGATTCTTGATTCCGTTCTTGATCTGGTTCATACTGCAATTCCTGCGGCTTTTACGCTGGTTCTTGTTGATTCTTGAGCGGATTCATCTCTTTCTTGACCAGTTGCTGGTGATCTCCTGCGATTCTTGAACAGATGTCGTCATATAGCTTCACTGATGCTCGTTCTTCGCCCGCCTTCTTATTCTCCAACATTGGAAATCTCATCTCCATCAAGCTGGACAACCACAATTACCTTCTGTGGAAATTTCAGTTCCTACCTGTCCTGCGTGCACATGGTTTGATCGGATTTGTGGATGGATCTTATCCATGTCCACCAGAGTTTCTACTCGATTCTACTGGAAAATCTACATCAGGCATCAATCCACTGTTTCTGCAATGGATTCAACAGGACCAAAACGTCCTGTGTTGGATCAATGCCACACTTTCTCCAAATGTTCTTGCGCATGTCGTCGGTCTCCAATCTGCTAGAGATGTTTGGATCGCCCTCGAGAAGAGATTCGCGTCTATGTCTCGTTCTCATATCATCCAGCTGAAGACTCAATTACAGTCTATCAAGAAAGGCTCTCAATCCATCTCGGACTACATCCAACGCATCAAACACATTGCTGACAGCCTTGCATCAGTCCTTTGTCCAGTTGATGATGAAGATTTAATCATTCACACACTGAATGGCTTGCCTGTGGATTATGGTCCCTTCAAGACTTCTATTCGTACAAGGTCCTCTCCGATCAATCTGGAAGAGCTTCATGTTCTTCTTCTGTGTGAAGAACTCAGTGTGGAATCATCTCATGCTACAGTCACTGACTATTCCACTGCTGCACTTCTCTCCTCCAAGGACTCTTCCTCTACACGGCCGACTTCAAGCCCACAAAACAGAAGTTCTGGTCGCTATTCAAATCGTGGCAGAGGTCGCTGGGGCAGAGGAAACAAAGGCCGTGGCTTGCCTCCTTCGAATCAGCCCACCTCTCAGCCTTCATCATCCAAACCATGCTGCCAAATTTGCAACAGGACTGGTCATTCTGCTCTAGACTGTTATCACAGAATGGATTTTTCCTATCAGGGTCATCATCCTCCCTCCCAATTAGCTGCAATGGCTGCTTCTTTCTCACCTGAAGGCGAACAAAATTGGTTTGCAGACTCGGGAGCTACTACACATGTCACCAATGATCTTCAAAACCTCTCTCTCCATTCTGATTACAAAGGCAAGGACAAACTTGCTGTTGGTAATGGTCAAGCCTTAACTATTGCCAATGTTGGCTCATCCACTACACACACACCTTCTAAGTCTTTCCATCTGGGCAATGTGCTCCATGTTCCTCAAATCTCCACTAATCTTTTATCTGTCCATCAGTTTTCTAAGGATAACAACTGCACTTTTATCTTTGATGCTTCTGGTTTTATTATACAGGACCGTCACTCGAAGCAGATCCTTTTCCAGGGTCGCAGTAAGAATGGCCTGTATCCGTTCAAATCCTCATCTGCTCCTCCATGCCCCACCGTCCTCATTGGAGAACGCTCTTCTGCTACTGTCTGGCATCAGCGTCTTGGCCATCCTTCTAAAGCCACACTACAACATCTCATGCACAAGATTCCAATAAATGGCACTACCTCTCTTTCTTTTTGTGAACATTGCCAATTTGGCAAAAGTCATAAACTTCCTTTTTTCCCTTCTGCTACTATTTCTTTTCAGCCACTTGCACTTGTGCATTGTGATGTCTGGGGGCCTTCCCCTGTTATCTCTGTCTGTGGTTTTCGCTATTACTTAGTGTTTGTTGATGATTTTTCCAAATTCACTTGGTTCTATCCTATGATTTCTAAATCTGATGCTTTTAGTATATTTTTACAATTTAAACTCTCAGTAGAGAACATGCTTGATTGTCGCATTAAATGTCTCCGCACAGATGGCGGGGGTGAGTTTATCAATGCTTCTTTTCATAGTTTTCTTGCAGCCCATGGCATTTCCCACCAGGTGACTTGTCCTCACACCCCAGAACAGAATGGCTGTGCGGAGCGCAAACACAGACACATTGTTGAGACCGGTCTTACTCTCCTCTTTCAGGCCTCCATGCCTCCCAAGTATTGGACAGATGCCTTCTCCACTGCCACATTTCTCATCAACAGGATGCCTATGCGGAGCTTACACTTTCTATCTCCCTGGGAAAAACTTCACCATACAGTACCGCACTATGTTGATTTGAAAGTGTTTGGCTGTGCCTGCTATCCATGGCTGCGACCCTACAACTGCAACAAGCTTGAGCCACGATCCAAGAAGTGTGTCTTCCTGGGCTACAACACCTCTCAAAAAGGATACAGATGCCTCGACCCTACCACTGGTCGCCTTTATGTTTCGCGCCATGTAGTGTTTGATGAGACTTCTTTCCCTTTTACCTCTGTATTTTCCCATTCATCCTTAAGTAATCCGGCCAAGTCCTCTGTCTTATCTCATTGGCTTCCCTCTATGACACCCCCTTCACCTATCCCTCCATCTCATACTCCCTTACCTTTCTCCTCCTCCTCTCCTTCTCCAAACACTCTAGTCTCCCTGCCTATTCAGCCTTCCCCACCTACCTCTCCTCCCTCTAATGAGACACCCACTGTCCCTACTCCTCTACCACCAGTGCCACCTGTGACCCCTGCTCCTCCCTTAATACCTACTGTACCTACCCTTCCCATTACCCCTGCACATTCAATGGTCACTCGATCCAAGTCAGGCATTTTCAAAAAGAAAGCATTTCTTTCCACCAAACATCCTCCCCTTCTTCCAGCCCATAGCTATTATCATCTGACTACACCCACCAGTTTTACAGAAGCTTCAAAATCACCTGAATGGCGCCAGGCTATGGCAGAGGAATTCTCGGCTCTTCAGCGACAGGGCACTTGGTCTCTAGTTCCACTTACCCAAGATAAACATGTTGTTGGCTGCCGCTGGGTCTACAAGATTAAGCATCATCAAGACGGGTCAATTGCACGCTACAAAGCAAGACTTGTTGCTAAAGGCTTTCATCAAGCTTTTGGTATTGATTACACAGAGACCTTCAGTCCGGTTGTTAAGCAGGCTACTGTCTGTGTCGTTCTCACTCTTACTGTCCATTTTCATTGGCCTCTTCATCAACTTGATGTTACCAATGCCTTTCTACATGGTATTCTACATGAAGACATATACATGACCCAACCTCAAGGGTTTGTTGATCAATCTCACCCTACTCACCTCTGCAAGCTTCACAAATCTCTCTATGGCCTCAAGCAGGCACCCCGAGCGTGGTACGAACGGTTCTCCACTTTTCTACTTGGTCTTGGTTTTCATACCACATATGCTGATCCTTCACTGTTCATCCGTCACTTAAACAAGTCAGTCACTCTTATTCTGCTATATGTTGATGATCTCATCATCACTGGGAGTGACAGCCAATATATTCACTGCCTCATTGCTCAACTACATCTGTTGTTTGAGATGAAGGATCTCGGTAAACTTCATCACTTTCTAGGCGTTGAAGTCAGTTACACTCCTAATGGATTATTCCTCTCTCAGACCAAGTATGCAAAGGATTTGCTGTCAAAGACGTCTATGCTTGACTGCAAACCACTTGGGTCTCCCTGTTCCTACAAAGACCCTTCTCCATCCAGCTCCTCTCCTTCCCTGCCGGATCCCACTTACTATCGCAGCATAGCTGGTGCGCTACAATATCTCACGTTGACACGCCCGGACTTAACATTTGCTGTTAATCTCGCTTGCCAATATATGCATAATCCTACAGAGCTTCATTTCACAGCCTTAAAACACATTCTTCGCTATATCAAAGGCACCTTGTCTTTTGGTCTACATCTCACTACTGGACCACTTCGTCTTCATGCCTTCTCTGATGCGGACTGGGCTGGTGACACCTCCGATCGACGCTCCACCACTGGCTTTTGTGTCTTTCTTGGCGCTACCCCTGTCTCTTGGTGTGCCAAAAAGCAACACACTGTTGCCCGCTCCTCCACTGAATCTGAATACAGATCCTTAGCTCACACTGCTGCAGAGCTTTCCTGGCTCCGTATTCTATTCAAAGATATTGGCCTCTTTCTTTCATCACGCCCTATTATCTGGTGTGACAACGTGTCCGCTATTTCTTTAGCTTCTAATCCTGTGTTTCATGCCAGGACCAAACACATCGAGGTTGATTATCATTTTGTTCGTGAGCGTGTTATTCGTAAAGATCTTGCTATAAATTTTGTTTCCACCACAGATCAAGTAGCTGACATCTTCACCAAAGGGCTGCATCCTCGTCGTCTCCAGTTCCTTCGATCCAAGCTTCATGTTACCGATCGGCCACTGAGCTTGAGGGGGGCTAATGACACTGTAGCTAACTCAGTGTAATACATGTGAGTCTTAGTGACAGTTGTAACTAACTCAGTCTAAGAGATACGGATGTCTTTATATATATATGTATGGTCATCATTAATTGTAATTCAATCTGATCAATGCAAGTGGTCCACTAGAATCCCCTGTTCCCTCTTTATGTCTTTCTGTTCTTGATCACCATTACATCAACAACTCCCATCAGCAAGTTGGAAAAATGGAACCCCACCCCACTTCCAATCAGGCTTAGGTGAGAATTACAAGTAGCCATCATCATTGTTAGATAGGATCAATACTAGGATTCATGTAATTTGATACTTGCATTGTTGAATATTACAAACTGGGTGATTTGGCCGGGTGAGAATTGTCAGATCTGAAGATCTGAATGGCTAGTATTAATAATATTTCCTTTCTTCGTTTTGTGTTTGAATGTTTCCAATTTTTACGAGGTTATTCAGTAATTAACGAATCTTGAAATTTAAAAAAGATATAGGAGACAAATAAGAAATAATATGTGAGTAGGCATGTCACAACCGAATGACTTATATTAATATTAGTGATGTTCTTCGTATGATTGTATCGAACTTATTTGTCAATATGTTGATGCTTCTATGAATGAATTATGAATGACCAGAATTTTGCATTTATCAATTATTATTATTATTATTATTATTTTTTATTTTTTTGTAAATTCTTAATCTTTACAAACACACACACACAAAAAAAAAAAAAAAAAAAATCCTGCGATCTGCAATCAACTCCTTGAACGATTTGAGGTACAAATTTGATTTCCAGTAACAGTACAATTTGAAGTAGCTATTAGATCCTTGGCAATACAAACCCCACACTAAAAGTCCCGAACCGAGAGAGCTCATTATCTACCTTCCACTGGTGAGAGACAGCCACATGCGGCCATATGAACAAAGAACATATCATACTTTGAAAGAATGATTTTCTTTTTCACACTCTGATAGGTTTCCTGCGATAAAATCACATAAAGCTCTTGGGAGAGCTTATATTGTAACAAAAGGGAACCCATTCATTCATGTAGATGAGATCACCCTTTCGAAATAAAATGAAGAGAAGACTAAACCAGCTTTCATAAATGGGTAGAGAAGTACATACATTATTCACTTTCCTAGGATGAAAAATGGGTAGCCGAGTGCCAAGATAATTGACCTTGCATTGTAGGGGCTCTGAGTGAAATCAGCTAGCTGGGGAGCAAGGTAATTTACAAACTTTTTCCCTTTTTCTTTTTCCTCTTTTAATGGTATGGTCGAACTTCAGCTCGTCACACCATTGTTTAGTTTTTTCTTTTCTAATGATCTGGGAAAACCAGGATAACTTCTGTTCTGCACCATCGGACACCAAACTTT
Organism: Litsea cubeba; assembly: GCA_012931725.1. NCBI lineage: Eukaryota > Viridiplantae > Streptophyta > Magnoliopsida > Laurales > Lauraceae > Litsea > Litsea cubeba. Next base: position 502,545 of record CM022946.1, on the reverse strand, counting down.
ACAGCCCCCACAACCCAAATTTATGAACACGCGCAAGTGCTTATAATTGGAAAGTGCCCAATTCATGACTATGACGCATAAGCACTGCATTCCTTTCACGAACCCATTCCAGCCGGTAAGAAAGATCAAGATTGTGAATTAAGAGTTTCAAACTGTCTGCATCACTTGATCCCCTTGGCGTTTTCTCCTGCAGCACTCAAAAGATGATTTTCAGATTTTAAATGTCCAAGGTCCATCAATGTTTATTTACACAAGAGGTATAACTTTGTCTATATGGATGAAAAAGATGTCAAAACAATGAGATACAGTTCAAATATTTTACATGAATAATAAATAAATAAATGGAACAAAGGCATCACATGACGAAGAAATCTGTGAAACATACAAGTCCTACTATTGATGAGATATTAAAAATCTAGGAAACATATATGTACAGAAAAATAGTACTACCGTCATACACCAATTACAATAGATTCCACAACAAGACGCACCAATCCATGGAGTTCAATCACACTGGTTAGAAGAAATGAAGTTCAATTGCAAAAGAATAGGACATGCAACAGACAATAGAATCTTCCTGTAGAGAGTAAAAATGCATGAAAATGCAGGATGGGATATGGAATCCAACAGCTGGTCACTGAATGACTTGGATGCCACGATAAATGCAGAGTAACATGTAGAGTAGTGAAGAAGGTAAAACAGATTGTACAAAAGGAACAGGAATTTTTTTTGAAGAAAACCAAGAGACAGATAACTAGAAAATGATGAGAATCTACACACCAAACAGAAGGATAGAAAGAGAATGAAACACACACTGATATTCTTCAACCATTCACAACTGCATTAAATAAATTTTTTTAAGACAAAAGGAAAAGAAAAGAACACAAAAGTTAAAATGCTCCGAATGAATTAAACCTAGTCCAATCTTAACCGTTCATTACATTTAATCCTAGACATCTAATTTGATAAAAGTTGAAATTAGTTCCAAAAAGGACTCTGGCTCTATTCCTATTTACCCTGTCACTTCTCCAATCCAAGTCATCACTATCAAAAGTCTTATCTCACTTAATCAGGGGCCAGCTTAAGTGAGATCTACTGCTTAAAGATAAATTATACTTCAAAACATTGTGCTTTTTCCATGGTGGGACTCCCACACAAGGGGGGCACAGGGCTGCTGTGGTTCTTGAATGGCGGGGATTGAAAACCCTGTGCCATGTGGGAGTCCCATAGGTGAAAAAAAACCCAACTTCCCATAAACTGAGCGCTCTCTCTCAGCCCATGTACTTAAGAACCCTAATTGAGGATTCAGACTATCCAATGGCCTAACAAGCTGGGCTTAGACCTAGTTTTAGGGTCCCTATCCATTATCAGGCTGGACTCTAGCTCCAGCTAGCCGTACTCTAGTTGCAGATAGATTGCTAATATAGTAATGTATGTGTATGCCACACATAGGGTCATGTTCTGTTGAAAGGTTTCTTTCAAGGCTATAGCATGAGAGGTAAAAATCTAAGTCCCTTGTGGAACCCACTAAGATGCAAATCAATTATGGGGACACTGATGGAAAGGTCACATTATGGTTATGATTTTGGTAAAAAAAAAAAAAATCATCTCAATCAGATCATCACAACTATTGTTTCAGGGGCCTTATACATTTTTATGAAATTCAACCCAACAACGAATATAATTCATATCAATGTCAAATTAGGGTGAGTGCCAAACTATGGGGGTTAGTGCGTGTAAGCAGGTTGGATTGATGACGGGTAGGTCCTGCATGGTACCATTATTACTTCTCACGCAAGCTGTGATAAGTGCCTCCTAGCAGAAAAACAATAAATGATATATATATTTGTGTATACATCACCTTTATCATCAATTCATCATTAACATCAAAGCCTTGTCCCAACTATGTTGGGGTCAGCTAATATAAGGAGCAAGAGTTATTCTGAGCAGTTTGGATTTTAGATGTGAAGCCACATTGATGGTTTAAAAAATACAAGTGTGGGCCCAAATATAAATACTAAATTTATCAAAATTAATAGTTAAATACAAAAAAGTGATACAAGATGTTCGACTTAGGGAGACCGGAGACTGATCTTTTGATTTTAGTATGCACTAAAGAAAAAAAGTTACCAATATAAAAAAAACTAATAAGAAAAAACCATTGGATTCTAGCATTTCCGACTATTCTGAATTTTAATGGATATTTTTCCAGATCTTTTTGAGGGAAAAACAAAAGCCCGTTGGGCTGCAACAGCCACGAACTACAACGTATCACCGTGACATATTAGTTTTCAAATTCGACCATAAATGGCTGCTGCGACTGCAGCTGCGATTTAGAACCACATGTAGATAGATCTGCTTCCTCCATGGTGACATGGTTATTGAAGTTCATCTTGCTGTCCACTTTTAGCATTATGCATATGCTAGTGAAGTCATTTCAGGTTCCTGCTAAAAAACTCTTCTGCCTATGTATTAAACTAGGGATGATAAAATGAAAACCATTTATAGCTGTATGACATGGGAACATCAATGGAACACATAACACACCGAATCCAACTTAAACACTGATGAATATACCCTTTTCTAAGTTATATAGTTTGTAGCTAAACCAAATGTTCATTGGGAATGAATAATCTAGTAATAACTGTATAAAATGGCAGCATCAATGGTATATATACACTGAATGCATCATCTACACTGAGATATGCATCCTTTTCTAAGTTACATAGTTTATAGCTAAATCAAATCTTCATTGAGCATGAATAATCAAATAATAGAATGGTCAGTAGTATAGTACCTGTGAAACAACCTGGTTGTCATGTCCTATTATGCTTGCCATTATGCTTGACCGAGAAGAGTTAGGTGAAAATCCTTCCCATGGAGGAAGGAAAATTAGTTTGGTGCATTGAACAGGAACAAGGCTTTTACTGAGTTTCTCCCACCATCCACTTCCTAGGGACCACCACCTAATCATCAACCCATTTTCAGAGAAAGCAACTAAACCCTGCATTTTCACAAACAATTTGTTAGAATAACTCACACACGATCCATGCTAATAATATATGGGAGAGGACAGAAATCTTAATTTTATGAACATGGACCAACATATTCATTATTGTGTTTGAACTAACACAGCAATTCGAGTGAAGGAAAAGCATAGAATTAATGATTCTCATTAAAGGGGGTGATGCAGTAAACCACCCCACCCCGCCACCAACACATGCACCTGCATCCCACAAGCATGCACACACGTACCTGCATACTGTCAATTATTGGCAGAAAAAAATGAAAGGATGGGAATATCTATCAAAACCCATGTGGGGATATAAGTAGTAACTATGGAAAGTTCAAGGTAAACCAAGCATAAAAGGGTAAAGAAATTAATGGTTAATTGATATTTCTGCAAAGAATCCCCATTCAGTAGAAAACTCCCATTATTGCTATTATTGGTATAGATAATTGAAAGGATGAGTAAATAAAGGGTGCCTTTCTGGTCTATCTTGAGCCAAATCCTCGAAAAGGTTGCATTTCTATAAATCTATCCTAACTACTACCATCCATGTCCTCTTCGGTCTGTCCCTTTTCTTTGAGGGGCCATCAAACTGCATAAAGAAATGTTTCCGCATTGGTGCCATTTTTGGCTTGCATTGGAAGGTCCAAACTATCTCAAACAAGCCTCTCTTAATTCATCACCTATTGATGCTACTCCTAATTGCTTCCCATCTATTCCAGCATGTCTCAAGCCCAGATAAAGGAAGGGGGGATTGTGTTAGGTTAAAAGGCAGAATAAATTTTTTGTCACATCTACAACATGAATTCTGAGACGCCTATTATATATCTAAACAGCTAAAAATAAATGCCCCCCTCAAAGTGAAATTTGATTAAAGGCCATAGTGGCCATACATGAAGAGGTTTAGATATTTAACAGGTATGATCTACCATGAAGATTTTGTAACTAATCAATATGATAGTGGGCCTATCTCTTGTTAGAGTGAAATCTGGCTAGGGCCCATACATGAGGGGATATTTATATTGGGCAGTTTAGATTTTTACTTATGGGGCTCACTGTAGATCCCTAAGAAGTTTTTGCAAACCTTTTCTTTATAATTGTAACCCTCTCAAATGACCCACTAATAAAAAATCTTAACCACTCAAATAAATGCCCTCTTTATACCTAAACAATATGATAGTGAGCCTATCCCTGTTAAAAGTGAAATCTAGCTAGGGCCCATACATGAAGACGGCATTGATTTAGAGCGGTTTAGATTTTTAATTGGTGGGCTCCATTGTAGATCCCAAGAAGTTTTCACATACCGTTTCTTTATAATTGCAACCCTCTAATAGGACCTACTAATGAAAAATCTAAGCCATTCATAATAAATGCACCCCCTCTTGATTGAACCCTGACAAATGTCACATGAATAGGAGTTCGCCCACTGTCAAATTGATCACTTCTAAAACATGTTAATAGAATATGAAAAAACCAAGTGCATTATAGTGATCACTCCGACAATGGGACTAAGTTTTCACATACCCATGAATTTTTCACATACCTTTTCTTTATAATTGTAACTTAATAATGAAAACTCTCATCCATTCAAAATAAATGCCCCCCTCTTGAATAAGCCCTGAATAAAACTTTTTTAAAAAAGGAGTTAGCCTACTGTTGGATTGATCACTTATAAAACATGTTGATAAAATATAAAAACCAAGTGCTTTATAGTGATCAATCCGACGGCTGGCCTAAGTTCGTCGGAATGAAATTCAGTAAAGATCATACAAGAGAAGGGGGATTTCTCTTGAACAATTTAGATTTTCATAAGTGGGCCCATTGAGGAGCCTCATGAATTTCTGCGAGTTCAAGCCTAAGAAGATTCAAACTCCGAGGCAATGGGACACGTGGCAGGGATTGTGTGACCCATTGTCCACCCAAAAAAAAAAAGAGAATTTTGAGATTTATCCATCTACAAAAAATTAGATCAATTAGATCTTGCTAGCTGTCCATCTCAAGTTATTAACTGAACAGTAAACAAGTTTCTATGTTTTGATTGTCCATTTATTGACCTATGATATGATAGCTTGCAACATCTGATGGACCTAGTTTCTTATAAATGGGTACATCCTAAAGTCTTTTATCTAGTAGGCTAATGATTCTAATCATGTGGCATGGTCAATTTGACAACGGCAACTCCAGTTGAAATGAAACTTTCCACATCGCTAATATGAGGGATGATTATTACTCCAAGTGGTTTAGATTTTAGATAAGGGCCACATGGATGGATTTACAAATTACAAAGATGGCCAAGAATTTAAACACTAAAACTAAAACATATTTAATAGTTAATTAAACAACGATACGAGATGTTATGACTTGAGGAGGGGACTGATAATTTGGTTTATGGTGTGTACTAATGAAAAAGAAAATGCTTTCAAGCATTTTCCAATAGTTTGTTTATTTTTTAGATATTTTTTCCAGATTTTTTGGGGTAAAAAAATCATTCTGCAGCTGGCTGCGACGACCACGAACTGCGACTTTGGGTCAATTGCAACTGACACCCTGATGGCGACTTCGAACCATTAATGGAGAGAGAGAGAGAGAGAGAGAGAGAGAGAGAGAGAGAGAGAGAGAGAGAGAGAGAGAGAGAGAGAGAGAGAGAGAGAGAGAGAGAGAGAGAGTCCCCACTGTGCCTCCACTACTTTTTCATGCTCTAGAGAGTCCCCACCGTGCCTCCACTACTTTTTCATGCTCTAGAAGTGAAGATTCTGTCATTGAGGGCTAGTGACCTGAATGCTTGCAGGAGATGATGCTTTACTTATTCTATTTTCTTCCTCAAATCTACCTCTCCTTTTCCTTTAATTTTCCCTGTTGTAATCAACTTCTATACCTATGTACTATCCTTATTCACTTCAATCTTCTTAGTATGTTTTTAAGATCTTTGAAATTCAACTTTCAAAACAAATGACCAACCATGCATCAAGTATTGGAACCGTCTGAACTCTACTGAACTATGAATTTTAATATTCTCGAATCTGAGTGAACAGAAATGTAAATTGTTTTGAATCAAAGAGTTTGCAGTTTGAGACCCATATAACTAAATCAGGTAACTTGGTATGGAGTAGTTGTATCATTAAAACACACCTCTCCATCCGGTGAGAAACTCAAAGCTGAAATTGCAGTAGTGACTGTGGTATCTGATGCTCCTCCAAGTAAACTTGGGAATCCTGGAGGTCCACTTGCATCCAAGACCTTCATTTTTGTTACACTACAACAACAGAGTAGAAGTTCAGTTTAGCATAATTTTATATGTATGACATCAAAATCCCATAGACAGAAGCCCAAGAGTCACGAATGACATGGCTCTCAATATAGTAAACAAGAATGAGTGAATTATAAAGATGTCAGTATTGTTGCCCCGTATAAACAATATTGAGCAAATTGTTGAAAAGAGAACATGTTGACCACAGCTTTCAATATTTTCAAGGGTCCTGGACTAAATTCTCCATCACAAGACCTAAAAGGTTCATATTTCATTCGATGGATTCTGTTAATTTTCATCCGAACAATTTAAAATGACAAAGATAATGTTCATTTACTTCCTTTCATACTAACTTATGATGTCTTCTTACATATTGTGCACATTCATTCTGAGAATACACTGATGGCACTACTAAATCCTCCAGAAAGTGTGATATCAGTAAAAACACACATGTATGGGGATTCTTAGCATAGGATTACAACTACAGAATGCTACTAGCCATCCCTTACTCTTTTTCAATTTTTAGCAAGTGTTGGTTCTTATGGTATGGCTATTACACTAAAACCATTCCATTTCCCCAAGCATAGTTCATGTTCTGATAAAGAAAAACATTTTTCAACTTTAAAAAATCTTACGATTAGTTGGGGGCTTGGCCAGTAGTCTTAAATCACTTTCAATGTCTATTACAGTTTTTTTCTTTTAAAATTACTTTAATATGTTAATGAATTCAAATGAACCTTTCTCTTATTGTAATTTGTGGTGCACTTGGAGGGAGCTGAACTACAGAACCATTCAGGACATGTGTACCTCTTAATTTGAGGGGCAAAAAAAGCAAAGGTAAATGTAGTGCTCTGGTTGTTGAAATTTGAGAATTCAAAGGCTTCTGATTTACAGACATATAGAGGGACAGTATATACTCTTGATCTCGACTTACGAAGGTTTGATTGGTTTAGGACATGCCATCTACAGGATTTCAGAAAGTGAATTTGATGATCCTTCCCTTGCTAATGCAATATCTGCCAGTATCAGGGAGCTATTTGTCGTGCTGGTTCAATTAGCTTGTCACTTATTTGTGTCCCATTGGACTGAAAAACTCTTATATGGTTGAAGTTTGTGAGCTCCTCCAATGGCATCTCCGAATCAAAGACTTCAACTGTGACACATTTATCATTTAAGGGACTCTAGATGCTCCTTGAAGTATGCTCATGATAATGCCTCTTATCCTTGGAGACTTGCCTCATATCTAGAACATATGTTATTAAATGTAATGGCACTTGTTTTTCCTTTTCTTACTCTATGATCGGCTAATACTGATACTGCAAGAAGTCCTTGGCTACAAGTTGTACTTGACAACTTAATCACTGGATCTTAACTTCTTTGTTTGGGAATGACGTGTGTTGCTTACTGATACTGCAAGAAGTCCTTGGCTACAAGTTGTACTTGACAGCTTAATGCCTGGCTCGTAACTTCTTTGTTTGGGAATGATGTGTGCTGCTTACCTATTAAATAGAAACTGCTGTTGACATAATTAGATAGTCATCAAATTCCAGTCCATTACTGGAATCAAATGCCAATGATTGAGCCCAGAACCAAGTGATTTTGTGATTTTCATAATAATTCCTTAAAATGTTACTCAGAATTGTTGCTAGTTGAATCAGTTTAACAACCAAGGAAGCAAAACCAGCATAGCCCTATTGGCCTCATGTACCTTTGAAGGTCATACACTCGAATAGTAGCACTGCGAATATCTCCAATTGCATCTCCTACAGCCAACCGTGTTGATGCCTCATTTAGAGCTACCATAGGAAAAACACGTACAATTTCCTTCAATGTAGCCATGGAACTGGGAAGGCAAGCTTTACGCATGACAGAGTTACCAAGGTCCATTGTTTGTAAAATAAAGTTTACCACCTGCAAATCTGTCCAATGTCAGAGCAATTAATATATGCATCTAGAAGTGTAAATCTACTTCTGTTATTATCTCTATAACATACATCCAGGGGCGGACCCAAGTGTCAGCACGTGGGTGCGACCAAGAAATCCATTAGAAAAGATATTAAAAGATTCGATTTTAGTATTTAACTTCTTCACTTGATCATATACTGCACCACCCAAACAAAAATCCTGGGTCCGCCATTGCATAGATACATAGCCACAAAAAATTCCACCAAGTAGCCATCATCTAAGATTTATTTAGTTCATGCCTCAGTGAGCATAGGCATTTCAGAATTAGTGTATGCACACTTGAAAAGTATAACTCGTGACCTATTTCAGCTCTAAAAACAATGACAATGACAATGTTGGGACTTATTGCCTGTTATTAGTCATGATCATACATTCTGTTCAGATTACAAGGGAATGCTGGACTTGTGTTCCTTAAAACAAAATAGTCCCTGTGACTCTGCAGTAAAAAATTAATCGCAGAACATCCTTTAAGTATTTCAACAGCATAGTCAACACAACCACAAAATGTCTAATAGGTTGTCAACATTACATTAAAGAAGCTACAACGATAAAATTTTGACATGAGAAGTATGAATAGTCATTCTCATAGCTATTCAAAATGAGGACAAGAAAATTGTGTCTCCTGTTTAAGGTAGTTGAGCATACAAACCTTGTCAAGGTGTGGAGCTAAGGGTTTCGGAGAGCCACGTACAACCCTGATGAGAGTCATGATTGATACTAGATGAACTGGTGAATCTGAGGCAGTAGCCCAAATCTGGCTTTCTATTACATTTAGAAATCCCACTATATCAGCCATTGCCAAGCTTGGAAGAAGAATCCCAACCAAAGTCTCCCGAATAGTGACAGCCAAAGATGGATTATGTGTGGCGTCATTAGCTGATGCACCACTTACACACTCTACTTGGAAAAATATATCTCCTATCAAACGGGAAATTTCAGGACTGATGCATGCCTTCCATGTACTTTCCATTCCCTCGGAAAGGAGCTCAGCTGCAGTTGAACTGTATTTGTCGCTCATGGCCATAACCAACTTCATCAAAGGATGGACAACCAACTTTGCGAGACTCAGTTTCACAAGGCTAGGATACCAAACAACTAATGCTGCTGCCACAATGATGTTAGAGGCCATTGCATCTTGGCTTGTTCCCCCAATACAAGAAATCCAATCTTGCATTTCAAATGATTCCAGCCAGGAAACTATGCTTGATTCATCATCCCGATAATCACCTGCTGCTTCTGTAATCTCATTCAACTCCAACAAGCTACTTGCAGATGTATTGCTTGCATTTAAATGTACAATATCTCCAGTACCATTCATATAGCTCATATGGTGTGCATGTTGAATTATTTTTGGACCACAAAGGGAAAGTGGGATAGTCCGTGAGGCAGCACAGTGAAACAAAGAACGCGCAGCCATACGCACATGTTCACTTGGATCTTGCCAAAAACTCACCAACAGCTGTAACAGTATTATATTAGATAGAACTACTCATTTGAAAATCATTAAGCCAAATAATATAAACTGCACATTACGTAATTCTGGGTCAACATTCATGGTGGCATGAGAAGCATAAATATTTAAGCAAAATCCAATTAATGATAATTAAAAACATTTTTTTTGGTGATATTTGTATTATTAAACAAATAAAAGAGCTCCAAAGCGAGCACATTCTAGGAAACTATGGCATGTAGCCAAGTTGGTTAGCAAGGTCAATAGCCTCAAAAGTCAGAACAGAACTGATAATGATCAAAGACAGAAAGCATATCTAAGAAAATAACAAAAAGAAAGTTGATTGAGAACCTTAGTGTTGCTCATAGAAGTACTATAAAAAGATGAACCATAGTACTCACAAAGAGACAATAAAGAGGCTTAAGAAGGAAGGGAATGGTATTGATTAATCCTAGGAATCAAATGGATCTGGATGAGGTCACTATCCGGCATATCCAGCAGGATGAAAATTCAAAAGTTAACCTTTTTGGCAAGGTACTAAATTCTGGTACAGGTGTCTGACTCACTGACCACAAATACCAGAAGAGCTCGACTGAGTTGCATGCCGACACAACAGTCACATTCAAGTCATTCATGCCATACTGGGTTGCTACTTACCCAGTCGATACGACTGACTAAGAAGCACGGTTCTGTTCTGACAATGATTTCATTTGAAGCCTTTTGGGCAAACATCGAGCTTAGTTGAGTCCATCAAAATTTTCACTTCAAAGAAGCACAAAAGGTTTGGTGTCCATTAATGAAGAGATGATAAACTGACATTAAAATATATGTGATTCCAGCCCTCATGCGAAAATACAAGTCCTACATGCGATGAAACCTAAAGATAGAAGTCTTATTGGCTAAAAAATAATCAACTATTTAATTATGGTAAATCTCATCTTGTGAAGATTTGAGCCTGATAAGTAGGAGAAGCCAGATTCGACATTCAAACACAGTTTTCAGTCTTAAGAAATGATTGAAATATAAAAAAAGATGCACGGGCAGTGACTTTTCAAATAACTGATAAATAATCAGAAATTAGACCATCTGTTGTAATCTAAGACCAAGTTTTAAGCAATGTCTTAGTTGCAAACCTGGAGCAAAGGTGGCTTTATATCTGGAACCTTCTCTGCAAAATGACGAGTATAAAATGCTGCCAAGGCACTGCAAAAGATCATAGAACAGGAGAGTCAATATTCATGAGAGAGAGAGAGAGGGAGAGGGAGAGGGAGAGAGAGGGAAACCATAAAAAGAAACTGCACCTGCTAGCTGCTGAACTGGACCGAGACAAGCTAATCATGCGTTGGGCAAGGGAAACCATTGTCAAAGACCGCATCGCACAAAATTCAGATGAAGATCTCCAAAGCTGTAATATTAAGTAAAAAGCGTCATACCTCGAAACAATTGTGACAAAGTTAAGCACAGTTCTCAAAAGATACCTCAAGTGTAGGTTGCGAACCAGGGAAAGCTAATGTCAGGGAGCCTTTATCCCCCAGCAAACCAGAGGCTACAACAAAGCTTTCTGGTCTGCACACTCTCATTTCATCAATTAGTAATTTATCCAACTCATGATCTACACCCCACAAGTGCAGAAAAGATAGGCTGAAGCGAAGTAAGAATCCTTCAAGTGACTTGATCCATGCCTGTTCTTCTATGGGGTGACTTGCACTCCCTTTTACATCAGAGCAATCATTTGAGCTTGTCTGCTGAAAATTTGGCTTCACAGAATCCTGAACCAATCCATAAGCACTCTCTTGCATACCACCATTCCAGATCGATTGTTCATTTCTATGAATTGGATGCATCAAAGATGAGAGGTCAAATTTCAATGTGGCAATTCCAGGAAAAGGGCAAGAGCACTTGATAACATGTTTTTTGTTTTGAAGAACTGCCTGTGATGGAGATTGTTTCACAAAAGTTCCACCTACATGAGAACTAGAAACATGAGTTGCTTTCAAAATTGGTTGCTTTCCTTTATTAACATGCACTTCAGAGCCATCTGACTCATTGAAATCCTTTGTTCTCCTTTGAGCATTGACTGCTACAGGTGCCACAGTGACTCCCTTCTCAGAATTCGTGACATGAGAATGTGAAAAACTCGAATCATCATTTACAGAAAGGAGCAATGATGATGCAGATGTAGTGCCACCCAATATGTTTCCAGTAATGGCATTTACGTTGATACCCCTACAGAAATGGTCAAACATTGAGTGTGAAGCAGTTCCCCGAAGGACTCGCTCTCGAGCACCCGTCTTTATGTCCCAAAGATATAAAATGTTAACCACATTGGATGATGCTGAGGAGTTATGGCACAGGCATGCTAAGTACCCTCTTGCACTATCCCATACAACCATTGCAGGATAGCTTGGATGCCCAGGAAACATCCTTTCTACTCTCAAACTCTCAAGTGAAACAAGAGCAACACAAGAATCCTCCCCAACAGAGAGAAAACAATCAGCCCAAGGGCGATCTGTCCAGGGTGGTGGAAGGATAATTTGCCTCACTGGTCCAACATGATGGTGCATTACACAAACAAAACTGCCTGTATCCAGATCCCATATACGGATTGTGCAGTCAGTGCCTCCTGATACCAACACACTTTTGAAACTCTGATCATTTGAGATTGTTTTCATACGATGTGCTGCCAAGCAAAGTACAGCACCGGTATGTCCTGAAAAAGATTGTTCAGATATAGATGGGCTAGAGTCATGAGGCAGATTTCCATCTACAATACTTGAGTCTCGAGAAAACATTTCAAATCTGACTATTTGGATTTCACCAGTGCAGAAGCCATAGACCACTGCATATGGGGCATAAAAATCTTCAGAAAGTACCAGAGAAGATGATACAAACTCCCATTTTGGCAGAATACTATTGCCATGTTCCCGGTGCAAACCATTTAGACTCGTTGAGCTTGCAACACAACCTTGCATGGAATTTTCATCTTTCTCAATTTTAGTGGCTTTTAGGCATTTACTGCGCCTAGGGTCCTCGGCTTCAGAAAGAGAACAGAAACCCCCAACCCAGTCACCTAAGAAACCACCTTCCCCTAGAATGATACACATGTAGGGATTGCCAGAGTCATTTATTCTCCTAGCACTGCATTGTGTGAGCTGAATTAGAGGTGGCTGAAATATTGAGATATGAGGTTTCCATAATGTTGAAGCTTCCTCGTCAAAACAGATTGATTCTATGCGAAGAAGATAATTGTTCAGATGACAGAAATCAATTGCTATTTTTCGGTCATCAGTATGGGAAACCGGGGGTAATTCACATTGAGGCTCAAAGTAAAATGAATCACCCACAAGTGATATGGTGTACATTATCGCAGCGCCTGTATTACTCCATACTAAAAAGTTTTCTAGAAAACCTTCCGTCTGGTCCTGCTCATCTAATGCATTGCAACTAAAACCACTTGGAAGAAACATGCCCCCCATTAGAAATGCTCCTTCATTACAAAGAGAACTGTCAACTAAAGAGATTTCTCCAATAACAGTCCCATTGGTTGTTGACTTAAATATGCAGAGGGTCCTAAATACAAGAGCCACAAGATTTCCATGGGTTGTCACTGAAACTTCCTGTACTGCATCATGTGCAATGTCTGTTCCAAGAGTCGACCATACATATGTCGAATTTCTCTGCAGTCCACTCCCACCATCACCATAAGGATTGGACTCTGGTATTTCAATTGATTGTACCTTTCCAAATACATCTGCTAGAATCACTAGTTGCCTTTCCATATCCTCCAAAGATGGAACTACAGTCATAAACTTCAATGGCCCAATGGATAGGCTTCCATGAAATACAGTTTGAATAATATTAAGAGTGCATGAATCAACAATGACAACAGCACATTTCAACAACCTTCTGTAATGGGTTTCTTTATCGATTACAGGATCATTCTGATTATGGCTACTGTTGCCCTCTTCAGCAGTTTCAACTGCATGGTAGGTTGATTGTGAAGCATCAACACAGTTGCAAGCAATGCAAACATACCTCTGGGACATAGGCAATGTTGACAGCCTAGATGGAATTCCAGCCCATGGAGGCAATTTTCTTCTGCGTTTGCAATGCCCACTGCCTCTGCTCCATATGCACAAGACACCATCAGTACATGCACTTATTAGTGCACTAGAACCAGCTGGGATAGAGTCTACATTACTTGAGTTCTCCATTTCTCCATGGCCTATGACAGGCATGCAAATCTCTAGATCAGCAATGGCTGCAGTATGGCCACATAACATTGCCATCGGCCATATTTCCTGTCAATTTAATGATGAAGAATTTGTTTAAAACAGCTGTGCAAGCCAAACAAATCAATCACCTTGACCAAGAAAATCCAGCCAAAGAAAAACTGAAAGCAAGAAATTAAGGCGCAATCTATGGTTATTTCTAGGGCTATCTCATCTAGAGAGATCAAAGGTTACTCCAAAACAGATTAATGGTGAAGCAATTGAGAAGGTGATGCTATCTTTCTTTAGATTTCACCATATTCATTGGTATGCTATTTTGTACCCTTGTATTCTTCACTCACTTTTCTTTTAATTTACTATTTCAAAACAATAACAACACAACAACACAATCATTTGCTATTTCAAAATAAGAACAACTAGAAAACACACACCTCTGACGAGTCTATGGCAAAGTGGAACATGACTCACTATCTCAAACTCAAAATTGTGGGTTCAAGTCATCTTACCAATAATAATAATAATAATAAAACACCTTTGCACCCAAATCAACACTATCAATTTTAAATGTATCAGCTGTACATGTAACATGACTTCGCCAAATACAACTTCTAAATTTCAAAGCCCCCTGTTTGGATCCCCCCGAATACATTTCCCTTCACTCAAACCTGTAAATCCGATTACGAGTAACTCAATTTCCCTCTAATTGACCATCGTAACAAACTAAAATGGAAAAATCAACTGTAACTTACAAGTAAATCAGGTTACCCAAACGCATAGATCCTCAATTATGCCTAAACCGAGCTACCCTTACTTGGTTTTCGAAGATCCAAAAAGACCCATATATTAAAAATAAGAGAACTTTCATAATACAATGTGGGGTCTTCTTCTTATGAACCATACTTCTTGTAAATGTCCATTTCGTTTGTTCACGGATGACTACAATGTGTTGTTTAGTAAAAGAACCATATCAATGACAAGACATCCAACAGATCAATAAGAAAATGAAGAACAAAGGAGAAGAATTCTGTTGGATTGAGTTGTTGCTTGCCTTTTGGTTGTTGGAGATATTCCACCAGATGATGGAGCCATCAGATCCGCCGGTGTAGAGGGTCGGAGGCTGGTTCAAGGCGGCCGATGCGGTTACTCTGTGAAGCGGAGGAGCCCCACGCCACCAAAGACACGCCACCGACTGGCATCTCATCTCATCTCAACTCTTTTAAGAGGAGGAGGAGAAGAAGAAGAAGAAGAAGAAGAAGAGAGTTTTGGGGGGTTAAGGAGAAGAGGAAATCATTGTGAACATTAATTACAGTGTTCAATTGAGGGGGGCTGTGTGTTTGTGCATGGTCCCAACGGATATGATGGGCCCCACCAATTGATCAGAGATGGGGCTTTCCTTGTTGATGAAGGTGGAGATGGTGGTCATTGAAGGAATGGGCAATTCTTACATATCACCAACGGTTGGATTTGTTGGGCTGTGGGCCCCACTTGTAGAGGTGGACCACACATGGTGCAATTTGATGATTGTAATTTGTAACCATCGATTTAAAGATTCGTGAAATTGGAAAGTTTTTTTTTTCCTTTTTTCTTTTCATAAAGAGTTTATTTTACTAGTATTTCTTCCAATTTTGATATAATCATTTAGGCATTCTACAGATGTTTATTTATTTATTTTTATGAATAAAAGGCATTTTTTTTCTTTTTTATTTCCACTTTTGGATTTAGGTATCGGATTCTCAAGGAGATTTTATTCTACAAATGTGATTACTGTGGCAGTCTCCACATTTAAATTCAGGGAGTCGTCATGTTATATACATTTACTTCATTTTTCTTCCATTATATTTCGACATATAAAACAGGTTTTAAAAATTATAAATAATATATTTTGTCTTTTAGATTTATTTTTTAATAATATTCTTAAAAAACTAAAATTTGATCCATGTGTTGTTGGTATGGTCATGAGATATGGTCTACCTTTATATTCTCATTTTTCTAACTTGCATAAGTCTTTTTTCTTCTTCTTCTTTATATTTCATTAGACCATGTTCATAAGTTTCCTTATATAGGCTTGTTTTTCACAATGAATTATGTATATAGAATTGTTCTATACGTGAATTTATTTGAACTTGGTTTTATGTAATTCTTGTGTGGTCTTGATAGCATGGGATCATATTTCTTTATTTAAGCCTTTTATTTAAATTTATTAAGTTTGTATGTTGATCCAAATGAAGTTAGTAAATAGTCATGCACTAGACAAGAATGCAGCCTCCAACTAGCTTTCGATAGAGACTCGTTTGAGGCTTAGAGACAAAAATCTTGAATTCAAGGAGTTGGACTCCACACTGCGGCTCATCCATTAAAAATTTGAGCCCATCAAATTAAATCGCCTCCCAATTGTGTATGTGTATTCAAAGAATCTGACTTAATAGGAGTTGTATCCCACCATAAGAATGATGGTTTGATTAAAAAAATAGGATTAATGAGTATAAATATGGTTTGATTAAAAAATAAGATTAATGAGTATAAATAAAATTGTGTTAATCTTTAATAAAATAAAAGTTGGGTAAATAAAATTGTGTTAATCTTTAATAAAATAAAAGTTGGGACCAACTTCCATTAGAGTAAAATATTGATATACCCACAAGACTTGAGAGACGTTAAGTTCTCAAGAGGAACTGTAACAATATTGAGATAAGAGTGCCCTATATAGGAGTAGATTTAGAAAAACATACATAAAAAAGAATTCCAATTTTGTTAGGAGGCATATCTTCACCAAAGGGTATTATACACACAAGATATAAGGAGAAACTACAACC
This sequence comes from Litsea cubeba, assembly GCA_012931725.1. Classification (NCBI taxonomy): domain Eukaryota; kingdom Viridiplantae; phylum Streptophyta; class Magnoliopsida; order Laurales; family Lauraceae; genus Litsea; species Litsea cubeba. The sequence goes on along the minus strand of CM022946.1, from coordinate 485,828 downwards.
GTTATAAAGAAACAATAAAATTATATCAAGGAGCTAGAGAAAATATTACATATCAAGAGGCTTGATATTCTCATGACCGGAAACACTCTATGCATTAGGAGGGCACCCATCAGTGGGCCCCTTGATGTCTAGGGGGGCCTCTTTCTGCATTAATCACAAGGATTAGTAGATCTTAAAATTTTAAATAACAGTCATATCCTCGTTTTCGTTTAAAAGTATAACTTGATAGCATGATTCTCTTGTGAAACCTCATCCTTTCTCTTCAGTAACTCTGGTCTTTATGCCTTCTCTTTTCAATAGTTTTGAGAGAAACTAAGCTCCCCAAATGAACTATAAGTTTCATTCTAAACATAGAATCATGACAAAATTCTGCTCTAAAACGAGGATGGTCTGTAACTTGCATGGCATCTTTTAAACTTTCACCATCAAATGGCCAATAACCTCTTTCATCATCCAGCGGCCAATAATGTATTTCATTTAATGGCCATCGGCCATTAAATTGTTTGGTCCAAGATTCCTTCACATTGTATTCCTTCATCACCCATATAATCATAGAGTTCTTGACCCTTGAATCTTCGACTACTGTAAGATAGTCCTTCCAAGCCATCAAATGCACAAAACTCCTCGTATCAGTAAATTTGGGAGTCGGCACCACCCCAAACTGCTCATCACTCATGTCCAAAGAGGTGATGAACAAGGGTGCTTTCCACTTGCACCAATGAAGAGAGCCATTTACCAATGCATTCGAGAATTTATTAGATCGCTGCGTGAAATTGCCCATCTGTCTCCAAGCATTTTGTTAGGTGAAAAAGTCAACAAAGATGGCAGCAAGAGTTTTTTTAAAGAAGTTGACAGATGACAGGATGAAAGAGGCTGTCAGAGCCACTGAAAAAAAAAAAAAAAAATTCGTTGAGGCAGTAAGTGGTCTCGCTATAGCGAGAACGGCGAACAATGCCCAATTGATTCCGGACTCTTGTGAAGTGTTTGAGATTGACTTCTTTTCTAAGTGGATGATTACAAGGAGTCTTAAGCACGAATTTTGGGCTATATATTGGGTGTTTCTCACAACCCAAAGGCAAGAGAAAAGACATAGATCATCTCTCAAGTTCTGAATTTGTGATCAAATTGAGAGAAATCTTCTCTAGAGATTTTTGAAGAGTTGTGCTGCCAAGTACTCTAGAGCGCAAGTTTCTTCTGCATCCCTTGTAGAAGATCATCTTCTTGCGTAGAAGATTTGAGGAGTCAAGCGTTGGATCTGTTGCAATCAACGGTGTGATGTCGTTGAAGCGTGATGCGACACAAGGTAACTTCAGTCTTTAGATAGGGGATATCTAGGGAAGAAATCTGAGTTGTAATTGCGAGATTCATAGTGTTTGATTAGATCCAGTACGGATCGGTGGTTTTTTATCCGGTTTGGGTTTTCCACCTTAAATTTGGTTGTCCTTGTGGTGTGTGCTTGTGATTTTATTTCCGCTGCGTAGTTTATTGTTTTTGCACACTAGTGGGTTGATTTATTGAGTGGACCAATCTAGAGATCTCGAACCCTAAACCTTTCAATTGGTATCAGAGCAGGTTACACTAATTTTCTGTGTTTGATCACAAGAGATTTCTAGAATGGTGTTCAATCGAGAAGGGACATCAACTTCTAAGCCCCCTTTGCTAGATGATTCTAATTATGCATATTGGAAGCAAATGATGATTGGGTTCTTAAGTCCATTGATGATGATGTTTGGGATATTGTTGAGGAGGGCTACTTCCAAACCAGCAATTGTGGTTAGTGGACAAACTGTTCCTAAACCTAAAGCTGAATGGACTAAGGATGAGAAGCATGCCTCCAATTGTAATAACAAGGCAGTGAATAGTATATACAATGGAATGTCTATTGAAGAGTTCCGTAGGATTTCCACTTGCAAAACTGCAAAAGAAGTGTGGGAAGTCTTACAGACGGTATATGAGGGTACAGACACGGTGAAGCAATCTAAATTGCAAAGGCTAACTAAAGAATTTGAAACCATCGTAATGGAAGAAGATGAGACCTTTGATGAATTTTATGCAAAGCTGAATGATATTGTCAATTCTGTTTTCAATCTGGGTGAGGAAATTCAAGAAAACAAGATTGTCAAGAAAATCTTACGGTCTCTACCTTCGAGGTTCGATTCTAAAGTTGATGCTATTGAAGAAAACAAGAATCTTGATACCATCAAGGTAAACCAGTTGGTTGGAAATCTTCAAACTTTTGAAGCAAACCGTTTGGATAAAGGAAATCAAAAGAGAAAGGTATTGCTTTGAAAGCCAACTCAGAATCATGAAAGAAGCCTGAAAAGAAAATTGCGTCTGATTCTGAATCTGAGGCTGAAGATGATTTGACTGAAATGTTCAATTGCTTCAAGGACTACATGAAGTCAAAACAAGTCAAGTGGAAGAGTTCTAATTTTGCGAAAAGGAATTCTGCAAAAGGAACTAAGTGTTTTGAGTGCCACGGCTATGGTCACTATGCTAGTGAGTGTGCCAACAAGAAAAAGGGTGCATTGAAAAAGGCTCTCAATACAACTTGGGAGGAACAGTCATCAGAAGAAGAACAAGATCATTCAATTGAAACTTCTGAAACTGTGAATGACAAGTTTGTGGCTTTCATGACTAATTCTCTATCTGACAATGATACTGATGAAGATCATGCTGATGAGATGTCAGATCAAGAGAAAGATTATGAAGCATTGTATCATAAAACATATGCTGATTGTGTCAAAATGACCAAGTATGGCTACAAGATCTCTATCAAGTTTAAAGCTGCTCAAGAAGAAAATTCTGCATTGAAAATTGAATTAGAGCAAGCACTTGAAAAGGTTCATCTCTTGGAAAGTCAGAAAATCTGCATGGCTGAAAATTTGACCACTGAGAGTCAAAAACTTGAAAAGGCTGAACAAGAGATAGTGAATCTGAAGGAAGAGATAGTGGTTGTTAAATCTGAAAAAGAAGATTTGCAAGGAAGACTGAAGATCACTCTGTCTGAGTTAGAAATCAAACAAGCTTCACTAAACAAGATGAACACTGGTTCGAAGACTCTACAAATATCTTGTGTAGTCAGAAGTCTCAGTTTGACAGAAGCGGTCTCGGTTATGATCATGGTGCATCCACTTCAAATGATAAAGGTAAAACAATTTCTGTTTCTAGTGTTGCACATGCTACTCCAGATACTGCACTTTTACATAATGTGTCGAGTAGTTTCAAGAAACAGAATGTGTCACGCGCTGCATGCACGTCCACTTGTCACCATTGTGGAATGAAAGGACACATTCGTCCCCATTGCAAGAAGCTGCAAAGTCTACCCAAGACCAAGCAATGGCGGAAGAATTTTTCTCCACCCAAGACAACTCAAATATGGGTTAGAAAATCTGATTTGCCTAAGGAGTTTGCTCACACTGTGCTGACAGTTCCAACTACAAAAGTGTGGGTGGCTAATCATATAAAGCCCTGATCAAGGAGGTCAAGTCCCCATCCCTATTGTTGATACGAAGATCATAATGAGGGGGAGTCAAAATCGAGGGGGAGCTACTGCATCCAGGTTGACGGAAGCTGCATGATTATTTTTGTTTGTCAATTATGGACAAATTCAGGGGGAGAAGAATGAAGCCCAGAGGAGTTCTACAAGCTAAGGCAATTCAAGATCTACAGTGCTGATTTTTTTTGTTTAAAAAATTCATTGTATTTTGGGTTTTTCTTTTGGGTAGATCTTATTGTATTATTCTAGGAGATTTGTCCAAGAATTGCCAAAAGGGGGAGATTGTTAGGTGAAAAAGTCAACAAAGATGGCAGCAAGAGTTTTTTAAAGAAGTTGACAGATGACAGGATGAAAGAGGCTGTCAGAGCCACTGAAAAAAAAAAAATTTCGTTGATGGCAGTAAGTGGTCTCGCTATAGCGAGACTCCTTCTCGCTATAGCGAGAACGGCGAACAATGCCCAGTTGATTCCGGACTCTTATGAAGTGTTTGAGATGAACTTCTTTTCTAAGTGGATAATTACAAGGAGTCTTAAGCACGAATTTTGGGCTATATATTGGGTGTTTCTCACAACCCAAAGGCAAGAGAAAAGACACAGATCATCTCTCAAGTTCTGAATTTGTGATCAAATTGAGAGAAATCTTCTCTAGAGATTTTTGAAGAATTGTGCTGCCAAGTACTCTAGAGAGCAAGTTTCTTCTGCATCCCTTGTAGAAGATCATCTTCTTGCGTAGAAGATTTGAGGAGTCAAGCGTTGGATCTGTTGCAATCAACGGTGTGATGTCGTTGAAGCGTGATGCGACACAAGGTAACTTCAGTCTTTAGATAGGGGATATCTAGGGAAGAAATCTGAGTTTCTTGTAATTGCGAGATTCATAGTGTTTGATTAGATCCAGTACGGATCTGTGGTTTTTTATCCGATTTGAGTTTTCCACCTTAAATTTGGTGTCCTTGTGGTGTGTGCTTGTGATTTTATTTCCGCTGCGTAGTTTATAATTTTTGCACACTAGTGGGTTGATTTATTGAGTGGACCAATCTAGAGATCTCGAACCCTAAACCTTTCACATTTGTCCCTAGTGTGTATATCTCAACTTTCATTGAATCATCATCTTCAATAAGTGGCATTCTCACCACCTTGAACTCCTTCTTTACGAAGTCGAATCCCATTCCTACTATGCGTGCATTTTGCCTTTCTTCTGATGGAAGAATCATGAATTCACCAGTGATTGGATTGGTCACATATGCTGGCCTGCCAATTTCATTGGAGGAGATGCATATCAAACCATTGCATGATCCCAAAATGCGAGGACGGCCTTTGAAACCAGTAGGTTTGGTAAGCATGGCATCCATCACCCTCAACTTGCGACGCCCCACGTCCTTTCTTTCTAGGAAGTAGAGATTTACTCCTTGCGAATTTGTTCGGTAGAACATCAGGCTAAGGTTACTACGATCTGGTTCTCCAAGGCTCGGTTATGTTGCAAGGTGGCGAAAATAGGGTTATTTACTATACAAAAAGTCTACTTGGACATACTTTTTGGCATGAATCTTGGACAAACCCCTATGTTACCCCTTGAATATCACTGATATTCAAGGGGTAACATAGGGGTTTGTCCAAGATTCATGCCAAAAAGTATGTCCAGATAGCATTACTCTTTACTATATGATTTCTTGCCATTCTCGAGAAACAAGCATGCACTCTAATAAGAGAGAATGGACGGATAGTATTGAAAGTATGTCCATGATAATATCTTTAGGGAGGTTTTTTATACCAATGCTTCGGTATCCATCTCTTGGTTTAATTATCTCTGCACTCGAATGAGTTGAATAGGAACAAGTAGGCCATGGACAAAGATTCTTTACCAAGTCTACCAAATAGGTATAAAATGCTGATGCTCTCTCTAGATAGGAATAGAATGTTGATGTCCGTCGTAGAGTAGACACCTAGAAAAGAAGAGGGTAATAGATAAGGTTTCGAAACCTTGTAGCCATAGGGATCTATCTTTACTCGCATATTCTTAGAATTTTCTTGTAGGTGTAGAGAGAGGAAGGTAGTGAAAGTGAGGGAGTGAGAAAAAGGTACCCATCCTGGCCGGTCTTTTCTTGAGTTTGGTTTTATCTCGAATTACTAGAATCAATCTCAATGGGCATATACACCTTCAGATTGAATCCAATGGTGGCCATCTCACTGACTTGAAATATTTTATATGTTGACCATGGGTGATGGGTGTGTTACTTGTTAGGAAAATATCCTCACGTGGTTTCTCGGAGGTGGGCCCGCTCATGCCCTGTTATGTCCAAATTAAAAGATATATTTTGATTTGTGAGATCTGGAGTCCCAAAGTGGGAAATGGGCTGTATTTTTGCAACGTCAAGTATTATACAACTGTTCATTTACAAAAAAAAAAAGGAGTTTTATACAACTGTTTTGTTTTTCACCCCAATTTGAGCTAAGGGAGTTTCGGAACCCATCTAGCCCTCACATGAAGGAAGAAGACCTCGGGTGAGGGCCGGTGGTCTGTCCATGGTAGATCACTTAGTAGCCAAATGATTATCATTGAGGTAAAGAGTCGTTCTCAAACCTTATATAATTTTTATTAAGTAAAAAGAAGCTGAATCAACGAATCACTCGAAATTGGATTTAGAAAACCTTTATTAGTATATATAAATCAAGCCCAACTTTGATCCCTTTATGGGGTGTGCGTTCCCACCCTCTAAAATTTGGAGTCATCCCATTTATGTATGTAAAATGATCATGTGTAAAGCTTGATGTGCAAAACGACCCACGTCTTATATTGAAATTTTCAGACCTTGGATTCTCATAGAATGAATTACATACACTAGACATATATATTCATTATTTATCTCTTTTTGAAGCACTGTAGAGCACGTTTGTCCAAGTTTGCAATATTCCTTTCCCCTTTTTATGTATGCATTCAAATGGGCCTTACATCAAATGGACAAACTTTTATCCATAGAAATTGAACCTATGTATTCAAATATCTCCATTTGTTACATAAAACTTTATTGTCATTGGGCTTGTTTGGTTGTATGGAAATGGAATACAAAGGAATTCTTTGTCAATGGGCCTCTTTGTCTGCATGAAATTATGGGTGTTAATTAGCATGAGATTGGAATACATAGGAAGTAATTATACAAACTCATGAATAGAAGGCCCCATTTGTTGGAATGGAATAGAAGGCCCCACGATGAGCGTGTTTGTTTGAATGGAATTAAATACATAGGTATTTATTATCAATGTAATTAATTCAAATGGACATATAATTTGTTTATGTGAAATTGGAATACATAGAAATTCAAGGATTGCCCACTTAGACAAAAAACTACGACCACATGGTTAAAAGCCATGCGCTATACCAGCTGAGCTAAGACGGTAGATGCCCACAATTATCACATTAATTCTATTTAATTAAAAATCAAAATGCCCAGAATTTAACTTGATTTCTCCTAAATATGATTTTTAAATAATATAAGCCAATACCTATTTTGTCTATAATTGAGGTACAAATTAAACAAGATGCTTCTTTTTGTCATTTCATGTCTTTACTTTTAAGCGACTCCTTTTTTTCTCATCTTCTCTTGATTTGATCTTTTATTTTATTCCACTTCACCCCTCATGCAAACAAATATGCTTGGAGAATCATAAAGTATTTATTTTCCATTTATGAGAAAATGATTTATTTCCAAGTCTGGATCGTCTTAGGCTCTCATCAACAAGATGGATGTGTAAAATTCTAATGGGGTAATTAGTTATCCTATGCACACCTTTTTTTGTGGACACACATATGCACCTCATAGTGGTCCCCACCTATGATCCATCTGAATGGACCATCCACCCTGGATAGTCACTGGACTCGTGGGTTTTTAGTTTGCATACTTCTGAATAGACTCGACCGCTGGAACGACTATATATGCACATGTTTTTATGGTGAAAATCTGCCGTTGATGAAGGAGTTAAGATGATCATGAAAGCCCTTGGCCCCATACATCAATAGGGCCCATCTAGATCTTTAAATACCCCATCCCACCCCCAGGTAGCCCACCACGAGGTGCTCGTGGAAAGCTTATAACCCCTAATTTTATGAAAAAGTACGTAGCTCTCATTATTCTTTTGTGGAGCGCATGAAGGAGCTAGAGAAATTAGAACTTTAATCATATATATAGAATTCCCTACCTCGCATCTACAGATCAAGTTAGCCTTGCCTGTTGGCTCTTACGACAAAGGAATCATCCAAGGAGTTTGAGATTTTCTCGTCTTTCAAGTAGTTAAGGTTGTAAGAGCAAAACCCAAGATCTCTAAAATTGGTTATTTAAATTTAATATCTCATGAACAACTCAGGTTGAATTTTAACTCCATCATGTTTCTTATTACAAACATTGTCGGTTTCAAGGCTCAGTAAAGGAGGAGAGTTAAAAAAACAGTCAATACTTGGTGGCAGTGTAAAAATAAATAAATAAATAAAAACTAGTTTTATTGATTGTTTGGTACTAGGCCCAGCCCTTGTTTGTGAAGGTAGGATAAAGGCCTAGGTAGTATATAGACCCTCTAAGTGTTTTGGCTTGCCTACGCCTGACCCTGCACATATTTAGGGTAGGGTCTATATGGTCAATGCCGGGCCCTTTCAAAACCCTTCTCAATGGGGCTCTCTAGGAGTGGATTCCTCATTTTTTTAAATCTGAACCAATCAAAATAAATACATTTTTTACATTGTTTGTTTCACAATTTGGCTCTAATATATCCGAGCTAACTTTAAATACAATATCATTGAATAAAGTATTTTTAAAAGATTATTTGTCCTACCCGTCCACAATGTAGTCTAACTAGTTATAATCTGAATTCTGAATCTGTTATAAAAGATGCCTTTGACTTGCATGCGATATGGAAGATTTCATCTTAATGTGTTGCGAACCACAGGAAATAAAATTTTATAAAAATTCATATTATTTTCCACAATGGGGCCCACCCATTTAATTCTGAACTGTTCATAGAAAAAGGCTTTGCTGCGGATATGATAAAATCTCAGCGTAGATTTTTTAGACCTTTCACAAAATTTATCAAATATAATACACTTAAATGAAATATAATAATTAATTAATTTGCTTTATACATTATTATTCTGACGGTGGGCCCATCTCTAATCAAAGTGAAATTTGAAAAGGGCTCATCCAAGAGGAGGGTTGGGCAGCTTAGATGTTTAATGGTTGGTCCTACTATAGAGCCTCACTGCTTTCTCATGAGTTCTGATTGCATGATAATGATGTCTAACAAGGGCCACATGCTAAAAATCTAAGAAACTAAGTACATAAATAACAAAGTCAAGCCGATTGGCCATTCAATCTAAGAAGAAAATAGGGAAATAACGTACCGAAGGTAAATCTTAATGATAAAACACATACAGAAGCTTCACTGGATATGTCAAAGAAACAGAAACTTCAAGCAAACATCTGCCAGAAACATGAAGAAAGCAGTAGCACAGAGAACACAACATAAACACACTGGGCAACATGAATGGAAACGCAAACACATCCAGAAACAGAAGCATGTAGAAAGCTGCAACCCAAAGCTCCTTCCCTGTATGCAACAAAGAACACAACCATCAACATTTTTACCAGTGCTGAATCTCATCACGTTTTTACAAGTATGACAGTCACCAGGCCCCATTATTTCTGGCTCGACCCTTTGTTTGAAAACTAAGAAACTTGACTCGAGTTTCCATCATCAGGCCGGGTAACTCCGACTAGTCCATCCAAGTACTAGCTCAAACTCAGATGTCGCCTGACTCAGTAACCTACTGATAAGTCGATTCAACTGAGTTATGGTGAGCCCAAGTGACTTTTTAAAAATGGCCCGACCAACTTGGTATCCAGGCCTGATGAAAAGATATAGCTCATGGCTGCCCGTCTGCCCCACAAAGGGTGCATTGTCCGGAGCCATGCAGCACCAAAGTATGACCCCACTAGGTAGGATTTCCGAATCCCCTTTAGCGTGGAAAAGTAGGTCAAAATCTTTATTTTTCCTCTCAAATCGTCGCTACACTATATGCAGACGAGTATACGTAGAACTAAAAAACTGAACTTGGGGGAATTCTATGTAAGAAAAAAAAAAATTCTCTTGAAAGAGCCTTACATACAAAACCCAAACGATCTCTATAGAATATAAAGAGAATAGGAGGGCTTCTCATAATTTACGAAGGGGGGCGGGGGCGGGGGCGATGGGGCCGGATTTAGGCCCTGCACAAACGCCTCAACTAATGAAAATGAATGACCATATATGGGGCAAAATTGGTAAAATATATGTACACCCATGTTAGCCAAAATGTGTTGCCAATACAGACATATATAGAATATTATTTTATTTTTTGGCTAAAAGGAAATAATGCTGGTATATCCAATGTATTTTTGGTTCTCACCGATGTGGCCAATATATATCATATTTATTTATTTATCTACATATCATTACTTCTTTTTTTTTTTTTTTGGGCCTGATGGGCCAATATTTGATCCAATCCTCCACACCTCATTTGTTACATAAAAACATAATAAAAGAGGGCTTTTTTAATGACAAGTTAGAGAGAACACCTTAACACTTGACAGTTACGGGAAGGTTGCACTTGGAAGGGAGCTGCATGGCACGCGCAGGGTCAATGCCATAGGTAGGCATGTAAAACCTGTAGGAGCAAAGACAAGCCCAATTGGCCATGGCAAGGGCCGAGCAACATTCAGCAGTGGGCTCCACACCCTCTGGCCCACTAACGGAAGGCTTGCAGGACATCAAACCCTTGATGGGGATGTTGCACAGGCCATCTGCCCTGGACCCCACAATCCCACTCCCCATCACAACAGCAGCCAACAACATCACCACCATTGCCATCTTTCCCCTCATCATCGCCATTGATTCTTTCTCACTTGGGGTCTTTGGGTGATCTGGTGATCACCCTTTTATAGATGGCAATGGCTATGATTGTGGCTCGTGACTGCACAATGGCAGCATCTAACTGAGGTCACGGGGCTACATTGGCCATTGAAAATTAAGGGCTCGGGGCTGGCCAATGGCTGTAATTTGGCGTGGGCACATTGGAAAATTATTCTTTGTTGATGGTTTTATGGCTTTGGGAGTTGCATAGAAGTATGGATCAGTTAAAATACTACTGGGCACATGGGTGATTTGTGTCCTTTTGTGCTGGTACTTTGTGGGTAACTTCAAATGTAGTTTCTTTTCTACCCAAAAAACAAAGAGTAGTTTCTTGTCCTTTGTTGTTGGGGTAATAGTAATACTGCCCTTTTGGGCAATTTGGATGAAGTGTATTGTGTTTTGTGAACTTTCTTTAGGGGAAGATAATGACAGACCGACCACATCTTGCCTTGTAAGTTTTTGTGATCCTAAAAGCTACTTGTAGATACTTCTTTTGTTGGTAATATAGCGAAAGCTCCCTGCATCAATCCACCATGTCTTTTGTATACCTCATCCCTTGTTTGTGTAAACTTAAACTATCCATTTGTATACCCCTTTATCTTGATTAACTTTCAAATTTTGGAAAACAGAGACACCTTCAATGGTTGGAAATAGGGGGGTGAGGTGAAGCTAATGCATACCATCTGAGTACCTGATTGAGGATCCAGACCACTCATCTTGCTTCTCGGTGCTATAGGCATTAGAGCTATAATTACGTGAATCTTAAGCTACTGAATTTATGCAAGTCCAGATAGATTCAAGTTTGTTAATATTTGTTTATTTTCTACATTTGTTATCAGAGCTATAGCTGTCAAAGGGCCCGGCCGGGCCGAGCCTGGGTTTTGTGGGTCGGGCCTGGGCAGGCCAAAGCCCTCAGTGGGCCCGCACTACCTAGGCCTTTATCCTACTCCTGAGGGCCAGGGCAGGGCTTAGGGCATTTTGTAATGTGTAGGTTGGTATGTACTTACCTTCATATCCCTATTTAATTACTACTAACTGATTGTGATAAGGGCATTTTAGTATATATTTACATATATAAATATAAAATAAATAAAAGTAGGAGGGCCAAGGCGAGGGCCGGGCTAGTGTTGTTCAAGTCTGACCCTCAAATTTCAGGGTCTGCAAAAAACTATCCAAGCCCAGCCTTAGGGCTTTTCCTTAGAAATAAAAGCCCTCATTTTAAGGACTTTTTGAGGGTTAGCCCGAGCCCCCTTATCTTTGGGCCCCATTGATAGGCCTAATTAGAGCCTTGGGGATCTAGAATTGCGAATTCACGACCAGACATTGATCCAATTTTGTCCCGTCCAATTGGGTTTGGATACGATCATTAGTGTAGATTTTTTTTTTGTTGATGGCATGCTTTTCTTTTGGCCAAATAATCCGATAAAGATCGTGTCCATAATAATAATTAATAATAATATCCTTGCAAATGACTCGAGTGCCCACATGGAATGGGTGGCTGAGACACCAATTCATGAATTACTATAGACAATTTTGATGGTTGGTACTGGTAGTCATGCTCGCCATGTCCCATGGTTCTATACTATAATTAATTTATTAGATGAAATAGGTGAAGAGAATAATAGACCACATGTTGCCAGTCGGTTGTCAGCAGTCACCCAGAAAGCTACCAGTAAGCTTGCTCCTCTCATGAATATGATGGATCAATGTTACAGTCATAAAGTTGTTATAAAAGATTTAATTTGATGCATTCTGATGATGCCAAAAATAGGTTTCGGACACCACCGGTCAAGTAATAAATGCTAGGTGAAAATGTAGTAAATAAATGAGAGATGAGAGAGGGAATTTATAGTGGTTCGGTCTGTATGACCTACGTCCACTTTGAATATGGTGATCTTTGATTGATAAGGTGGATTACAAGCGAGAGAGAGTGAGAGTAAGATGTTCATCCTCTCAGTGATAAGAGGGCTCCTCTATTTATAGTCCTCCCCTAACAGATGGGGACGACTTCTCTTTGGAGCCTCAGAGCTGTCCTCGAGGGACGGGCCAGGTGGAGGCAGGTGAGATATTCTCCGCAGGAATTGGTAGAAGTGGGACTGCTTCCAAAGCGACGTAGATGCCTGCCTTGACTTGGTCACTCCGTGGATCTGGACCTGGGCTTCCCTGGTGGATTTGGATCTGGCTCATCATATTCTAGGCCACTTGGGCCTGACTCATCATTTGCCCCCAATGCCCTGCGCACAAAGAAGCTTTGAAAGGGGGGCATTTTGAGAAGAAGGAGATGAGCCTAAAACTTGTTAAAAAAGAATGCCCCATACCCAAAGTTGGAGCAGAGGACGAGGTACCAAGCGGCCGATCTGCAGTTTGCTGTGCAGGCGGAGAGGAGGTGGTTACGCCAACAGACGAAGCAGGCAGCAGGAGGCTGGGCGCCCGGAAGAGGCCTGGGCGGTCGACAGGCAGTCTGGGCGCCATGAGCAAAGGTGCCAGGGAGCTGGGCGCCAGGGTGCTAGAGTGCTGGGCGCCAAGGTGCTAGGGTGCTGGGCGCCAGCAGGGAGCTGGGATGCCAGGAGGATCTTTAGTATCCAGGAGCAGTTGAGGCCCGATTGTTGACATTCAATCTGGAAAGAGAGGCAGACTTCTTGCCTGCTTGAGAGCAGTGCAGAGACGAAGCGTTTTTTGCAACCCGCGAGAGGGCCGCTAAGCTGGATATATAGACTGCCTGTTTAAGAACAGTGCAGAGGCCAAGCTTTTTGGCGACCCGCGAGAGAGCCGCTAAGCTGGAGATATAGACTGCCTGTTTAAGAACAGTGCAGAGGCCAAGCTTTTTGGCGACCCGCGAGAGAGCCGCTAAGCTGGAGATAGGCTGCCTGTTTAAGAACAGTGCAGAGGCCAAGCTTTTTGGCGACCCGCGAGAGAGCCGCTAAGCTGGAGATAGGCTACCTGTTTAAAAACAGTGCAGAGGCCAAGCTTTTTGGCGACCCGCGAGAGAGTCGCTAAGCTGGAGATATAGACTGCCTGTTTAAGAACAGTGCAGAGGCCAAGCTTTTTGGCGACCCGCGAGAGAGCCGCTAAGCTGGAGATAGGCTGCCTGTTTAAGAACAGTGCAGAGGCCAAGCTTTTTGGCGACCCGCGAGAGAGCCGCTAAGCTGGAGATAGGCTGCCTGTTTAAAAACAGTGCAGAGGCCAAGCTTTTTGGCGACCCGCGAGAGAGAGCCGCTAAGCTGGAGATAGGCTGCCTGTTTAAAAACAGTGCAGAGGCCAAGCTTTTTTGGCGACCCGTGAGAGAGCCGCTAAGCCGGATGTATAGGCTGCCTGTTTGAGAACAGTACAGAGGCAGGTCACCACGTAGGGCGATCCGCGAGATGATTCATCCAAATGGAAGTCCAAGAGAGAGGAAATCATCCCAAGAGAATGCAAGTAGCTGTAATGATGGGTGCAGTAGAGAAAAAACAGACGGAGACCGTTGTTGAGCAGAACTGCAGCAATCGCGCAAGGGGCACTAGGCGAGGTTGAAGGAGAGGATGGCGTGGCTGATGGCGCTGGCGGGCGGAGCCCGGGCTTCCAGCCCGTGGGCGTCGTGGCGGAGGGAGGCGCCCAGCCCCTGGGCGTCGCGGCAGAGGCAGCAGCGGCGGCGCTGGGCGCTGCAAGGGGCGCCTAGCCCGCGGGCGTCGCAGCAGAGGGAGGCGCCCAGCCCCTGGGCGTCGCGGCAGAGGCAGCAGCGGCGGCGCTGGGCGCTGCAAGGGGCGCCCAGCCCGGCGGGCGTCGCGGCAGAGGGAGGCGCCCAGCCCCTGGGCGTCGCGGCAGAGGCAGCAGCGGCGGCGCTGGGCGCTGCAAGGGCACCCAGCCCGCGGGCGTCGCGGCAGAGGGAGGCGCGGGCGAGGGAGGAGCTGGCCCGCGGGCGGCGCGCTGGCAGCGCTGGGCGAGGGGACGAGGGCCCCCCTGGGCGAGGGGCAGCGCTGGGCGGAGAGGAGCGGGCCCCCCTGGGCGACGGGCAGCGCTGGGCGAGGACGAGGGGCCCCCCTGGGCGAAGGCAGCGCTGGGCTGAGGACGAGGGCCCCCCCTGGCGAAGGCACAGCGCTGGGCGGAGAGGAGCGGGCCCCCCTGGGCGTAGGGCAGCGCTGGGCGAGGGAGGCTTTGGGCGCCGAGGGACTTGGGCGCCCGGGGGAGTCTGATCCCGTGGCGGACGTGTATTCCTTTTTTTTTTTTTTTTTTTTTTTTTTTTTTTTTTTTTTTTTTTTTTTTTTTCGGGGGCGCTGCCCCCTGGGCCCCCGCGAGCTGACCGGTCAGCTCGACCCCCGCCGGGGGACACCCCCGGACCCCCTCTGCGTAGGGCAACTTGGTAGGCTCACTTTCCTGTCTGCAGAGAGGACAGATGGCGGGTGCTTGGATCTCTTCTGGGCGCCCGGGGTTTCTGCGCCATAGGGTTGGGCGCTTAGGTGAGGTGCTCCCGACGTGGAGCAGTTGGATATCCTAGATGCGGTACTTCAGGCAGTACTCCTCCGAGCTATGTTCCTCATTGCCCTGCGAGCAGGAGTTGTAGGCTGTTATATGGTCTCCAACATTTGTTGAGGAGTGGGAGCATTTGGGGGAGGATTAGTCGGTGGAGATCATCCTCGCCCTCTGCTCGCCTAGTTGATCTCGTCGTGATCACCATAACTTGAGAAGACGGATGAGAACTTTAATACGTTCCCACAGACGGCGCCAAACTGATGATGCCAAAAATAGGTTTCGGACACCACCGGTCAAGTAATAAATGCTAGGTGAAAATGTAGTAAATAAATGAGAGAGGAGAGAGGGAATTTATAGTGGTTCGGTCTGTATGACCTACGTCCACTTTGAATATGGTGATCTTTGATTGATAATGTGGATTACAAGCGAGAGAGAGTGAGAGTAAGATGTTCATCCTCTCAGTGATAAGAGGGCTCCTCTATTTATAGTCCTCCCCTAACAGATGGGGACGACTTCTCTTTGGAGCCTCAGAGCTGTCCTCGAGGGACGGGCCAGGTGGAGGCAGGTGAGATATTCTCCGCAGGAATTGGTAGAAGCGGGACTGCTTCCAAAGCGACGTAGATGCCTGCCTTGACTTGGTCACTCCGTGGATCTGGACCTGGGCTTCCCTGGTGGATTTGGATCTGGCTCATCATATTCTAGGCCACTTGGGCCTGACTCATCACATTCCCTTAGTGTTAGAACTTTTGACGTATTGATTAAAGTCTATAACAATCAATCTCTCAACTGACTCTAATTTGAAATCTCTCAGATTGGATAACCAAAGGAGAAAAAAGACAACTATGACAGTTTGTTAAAGCACTTGGCCTTTCAGGGTCCTATAAGTAGTATGACGTCGTTAATAATGTAGAATTTCAAATAGTTGTTAACTGGTTGGGACAGTATAAGAAAAGACCATCCTTTTGTTGGGAGATGTCCTGGCTCTTTCATTACTGGAATTCATAAAGTTTTTGCCTCTAGAATTTAAATATCTCGAGACAGGGTAGAATTCTTGAGTGCTTCTTACACGTGAGTATTAAAAAACTTTAACGAAAAATAAGAGGGGCTGGAATTCCTGAAATCTCAGAGGCCATTTGAGACTTTTAAGATGGCTATGACTAAAACTTAGAGATGCTTGTGAAGAAATGTCATTTGCAAATATCAGTGGACCAAATGTCACATTCTGTCAAAAAAGCTCCAATATGATAAATTCTTATAAGGAATCCAAATAAACAAGCGGCCTAGAATACATTCAAAATGATGCTTTTCCGTAAGTGTGGAAAAGTAAAAAATGCTATTCACAGTTAAAAGAGTTCTATAATTAGTGCAACCACTTTTCCCTAGGGATAAAATGAATTAAATGTCTTTGGGATTATGCAAAAAAGATATTTTAGAGGGGGGTCGGGGTTGTTTTGGATTTTTAAGGAATCCAGAAGTAATTTTTCATGAAATGGGTTTTCCATAGCACTGTACAAACGTGCACACAGCAGAATCTCGGGAATACGGCCAAGAAGATCATATGCCCAACAATATAAGACGACACATCCAACATTATAATACAAACAGCATCCAATAAAATCCTATTGCATAATAATGTAATCAAACTACATCCAACAAACACACACCCAACAGTATAAGGCTAACAAATCAAACTCTGCTAGGTCATTCCACCATCCTATTCATCGCTTACAACTATTACATCATTATTTGGATAGATGTGGAGTTGCAAAACCATCCGAGTAAGGACTCAACCCTAAAAACGTGCACCCACAACACTTCCAACACCAAAACAATAAAAAAAATCAAATAGAAAAATATATAGTTGAAATAAAAAAAAACACCCAGTTGAGCTCAATCTTCATCACAGCTCCCACCATCAAGCTGCCATAAGCATTTCAATCCTATGATATTGGCTTTTCTCTGCATTTGATGTGTTTGAATGGTGAGATTGCTTATTTCTTGCTCTTTGGGTGACAACCTGCATTTTATATTCTCATCATTCTAGTTACCCTACATTTGATAGGACATAACTTAAAAGTGCTTGGAAATGAACTCTTTGTGATCTCTAAGGCTGAGACTTCCAGTGCTTAGCCTTTTCAAATTCATTCCTGAATAATTGATAGTCCTCAATGGCCTGATCACTCTCCGCTTCTGTGTTCATTACAAATGGTCCATATTGAACAACAGGTTCATTTAGTAGCTGTCCGTCAATCAGAACGAACCGGAGTGGCTTGATGTACTTATTCCACACACTTAGCCCGTCTCGTGGGCTCAAGAGTTAAGACCAGCGCATTGTGAGCGTTTGCAGGCGATGAGCTTGGGTCCCGAAGACGCCCTCTTCTTCAATAACATATACAATGGCATTCCATGAATCTGGGATTCTTTGGTGCAATTGAGCTTCTGGTTTTAATAAAAGAGAACAAAGAACCACTAACCTTTTCAGTGACATGAGTTCACTACATCATAATAAATCCATTCTACTCTGATCTTCAATCCTCTAGTTTCTATCATTCCTAGAAGCATCAATTACATCTGCATAACTACTTCAATAGTAACTTTACAGACTTGAGATATTAAAAAATTTCTCTTGTTTTAAATTGTCAACATCAATAAGCTTGAAGCATAGAAAATCATCAGTACAATAGATGTCACGACCCGAGCCCGAGATGAAATTTAAATCGAGGTTAACCCCGAGTCGCGACCATACTTACTCCCGTGAACTTTGAACATAAAATTCACAAGGGATATCAAATTACACATTATGCGGAACATAAATAAATCTACATTGCTCATAAAACAAAACTGAAATTACATTATGAACAAGACATTTCTAAAAGTCTTATGTCATTATTACAATACTTTCCTTTCACTCTACGAGTTCTTCGGAAGGAACTATATCAGTTGTTTCCATTGGTACAATAACCACGGAAGGACCGGCAAATGGCAGCTGTGCCTGTAATGCCATCAATAACACTGTGAATTCACAATTCAACAATGTACAAACAAATATATGATTACATATGTTAATCATAATTCCAATATGTCTAATTCATCATTTGACTTAAAAAATAAACAATAACAATTTGTCTAATTCAACGTTAGACTAAAACCAACAACATTTGTTTTATAATTTACAAATCAGTTTCATATCTTCCTCATAGGAAGGATTACCATCTTCCTAAACAGGAAGGATTACGTAACCAGTAACAATGTGAGTCTTTATAATTTGGTAGACTACCAGAGCATTTTCAAATCAAATTATATCTTTCTAAAAAGGAAGAATTGCCCCTATTGGCACAGGACTGAAGAGCGCATCATTCATGACTCAGGCCTCAAGGACTTATCAAATAAATGACATCTACTCAGTGTCTTGATCAGAGATCACTGACATCACCACAGAGCTCCGAACACTCCTAAATAATCTACTGCAGCAGATAGAAATCACTATGTCGTGCCAGACTCAATGTATAATACAATTCATTTCATTTAATTATAAATGAACGGAGACAAATCAATAAATAATCCTTTCAGGATTCGTTTCAATGTACAATTATACCATATAGGGTCCTTTAAGACAATAAAGAACACACCTTTAACAATTCGAATTCAATTAAACACTACCATCCAATTGGGTGTAATCCTCAGTTATTTAATGTACTTGTGTTATTCTCGATGAACATCACAGTTTATATAAAATTTGTATATTAAAGTCCCCTTAATTATCACCTATGGAGGTATACACAATATGAATAGCCTTGATTAAATCAATAGGCTCTTAATCTTAAAATTCAAAAATTAATTCTAAAAATTTCTAACTGTCGGTTAGCTCGTCGGTTAACCCTCCGTTAACCAACATTCGTCGGCTCAATTGTCGGTTAACTCTCGGTTCGAAAACCAGAGAGAACTAATCCATGAAAATTACTAACTCGGTTAACCTGTCGGTTAACCGACTTACATTTGTTAGCTGACCGAACCAAGTTCGGTCAGGCTTCGGTTCACAATCCAGAGACGCATTCTTTTCTGTTTATTGCATAACACTGTCGGTCAGGTTGTCGGTCAGCTTGTCGATTGACCGACACTGCTCAGAATTTTCTACAGAATTCTTCTCAGAATTCTGTTTTCTCCATTTCTTTTCCAACCCGCACAAATACTTGGAACCTCCTGTTCCATTCTCAAGTAGTATTTATACAAGATAATAACACTTCTATCTCATTTCAAATCAATTCATTCAAATCAGTTCCATTCATTCATATCAAATCGGTTTCTATCATAACTTGGGTTCAACACCCTATCTCTTCTAAATTAGAGATAACACCATATTCCTTAACATGTGAAACATAGAGGTCTATTTATACTTGCACAACTACTCTCAATCCATTTCAATACCATTATCTATCTGTTTTGTCTCCAATCAATTCAAATACATAAATCAATTTCTATGAACATGGTTGAATCAAAACTATAACCAAACATATAAGAATCACATTGATTAGCATATAAATATAAATTACTGTTTATACTTACACTAATTCTAACCTATCTTCTCTTGTCACCATTCAATCATTTAATCAAACACCTTTCAGCTCATTCAATGAATACCAACACAATAAAACACATAACCATAAAGAGCTGAACTCAAATTCACAAATAAACAAAAAAAACCCACATGCAATAGCATCTAATCATATATACTTGTTTATACTTGCCTTAATCACTGTTTTAAGACAAAAACCCCTTGTTTGCTTGAGATTTGAGATGTAAACTCACCCAATTTGAAACCCTAAGATCAAGAACAAATCCCCAAAACGAATCTATATAAGCTACTGATGTTAATAATAGCTCTAATCAAACCAATAGCATGGAAAGCTCATAGAAGAACTTCAGCTACTTACTTGTAACTCCAAGAAAAGAAATTCCAGATTTTCCATTCAAATTCTAACTCCAATAAATTCAACCAAAGAGATGAGGAGGATGAAGACAACCAAAAAATTCTTTTCAAAGCACTAACATAGCTTCACTTTGCGCTTGTGTGGAAGAAGAAACGAAGAAGAAAGCAAGGAAGAAGAAACACAGACATTCTGTGTTGAAACAGGATCGACTGAAACCCTCTTTGGGTTCTTGTAAACTCTTATAAGTAAAAGTTTGCAACTAAACCCCTTCATTTAACTTATTTTCAATTTTAAGTCAAATCAAGACCTACTTAATTCATCTTAAGTCAAATGTATTCAAGTGTAATATGAAATTTGATGTACTCGTCGAGATACACACATTGGTATCAAGTTGCACCACATTCGACAAAAATACGCATAAATCCGTATTTACGGAAAAGTCCTTAACTTCACTAATTTGGTTCTAAAATCAACTCAATCAAGTCAATTTCTTCTAAATCCATTTCACTAAACTCAATTCAGTTTTCCAAGACTAACTGGATCATTTCAATCATTAATCACCATTTAATTTGACTAATCACACTTAATTCATATTAATCTCGATAATTAAAGTTAATCAAGATTAACTCAGGACAAGGTGTGACAGTAGATATTTACAGGCATCAATAGAAATTAAGCTTATAAATTTATGACGGCTCACATATAATTCTGAAACATTGTGTGTGGGGACGTTCCTAAGGATACTGAGTTTATATTAGCTCCGGTGAGATTACCAGCTAATCATGTCTCATGCCCGACTACGCGCACCTCGGCGATGATGCTAGGGCGCCAACCTACATCAAGCTCATTGCCGACCTCGATCATATCTGACCTCGACAATCTACTTCGGCCTCGGTCACGCATCTCGGTCACAATGCTAGCATGCTTGCCGAGACGAGTGCTAACAGACAAATTCCCTTGGAGATTCAGCCACGTCATGAGATGTATGATAGGATACGGGCACGCACAAATGAGATTAAGAAGACATCTCAGTCGTCCAAAATCCCTGATAGATCAACATCCAGCGGCTATGTCTCCATCAGAGCGAGGCTCCAGGCGAGATCCCATGGGACTACTGCCGAAAGGCCCAAACAGGGTGAGGCCCGACTAGACCCTTATTTAATAAATTGTGGGTCGATTGGACCACCATTAATGAAGGGTGGGCCCAATCGAACTGTTATTTATTGAATGGCGGGTGGAATAGACTCTCATTTAAGGGAATGTGGGCTGATGAGACTGTACTTCTTAAGTACAAGTCAAGTCAGTGGGCCCCATTATCCTCTATCATGGAGACTTCCTCTATAAATAGAGAAGCTCTCGCCCAACCAAGGTAACGAACACCATATTCTTGATACCTTACTCTGTCTCTCTCTTTCCTCCATCCTACTGTTGAGTCCCTGAACTGACTTAGGCATCGGAGGGCCTTGCGCTGCCCACAGTTAGGGTGTCTGACGTTGCTTCTTCCCTATTCTCGTTCTCCCTTTCAGGTTCAGGCGGGCATTCCATACTCATCGAGGAGTCTCCAGGAGATCCTAAACCTCACTAATCAAGTCTGTGATTTTTAGGCACTCACACATTGAATAGAAGATGTAGTAAAGAAGATGGCGTTGAAAACATTTGAATTAGGACATCTGATTTACTAATCATTTAGATTTTGAATGTACCCCCAATACCCACAAATTATTCAATTCAAAGTTTGTATAATTGATTGCCTCAAACAGACCCAAATGCTGAATCACTTCAAGAAACGCGTTTGGGAATTTAAAACCAATACTAAGTGGGCTATTAAACTATTCACTTGGTTTGTGATTTGACCAATTTTTATTTGAGTTTGCAGTTCACAAAATGATACTTATCGGAATTCAAGAGTTTTTTACAACAGCTCATTCAATTAGTTTCCTGATTCACTAGTTGAGTTTGACAAGTTCAATGAATTAAAATCGGATCAATAGTTTGGTAAAATATGTGTACAAAAACCATTTCCATGTACAACACATGGAAGATCTCACTACAGAGATATCCAAAATGTTTGAAGTACACTTTTACATAATCTACAATGAATTTTAAGCACTCTTTCGCAAACTGGGATGAGTTAGTTTGAACAGGCACCAGAGATTTAATTAAATTGAATTGTCAATTGACCGAACTGATTTATAGTTTAAGACCTATTTGCATGAATTAGGTACCTATGCTGTGAAAAGGTCCACAAGAAATATTCTCATATCTACCCCTCAATTGTTTTACACACAAAACACTGACAGAAATGTCCCTAACCGAAAGCAATTTCATCTAAATGAGCACATCCATTTAAATTTCATTTATGTTGCAAAATTTCAGCTCCATTACTTGGCTTTAGTTATTCTACTATTAACTAGGGAATAATTTGCTCTCTGGATTTACTGTGATAGTATGAGGACTATGGGAAAGAATTTGTGGACATGTTGGATGGAATATTCTCATTCGTATTGCCTAACACAGGCGACAATAGCTTCCTTGTTGCTCGAAATGCAATCCATATCACATAGCTCTGTATAGGATGGGGACTTGATGGTAAGCCTTTGTCAAAAATTCCATTTTCTATTAACTTCAACACATTTTGATCATCATGTTCTTCTCCACTGAAGTTAATCTCTAAAGTTTGTTCCCTATTCACATTTTAAATGATTGTCTTTTTTAAGCTCCATATGGATTTCATCAGAAATGAAAGCACTCAATGACAACTGTGAGCATTTTGAATGCTTCCCACATGGTCACAATATACTATCTAGCAGAGAAGGTACGCACTTGTATCTAAAAATCTATCAGTCATATCAATGATGTATCCGCATTTAAAAGAAGTATAAATGAACTTTCTTACAAAATGCTTGTAGGTGGCTTTCGGAGATGGTATAACCCGCAGGTAGAATAGGTGCTCTATGTGGAATTTGAGAATAGTTATGTAACCATGTCGCATCTCTCTAATTGAATGAAACGTAAGAATAGAGTATATAAATTGGGATCACTATGACCAATTCTACGTTTTCAATAATTGAATGCCAATGTGTTGCTGTTTTATTTTCTTTTCAATATGGGATTTGTTTGTAATGTGAATATTGTCAATTTGGTTGATTTTGAAGAGTTGATTTCTTGTGCTTCTTTCGATCAGCTCTACCCATTACTCTGTTTTATGCATGTGCATTTCTACTAACAATGGCCTTGACTAGACAAAGCACCAAGATCCAACTTAATGATGGCCAGATACTGTGAAAATTGGATCAAATCCCTAGTAAGATAATGAAACCACAGATCCGACCAAAATCAATAGAGTTATAACTAATATCAACATCTAACGATTCAAACAAAAAAAAATCATCTGTCCACAAGATCTACAACCAATATCAACATCAACAATTCGAAAAATTAAAAAAACCTAATCATACACCCAATCAAAACCACAAGATCTAGAGCCAGTATCAACATCTAACAACCGAAAGAGACCAACAAAGATTATCATCCTACTCAACACATTTGCATTTACAGAGTGAGTGAATCCAGGCACAACCCAAAAAAAGCAAAAAGAACACATCAAAGAAGACGCAATGTGGTTGAACCATGTTTTGTTTTGCCATTCCCCATTTGTTTCACTTTCAATTCAGATTCACGTTGACATAATATATAAATAAAACATATTCAACTAGTATGATAAATCACTTAGTTCAAACACATCAATCATCTATCAATCCCCTCCCATCCCAATAGGTACATATGCAACTACTAGCGTACAAAAATCCTCCCAATTTTCATAACAACAAAGGCACATATTGAAGTATACTTTATACGTTTAAGACTCAACAAGCGCTTCCACCATTGTCTGTCCACAACGATGTTAGCTTGGGTATGTTATAGTTGAAGAACTCTTTCGCGGCCAAAGCGATATTATCCAAAATGATATTATGTAAAACCAAGTCTTCAGCCTCATGCCATTTCAACTGTGCGAAGTGAATTTCACGTTGATTGGCCAGCAAATCCCCATAATAAAATATCCGACTTCCTATAATTACCAAGTCTGGGTCACTAAGTAAATCCACAAGTTCGGCAGAGAAGGAACCTGTATGAGCAATCTGATAAACAAGACAATTAGTATTTTATACAAACTGTAATTACTGCAATCATCGGATCACCTTCAACATCTGAATCCGTATCTTCCTCTGATCCACCGCCTGTACTCAACTGAAAATCAATTCCAATGATATAGGCTTCCACCCAGTGACTATTTATCCAATTTGCTACTACTTCCGCACTAGCAGTAACAGTGGTATGTACGTAGTAGTAACAATGATAGTTTCATATTCGATAAACTGAGAAAAATAGGGATACAGAGTTGGATAGATAGGCCTAACTCTATTAGAGTAGAAAGTCAAAGAGTAATTGCTATCCATTCTCATTATAGAAATGGGCGGGGGCTTGGCTATTGGGATTGTTGAGAGAAGTAAAAATTTGAGAAGAAGGGAGGAAAAGTTTTGAGAAGAAGAGCTTTGGAGGAGGATTTTGAAAGGAGTTGGAGTTGGAGGAACCTGATTTATAGGATAAATCCTGCTATCATACCAATCTGTTTTTGCAAAGTCTAATATCTATTTGTAGTTCGTCTTAATAAGATCAATAAATGAAGCTACCAAACCAGATCTCTATTTGTAGTTCGTCTTAATAAGATTAATAAGTGAAGTTACCAAACCAGATTTGGACCGGACTTGATCTTTGACCAAGTTTGCCAGACACCCTGCCACCCTCGGGTGTCTCTCACCCTCTGCCACCGTATTGAAAGAACTTGCTGGTCCCAGATGGGTGTCGAAACTGAACTCGCTGAGAACCTTGTGCGTTCCGGTGTGGGATAGACCTGCGAACTCGCTGTGAATGCTCTCAGATCTACTAGATAATCAAGTAAAGGTTCCCATCTCCGTTACATAGAGCAATCCCTAGGAGTCACGACTACTACGGACTCTACCCCTCCTGGAATCCCAAATCTCCTTACCAGCATGGGAATTCTGCCAACCGAGAGTCTGAACTTGACCCAAACTCTACTACCAAGAGTTTGATCCTTATCTGACTCAACCAGATCAAGACTTGTTGGTAGTTCATCTGCGGCATAGTGCCGGGGCTCGATCTGGCATGGGCCCAATGGCAGTCGGGCCACACAATTTTCCTAACAATCTCCCACTTGGCATGAATGCCATGTAACCCAAACGTGCCAATGTACATCAACATATACTCTAGTCCCTTCTCTAGCCAAGGAAAAGGCTCAATGAAGGAATACACATCAATTCCACCAGTGGGATCATCGAGATTGAAATCTTACGTTTATCTCCCACATTTTAGGTATACAGATATAACAATTCAATATCTTGAGGGATTGTGGAATTGTGGTTCCATTCACCGATGTAATGGTGGACTCAGAACATTTGCACCGGCTCATCGGTTCTTACCAACTTCAAATTTTCATGAAGAGATCCAACCTGATGGCCACTTGGTTTATTGCACCGCAGGTTGTATCCCAGCTTCTGTTCTCAACAGAACTACCAGGTCTGTTTTCTTTATACCAGAAAAGCAAGACCTTTGCCAAAGGGTTAAAATATAACAAGATATGAACTCCCTCTCGTCCAAGTCATCATCCCAAGAGACAACCATACAACCATGCAGTTCCAAGACAACAACCGTACCACAAAAATGGTTTAGTAAATATCTTTGATGCAGGTTCCTCTTATTCACTTGCCATAACAGGCATACCCGGATAACTTAGGCATCTGATTATGAGACTGGTCGTGCTGTCGCAGGCACCCAAAAATAATAAAACCTTTACTCCTAAAAATATATGTAGTAGTGCGAGTAAGGATCGTTCCCACGGAGAGTGTTTAGCCAAATTTTATGCTATGTGATCAAAGATGGGGGTTTTGATTATAATGAAAAAAATAAAATGAATAAAAGCAAATAAAGAATAATAAAGTAACAAATTCAATCAAATTAACAAGCATTGGTCAAAGTTAACATCCACCATTGGAAATTAAAAACTGATCATTGATGCAAAAATAAATCAACTAATACTTTGAATATTCATCATTGGAATTAAATTCCTACCTCCTTAATTAGTTAATTAGAAAACATGCGCTCTAATTATCCCTAATTACTAAACAATCTAAGACAAGCGCCAAAGATTTAATCTAGTAACAGCATTAAGACCTTGAGAGATTGATAAATCTAAACAACACAAGCACATGCGGTTGCATTTAATTTAGCCAAGTGTTCTTCCTAATATATAATAATTTCCAAAGTAGTAAATTATTAAATACTAGTTTCTTCGCAAATTAGAGGGATCAAACAATTACGGATTTGATTTCTAATTTAGCAGTAGATTGCAATGAAAAATAAACTAGTATGCATCCTAGCAATTAAACGAAACAATCATGATAACAAATTAAGCACAGAAGAACAACCCATATTCAAAGTATAAATTGAATAATGAAAATAAATTAGATCTCACAGTAATTATTCCGAGGCTTCAGTCTTCTTCAACCAATTACATAAAATTAGCCACGCAGGGCCATACTAACTTGCAAAGATAAGAGTAGAAAAGAGAGAGAGAGAGAGAGAGAGAGAGAGAGAGAGAGAGAGAGAGAGAGAGAGAGAAACGTGCAATGGGGGAAACGTCTGTGTGTTGCAGTGGAGAATGGACCATTTATAGTGGAGAGTTTGATTAGAGAGAGAAGAGAAGTTAGGTGATGTGGACCCATGTGATTGGAGAGAAAAAGAATGAAGGAGAGATAAAGTAGGAGAGAATGAGAGATGAAAGAGAGAATAGAAAGAAATCGTTGGAGATGGAATGCACTGTACGTTTTGAGAGAATTTGAAGTGATGTGGGATTATAGATGGAATAAAATAATTAATTAAATTCAAACTTAGTCAAAATCTTCTTCTTGATCATATCTTCTCACTCGGGCTTCTGTTGGGCTCAAACCAAGAATTAAAGTTGCATCATTTTTCGTTCCGGACAATATGAGCCCAATATTGGATATGTTCCGGGAAACTCCTGATTTCATTAAATTTACCACAATGCCATTCTGCTTGATTCTTCATCCATTTAGCATCAAATATGAGTACTTCTCTTGCAACTCAGATCTGGAAACTTCTTGATTCAGCAAGAATCTCTCAAAACGCAAAACATAAAAGTTGTAGATCTTTTTCTTGGCGTTCCATAGCATCTTGAATCATCTCAATTGGAGTTCAGAGGAGTGGATTATGCCCAAATTACGAAGCGATGTCAAAACTATCCAAAATCACTCAGTTAGCTTTGTTTTGCACACAGTACCTCCATTTGCATCCTAAAGCAAAATATAAGAATAATAAGTACATTTAGGCATCAAATAAGTATAAAGGACTAAACATTAATGGAGAAAAATATAACATTTTGCATTCTCATCAAATTCCCCCGCACTTAACTTTTGCTCGTCCTCGGGCAAAACTCAAATTCACTTTCCTAAAACCCCAAGTTTGAATGCCATTAACAAAGAACAACCAATCTTTTCAAAACTCAAAACATGTCATGAATAAACATTCTTGAACATCTTACAATTACTTAGTAAGCAATTTCACTCAAAGATGGAGTAGACTAAATACGTAGACCCTCACGGAAATAAACACTCTACTCTCATATGTTTGAAGGGTATCTGTTTCGCTCAAATTCATTCCAATGGAAATGATCTACCATAGGCTTGCATATCTTCTCATTCTCCACCACTGGGATCACATGCATAACACGAATCATAAGGACTTTTCAAAGGTTGTAATGGGGTTTAGGATCAAGGTGGGAAATATTTATGAATGTAGTGTAAAAGCTATTGAAACCAGTGGAGCAAAAATGAATCAACTCTAGCTCTAATATATAAGACAATGAAAACCATTCACTCCATTGATCAACTTCTTCAATATGGCTTTAAAGCATTCAGAACATGTAAAACTCCTGCATTGAAAAAGAGATCGTTCAAAAGAAACACTTTTCGTTTGCTGCAAGGAACGATCATTCACAACAGCTTCCACCTTTTTATGTATCACATATGAACACACTGTTAGGATTTTGTTTATTGCAATTTGATGGATGCATTAGCATTTTATTCATCTCATGAATTTTCACACATGCATTGATTTAGAAATTCTTGAAATCTTAATTTACACATGCATTGTTTTAAATCTTGTAAATCCTATGTTTCATGCATGTTTTGGTTTTCATCTTGGATGCAATTTAATTTGAAAAAGAGTTTTATAAATCAAGCAAGCCTATGGTTTTAAAACTTTCTAATCATTTTTGGCTTTTTATATTTCATGATTTTAAACCTCTTAGACTGATTTAAAATCATGTTTCCATGCTTGATTTAATGGCCCAAAAGAATCCCCTCAAGAACCACTTTAAAGTATGAGAAAAAATGGGAATTCTGGTCCCAGGGTCGACCTGCAGTGTACCAGGTCGACCTGCCCATGGACCAGGTCGACCTGGCACACTGCAGGTCGACCGGGCAGAGGGCCGTTGGCTCTCCAACGGTCATTTTTGTGACCGTTTGTATTCGGTCAACCGGGGATGGTATGGGGTCGACCGAAGACACGCTGATACTCACTTTTTGAGTATAAATATGAGTTCATTCCCATTGAAAGGTGGTTGATCAAAGTGGAACTCTTAAGCCTTCTTGAGGTGTTTGGAGACAAAGAAAAAGGGATGAACTAAGAGAGACCAAAGGGTCTATAGGAAAGCTAAAGCTTGGAAATTATGAAGTTAAATCTCTAAGTAAGTTTTAGTTTTCTTAATCATATGTTTCATGCTTTACTTAAATTATTGGTAAATGATTTTTAGCATGTTAACTATGATGTATTGAATTCATTACCTTCATTCTATCTTTGATTTATGTTGTGATGAATTCTTTACTTTGATTCAATCCAAGTTTGTTTTAAAACTTTATTAATCATGCTTTCTCAAAATCTTTGATTTCCTTTTTAGCATGATTCCTTCTCTTGATTGAATCTATCATTGTTGTTTTCAACCACTTTAGAACTTTAGTAAACCTTGCTTTTGAAAACAACATTGTATGTGCATCACATGTTTAGACATAATTAGTTTCATACAACTTGTGTCATCTTGATTTTCATAAATCATTTACAAGTTAGTATTTGTGTACATGTGATTTGCATAACACTTCAATCAAATCTTTTTATGAGCATTAAACTTTTGAATTGCTTTAAGCATAAAATAGATTGAGCTTAATTTTAATCTTGATTGAAGTTTTCACACACACACCTCATTAGCATTCATCTTTGTAATTCTTAGTGTGTTTGTGTGAGTTGTTATTCACTTTCATATCCGCCTATCTTAGAGGCAAATTTATTAGAGCTTAAATTGTAATCTCATAAGAGTGTTTTGTGAAGACACTTTCTTTGAGAGAAATCTTTTATTGTAAAGGTTATTGCTTAGCCTAAGAAAAGCATTGTGTAAAGGTTATTGCTTAGCCTATAAAAGCACATTGTAAGGTTATTGCTTAGCCTAGAAAAGCATAGTTGTAGAGGTTATTGCTTAGCCTTTTGAAAAGCCTAATAGTGGAAATCCGGTGGGGTGTTGGATACACAAGCCGGTAGTGGATGTAGGCATTGAGGCCGAACCACTATAAATCTTTGCGTAGTGGTGATTGCTTTTGTGGTGATTGTTTTGTTTAGCTTCCGCATTATGTATGTTAATCATCACATGTGACTAGTTTGTTTTAAAGAAATTAAAATTGGTCATAATTAGTCATTAAGTGTAGCTCACCCTATTCACCCCCCCTCTAGGGTTAGGATCCCAAGGACTTTCACACACCATTTCTTGAAAGTTTAGGAGGATTCATGAACATGGACAACAATTTCCTCCATCACTTCATAAACTTTTTTTTTTTTGTTTTTTTTTTCATCTTTTTTTTTCATATTTTTTTTTTCATTTCATTTTTTTTCTTTTTTTTTCAATAATGAAAATAAGAACTCATGAATTGAGAATGAAAACATGTTCCATTTCATCAGTCATAGCCATACCACAAACCCAAAATACCCCCACACTTATTTCTTGCACACCCATACATATCATAATGAAAAGCAATGCTCCACTAGATCTATGACTTAGGTAAAGGTTTTTTTTTTTTTTTTTTTTTTCAGGTTCAGAGCTTGTAACGTGGATTTACAATAAATGAAAGATATAAAGCTCAAAGGGGTTAAACAAAGGAAAAAAATTAATTGCAAGGTAGGCTATTTGGCTTATGTAGCTTATAACAAAGATGGCCTTAATCATGTTCATACATGCTTGTGTCTATGTGACCTCGAAGAGAATCAAGACAAGTTCTAGAGAAGCAAATCTATGGAAGAATATCTCTCATGAAAGAATATAGTGAGACTGATATGGATGTGTCAGTCTAAAGGCTCAAAACCTCACCGACTTTTTGTCTACCAAATTTAGTCACTACCATTCTCAAGGAAAGTAATTTCAAAAATCATGTTATGAATTTTTCAAGCTTAATTGAATCTTGCTCATGACATACACAACCAAAAAAATCGAAGAAAACCACAAAAAAAAAATAAAACTCTTTTTTTTCTTTTTCAAAGATATAAAAGTAAAACACAACCTAATATAAAAGTGAAACACAACCTAAATCCCTTCCCCCACACTTAAAACTGACATTGTCCCCAATGGAAGGTGAAATGCAAAGAAAAGGCAAAAATAAGCAGAATATAAAAGCAAAAAAGAAAGAGAAAAGGAACGAACTCCCCTTGGGTTGCCTCCCAAGCAACGCCTTTGTGTTATTGTCGTTGGCTCGACACAAGGTTTCCTTTTTCAATCAATAGAAATTGGATCCTCAAGGTCCAATTTATCCACCTCCTGTACTTGTAAACCTTAATAGAAAGGCTTAAGTCTATGGCCATTCACCTTGAACATTTTGGAAGTAGCTAAACTTTGAATTTCAACTGCACCATGTGGAAAAACATTAGTAACAACAAAGGGTCCACTCCAACGAGAACGCAACTTACCTGGAAACAAACGAAGCCGTGACTGATAAAGAAGGACTTGTTAGCCAACTGTAAACTCCTTTCTCGATATCTGCTTGTCATGAAAAGCCTTCGTTTTTTCCTTGTAAATTCTTGCACTTTCATAAGCATCATTGCTAATTTCCTCTAACTCTTGTAGTTGCAACTTCCTATGTGCTCCACTTTCATCTATCTTCATGTTGAAATTCTTGATAGCCCAATAAGCCTTGTGTTCTAACTCAACGGGAAGGTGGCATGGTTTCCCAAACACCAACCGATAAGGTGACATACCAATGGGTGTCTTATATGCAGTCCTATACGCCCACAAAGCATCATCCAAGCGCAAACTCCAATCTTTTCTACTTGGATTAACCGTCTTTTCAAGGATGGACTTGATCTCTCGATTTGACACTTCTGCTTGTCCACTAGTTTGCGGATGATAGGCAGTTGACACCTTATGGGTCACATGGTACTTTTTCAGCAAAGTCTCCACAATTCGATTGCAAAAGTGAGTGCCTCGGTCACTTATTAGAGCTCTTGGAATTCCAAACCTGGAGAATATGTTAGACTTGATAAAATCTGTTACAACTTTAGAATCATCAGTCCTGGTGGCTTTAGCTTCCACCCATTTCGAAACATAATCAACAGCAAGCAAAATATAAACATAACCGAAAGAAACAGGGAACGGTCCCATGAAATCGATGCCCCAAACATCAAAAATTTCGCAAAATAGTATGGGGTATTGTGGCATCTCATTCCTTTGGGATATATTACCTGTCTTTTGACAATGAACGCATGACTTACAAAAAGAATATGAATCTCGGACTAAAGACGGCCAATAGAAACCACATTCTAGCACTTTTCTCGCCGTCCTCTTAGCTCCAAAGTGACCAAGGTAATGTCGCACTCGCGGAGAACAATTGCTCATCAGGGAACGTTTCCCGCAGAGGAAGTTCATCTTCCACATGTACTAAACGACTCAAAATATCTGCGACACGATTTTCTGTCCCTCTGTTGTCTTTGATCTCCACATCAAATTCACTCAAGAGAAGTATCCATCTTATTAATCTTGGTTTTGCCTCTTTCTTTGTCATCAAATAACGAAGAGCTGCATGATCAGAGTAAACAATAACTTTAGTACCAAGCAAATAAGATCGAAACTTTTCTAAAGCAAAAACAACAGCTAAAAGTTCTTTTTCCGTAGTAGAATAAT